>OY796677.1:15155877-15853877 GCA_963680715.1 Tetragnatha montana | reverse complement strand
CCTTCAAATTTGAGAAAAGATACTCTGTTGTGTTGGAATGGGAGGATAATGTTCTCTTTTAATGTATTTATTCAAAGGTCTTGGGTCCATACAAATTCTAATACTATTGTTAGGTTTTTGGACTACAACAATAGGATGAAGCCAATCCGTAGGATCAGTAACCTGTTCCAAAAAATACCTTCCTGAACCATTTTATCTAATTCATATTTTACTTTATCTTTAAGGGAAATGGGGATTATTTTGGCAGGGGGGCAATTTTTGGCTCTGCTTTATCACCGAGTTTTATGTCATACGTGTATGGCAATTTCCCTAATTTACCAGTAAACACATCTTGATACTGTTTAACAATATCGCTTGAAGTAATAGCATTAACTTTGTTTAAAGGATTTCGATTAATTAATCCAAATTTCTCACATGCCTCTAGACCTATAGTAAGGCATTAGCTTTCTGGTCTATTACAAAAAACTCAAGACTTTCTGTTTTGTTACCCATTTCACAATTTAGTATACATGTTCCCAATACTTTAAGATTGTTGACCTGATGTATATGACTTCAAAATCTTATTAGTTTTATGTAATTTATATTTAGATAAGTTATTGAATTCTTTTACAGGCAGGATGTTTACCTCAGCTCCCGAATCTATTTTAAATGAGATTTTCCTATCTTCTACTAAAATTGTTTCTCTCCATTCAGTTTTTTAACTGACTTAACATGACATATTGATTCCAATTGAAATGAATCATCCTCATTGGAGATTTCCAGCACCCTTTTATTTGTACATGCTTTAGAGAAATGATATTGCAATTAAGGCATTTTTTCCCCAAGCTGGACATTGACCATATAGTCATGTTTAGTTAAACATCTCCTACATGATTTCCCAAATTTATCATTTTTAGGATAAGACTTACTTCCCTTTCTAAATTTATCCTTACTGAACTTAACATTTTACATTTTGTCTTTAGATTTAACATAGTTAATGTCAGACTGGGCATAATCTTTTTGCATAAATCGAACTTGTTGTTGACTAGATTCTTTAGACCTACAATATGAAATGGCTTTTTTCAAATCTAATTCAGAATCAATCAAAAGCTTTTCTTTAACAGATGAATCCCTAATACCTATTATTAGCAAATCTCTCACTAGACTGTCCTCTTGATTTTCAAATGAGCATTCCTTAGCTAAGTTCTTTAAGTTAATTACAAAGGAATCAATTGTTTCATTTTCCTGTTGAATATACAATTGAAAAATTTATACCTAAGATATTATTGTGTTTTTAGCAGGTTTAAAATATCCGTCCAATTCGTCGATTACTATATCAAACTTTTCAGATTCCTCTCTAGTTAATTAAAAAACTATTGAATAGATCAATGCAATCCTCACCCATGCATCCTAGCAGGAGAGCTACTTTTGTTTTTATCAGGGTTTTTTTTTTTGGTTTTCTCAGTAGCTTTCAAGTGAAGTAAAAACCGCTGTTTAAATCTCTGCCAGATTAATCAATCATCAAATCAAAATTATATATTAAGTCCAAAATGACTGGACTCCGGAGCTTCTAGTGTTAAGACGGACGCTGCTGACAGCTTCGGCCGCTTGCTGCTCTTCGTCTGGAAGTAGAGAACTTTGCGGCTTATATATACACATTTTTTTTGTAGATAAAAAAAAACTTTTTTTCAACGAAATATTTCCACACGAGAAAAAACATTTCTTTATATTTGCGTCGCACCCATCTAAAAAAACTTTTTTCGACGAAATATTTCCATTAATCAATCATCAAATCATCAAAATTATATATTAAATCCAAAATGACTGGACTCCGGAGCTTCTAGTGTTAAGACGGACGCTGCTGACAGATTCGGCCGCTTGCTGCTCTTCGTCTGGAGGTAGAGAACTTTGCAGCCTATATTTATAGATTTTTTTTGTAGATAAAAAAACTTTTTTCTTGTAGATAAAAAATAACTTTTTTCTTGTAGATAAAAAATAACTTTTTTTCTTGTAGATAAAAAACATTTCTTTGTATTTGCGTCCAATGAAATCCTCTCTCTCTCTTTGCTCCGCCCTCCGAGTGGACTATAAAAAGACTCCTTCTCCCGGCAGTCGGTGCAGTCATTCTTTGGCGGCCGGTAAAGTCTGCGGGAGCCTCTGTCGTAGAGATAATATAATATTATAAATATAATGATCCAGTTTTTGGACTTTGCCATTTTTCCCAAGGGATGTAAAAAAAACTTTAAAAAATATTTTTATCAGTCCCGGTACGGTGATAGGATGGTATGGTTTGGGATTTATGGAATAGGATTTATTTATTTATGGTATGGTATAGTATGGATAAAAACCTGGTAAGTGTTTTCAGGATATTATGTTGAAAAATTGTTAGTAAAAGTGATGTCTCTATTTTAATTTTTTTTATAAGCTGCGTTTCGAAATTTTTTGGGGGACGTTCGCCAATCAGAAGAGGCGCATTCCTTCTGACGTCACAGAGGAGGGAGAGATCCTGCTGCGGTTCGAATGTTTTAGGGGACGTCCCAAACTGCAGTTCTTTCTTGATCTTGATACGTCATTTTATTTCGACTCTTGCATTTTTTTATTATGAAAGTTTACCCCCTCTCATTTTTCCTTCGAAACATTCTAGTAACGACTCCCTTGGTCCTTATATGCATCCCTTAAGAGAAGGGTTAATGAGCAAAAAAATAGCGGCCTGAGAAAAGGGATATTCGGTGGCTTTAATAGTTCAATTTCGTTTATATTATTTTTCTCTCATGCATCAAAAGGTCCCTGGCGCGGAGTATACCGAGGCCATGATCGAAAAGACAAAAGAGGGGTCAAAAATTGACGTCACGACAGAGATCCTCCCTACCCCTCTCCAAGTACACCCCCCTATCTCACCGCCAGGGAATTTCAGGCAGGGGTCATTGACGCGACGCGTACTTGTTATTGTAAATTCTTGATTTTTGCATGAAATTGTGGAGATACGTAAACCCAAAACAATTTTACTGACGACCAGCTACAGGCCCAACAAGGCGGGTTCTTTGTTTATTAATTCACCAATTCCCCACTGCCTGTCCAATTTTTAGCTTAAACTCGTACACACCCTTCAAATTAACTATATTTTTCTGGCAACGCGTTCCATGTGTCAATTACCCTGTTAAAGAAGTAGCAGTACTTCCTTAGATCCCGATTAAAAAAATTTGTCTTGTTCAATTTGTACCCATGCCCCCTTGTTCTGTTATCCCTAATCAAATTTTTTAAACATTCTGTGCCCTCTTGTTTTTTTTACTAACTTGAAGAGCTGAATCAAATCCTCCCCCCTCCTTCTTCTTCTTTCCAGTGTATACATGTTTAGCCTACTCAAAACGTTCATTGTAGTCTAGATGTGCTATCCCCTTTATTATTTTTTTGTAGCTCTGTGCTCTGAACTTTTTAAATCACTTCTATATCCTTTCTCATATTATATGGAGCCCAGAATTGCACAGCATATTCAAGATGAGGTCTTACCAATCCCTTATATAATGGTAAAAATTATATTCTTATCCCTTGATGTTACAGTCTTTTTAATGTACCCCAATAACCTCTTATGAAATATGACTTGAGTGGTCTGTGCTCACTTCAAGGAGTACTTAAACCGATACTTTCAACAGGAATTTTAAAAATTTGGATGTTTCTTTGAGAATGAAACAGTCGGTTATAACTCTGTATTCAATAAAACAAATCTGCGTTCAACTTTTGAAACCGATACTTTCAACAGGAATTTTAAAAATTTGGATGTTTCTTTGAGAATGAAACAGTCGGTTATATCAATAAAACAAATCTGCGTTCAACTTTTGAAAATACAAATGTCATGAACATTGTAAACAGTCCAAGTACCCTTTCTACACACTTAAGATATCTTATCTTACCAGCTCAACACATTAAATGTCATCTATAAGCTTTTTAAAAAACTATTTGGGAGCATTTGATCAGAGTAAATCAAAGTTCAACTTTACAACACAAATTGGCTTTTTATAAGAGATTGAAATGGTAAATATCTTAAAAGCCACACATCACTCTCAAAAAAGTCCAAAAAACTAAAAATTGGATCCGTCAACAGATTCAGCCTGGAAAGTCCCAGACAATCCAGAATATGGTCAGAAGTGGCCTGATGGTCGGCACACTTCACACAGGCTGGAAAAAAACCTTTACCCCCGTTGGAATACGATAGGTGTCCACTGACACACTTGAGTAATAATGCACCTCCTGGGCACTTTCCCTGGTAACAATGGTGAACAGGTGGGATGGTCCAAGAGGCGTTTGAATCCAAAAGGTAGAAGTCTGTCTTTGCTCCGATGCCTGCAGACCTTATAGCTGAGCATAATGGAACGGCCTTCACGCCTTGGGTGACCCTACCAGGAGTAAAACTCCCGACGTACTTCACCCGTTCCGCCCAAGTACACCTCCTCGCCGGCTCTAACTAAGAGCACACTTTGAGAGCCTATATATATACATTTTCTTTTGTAAATAAAAAAAAACTTTTTTCGACGAAATATTTCCACTCGAGAAAGAAACATTTCTTTGTATTTGCGTAAAAAAACATTTCTTTGTATTTGCGTCGCACCCATCCGCCTGCTGACCCAGTTTTTGATCCTTTATCTCTTTGCTCCGCCCTCCGAGTGGACTATAAAAGGACTCCTTCTCTCGGCAGCCGGTGCAGTCATTCTTTGGCGGCCGGTAACGTCTGCGGGAGCCTCTGTCGTAGACATGACCCATTGCTTTTTTCAATAGGGAGAAGTGAAGTGAACGAATCGGCCGCTTGCTGCTCTTCGTCTGGAGGTAGAGAAAGTTGCGGCCTATATATTTCCACTCGAGAAAAAAAATTTCTTTGTATTTGAGTCGCACCCATTTTTTAAAAAAACATTTCTTTGTATTTGCGTCCCACCCATCTTTAAAAAAACATTTCTTTGTATTTGCGTAAAAAAACATTTCTTTGTATTTGCGTAAAAAAACATTTCTTTGTATTTGCGTAAAAAAACATTTCTTTGTATTTGCGTCGCACCCATCCGCCTGCTGACCCAGTTTTTGTTCCTTGATCTCTTTGCTCCGCCCTCCGAGTGGACTATAAAAAGACTCCTTCTCCCGGCAGTCTGTGCAGTCATTCTTTGGCGGCCGGTAATGTCTGCGGGAGCCTCTGTCGTAGAGATAATATAATAATTTCTAGTCCAGTTTTTTTTGGATTTTGCCGTGTTTCCCAAGTGATGTAAAAAAAAACTTTAAAAAATATTTTTCTCAGTACCGGTATGGTGATAGGACTATTTCTCTCGTTCAGTTTTTTGGACTTGGGGGAAAAAAAACTTTATGGTTTGTCTGGTATGATTGGGGACTTTGAAATTTTCTCTCACCCAACTTTGAAAAAAAAAAAAGAAATTCCCAAACACAGTAGAACTTATATAATTTTTTCTCTTGCTTTCCATCCACAATGGGTAGAAGAGGGTAATCGGTATTTGGATGATTGATCCACGTATATATGGTCTGTGCTCTGATGAGTATGCTGTGTTAATTAATTAAGGGTAGTTTGAAAAACGGCACAGGAAGACTTTCGGAGCAGTGTCAAGCTAAAAAAATGTTTACCTCGGACAGTAGACTAGTGAACAGCGATAATCAAATATTTATTTATTACTAGTAATTTACTAATATCTGTAAGTAAAAAAAAAATAAGTTAACTTTATCCCTTGTGTTCGCTAGCTTCCCCTACATATGAGGAGCCTAGAAGCCAAAGGGTACAAAAAAACAAGGATAAAGTCTCAGGGAGACATTGGGGGTTGCATTTATACTATTCGTTAGATGGTAGTCCAAATGTCGGAAAGAACTCAAATGGATATAAATGTTCGATTTTGGGACTCGGACAAGTCAGAAGTATGCACAAGATATTTAGCTTCCATGTTTTTTAATTCAAATAATGATATAAGAAAAGCATTTAAAAGAAATGGATTAATAGAGCATTTTCAATCACATGGCTCGGACCTAACAACGGCCTTAGCAACAGAAATGTTACAGTTTTTTTGCCCTACAGAGGTTAACAGTTACAGAAAATGACTGGCCGTGGAATTCTTCTATTGCAATCACGTGACCCTATACTTAAAAACCACCTTAGCAACATATACCTAGCAACCGCCTTAGCAACAAGCCCTACAAAGGTTAACAGTTAAAAGAAATTAGCTGGTCGTGACGTCACCTGAAAACACTCTATAACTGTTGAACATAAAAAACTTTGTGCATCAGATATCAGTCGACGGACCTAGTGTTTAATCGTAATAATTTTTTTCGGAATTTTTAATAAATGAAGAAATGATTCAATCTGAAGAATCTTCGGCCGTTATAATAGACATAGGCACATGTGGACTCCACAATATGAACTGTGCTTTTAAAAGCGTTATCAAAGTGAAAGAAAATGTTTCCGACCCTCTATACTTGGTGCAAAAACTGGAACATTTTATTTCGTTGTCATCCGAAGTGGAGCCATTTTTAAAAGAATTTCTTCAACATATGATGATAAGCCAATGATTCCATTTCTATATACTTCTACAACTTATGTTATAAAAAATCTGTTATGGCAATATTTGTCAAAGAAAGCATTTTATTAACTTCTAATCCTGTAACTCGTATAGATGTAAATGATGCATCCAACCTCTTACGGCCATATTCACCACTAACCTAACATAAAGTTAACCTGGAATCAAAACTTCTAATTGGTAGTTGAAAAAGGGAAACAAGTTTTAAGCCAATCAGAGTGCTTGATTCCAGGTTAACCTTAGGTCAAGTTAGTGGTGAATACAGCCGTTACCCGTTTCGAAAATAGACTTGGGTTATAGAACTCGTAGAGCTTTGAAAAAAAAAAAAAAGTTGCCAGACACATATATTTTAAAATTCCGCAATGATTGTTTAAAATCGTTTAAAATACTTACGACTAAACTTTTGGAAAAATCCCTAGTTGCATACCCTATAGTTAAAGCTTTAACATGTTTCGATCCTTCTATTGCATTAAATGACAATAGTAGAAAACTATACGAATAAGGAAGCTTTTGACCATCTTGGAAGAGCATCGACATATTAGCAGCTTGCTAGCAAATCAAGCTGAAAAGCAATTTAATCTCATTTGCTCTGAACCTATAGAGGAGTTGAAGGGATTTTCTCGCCATCAGACACGTATTGATCACTTTTGGAGTGGTCTTTTTAAACTCTAGTTGTAATGGAATTAGTAATGATATTGTTCCATGGAAATTCTATATAATCTTGAACGAGGATTTTCGATTAACAAAGAATGCATTGTAGGAAATCTAAAAAGAAGATAAATTGATGCCACTGGGTAATGAGTCATTAGGGTAAAAAACAATTTTATGCCATAGGTCAACATGTCAATTAACGGTAACCAATTTATTCCAGAGGTCAACATGTCAATTAACGGTAACCAATTTATTCCAGAAGTCGACATTGGGAGTGAAATACTCTCTCTCTCTGGCCAGTTGTGTGATTTAATTGCAAGGTTGTTGCTTAAAATTACGACTCTCGGGCTTTTTTTATTTGGACCTCGAGCCCTTGGGACATTTACAAAACATGCTACACATCACAAATTGCTTCTTAAGTATACTCTAATTTTACTTTGTTATTATTACAAAAAAAAAAAAAACAGATACAGCAGGGCCATTTCATTCTTTTTATTTTTATGATAAAGGTTGGGGTTTTTTTATACATAGGTACTAGCAAAGAATTTTTAAACATAGATATCATTCAGTGACATTAATGTTCGAGAGGTTTGATAGAAAATCGAATCATGTGTTGAAGACCCGACACTATGACATTCCACTTGTGACAACGAAACGAAGTGCAAAACGCACACGTCCCGGAATACCTATCATCTAAAAACACATTCTTTACTGATGATGGAAATTCGTTTTTAACGCTGTTCCAAAAGCTCATCGACTCGGGACCCACGAGAAAAATAGTAGTAAATTTTTCAAAACCTTTCAAGTCATGTATAAGAAAGCTTTCCAAAGTGGGTCCACATCCATCTTCGGTAATGGCGGTCATGCAATCGGTGATAGAGTACGAATCACCAACTATGCAGAGGAACACAGACTTGAGTACATTGTTGAAGATTGCGCGGGACCGTTGTTGGATGGGTTGGTAAGTGTTTTCTAACGTAGAAGATCTGGGATGATAAGGATAGCGTCTCAAAGAAGAATCTTGAAATTGACGATGAGGGTGATGATACGACGGTTCCCTGGGTGGCGGTTGTCTCCAATGCTTCGGAGGCCAAGGATTGTTGCTGCCGTCCGCCGCACCAAAAGAATAACGGGAGGGATGTCGAGTTGCACTGACTCTCCTTTCCTGATAATGATGATACACCTGATGTTTTTCTTTCACTAATACGCCACTGGAGGGTGGTGGATCATTCGAGCAAATTGCCTCCGGTGGTTTGTTTGCACAGTGTGGTAGATCTTCTTGGGTCTTGTTTGGTGGTTTCGTCTCGTTGGCGGTTCCTTCATCATTCTGAGGAGGAGGAAGAAGAGAAGAAGAAATAGTACTAGAAGAAATTTTCACTTTCTTCACTTTAGGGGATACCTCCCGACGGAAATTTTCCAAAGTACTTTTTCGTTTTAATATTGAAAACTGTTTAGAGAGAGTTTCTTCGGGAGAAATTGGTAAACGATGTTTTTTTTTGGTGGAATCGGGTTCAGTCTTCTTGGTGGTTAGTGGAGGCTTTATCTTTTTTGGACGGTTTTTCTGAAGATAATGCGAAGAGGCTTTTGATGGAAAACGATTGGGTTGATCGGTCTTCTCTTCTTCTTCGTCACCGCTCATTAAGGTATTGTCGTTTTTAGGTATCAAAATGTTCAAAACATTGTCCTCCTCTTCGTCAAATCTGATCGGGGATATCGGAGAGTAAGTAACTTCCACTATGTTTCTTTTTACATTTGGATCAACCATTTTTTGTGTTTCAGTTATTATTAAGGATGGGGAAAAAATTAATGGAAAAATGCACTAGGAAACAAATAAATTTGATTTGATACTGAATAATTATTATAATATTAATATTAATTAATAATAAAATATCTTACAAAAATGAAAAAAATCTTATTCTAATATTAAACATATATTACCTTTTAGTTAGAAATTTTTCTTCCGTCAGACAAGATGTGACAATCGCTACCAATGCTTGTGATGTTCTTCAGTAAGAGTAGTTGAAAACCAACTCTCTGTTCCGCAGAATAGACGGGTATATATATATATATCCGTTGCCAAAAAAAAAATAATTTTTTCTTAGCTAATATAATCTCTTTTTAGATAGAAATTTTAACAGCAATTTATTTTTTTCACCTCGAAATTCTATTTAGCCGATAAAAATGACCGCCCCCAGAGGAAGTTCATCTTTGGGGACATCCATAAATTAGGTGAGGTGTTTTTCCAAAAATATGGACCCCCTTGGTGATATTTAGTGAGATTTTGCTGGATCCTCCCCTCCCCTCACCTACAAATTTTTAAAAATGATTTTCCTTTCTCGAACAAAGTTTTTTAAAAATAATTTTCCTTTCTCGAACATAAAAAACAGAGAAAATCGTATATTTTTAACTTAAAAAGTTGACGTGAGATTTTAATAGGCCCCCCCTTGATGAAATATTTCCAAACCCCCTCCCCTTTTTTGACCTCACGTAATTTATGGATACCCCCCCTCTTTCTACTTGCGTACCGTCCTGTGAGAGCGGTTCAGTGGCGGATCCAGCCTGGACCTATATATAGGTTGCAACCAGATTTTTTAAGAAGATTCCAAAAGAATTTTTTATTACCCTAAAAAAATCTAGTTTTTTTTTTTTTTAAGTCTTCTAAAGGGCTGTACAACCATACTTTTGTTTTTCAGGAAGGGTTTTTGATTCCCAATTTCTTTTCCTAAGGTCCCTCCACCCGAGTATTTTTTTTTTTTATAGATGAAAGTAAACTTTGTGCAAAAAATATCAATTTTTTTTATTGACGGTGCTTAGATGGCGTTCCAGGAAGCAAGGGGATCTTGACTCAATTTTTGAACTATTTAAGGTACAAAAAGAGAAACTTTTTAAAATTTAAAATAGGGTCCAAATATCTAAACCCCCCTCCCCTTTTATGTCGAATATATAATCTCAAATAATAAGGAGCGTAATTATTCTTGGGGATTTAGTACAAAATTCATTCATTATCAGAATAAAATTCAGTAGTAATTATTACGAGTAAAGATTTTTCCCTATTGAAAAGTGAACATATACATTGATCTTAGTTTAAACCAAATAAATAATAGTGATCTGGAAAAAAATTAGAAATGGTCACTCAATCATTTGAGGAATATATTTATAGAAAGTGGGAGTGTTCATTCACTGGGCAGTTCACTCTATAAACTTAGACAGCAACTTAAATCCATAAAAATAAGACAAGACTTCAAAGATGCTATTTTTGTAGTTATTTTTTATTCGACTTTAAAAACTACAAGACTTCAAATTTGCTATTTTGTAGTTAATTTTTTTTATTCGGCTTATTGCTTGGGTCGTTTTTCAGGGAGAAATGGATTGAATGATGTTCGCTTGAGTTGTTTTCTGGAGGGTAGTATGTTGACATTCCTTTTGGTGTTTCTCCGCTTCCACGTTGGATCTGAGGATTTTGGAACACAGGGTGCAAATAAAGAGTTTTAAGCCTACAGCAAAATTACTACCGCTGGCGTCGTTTGAATTTTGAATAATAGCAACTCTGCAAAGGTTGCCCAGTTCTAAAATTTCTTTCACATGTGATTTTTGTAAAACTCTTTCACACTCGTTATTCTCCATGTGCATTTGGAAGCTGAATATGTCTGGATGCGCCTTGGAACATTTTTTACAGGTAAAACGATCTTCGTACTTTCCCTCAAATTTATTTTCAAGAAACTTCTTCAACGCAGTTTTCGAATGTTTCGGACTTTTCATATGCGCTTTATATGGAATAGGACCGCTGCATACGATGTCGCAAGTTTCGCATTTCGTTTGACTTTCTTCCGACGACAGCTCCATGCTTATTAAGGAAGTACATAGATCCTCCATGCTTAATAAGAAAGTACGTAGATCTTCCATCTATATATAAACCTGGAAAAAAAAATCGATAAATCAGTACAAAGAGAACGCGTTACGACCGCTATTATTATATATTCAATTCAATTGAAATAAGAAAAACGCTTTTTTATTTACTTCTTACATAAAATGAAAAAAAAAATATATTATATTAATAATAAATAAACTAGATTAAAAAAAGTTCCTGGGTTATTTTTTACTCTCTAATGTGATGACGATGTCGTAGCGCCACCCTCTTCTCCCATTGGTTCTAAAAAATTCAGTGCGTTGCGTATGCTAATAAAAAAAGTAATCACACTTTTTTCTAATCTAAAGGTGGACATACATAATTAGAACCGAGCAGAATAAACGAACAGTCGCGAACGGCTGTTCACCGGTTCGGTGCTCGGGACGTACGGTTTCAAGCAAACCGCACGTGAGCCGCAGACCGCACCGGTGATTTACGTGCGGTTTCAAGCAAACCGCATTCGCCGCGAATGCCTGCTCGGCTCTGATTTATATCCACCATACGGACGCTGCTGACAGCTTTGACCACTTGTTGCTCCTAGTGTCTGGGGTAGAGAACGTTGCGACCTTTATTTATATTCTTTTTTGGAATAAATAAAAAAAACTTTTTCCATTATTAATAAATAAAATAAAATTTTTTTCATCATCAGGAATAAAATAAAAATTCTTCAACCCCATGAACGTGTAAAATAAAAAAATGTATTCCAGTTCTTTTTCTGGAGATGTAAAAAAAAGTTTTTTTTTGTTGTAGCGATACTAGCGTCACCCTCTTCTCTCCTATTGGCTCTTAGGTTCGGTGCGTTTCGTATATAAAGTAGAGTCTCCCTCTGCTTAGGTCCCACTTAGTACCTCTCGTGGGTGGACGCTCTTCTTACCCGACCGAGCGCTTTTCAACGGCTGTGTAAGTGCTTCGTGCTCCTTAACTTATTTGATAATAATAATAATAATTCTTTTTGGAATAAATAAAAAAAAACTTTTTCCATTATTAATAAATAAAATAAAATTTTTTCATCATCAGGAATAAAATAAAAATTCTTCAACCCCCATGAACGTGTAAAATAAAAAAATGTATTCCAGTTCTTTTTCTGGAGATGTAAAAAAAAGTTTTTTTTTTGTTGTAGCGATACTAGCGCCACCCTCTTCTCTCCTATTGGCTCTTAGGTTCGGTGCGTTTCGTATATAAAGTAGAGTCTCCCTCTGCTTAGGTCCCACTTAGTACCTCTCGTGGGTGGACGCTCTTCTTACCCGACCGAGTGCTTTTCAACGGCTGTGTAAGTGCTTCGTGCTCCTTAACTTATTTGATAATAATAATAATAATAATAATAATAATAATTGATTGATTGATGATGGACTTTGTGAAACTTTTACTTGATACCCATGTTGGGACTTGTAAGAATTTCCCTCTCGACCACAATAGAACTTGTTCTCCACTTTTTGATGATGGTAAACGTCGTGAATATTATTTTATGAATTTCCCTCTCAAAACCACAGTGGAACTTCGTGAATATTTTTCCTTGAACCGGGACTTGGAAGAAGAAGAATTTCCCACCTACAATCACAGTAGAACTTGCTCTTCACTTTTTTTTTTTTAATGATGCTGTACTTTGTGAATATCCCCCACCCCCCCTTGAACCGGGACTTGGAAGAAGTATTTCCCTCCTCTAATCACAATGGAACTTATTCTTCACTTTTTGATGATGCTGGACTTTGTGAATATTTCCCCCCCCCTCCTTCAACCGACGAGACTTGGAAGAAGAATTTCTCAATCATTTCACAGTTGGGATTTTTTTTTATATACTCTGAAGAGGACGCTTTCAACAGCCATCGAAACTTTGTTTCATTCACTCAAGGTATTTTTTTTCATCCCCCCACCCTTGTGGGACCAGGGAGGAAGAATAAGCTCACTGCAGCCAATGCATGTCGTAAAAGGCGACTAAAATGGGATACCCAGTGCCCGGGGGTATAACCGGGTCCCTCCTTTGGGAGGTTTGGCGAAGGGTTAATCACCTTCCCTAGCTGGATTATGTAGAAATCACCATCACATCATCGTCATTAGAAAGTTAACCATTAGTCATCGTCATTACACAGTTTGGCAAGGAACCGTCTGGTGTTTTAACGGCTTTTTTTTGTTTTTTCATCGTAACATTAGTTTAGCTCCTGGGAGTATGTCTGGTTTCCCAATTATTTTTATTATACTTAATCAATGATTAATCCAGAAAAGAAAAAAAAGTTTTATATTCCAGAGAAGAAATAAAAAGTTTTATTTTTCGGAAAAGAAAAAAAAGTTTTATTTTCCATTGTAGCTCCGCCCTCCGAGTGGACTATAAAAGGGCTCCCCTCGCCGGCAGTCGGGGCATTCCGGGTTAGCCCGGGTCGGCGGTAAGTCGTTGCCGATGAGGTCCAACCGAGGCATCGTGACTACTGCCGATGAGGGGTAGGAGCGGTTCACGCTGCTCCAAGTACCTCGTACCCGACTAATCTGGAACTGTGACTTCGGTCACACGCCTCAAAGAATAGTACTGCTCGAGTGCTCCACCCATGCGGCGGAACCATGCACTACTACACGAGTTTGAAGACCTTCGTCGGCGGGAGGCAAAATACCACTTCGGTTGCATCGCTCGAGTCGTATCTAAACTCCCACCCAGGCTCGTAGAAAAAAATAATTCTTAAAAAATAATTTTCTCTATGAAACTTAAAGCAGTTTCGGGGTGCACTCTTCTGACTTTATAAAAAAAAATACCATTTCGGTTGCATCGCTCCAGTCGCATCTAAACTCCCCCTCTAGCGTGTAAAAAAAATAATTTGTAAAAAATAATTTTCTCTATGAAACTTAAAGCAGTTTCGTGGCAGAGAGGGGTGCACTCTTCTGACTTTATAAAAATACCACTTCGGTTGCATCGCTCCAGTCCCATCTAAACTCTCCCCCTCTAGCGTGTAGAAAAAATAATTTGTAAAAAATAATTTTCTCTATGAAACTTAAAGCAGTTTCATGGCAGAGAGGGGTGCACTCTTCAGGTGTGTGTGTGTGTGTGTGTGTGTGTGTGTGTGTGTGTGTGTGTGTGTGTGTGTGTGTGTGTGTGTGTGTGTGTGTGTGTGTGTGTGTGTGTGTGTGTGTGTGTGTGTGTGTGTGTGTGTGTGTGTGTGTGTGTGTGTAATGTTATATATAAATATAATACTATAATAATAATAATTAATAATAATAAAATAATAATAAATATCTTCGTTCCAGGTTCAAAATCATGAATCTATGAATTATCGCTCGAGTCGCATCTAAACTCCCACCCAGGCAAGTAGAAAAAATAATTCTCAAAAATAATTTTCTCTATGAAACTTAAAGCAGTTTCGGGGTGCACTCAAAAATACCCCTTCGGTTGCATCGCTCCAGTCCCATCTAAACTCTCCCCCTCTAGCGTGTAGAAAAAATAATTTGTAAAAAATAATTTTCTCTATGAAACTTAAAGCAGTTTCGGGGTGCACTCAAAAATACCACTTCGGTTGCATCGCTCCAGTCCTATCTAAACTCTCCCCCTCTAGCGTGTAGAAAAAATAATTTGTAAAAAATAATTTTCTCTATGAAACTTAAAGCAGTTTCGTGGCAGAGAGGGGTGCACTCAAAAATACCACTTCGGTTGCATCGCTCCAGTCCCATCTAATATCTCCCTCTCTAGCGTGTAGAAAAAATAATTTGTAAAAAATAATTTTCTCTATGAAACTTAAAGCAGTTTCGTGGCAGAGAGGGGTGCACTCAAAAATACCACTTCGGTTGCATCGCCCCAGTCCCATCTAAACTCTCCCCCTCTAGCGTGTAGAAAAAATAATTTGTAAAAAATAATTTTCTCTATGAAACTTAAAGCAGTTTCTTGGCAGAGAGGGGTGCACTCTTCAGGTGTGTGTGTGTGTGTGTGTGTGTGTGTGTGTGTGTGTGTGTGTGTGTGTGTGTGTGTGTGTGTGTGTGTGTGTGTGTGTGTGTGTATAATATTATATATAAATATAATACTATAATAATAATAATAATTAATAATAATAAATTATCTTCGTTCCAGGTTCAAAATCATGAATCTATGAATTATCGCTCGAGTCGCATCTAAACTCCATCTTTTATATTCCAGAGAAGAAATAAAAAGTTTTATTTTTCATCGTAGCTCCGCCCTCCGAGTGGACTATAAAAGGGCTCCCCTCGCCGGCAGTCGGGGCATTCCGGGTTAGCCCGGGTCGGCGGTAAGTCGTTGCCGATGAGGTCCAACCGAGGCATCGTGACTACTGCCGATGAGGGGTAGGAGCGGTTCACGCTGCTCCAAGTACCTCGTACCCGACTAATCTGGAACTGTGACTTCGGTCACACGCCTCAAAGAATAGTACTGCTCGAGTGCTCCACCCATGCGGCGGAACCATGCACTACTACACGAGTTTGAAGACCTTCGTCGGCGGGAGGCAAAATACCACTTCGGTTGCATCGCTCGAGTCGTTTCTAAACTCCCACCCAGGCTCGTAGAAAAAAATAATTCTTAAAAAATAATTTTCTCTATGAAACTGAAAGCAGTTTCGTGGCAGAGAGGGGTGCACTCAAAAATACCACTTCGGTTGCATCGCTCCAGTCCCATCTAAACTCTCCCCCTCTAGCGTGTAGAAAAAATAATTTGTAAAAAATAATTTTCTCTATGAAACTTAAAGCAGTTTCGTGGCAGAGAGGGGTGCACTCAAAAATACCACTTCGGTTGCATCGCTCCAGTCCCATCTAAACTCTCCCCCTCTTGCGTGTAGAAAAAATAATTTGTAAAAAATAATTTTCTCTATGAAACTTAAAGCAGTTTCTTGGCAGAGAGGGGTGCACTCTTCGTGTGTGTGTGTGTGTGTGTGTGTGTGTGTGTGTGTGTGTGTGTGTGTGTGTGTGTGTGTGTGTGTGTGTGTGTGTGTGTGTGTGTGTGTGTGTGTGTGTGTGTGTGTGTGTGTGTGTGTGTGTGTGTGTGTGTGTGTGTGTGTGTGTGTGTGTGTGTGTGTGTGTGTGTGTGTGTGTGTGTGTGTGTGTGTGTGTGTGTGTGTGTGTGTGTGTAATGTTATATATAAATATAATACTATAATAATAATAATTAATAATAATAAAATAATAATAAATTATCTTCGTTCCAGGTTCAAAATCATGAATCTATGAATTATCGCTCGAGTCGCATCTAAACTCCCACCCAGGCAAGTAGAAAAAATAATTCTCAAAAATATTTTTCTCTATGAAACTCATGGCAGAGAGGGGTGCACTCTTCTGACTTTATAAAAAAATACCACTTCGGTTGCATCGCTCGAGTCGCATCTAAACTCCCACCCAAGCGCGTAGAAAAAAATAATTCTTAAAAATATTTTTCTCTATGAAACTTAAAGTAGTTTCACGGCAGAGAGGGATAGACTCTTGTGACTATAAAATATTTTATAGGGTGTTATATGATATATGTATATAATTATAATACTATAATAATAAATATTCTTCGTTCCCGCGGTTCAGAATCAGTCTATGAATCATCGCTCAGGTCGCATCTAAACTCCTACCCTAGCGCGTAGAAAAAATAATTTTTAAAAAATATTTTTCTCTATGAAACTTAAAGCAGTTTCATGACAATTTTTTGAACACATATTAAAGTAGTATATCGTTCTTTTCATTTCTTTGGTAGGTTCTTTATTATATGATGTCGGGATTCAGCAGTCATTCAAAGTGAAATAAATTGTCAAATCAAAAGAAGATTGAATAATAAGAACAAAGGTAAGTGGCTAAAGCTTTATAATTTTTTTTTTTGAAGAAAATTACGAACAAATATTAAAGTTGTATCATCCTCTTCATCTTTTTCGTAGGTTCTTTTTTATATATGCTTGATGAAATTGTCGGGATTCAGCAGTCCTTTAAAGTGAAATAAATAGTCAAATCAAAGCACCACTTAGGAGTAACTGGAATTACGCTCACTGAATAATAAAACCAAGGTAAGTGGCTAAAGCTTTATTTAAAAAAAAAAAATATTTTTATGAACAAATATTAAAGTTGTATCATCCTATTTATCTCTTTCGTAGGTTCTTTATTATATATGCTTGATGAAATTGTCGGGATTCAGCAGTCCTTTAAAGTGAAATAAATCGTCAAATGAAAGAAGACTGAAAACCAAGGTAAGTGGCTAAAGCTTTATAATTTTTTTGAAAAGAAAAGAAAACTATTTTTCCTACCATGAAATGTTTTTACGAACAAATATTAAAGTTGTATACCATCCTCTTCTTTTCTTTCGTATAGGTTCTTTATTATATGTGCTTGATGATGAAATGAAATTGTCGGGATTCAGCAATCCTTCAAAGTGAAATAAAGCGTCAAAGAAGATTGGAAAAAATTGTCGGGATTCAGCAGTCCTTTAAAGTGAAAAAAAAAACAAATCGCCAGTGAAGATGATGATGGATATTCCCTTATTGAAAATTTACCCTGAAGAAATTAAAGAAGAAATTGAAGATTTACAATTTCCTACTACAAAAGCAAACTGCCTATCTTTAGCTTCTACAGCTGGCACTTTTGTTGCTTTCGTAACATTTTTATTACCCTCCCCCGACCGAAGTTTAATTTTTTTTACAAAACACAACGCTGAATCAAAACGGTTAAATGCGTACTTTGGCTTATTAGGTCCTGATTGTCAAAAGGAGGAAATTCATAATGAAGGGAAAGAATGGTGGAAAATCGCCAAAAGATTGTGGAAGCAGCCTCTAATAAATGTTTCGAAAAATGTCGACGTAAGAACAGGGTTTGTTTTAGATAAAACCTTGTTCTTCGTCAACAAAATGTTTACGTTCGGAAAAAGGACGGTAAATAAGGGAACAAGTCATATTTTATCCTTAACCAAGGGGCAAATTGAAATATATTATTTAAAAAAAAATAATAGCGTTGAAGAAAACAAAAATTCGAGAGAGGAAGGATTATTTCGACCAGGGGACCGGGAATTGTATGAAACTGCAATCCTGGAACCTTTTAAAACGTATTGCATTCGGGAGGGAACGACGTACTTAATAATAACTGTTAGAAAAACCTGCTTCAAATTTCAAATTGTAACGGAAGCGGCGGCGGCCCACCATTCGTTTTCGGAGCCGAAGGTTTTGCTCCCGACTCGGGTACAAAGTCCTACTACTATTACTACTAGTAGTAGTAGTAATGGTGATGGTTTGTCCGTAACGCCGTCTACTACTCGTTCTGACGACGCGTTGGTCCCTCCCGAATTCTCCTCACCTCCCTCGAAGATTTTCCCAGTCAGTTTCTGTACCGTTCCCACCGACAATGACGTTGTTGAAGAATACCAAATAATCCCGAACGATGATCTGACCCTGGTGTGGTCTCCCAATGATGAGAATGAGTTGGTCCCTCCCGATTCTTCTTCTTCCTCGCAGCCTCTCCTCCATCATGATGCTCCCTTAAACTTGACCATGTTTTGTGATAGCGACAAAATTTCTGATGAAGACTACGTGGAATGCGTTAATAATTTTTTTTCAAACACGCAACAACAGAACGAGGACTGGAATATGGAGGTAGACGACCCTCCCGTGTTCGATGTTGGGATGGAGGACCGTACTCCGTTGAAAAAAAAACAAATGTATCCGGTCCTGATGTCTTCTCCCTATGAAGTAAGAAATAGGGAGCCAGTTTTTTCTCCGCCGAACAGATTAGTGGTCGTGAGGGGGATGATAGGTGTTTTTACCGAACAGTGCGGGTGTTCGGTTGAAGACTCGGAAGAGATCGAGCGAGCTCACGATTGGGAAAAGAAAAGGACAAAATTCCTTTTCTGAACGAGAACTACACCTTCGACACGTCCCTCTGCAACATTGTAAATAAATAGTATAAGTAAACAAATATTCAATAGTAGTGTTGTAATAATAACAAAATAATAATATAAAAATAAAAAGATGATGATACTTTATTAATTATTTATTTATTTGAGTATTTTTATTTTCCCCAGCCGAGTTGTTCAGTTAATTGCTTATTATTTGTAAAAATGAGTCATCGATTTGTAAAAAAATAATGGGTACCAGTCCACCACCGAAAACCGGTGCAAGTAATGGAATTTTTTTTTTTTTTGTATTGTATACATAACGACCAAATGTTTACCGGAAAAACCCCTCCGACCCATTTCAGTTTTGAAAAAACTCGAAGGGGTACCGGTGCTTATATATTTATTAGACTGACTGTACGCTTTGCCTTACAGCTCGTGTAAAAACAAAAATTTAGCTGTTTTTATATGTGCTCTCGTACATCTAATGTTGAGAAAAAGGAAGGTTAAAGATATATTTTTTTATTTATCTAAATCTATAAAAATAGAGGTGTACCTGGGTTTGTTCGAATCAGATGTGGCTCAATTTCTCCTAAACTACTCATCAGATTCGAACCGTACGAACCACATACGTATGGGAGACGGAGGAAAAAAACTAGCATTGTTGTAGAGAAAAACCATGAATCCTAAGGAAGAGAACTACTTTTTGTATTCTCAGCAGCTTCCAAGTGAAGTAAAAACGTTGTTTGAATCTTTACCAGTTTTCCCTTCAAGTTTCATTGGAGTTGGTGTTTTTGGGATTTCAATATTGCTTTTTTGTATTCTTTTTTTTTAATATAAGGAGGTATTTCTCTTCATACTTCTTGTCCATTCCACGACAACCCATCGGCAGTCATGGTGAAATACGAATCTTTCGAACCCTTTCTCGGGACCTCTTCCTATATGCTGTTGCAATAACTGTGGTTATATCACTGAGTTTGGTCATATAGAAATATTCTATCTCTCCTTTGAAAAGTTTCAATACCAGGAACTGCGAACGTACGAAGAGTTTTTCGAGTTTATTATACCAGTGTGTTTGGAACTTGTGGATGATGAAATATACTTTTATTCTTTAACATTGATCGCTACTTTCTTGGTAGCGTTTACGCACCGTTTGAGTTCTGAGAGACTATGCTTTCGTTTTACTTTAACTGCATAAAAGTTTTTTTTTAGCCGTTTTTCAAATGGAAATTCGAAGAAAAGTTTAAGGCTAACGGAGGTTTGAAAGGTTGGAAGAATTTTTTTAAAAAAATTATTAAATATTTATTCTTGTGTTCAAGGGCAGAGTATTTGTTAGAAAATAGTAGAAACCTCAAGCCGGATGAACAGTTTCAACTGAATGATTACGAACTTTCGTTAATTATGGACCCCGATATCGATAGTACACTGTCGGAATTGTTGGATTCGACCGAAACAAACGACGAGGATCCTCTGGGAATTCAATGACCCCAACGAAAGAGGACATCGAATCGAAGTTTAAATTTCCTTCGAAGGAATTACTTCCGTTACGAATCTCTGTGAATGTTTTAATGTGACCACAATATTTTTTTCCCCTGCCAATTTATTGGAACTATGCACGATCTCGAAAAACTCCTGAATCAATGGAGTCTATGAACAATGAGTCAGGAAACAGGGTAAACGTTTGATGTATCTTTTCCAAGTCAAATAAGCTTTCTGGACTGAACAAGTCATTTTATCGCAATCTCTGCAAGGATACTTGAGGTAATCAATGTCATCCAGTTGTAAAGATTTTTCCCAAAAGGATAAAAATTCTTTGTATGTCGATTCTCCATTAGCCACTATCGTTTCTGTTTTCAAATTGTTCAGTATGTCAACAACGTCTTTTTGCCAATTCTCGCTCGTGCGACTGATTGTAAACCAGATGGAATCCGTGACGACTACGCAAGTCACATTGTCGCAAGCGATAGCACAAAATTTCGAATCCTTGTTCATTACACGAAGCGTATCGTTTGAGCAAAACTCGAATAATGTAGTAGGTGGCGAATTATTCTCCGTATCATCGTAATACTCTGAATCATTTTCACTCCATTGCATAGATTCATTCGATTCAGTTCCAATATTAGGCTCCATACTCGATGGGAATGAACGATTGACAGACATACTTTATTCAGGGCCGTATGGTAGATTTACCCAGTATGAGGTAAGTCCTAGAAATGCCGCCCCTTATGTATTTTTCCTTTAAATAATTGATACTTCAAATTAATTAATGTAAATATTTAATTAAAAATAATCATAAATAACTTATTGATTAGTAATTAAAGATAGATATTTAATTAGTAATTAATGATACATAATTAAGTCCCCCAATAATTCTCTAATTATGGGGGAATTGCGTTGTAGCTTGTAGAAAAACTAACCAATTTCTAGCAATATAATTAAATTGCCATTAATTAGTTTCGAAAAGGACAATTATTTTTTACACGATTCAAAACACTTTTCAGCAATAAAAGCAACATTTTGTGATTTTCATATACACTGCATCCTTGATAATTCAGAACTAACGAGAGAATTTCTTTCCTATTTATGTTCAAAAGTGCTCCATTTGAGGGGTAGATGTAAACACGCATTTCATTTGAACACGTGAGTAAATTATTCAAAATTCATTTTTAGAAGCAGGGGAATTTTGCCGCCCTCAAGAAAATGCCGCCTGAGGCAGCTGCCTCTTTGCTTCATACCACCACACGGCCCTGAGACTTTATTATCCTCTTTTTCAAAAGTTCAAAACCCTACGATCTGCCAATATATGATTGTGAAAAAATAAAAACAAAACTTTATTAAACGGAATAAAAATTATCTTTCCCCAAACAGCCCGAGTTGCTTGTAAAACTCCTTCAGGATAAAGACTTTCGCCAGAAAAGCTCACGACCCGGAGAATGCATTATTTTCCTTGAACGGCCCGAGTCGCCTGTAATGTCGACCGAGAGGTAATGTCGGAGGTGCCGAGTCGCCTACACTCAATGTAAAAAAAACGGTTTCTCATTGAGTGTAGGTTTTTGTAGAGAGCCTAGGTTTTTTGGCAGAGAAGCTCACGAACCGAAAAATATCTTCCCTAAACGGTTCGAGTTGCCTGGAAAAAAAAACTGTTTCTTCTTCGGGGTAGGTTGTTTGGATTGGTTGTTTGGAGTTTTTATGGCGCATAACCCAAGACTGACTTCTTCGGGTTATAGACTTTCGGCATAGAAGTTCACCAATTACTTGTGTAACGGTGTATATGTATGTTTAATTAAAAATATTTAAGTTCATTTGCTTTTCCTTTTCTTATTCTTTGTGTTGTAAACTAATAAAAAGATTTTCAAGATAATTTTAAAAAAAGTCTGAAAAATCTCCTCCCTGATTTATGCTTGATAACTAATGTTAAAAATTTGCCTCTAAAAAAGTAGTGTGTCAGCTCTTTTTGAGACCCTTTGTGTTATACCCGAAGAGGATTTCTCCTTTTTAAGTTTGGGGGTTAGGAAGAGGCAAAAATTGACTCTTTAAAAGAAAAACTTTGCAGAAGGATCAGAGCAACCCAAATCATAAATAAATTTTCAGAAATTGTATTTATCAAATGTTTTCTCCGGAGCACAGTTTGGGAAACCGCTGCAATAGAACATGGGAGGTTCGGTCTGGTGTTTTTATAATAATAGATAGATAAAACCTAGCAGCTTCCGACTCGACGAGCCTTGGACGATAGACGAGTGAAGAGCGGCGCCCAAGGACCGGTTTTGTTATTTTTTTGGAAAAAAAAAAACTAATCTCATTTTTCCTAGAAATAATAACTATTGAGAAAAAACAGTTTTTTATTTTCCGAAAATATATTAATTGCTTTTTTATTCAGTGCACAATTATAGATTTTATATTTTTTATGAGAATCTTTTATTCGGTGTGATGCGAAGTTTATAATAGTAAATATGCCGATAACGTTTGCGTCTATCAGAGGAGAAGCAACAAGAAACCGAGACACGTGTATAGCAGCTTTCCGACTCGACGAACCTGGGGGGGCGGTAGACGAGTGAAGAGTGGCACCCAAGGAACCATTAAAAAGATATTTTTTCATCTTTGGTAAAAATGAACATTTTTATTTTTCCTAGAAAAAACTAACAATGTTTTTATTTCCGAGAAGATAGTAAAAAGTTTTTTTATACAGTTCAAAATTGTAGAATTGTTTTTATTATTATTTGGTGTGATGCGAAGCTTATATATAAGCCGATTACATTCAGTATACCATCAGAGGAGAAGCGAGAAGAGACCGAGACCCATATCTAGCAGCTTCTCGACTCGACGAGTCTGGGGGGTAGGCGAGTGAAGAGTGGCGTCCAAGGACCATTAAAAAGACATTTTTTATCTTTGGTAAAAATAAACTTTTTTAATTTTTTCCTAGAAAAAACTAACAATGCTTTTATTTCCGAGAAGATAATAATGTTTTTATACAGTTAAAAAAAGTTTTTATTTTTATTTGGTGTAATGCGAAGCTTATATATAAGCCGATTACATTCACTACCATCATAAGAGAAGCGAGAAGAGACCGAGACCCATATCTACCCAGGTAGCACACATCATGTACCATTTTTCGTCCTATCTTTGTCGCTGATTTGGAGCGACTACGTTTAAGTCGAGAAATTTCAAAAATGGGATGTCAAAATGTTAGCATAAAATGAACGTATTCAGACTCATCCCTATTTAAGCGAAAAGTTACAAAAATTGTACGTAAAATGTTGCCTTAAAATGGACGTAAAACGGTTTGTCAAATGTTGTCATAAAGGGGGGATGAAATCTGGATATCGCTTTTAAGACGAGAAATTACCAAAAATTGCTTTTTTTTTTTTTTTCGAAATGTCAATTGTTACCCAAAATTGGAGGAATTGAGTTCATCCGATAACACCGGGTCAATCATGGTTTGTTACATCTTACTACAAACACTTCGGGTGTCTAGATGAATTCAGTACCTTCCCTTTCGAGAACTTTTTGCAGTCAATTAAAAAAAAGATTAGGGAAAATTCACTGCTGAATTTATTTCTCATCTCCAAATGCTCAAGTTGTGATTTTGTTAAAATCTAAACACCCTTTCTCTGAAACTGGCCACCAGTATAAAAAGGCATTATTTCCCAATTTTTGTCTTACTACAATGCCTCCAAATAACATTTGAACCCTCAATGATGGTAGTATTGTTGAAGTATCAAATTTTCTTAAGGAGGAAAAGGCAAAGAAGACTGTGAAGGAATGGTCGTGGGAAAGAAATTTCTCGATATTGGTGAT
Source organism: Tetragnatha montana (assembly GCA_963680715.1). Classification (NCBI taxonomy): domain Eukaryota; kingdom Metazoa; phylum Arthropoda; class Arachnida; order Araneae; family Tetragnathidae; genus Tetragnatha; species Tetragnatha montana. Next base: position 15,829,720 of record OY796677.1, on the reverse strand, counting down.
GCTTATGAAAAGCCATGCAAATCCTCAAATCTCAAGAAAATTTCATGGCCTATTAATTCCATTGTGAAAAAGTGTTTTAGTTTAAAATTTTAATGATTCTTTGGTCATTTACCCTCTTTTACATCGTGAGAAAAGATTTTTCTCCTTAACCCATTCCCCTTTTAATGCCTTTTCTTTAAATAATAAATTGTATAGTAGGGTCGACCGAGGTCTTTTCAGCTAAATGAAAAAAATTCTAGAAATACTCTGAACTATAATTTTTAAGGTTGTAAACTCAATAGTTAATTTATAAATACCCAGTATTTATAAATATCCCACCCAAAACTATTAAGTTTAGGACATTAAAGATTACAGTTCAGAGTATTTCTAGAATTTTTTCCATTTAGCTGAAAAGACCCCGGTCGACCCTACTTCTAACTGCTTGGTAAATATTTAAAATAACATTTTTTGGTCTGAGTTTTGGCACTTTTTAAAAAGATTGTTATTATAAATATCATTTTATTTCTCCACCTTCTATCCATAATCAGAATGGCTTTTGCTATAATAACACGGTTTGAAAATAAAACAACTGCTGTGGTTCCAGTGTCCTGGATCAGAAATGGGCTTTGTTTCTGGCCCCCCCGGAAGTCTGAAGAACAAAATATTGCCACTTGTTATGAAAGGAATACCCCCAGATGAAAAGTGGCCTAAGACCAAGATAATATCCTCGCACCTTTTCAGTAAGTCACCATTTCTGTGTTTTGAAAATTAAAATAAAACTGGGGACATTTAATTTTCCATACGTGTAACTTAACACATTTTCTGTTATAAAAACAATTTTTTAAGGTTCCTATAGGCAAACGAGAGGTAAGTTAAAGAAGTCGACATATACCTCAGACTCAAATACAACTGACCCAGGCAAGTACGGTCGGGGAAAACCCAGAAGAAAACGTCAAATATCCTCTACATCTAGCACTTCTAATGAGGAGACGTTGAAGGATATTCCAATCTACAACACCAATGATACCTCTATAGTCGAACTGCATGCACGTCGACAATCAAGTATGTATATGGTTATAAATATTTTATTGGGATAGTTAGCGCCCCCAAATTACAAATAGGGTTGTTAAGTTCTGATGCAATGATTCACTTCTCCATTATTCTTACTAACATGAAGGTTTTTTTTTAAATGTGTAAGATAAACTTTGATGCTTGTGGAAAGATATCATGATTTATGGCAGTTAAATTTCCAAATTACTATTAATTGACTTTTTGAAATATTTTTTTGGCTATTTTTTAAAAAAAGTTAAACTTCCCGTGGCCTATTTTAGTATGTTATTGTTGAGGTCATTCCCAAGTGAAAACCGTTGAAAAACCAAATGTTGCAATTTTTTAACGGTTAAGTTACAGATTGCCTGGACTACAACTGAATATTCCTTTTAGGGTCTCAAGATGATACTTTAAGCCTTACGGCTCAAGAATGTTCAATGGATGTAAATTCAGGTAAGGGATTTTTACTGCATATCATTATGCACTTCCAAGAATATTAAATATTTTCTGTTGAGTAAGTACCGTGATGGTAAGTGTTAAATACTTAGTTATTATTTGTTACAGGTTGTAAGGAAGACCAGGACCTAGACCTAAGTGCTGAAGATTTTACACGTGATGAGTTATTAGGTACAGTTAAGTTCAGGTCACAAAAATATAAATCATGCTTTATTTCTGATTAATTTATCTTTTAGAATATAGTAGCCCTTCAAAGGAATCCTCTAGTATTGGTATGTATTCCGAAATGTAAAAAAAAATTATGATTTTAATGAATTGATTGTAGAGATTCAGTTCATAGGCGCGTCGACTTGTATAAAATATTGGGGGTTGTACCATCAGACTTATTTTTGGGGAGGGTTTTAGCTTAGTAAAGTCGCGTGTCTTTATGTCTCTGTAATATTTTATGTCAATAATTGAATGAATTGAATTAACCCATTAAACCTAATTTTAGTAACAAACGAAGATGATTATTCAGAATTGAATGATAGCAGAGGTCCAATTACTACGAAGTCAACTAAGGTAGATGAAAGGAATAGATCAACCCTACACCCAGGTAGGCTGCATGCTTCCCTCAAACTTATCCACTGCATAGTGCATTTAAATCTAACACAGTGTACCAAATTAAACAAACATAAACGGAAAATGGGGGATTAGCCTCAGCTACTGAAAGTATGGTAAAAAAACAATACAAATATGGTTTGTATTTATATTAAATTTTAAATATCAATAATCTATTGGGTTTTATATAGAATTTTTCAATATCAAATAAAAGATCACCAGCTTGTAATTTAAGATTAGTAAATCAGTGGTGAATCCAGGATTTTGTTTATGAGATTGAGCTTATATTATCTTAACCTTTTTCAATAAAAAAGAACTATCTTGATTATACACCAATAGACGACATTAGTCATTACGTCACTTGCTTGTTTGGAAACCTTGATTCCATCCGTGATTGGATCCGTACGGATTTACTTCCAATCACGGAACCAATCACGGATAGAATCAACGTTTCCAAACAAGCAAGTGACGTCACACTAATGTCGTTGGAAGAAATTTGCCAAATCGCTTGGCAAAAATAAAATTGCAATTTGCTTAACAAAATGAAAAATTCTTACTCTGATATCCAAAATTTTCCCTTTTTAGCAAACAATTTGAATTGCATGTGGTAGGTGGGTTGGGGGTTCTTTCCCAGAAATGTTTTGGAAATAGAACCCTAAAAACAAGGCTTTAACCGGGTTTTGGATCTGGGGGAATTATAACCCCATTACCCCCCTTCTGGATTAGCCACTGCATTATGCTCCAAATTTAAAAATGTATGAAAACTGACTATTTCTCTTTTAGGTAGAACGAGCTATGGAAGGGGCATTTCTTTAAGAGGTAACGTGAAATTTCTGACTAGGTTTTTAAATGAAGCTAAAAATGTTTCAAGTTTAAAGTATACTTTCATGTCACACCATATTTCTTTTATTTTATGAGTTAAGCTATTTCTATAAGTTTTCCTAATAGAATGGAATTGAATTATAGAAGGTTTAATTAACTTCTTTCCTAAAATCAATTTAAGTTTTTTAATACTTCATTATATGTAAGTTAAACCAATACTAATAAATAATGTTCTTATAGGTGCTGATAAAGTATTTATAAAAGAATTGGCCGTTATAAAGGCAAACCAACGTAGCATTTTGGATAATCAAGAAGTCATTATAAGGATGCTTACGAATCAGACTCGACTAGCTATGACTGATTCTCATCAAGGGGAGAAGGTGAATGTGTTGCTGAAGCAGCTTCCCATAGGCCACGTAGAAGAGTTGCAGCAGATAGAGAAGGAGTTGTTGAATGAAGCGTTCTTTAATGCCTTTGTGAGAAAAATATTTTTTCAATTTTGAATATTTATTCTGGGAAGCTATCGAACATTCCGGGAGATTTTAAGTCACTTTTCAAATCGCTTTCAGTAACCCCCGCCCACAAGAACAAGAATGTTGGAGCGGAACAAAGTGTTTGGGAACCCCTTAAGCAATCTTTTTAGGGTTTTCGACAATTCCCCCCCCTTAAAGAGGGTTTAATGATGCATTTTATATCCAAAAAATGGAGTCATTACGATAATTATTAAAGAAATACCAGCCGATTAGTTCTTTGCCAAAAGAGGCGTTCAGAAGCGTTTTCGTACTGTATTTGATGATAGATGGCAGCACAGTTCAGACCGTATTGTTTGAATATCTCGATTATTTAAATCTTTTTTTTTCGAATAGTTAACGAATTTTTACGAATTATTCCTTTTAATATGCTATTATATGGTAACCAGGCTATTTTTAGAGACCTGTTTCGTAATTTTACCTGCCGTCGCTCGGGAGCTACAAATTTGAAAGATGCTTTCCAGAAGTCGCGTGTTAATAATTCATTTTTAATTACTAGACCTTTTCATAATATTTATTTCACGGTGGTTTAATTTTCTACATCTATCTGACTATTTGATTCTGGAATTCGATAAGGATTCGAGCATCATTAAGGTGTTGACGAGGTTTTTCTGGAACACTGTTACACCGTCTATTGGATACTGTATATCGGAGGTTTTTTAAATTATTTAAAAAAATGTTAAGAGTGTTTCGACGCTGCTTTATAGTAATAGGCTGTTTGAAGAGCATCATATTGAATTTTCAGGTCATCGTGCCGGTAATTTTAGATTTGACCCCCCTTTTAAGGTCCGTTTTCGACATGTACCTTAATTATCGAAAAAAGGCGGTTTAACGCATTTTCACCACCCTTAAACTGTGATGAAATATCTCGCAGAATCTCGAATTTGAAAACATTGGGATAAAAATCCAGTCCTCGGCGCCGGTGCGGTCTTTTCCCAGAAATGGTCATATTTGACGTTTTAAACTTAATTAAAATTAAAAAATATTGTTCTTTTGTTGTTTAAATCTCAAATTAGACACCTATAAGTTGATCATATTCAATTTTTGGGAAAATATAATGATAATTTAGAGAATAATCCAAGTTTGAATAAAAAGTTCGCGGAATTCGACCCCGAAACACAACTCCGAATAAAGCTAATAACCCCCTTATTAAAGAATATAAGGTTATGGCTTAATATAATAATATGGGTTATAATAATATAAGGTTTTTCCAGAATTACGAATTGCCATCATGGCGATTCTTACGTCACCCAGGAATTTCGGGAAGCGAAATGGAGTCTGCTGACGCTTATAGGAAAGACACTCCATTATATATTGGGAAGAGAGAAATTCGAAATTGGTCCAACTCACAATAAAGTGTCTTACATCGTTGGAAAGGTCATTTTTTAGCAGATTCAGAATATATGTAATAGATTAAGGGGTTTCCCCATATTTCGGGATTCATTACAGGAAAACGAAAAACACGAAACTGGGAATTTATCCTCCAGTTTTTTTACCATCCGTAGTTCCAGTTACATAAAAATTTCTCTTCTCAAGTCAAGAATACTTATGCTAGGCTTTCCAGAGTTAACATCCTACTCATGAAAAACAATACATACTGGGTAAAGGGTAACAATCGTGTTAACCCTTTATACCTTGCACAATGAATTTCCATAACAACCAACCAAACCATTGCAAGTGCTTTCATGAGTTTCTTTTTCCTTGTAGAGCACCTGTTAATTAATCGTAATCTCTTTCCTTACGGGAACAGCTAACAGCATCGACCGTTTTTCGAATCGACCCCACTTGCTTACAGGGAGGGCTCTTCCGAAACGTGTTCTCCAAACTACAGTCACCGAAGAATGTCAGCATTAGTTTAGTTTAGAGAACAAGTTTTTCAAAAGAGCCCCGTAAGCAAGTGGGGTCGATTTGAAAAAAAAAAAACAGTTGATGTCATTGCCGTATGAAAGGAGTTTAGAGATGGTAATTAAAGAACTATAGTAACACTTTTGTCAACTTCATTTTAAACGCTATTCGGAAAGTTTGTGTGTGTGTGGTGCAAAGTTCAATATTTTTCCCCATTTCAGGTGGAGATTCTCAAGAAAACGGATGGAGAAAGCTGCAACGATTTTGTTAGGTTTGTGTTGCGGAAACTTGTCACCGATGAGTTTGCTTCTACATTTAGTTTTCTGGGTGTAAGAAGAAAAGGACGGTTCATATCCCTCAACATTTGCAAAGCAGTTATGTGTAAGTAAATTTTAAGTTTATTTTCCTAATGAAGGGATTAAAGGAACTAAAAGCTTTTTGTCGAAGGAAATGTGCAATTCTCTATTGTCCCTTAAAAAAAATACACTAAATGTTAGCTTTTTTAATGATTGGGGGGGCAGTGGCAAATAAAAGCTGTTATACTTGGTTGCAACGTTTCTTGAACCCAATACGTCACAAATGCGGAAGGAGAAATCAGTAAACACAAAGCCTGTTGGGTTGCTAGGAGGAGTTTCAGTACGCAAATTGTGATTGAAAAGTATTATAAATACACGGGTTTAACAAAATAATCATATTTTTAAATTGACGTTCTTTATTTCACTCAAAAATTCAGATACCGCGATGGGAACTACTTTGTTTATTATTGACGTCGTAGGGTCAAGTTAAGTTGAAGTCTAGTATAGTTATAGTATAGTGGCCCCACCAGAGAGCTAGGAGTATTAGCATTCGGATCCTGCCAGTTAAAGAGGGTGTTTTGCTCTTTTGAATTGGTGCTTTTCACAAAAAGTCTATTTTGTCGGTGGTAAAAAGTAAGGAGCGACCATAGTTGAAAAGAACACTCAAATAGGTTCATTAGAGATTTGGTAGAATTTTTCTTCTTCTTTAGCAGCTCAACAACCTATTACAGGTCTTAGCTGCCTCGACAGCGCGCCTCTTCCAACTAAGTCTGTCCTTCTTAAATATTTTATTGTCGTTTTTCGGTGTCATCAAGCCATTTTTTTGGTGGTCTTCCTCGGGGTTTTAAAAGTGCATATTCTAATTGGGTTGTTTTCAAGGTTTCTCCAGGCATGACTAAGCCATCTTAGTCGATTACTTGGCAGAATTCTGCCATATTTCAATAATTTTTACTCTCAGCAATACATTTTTAAAAATTTATTAAAGGGGGTTTACTAAATCAAAAGATTATGACGGTAGTGGTTAATAAATTTTTATAACAGTTTTTATTATATCTATGACTAGATTTCTTTTTCTTTTCTTCTAGGTGCCGTAAGAACTCATATGCTATGGGGTATTACTCCCGAAAAAGAAATAGGAAAACTTATAAGTGTGTGGTTGCGGCATGCCAGTGACAGAGTGAGGAGAAACCTACAGTGTAGAAAGAACAAAATAAACTTGATTGATTAGGGCTTTTTACAGGTTTTTTGCTCCAAAATAATAATAAACTTTAAATTTCTTTTCATGGTTTCTCTTGTTTGTCTTCAGTTCCTTTTTTTCCAGTCGAGGAGTTCCAGCTGTCCAGACGCACATAGACAGTTATGGAATGCATATATTAATGGCTATTTCATAATGCGAAGTCAAATGTTCTCTCATATTTTGATATAAATACACCTAAAAAGAACTAAATAAACTAAAATTTCAAAATAAAAAAATTATTTTTAAATCAAATTAAATTTTTGATTTAAAAATGCTCCTTGCGCATACCTAATTAAAAATAATACATTTTTTATCTTTGGTAAAAATAAACTTTTTTTATTTTTCCTAGAAAAAACTAACAATGTTTTTATTTCCGAGAAGATAATAAAAACTTTTTTATACAGTTAAAAAAGTTTTTATTATTATTCGGTGTGATGCGAAGCTTATATATAAGCCGATTACATTCACTACCATCATAGGAGTAGCGAGAAGAGACCGAGACCCATATCTAGCAGCTTCTCGACTCGACGAGTCTGGGGGGTAGACGAGTGAAGAGTGGCGTCCAAGGACCATTAAAAAAACATTTTTTTATCTTTGGTAAAAATAAACTTTTTTTATTTTTCCTAGAAAAAAACTAACTATGTTTTATTTATTTTTCCTAGAAAAATACTAACAATGTTTTTATTTCCGAGAAGATAATAATAATAAATTTTATTTAGTGTAAATTGTAGAATTTTTTTATGAAAAAAAGTTTTTATTATTTTTCGGTGTGATGCGAAGCTTATATATAAGCCGATTACATTCACTACCATCATAGGAGAAGCGAGAAGAGACCGAGACCCATATCTAGCAGCTTCTCGACTCGACGAGTCTGGGGGGTAGACGAGTGAAGAGTGGCGTCCAAGGACCATTAAAAAACATTTTTTTATCTTTGGTAAAAATAAACTTTTTTTATTTTTCCTAGAAAAAAACTAACTATGTTTTATTTATTTTTCCTAGAAAAATACTAACAATGTTTTTATTTCCGAGAAGATAATAATAATAAATTTTATTTAGTGCAAATTGTAGAATTTTTTTATGAAAAAAAGTTTTTATTATTTTTCGGTGTGATGCGAAGCTTATATATAAGCCGATTACATTCACTACCATCATAGGAGAAGCGAGAAGAGACCGAGACCCATATCTAGCAGCTTCTCGACTCGACGAGTCTGGGGGGTAGACGAGTGAAGAGTGGCGTCCAAGGACCATTAAAAAACATTTTTTTATCTTTGGTAAAAATAAACTTTTTTTATTTTTCCTAGAAAAAAACTAACTATGTTTTATTTATTTTTCCTAGAAAAATACTAACAATGTTTTTATTTCCGAGAAGATAATAATAATAAATTTTATTTAGTGCAAATTGTAGAATTTTTTTATGAAAAAAAGTTTTTATTATTTTTCGGTGTGATGCGAAGCTTATATATAAGCCAATAACGTTCGCTAGTTTCAGACGAGAAGCGACAAAGGACCCAGACGCTCATCCATCAGACGGTGCATGTGTGGTAAGCCGGATTTCAAAATTTTTCAGCTATCCAGGATTCGAGATGCCGAAGTTAGGTGTCCGCCATTCAAACCCGATATTCAGACCCGTTTAATACTATAGTTCTTATCAACCGCTAGGAACATATGGGTTAAATTAAAAATTAAATAAATTAAATGTTGGTTTTTTTTTCTTTTTTTAGAACTTTTAATACTTTGAAAGTCACTTGCGAGTTGTGCGTAATTTATTGGTTTACTTTACCTGAACTATTCTTCTGCTTCTTTAAAAAACGCAACAACCTGTTACAGGTCTTGGCTGCCTCGACAGCACGCTTCCTCCAACTCAAACGGTCCAGAGAAACTCTTTACTGGACTATTATTGGCTTGGTATATATTTATACTAAAGGTCAACAAATATAAGTTTTTTTAATCACATTAGAGGTTTACAGTTCATTTTGGCAATGCTCATTCATCATAACACTCGAGACAGTATATTGTCAATTGTATAACGATGCTCATGGAGCTTCTCAGTGTTCCATGTTTATAAGTAGAATAAAATGAGAGGAAATCAGGTCCTATGTAGATTGCGTAGCAGTGCTCATGAAGCTTCACGTAGAATGAATAGCGATGCAAATTATATTTACTGAAATATATCTGGAAAATCTCTGGTTTGTGAGTGTACCCACTTCTAGATAGATGTTAAAAAATGTATCTGTGGCTCATATCAGTTTACCAAGAGAAGTTTGTTAGTATCGTACATGAAATCTCGTACTCTAAGGGTATCTGTATAATCTTTACTCAAGAACTCATAGATCAGTGATATATCTTACACACAAAAAAAACCCTAGTTTCGTTCCACTGAGCACTCATTCTTCCTTCTGCTTGGGGATTTGGTCGTGTCTTCCTATCGCACTCAAACCGATGTGTAAGTGCTTTATACCTAACTCATTCGTTATAAAAAAAAAGTCGTCCAACAGAGTATTGGAACATGCATTTTTTTTAATTAAAAACGTAAAAAGAACCCCCAAGCGATAGATAAACTGTGATTAAAAAAATATTTTTTTATTTATTATTAATAGAAAAAAGATATATTTATTTAATCTCATTTCTATTTATATATAAAGGTAATACCATTACCGATCGTCATTTCATTACGAAATACACAATCACCCTTAAAAAAAACCTATGGATTTCACTCGCTGCGAAGATGATCAGCAAGATTTGCAAACGGCATCAACAGCCTTGATGGAAAAATCGATAAATAAAAATGATTATGATGATGATGATGACTTGAATTCGGATAGTCAAAACACGGATATGGTTTCTATGACCAACGATTTAAGAAAAATAGGTTTGGAATCGGAAGCTGGTAGTTCGTACTCAACAACAGCACCACCTTCTCTCGACCAATCTTATACCGTTTCAATAATGTCTAAAGACTCGAAAATTGCTATCGTTTGTTGCGATGAAGACAGTTGTGTAGTCGTCACGGATATCAACTGGTTTAGGATCGGTAGATCTAACCCCGATTGGTCGAAAGACGTAGCTACTATTCTGTTAGAACTACAAGTGAAAACGGTCATCGCAAATGGATTAATGACGTACAAGAAAATGGCTTTAAATTGGCCAAAAATGCTGTACATAGAGTACAACGATCGTCTTAAATACCCTTGCGGAATGTGCAATAAAAAATCTTGTGCTGTTCAGAGGGCTTACCTCACATGGAAAAGATGTCTTAAACGTACACGTTGTTTTCTAGAACATTAAATAAAAAAAATTTCTGTTTTGACAATGATCAAAAAAAAGTTTTTTTATTGTTTCCCAAAATATTATTAGAGTATATAAAGAGATGTAGTTCTCTGAAGATATTAATATTCCACCACTCTTTTTCAGAGATGGAGCTCTTCATAACTCTGTTGAATTCTTCCGCTAACCACGATCAGTCTCTATGGATCGATCAATTGTTGCCGTTTGTCGACAAATGTACCGAAGCTCTAAAGCGTTCTTCTCTGACGGAAGTGGCTACCACACTTGAAATTTTCTTGCGGTCAGATACTACCAATGATGATGATCATCAAGAAGATTTGCACCACTCCTTTTCGGACGAAATCGTATTAGAACGGGTGTACAACTATGTACCCTCTGCTCAAAATTTAAGCTGGGACAACCGATACGAGTTGATGGAAAATTGGATGACTATCCTCAGGAGTGCCTTCGGAACTTTGAAGGACGGGCGCCAATATGAAAAACTATCTACGACTCTAGTAATGATGCAGCTGTTTCTACGTCTGGCGTTACTGCAAGATTTGTCACGCTTCGCGTTGGTGAAAGAAATGCAAATGCAAAGTATCACTTATGTTTTACACGTGATAATGAATTCCCGCCGTCATGAAAACCTGCTGAAGAAATATCCGTTCCAAAACCTCATGTGGAGATTTCTCGTTCCCTCCGCGCTGTTTTTCGGATATCTGTGGTACAGGAACAGTGGATAGATTTTTTTTTTTTTGACAAGAATAAAGGTGCCTGATATAATGTCTTCTATTTCGGAAATGCAGTCGTCTAACAAGGATTCCCATTGCTCTCGAGAACAAGAAATCAATAATCATGTACGAAAAATCGTTCATCTCCTTTGCGACAGTGAACAAACCAACGGTTTCGTGACTATGCAAACAGTTCACTACAAAGGAATAGCTCTCGTCCTGAACGCTCTGAACAGATCGTGGAACGATGTGTGTGACAAGGTTATAAATTACACAGTGGTTCATCCAGAGGTGGCCAAGTCTTTCGTGAAACTATTAGGTAACGACGACGAGGCAATGGCTCTTTTCATTCAAGATCTTGTCAAAAATGAAAAATTAATTAAAAACATTAGACTCTTATACAGGAGAGGTTTTCGTAACGAAATAGACAACCTGTTAGCCGTGGATGGACTGCAGGGGCAGGTTTCTCCCAACGGTCCTGTGTTTGATCATAAGTACTATTTGGAAAATTTGAAATACGGTTATACCGATTCGCCGAACATTTTTGTTGGAAAAGGAGACCAAAAACTAATTCACGTTCTCGCTGTTCGGAGACTTTACGTTGAATTGAAATCTTTCTCGCTGGCGGATTACGGACTGAACACTTGCGTCTACCAAATCTTGTGCGAAGTCATCAAAGACGTAACCGGTGTCCAGCTCTTCACCTATTCGCGAGCCGAGTGTATCACAGACGAGGTTTTACAAAATTGCAAGAACTTGTATAGGTCTATGGTCTCTGACGAATTCATCATGAAAATCGTGAAGGAATTCAAAACCAGAAGTGAAAAACGCAAATTGGAACAAGACGAAGAAGGAAAAAAGGTCGTCAAAGATTTTAAATCCGAAGATTGAATGAAGTAAATAAAAAAGAAATTGTTATACTATTTAAAAAAAAAAAATAAAAAATCCTTATGCATATAATTATCCCCCACCTTAATAAAGGATGCGAACCACCGACACAATCCATTGAAGAAGATGGATGTTTCGAATAACACATTCGACGGTTCGGAATTCTTACTTCAAACTAACCCTCACAGATATGTCGTTTTCCCGATTCAATACGACGATTTGTGGAGCATGTACAAAAAAGCCGAAGCTTCCTTTTGGACTGCTGAAGAAGTGGATTTGACCCAAGATTTAGTACACTGGGACAGTTTGAAATCAGAAGAACGACACTTCATTTCATACGTTTTAGCCTTTTTCGCCGCCAGTGATGGTATAGTCGTTGAAAATTTAGTGGAGGGATTTGCAAAAGAAGTTCAAGTGACTGAAGCGAGGTGTTTTTATGGATTTCAAATAGCAATCGAGAACATACACTCGGAAATGTACAGTCTCTTGATCGAAACCCTGATTCGGGACCGTTGCGAAAAACAAAGATTATTCAATGCCATAGAAACACTACCTTGTGTCGAAAAAAAGGCCAAATGGGCCACTCAATGGATAAAACATCCCTCGTTTGTAAAACGATTGATTGCTTTTGCCGCGGTGGAAGGAATATTTTTTTCGGGTTCATTCGCAGCCATCTTTTGGTTGAAAAAACGAGGTTTAATGCCCGGTTTAACGTTTAGTAATGAACTAATTAGCAGAGACGAAGGTTTGCATTGCGACTTTGCATGTCTTTTATTTACAAAATACATTCGACACAAACCCCCGGTGAAAAAAATCCAAGAAATTATTTCCGAAGCAGTTCATATCGAACAAGAGTTCTTAACGGAAGCTCTACCTGTATCGCTCATCGGAATGAATTGTAAATTAATGAGAGAGTACATTGAGTTTGTAGCCGACCGATTACTCGTGGAATTAGGATGTCAGAAAATATACAAAACTATGAATCCATTTGATTTCATGGAAAACATTAGTTTGGAAGGAAAAACAAATTTTTTTGAAAGGCGTGTAGGAGAATATCAAAAGTGTGGGCTAAATCAAAGTTTTAATCACACATTTTCCCTTGTAGAAGATTTTTGATTTGGACATGAGCTTAAAAAAATTTTTTTTTATTTAAAAAAGAAATGTTGTTACAGAAAAAAATATCTTTATTTATATTCATCATTGATCCAGTCAAAAAAAAATAGGGAGAGTTGTAAGCTAATTCTAGCCTGAAAGAATTTTTTTTTTATTATCAAGCTATAATAAAAGAAATAATATCTCCTACAAATAAAAAAATTTTTTTTTCTATGTATATATTATATAAGTAACCTTGTCCCTTCGTTACAAGTGATCAGAAGAGCTCTCACCACTCGCTGTGACAGGAGCTTCTTTTTCTTCTTCTGCCACCCGCTCAGCTAGCACAACCGGACCTTGCTCTAGTGGACCGGCTTCACAACTACGAACGAACTATCTACGTCAAATGCAATAATCTGATCCTGTACCGATAATATCTTAGGGTTTTAAAAAAAAAAAGTATGTCGGTGAATACTTTAAATAGGTTATTTATAAAAATTCGACAGTCTGATTCTCTGGTCGTGTTTGGAAATTTAGGGAGACATATAGATGTCTTGACTGACTATATAAATTTATTTTGCAAGTCATCCGAAAACATAAAAATAATCTCACAGTGGATCTTTGATTCATCCTATAAACTACGTTCGTCACAACACAACGAGCCCATAGATATCCTGTTTGTAATTGAACCCAATTTCGGGTATAAAGTTGAAAGTCCGTCGTTTGTTCGACATCTCGTCGTATTGACAAGTCACCTTTATCTTAAAAAAGCGAATAAAGTTACTCTATTACAACGTGAATGGAACAATCGCAAGTTCTCAGTGTCAATAACACCCTACCTCAAACCTCAGGTGTTTTGCCCTAACTACTATATCAAGTTCTATCAGAAGAAAACGGTAGAATTGGATGTAGGGGACGCGTCATCGGCCTTAGAAGCATATTTGAAAATGTTAACGGGAAAAGAGATGATACGATCAAACTCCTTCCAATTAAAAATTAGTAAACAGAACCGAAATACTTTACGGTTATTGGTTTATCGATCATACCAAAATTTGAAAAAATACATCAAAAAAGAAGATTGGGTTTACGAAATGTACGTGAAGAATTTTAATTTTGACATACATCCTTGAAAAGAAGAACAAAAAACTTCTCCATTCTTTTTACTGCAAGTTTAAATAGATAATATATAAAAAAATATTTTTTTTTACAAAGTTAACTCTAAAAAAAAGATTGAAAGAGACTCTCCCCATTGGCTCTCGTCTCAGTTTCCGTGTCCACCGGAATTCCTTTAAATACGCAGGCCACAACGTAACAGTGCTCCATACATTCACAGACAGTAGACCTCGACAGGATCCTCGTGGAAGACGAACGAGTAGTCGACTATTTCTTACCGAGTTCGCGTCTCTCTCTCTCTCCGACTTGTTGAAGAAATTGTTTTTTCTTCTAGTTTCACTATGATTCATGACTAAATTTCTACGTACCAGCCTGATTTATTTTTCTTATAAATATATTATCTTTTTAAATCCCTACTATTATCCTAGGATAACAACAGCTCCTACATCAGTTTGAGTTTTTTTTTTCATCGGAAAATAAAAACAGCTGCGGATGGCTGAGTTGGTTGATTGCAGTATATGTTTATCGGAACTGGATAAAAACTTAATCACACTGAAAAATTGCAATCACGCGTTTCACATTGCCTGTATTGTTAACTGGCTGGAAAAACTTAATTGTCCGAACTGCCGAACAGGTTTCGCCATGTCGGACGTGCTAAGACTCATTATGTTTAAAAGAAGATCCCGTTTAGATCTCTCAAAAAAAGATTTCTTTATTTATCAATTGAATAACATCGATAAATTGGACTATAACCCCGACACTCAATCTTATTTTAAAGATTTCGTCACTTTTTATAAAGACTTGCTGAGTATTTATAAAAAGACACTTTCGCAAAAAGTAATTAAGGACAAATATATTTTAAAGTGCATGAGAAAATTCATTACCATGTTGAAGGAAATCTATGAGAATTTCGACGAGATCTATGTGAGAAAAGATATGTCTTTATTTGCAAATCATCTTCTTTATAAATTCAGATAGTTTCCCCCTCGAGGATTTAAATCGTGACTTGGCTTCAAGCTCTCCCAATCCGAGAGACCATTTAAAAGATCTTATACTTATTTTTTCTTTCTCATTCCAGGAACCTATTAAAGGCTGAACAAACTAGGTACCTTTGGATAAAAAATTATTTGTGACTCGGTTGAAGGAGAAAACTCCAATACTTCTTGAAAGAATGGATGAGTCTGGGAAGACAAAACTAATTGTTAACTACATACCTCAAATGTTGACAGACGATGAATTTAGAGACCTATTTGTCAGCATAGGACCTATTAAAAATGCTAAGATTGTCAAGCATAAAACCACTGGATACAGTTATGGTTTTGGGTTTGTTGAATATGTTAACGATGGCGATGCCAAAAATGCTATCCAATCCTTAAATGGTCTTCAATTGCAAAACAAAAGACTTAAGGTTGCCTTTTCTCGTCCTGATGGTGCCCATATTAAGAAAGCTAACTTGTACTTACGGGGTATCCCTGAAAACATGACTGTACACCAGTTGAAGGAAGTATTGTCTGATTTCGGGGACATAATCCAGTGTCGTGTATTGAAGAATACAGCTGGGGGAAGAAACGGCGGTGTAGGATTTGTTCTCTTCGATCAACGTTCACAAGCTGAAGAAGCTATTAAGAAGCTGAATGGGCAGGTGCTTGAAGGAGGAACTGAACCATTGGTCATCAAGTATGCATGGAATAATGCTAAAAAAGTATGTGCTTTTGCTCAAAATGTTTTTGGGGGATCCTATGGAGATCCTTATACTGCGCTTATGGGTGGTGGTCTTGTTAGGCAGTCTATGCAGAATTGGTTCCGATTTAATCCTATGGGTAATTATAATATAGGATTTTATCGTTACTCATCTCCATTACCCGTTCTTAATATTGGAGGAGCAAGCAATGGTAATATTTTGTTTGTATACAACATTGGTCAAGATACTGATGAGAAAGCGCTGTGGCAGTTGTTTGCTAGATATGGAAGTGTGAGAAAGGTTAATGTGATTAGAAAAGGTGGTACTGGAGCTGGGAAGGGGTATGGTTTTGTAACAATGCCCAATTATGATGAAGCTGTTTTAGCAATTGAATCGTTAAATGGTGTTGTTTTCCTTGGCAAACCAATACAGGTATCCTTTAAATCATCTAAGTAGTTGTGTTAAGACATGTACATTTAAAAATTTAAGGTACCATGGGTTTAGGTTAATACTGATTTATTTTGTGTATATTCTGTGAATGACAATATGGAAAAAGTAGCATTTTGAACCATAAAAAAATATTGTAAACTGTATTGCTATGTTCTATATAATTAGTATATTGTAATAAGTAAATTGAATAAAAACTTTGTTTTTGCTGTATTTTTTTGAGTATTATTTTTAAACTTTGGTTATGTTGGAGGACATTAATCTCTCGAGCATCTTTTTAAGCTGTAAGCCTTTTTCTATTTTTCTGAAAAATGTTTGGACTCATGGAGTTGGTCTAGAAAAACAACTTTAATTAATTAGAAAAAATAACATTTATTAAGTATAATTTTATTTGATACCCTTATTGCACCTTTATATAGTAAAAAATTTTAGCAAAGTTGTGCAAAACGATTTATTAGTATAAACAAAAAAATAAAAATAATAATTTTTTTGTTAAAAATAGAAATCTTTCTGTAGCAGCAATTTACAACTAATAATATAGCTAGAAAAATTGTGTTTAGATTGCTTGAAAACCTGGACTAGGCATGCTTGAAAATTTTTTTGGAATTTTTAAAGAAAACGCCATATTTAGTTTTTTCTTAGTTTAGTTTTTATATCCCATTATTTATACTTAAAAAAAAAAAAACAGATTTGGTTTGTATATATGTTACGGGCAATATGATAAATTCGGTGAAATTTTATGAATGAAATTTATCACTTTGCCCACCCCCTCCACTGCGGGCATTATTATTAATGCCCGATTAATCACTTTGCCCATAACATATATACTATTGAATTTTAAAAGTGTACAGTAAAAAATGGGTTGAATTCCCTGTAGAGGAGTGCTTTACCACCGCTGAGGGATCAAGCTGTTCTCTTCTCACATCGAGGTAAAAAAATTTCCAATCAAAAAACAAAATCTTTGCATGGCGGTTCTTAAAAATGACTCATAATAAAAAATAATAACTCTTAGTTCTTTTATTGAAGGTGGCGCTACGGTCGAACAGGTGGATTGATATCCATTGGTTCCTGGGACAGGCTCCACCCACCCGGAATCCTTTAAAAAGACTGGCAGAAGAGCGCTCCTTCCAGTTTTTCGAACGTTCTCACATCTATCCTCTACACGAGCCAGACTTCTCTTCTCACATCGAGGTATACTTTTACATTAAAGAAGAATAATATAACCCAACTCTACCGCGATAGTTTCGTATAAGCAGTCTCTCTCCAAGTTGTTGGAAAGCTTAAACCATCGTTTTTTTGTGTTTTTTCTTCAAGGAGTTTTTTTTTTTTTTTTAGATAATAATGATCTCTCTTTACTACAAAATATTTCTTATTAAAAAAAAATAACTGAACAGGAATTAAGTGGCGGTTCTTTCTTTTTACGTTCATGACGACTGGCAATTTTTTCTATCTGTGATTTATAAAAAAAAAACTTGTTTGCTTTTTTAGCATCGTCCTTACTCAAAGGTGGCGTCACGGTCGAACAGGTGGATTGACTTCTATTGGTAGCTTCGCCAAATTGGAATCTCTTACAAAGTCCGGCAGAGTAGTACTTCTTCCAGCAGTTCTTCACCGCCGAGGGATTATCTTCTTATCATCTTCCAGCGCTTGTCTCCTTCTAACGAGCCAGAGTTCTCTTCTCACTCTGATCCCCTACACTATTCTGACTTATCTTCTCACATCTAGGTAAAAAAAAAAATTCTCAATAATCAAGAACAGATTACCCATCTTCCGTGATATTTTCGCATGGTTATTCTCATTACTTAGCTGCTCTTTTTTAAAAAAAAAAAAATATTGTAATCAAATGTCGGTTAATTGTGGTATTTGTTTGACGGAACTGATAAAAGAAAAATTTAAATGCGAATCTTGCGATCACGTGTTTCACATTACCTGTATCACTAAATGGTTGGATAGAAGACTGACTTGTCCACACTGTTATAACGAATTTACCTTGTCTGATATATTGAGACTAACTCTGTTCAGTTGCAGAGAATTTTTAGGTCCGTTCAATAATGATTTCTTTACGTACCTATTGAATAATATTCATAAATTAGAGTATAACCCCGACACTCGGACTTATTTGAGGGATTTTGTTGATTTTTATGAAGGCATAAGATCCGTCTATATAAAAACATTTTCACAAAAACCTCGCAATATTCATAATTTAAGGTATATGAGGAAATGCGTTACTTTTTTGAAGGAAATCTACGACAATCTCGGCGAAATCTATATTAGAGATGATCTCTCTATATTACGGAATCATTTCTTATTTAAAAAAAAATATTCAAGAAGGGTTCTAAAAAAAGAAAAATAACTATAGGGTTAGCGAACATATTCGGTACTTACGATTTTGAGCTAAATTTTTTTAGACACTTTTAGTTATGTATATTTTTTCTAAACAAATTAATTAAGAAAGTTGCTTGAATTCTATTGGATGTTGGTACAAGCCCCGCCCACTCTAAGTACTTTAAATACCTAGTGATCTCCATCGTTCTGTCAGTATCCTCCCTTCCTCTAAGAGGTTCGGTAGTTTCTTTTCAATATATACGACACGGTGGATTTTCAAAGCCGATACACCTTCACTATAACGGCCTCATAAACAAAGTTTCGAATCCAGTTTTTTTCGAAGCACCTCTGATTGTTAAGATGGGTGATGGCATCTTCTCAACCCTGGCATAGTTTCATTACTCGAGACAGCAAATGTAGGACTTTTTGTCCTTCTACTATACTATAATAATAATTTCCTGTACTCATCTCATAGCTGGCCGTGCGGTCCGTTAAAAGGTTTTTTTTTTTTTGAGGAAATATTCACGTTGGAAAAAACATGGCCGATTGTGGCATTTGCTTATCAAAATTAAACGAACAAAATAAACATGTTTATTATCTTAAAAAATGCGTTCATGTGTTTCACAGGAACTGTATTTCCAAGTGGTTGTTTAACAAATCTACTTGTCCATACTGCCGCACTAATTTTTCTACTTCTGATGTTATAAAATTAATGATATATAGAAAGAAAAAGTTATTAAATCCATTAAAAAACGAATTTTTCAAATTTATTATAGATAACGTCCATCTCATCGATTATGAGGAAGACACAACGAATATTTTAAGAAAGTTCACCGTTTTTTATGAAAGTTTATCATGTGTTTATAAAATAGTACGTTCTCGAAAAAAAAATACCAAGTACACTTTAAAATTGATGAGAAAATGGTTTTTCGTGTTCAATAGTATCTACAAACATCTGAAAATTAATAAGTAAAAAAAGAGTAATCTTATTTCGAGAACTTTATTATTGAAAAAAATATACTTCTTCGGAGAAACTTTATTATCGAAAAAAATATACAACTTTGTTAGGGAGAGAAAAATTCTTCAACCGATAAAGATTTTTCAGTCGAGCTCAGACGAAAGCTCTCTAGATGGAGAAGATTAAGAACTATGAATCGTTAATATATGTTTCTTTAATTCTGCTGCTAATGTATCTATCTGCTTTACATGTATACCTATATTACAGTTTAATTTTAAAAAAAAAGTTCTTTGAGTGTATGTGTATGTGTTATTATTATTGAAAAAGCTTCTTATTACTTAGTTATTATTATTGTTTAATTTGAAATTACTTAGATTATTAAACGTCAGTTTTTCTTTGAAAAAAAAAAAATCTGTCTTGCTTCTTTACCTGTAAAACAATTCTATGTCTTACAAACTTTCAGGACCGGTTTCTGCTGAAGCAAACAGGAAAAAGTCAACCATTCCCTGCAAATTCTTTAACTACTCCATCCCAGTCAGTTTTGATTTTGGTTTTTAATTTTCTCCCCTTGGATCCGACTCATAAAAATTAAAAAAAAAAAAAACCCAGATGGCGGAATGCGCTATTTGTTTAGAATCAATAACCACAAAAACTTTCATTCAACTTACCACCTGCCGACACGAATTTCATTTCGATTGTCAGATCAAGTGGAACCAAAAAAACAACACATGCCCGCTTTGCAGATGTCCTATCAAAATATCGGACACATTCAAATTTTTGATGTATGAATATCGTGTTCCTACTAATCCTCCCGAAAATAATTTTTTCCAATACCTTTTGGATAATGTGGACCTAATAGAACCAGATTCCGATAAGGAAAAGTACTTCAGAAACTTTTCAAATTTTTTGGAAAATTTAAAGGTCATCTATGACGGTATCCAATCGAAAGAAATCTCCGGAAGCTTACTGTTTTATTTCGTTATGAAAATATTTCTTGAAACTTTACAATTCATTTACGACCATGTAAATACTATTATTGACAAGAAAGATGATCTAATTGTAATAATTAAAAATGTTCACTTCTATAAAGGAATAAGTGGTATTCTCAAGGGCATCCATCCAGAGGTATTAATAACCTATAGGATAGATTAGTTTTTGATACCTTAAAAGTCTCCAACGAAATTTAAAGGTAAAAAAAGAAACTTTTTTATTTAACACTTAAAAACCCATCTACCTTTTTATCTACAAAAAAATGTCAATATATATTTCAGATTTGTAACATTGTTTTTCAATTATTCGATGTTTTTGTTCATTTTTGTGTTTTCAATTATTCTGATGATAATTTTTATGTTTACCATGTTGTATATGTATAATAATAAAATAAAAACCTAGGTCTGAAACGACCTGGAGACTGCTGGATGAGAACAATATGTACTATTGCATTTTATTGACTCCTCTAGTAGTCTCCAGGGTAAGAACTCACCCAGCAAGTATTTACCGAAACTGAAGCACAACTCCAGCATGGTGATTCTGTAAGTACTTTTCTTCTCCCTTTTTTATTTCATCATTTTAACTGGCCATCTTCAACTTAGCAATTAGACGTTTGATTCCAGGATAACCTTAAGTTAGGTTAGTAATAAATACTTATTTTTTTTTAAAAAAGAACTTTGACTAAAAATAGAATTTCTTTTTATTACAGTGAATATCTAACTTTCTTTTTCTACAGAATAATTGGGTGTATATAACGTGTTTCGTGAGCCACGGATGAGAAACAAGAAACCGTTGAGAGCGAGCGGGTGTATCGTTCCTCGTGCTTATTCATTGCAACTTATTACAGTTCGCAACAATTTGAAATTCGAGACAAAAAAAAAATGGAATGTGGAATTTGTCTCTCAACCGAACACAACATCGAGATGTTTATTTCTCTTGATGCTTGTGAGCATGCGTTTCATACTGAATGCATCGCTCAATGGTTCGTAAAAAAGAAAAATTGCCCTTATTGTCGAACCCCTTTCTCAATAACTGATATTTTACTGTGTTTAATCCATAGAAATGAAATACCGTCCGAAAGCTCAGGAGAAAATTTTTTTGAATATCTAATAGATAACGTTGATGTTTTGGAGTATAATCCCGACACCGAGACCTACTTGGAAAATTTCAAGACATTTTTACACCGTCTTCTACCTCTTTACGAGGATTCGAAAAACTTATACAAAGCAGATAAATATGTTTCGTGTGTCATGAAAAATTTGGTAAACATTTTTAAGGAAATACACGACAACTTCGATGTCATCTATGTGCGAAAGGATTTGTCTATACCGGACAACTATATAATATTCCAAAAGAATCAGTTAGAGCGCTTAGACGAAAATATCGAGGCATTGGAATTCCCCCATGAAGATTCTCTCGAGTCCAACAATGAAAGTTTCGCAGAACGCAATTTTGTAGATCCAAACGATAAAAATTGTTTGTTGTAGGATCGGAATATTTAGAATCAGACACACGAGGAGAACTCTTAATGGATTCAAATACTCCAGAAATCTTTTTTAGCGATGATAAGGGTATGGAGTTTTTTTTTTTTTGCGATTTATAGAGACGAAAAATGTTTAAATAATATTGTTTTGTTGGAAATGTTTTGCTTTTCCCCCTCTGGAAAAAAGAAAAAAAAAACTATTTACTTATTTTTTTGACAAAAGGATATATATACCGTTTCAAAAACCACGTATGTAGTACTCTTTCAGGAGCAGGGGAGCTTACGCGTTCCCTGTAGTTTTTTCCCATTGCTACCTATCATTTGAAATTCCAAAAAAGAATGGAATGTGGAATTTGTCTTATGACCGAACAACACGAGGAGACGATTCATCTTTCTTGCAGCCATGCATTTCATTCGGCATGCATTGCTCAGTGGTTCTCGAAAAAGAAGACATGTCCATATTGTAGAGTGTACTTTAGATTGATAGATATTTTACGGATTTTTGTATTTAGAAAGGAAATAGTGTTGAATCTTGAACTTGGAGATGAACTTTTTTTATATTTGTTAAACAATAACATTGACGTTTTAGACTCCGAAACATCGACTTACTTGAAAAATTTTAAAAACTTTTTTGATGGTTTAATAGCCGTTTATGAATATGGGTTATCAAAAAAACCATCATTGACGAATAAATATGTGTTGAAATGCTTGAAAGAATTGGTTACTGTATTTAGGGAAACACATGACATCATGGATATCATCTACGTGCGAAAAGATTTATCAATAATGGAAAATTTTAACTTTTTCTTAAGGTACAATATGAAACATATAAACAAAAGGATCGAATACATTGAAAATATACACCAGGAATCATCTAGCGATGAAGATTCTTCATCAGAAACAGATGATGAAAGTTTCCTTCCCTCGGAATCCGTCGAATCAATGGAATTTAGTGAAGAAGAGTCTATCAGTGAAAACACTATGGATATTTCAGGATAAAAAAACCAGTAAATAGCGGTGTGACGGAGATCTATCACATAAAAGCTTTTGTTAAATACATCCTCTAAATAGATACAATTACCTAACCATTTTTTTAGTAAATATATCATTTGTTAAGAAGTTATGTGAAAATGTTTTTGTTGTTCACTTGAATTTTTCTACTACCACAGTAAATGGATTTCATCTGTAGTGTGTGTTGTCTTTAAATAAATTATAATTATTCCTTTATGGTTTTTATTCAATCAATCCACTTGACCCAAATTAATGCAGTCATCCATTCTTTACATGTAAACAAAAATGCTCATTTTTTCTTTATTTTTAGTCAAGAACAAAAAAATAAAAAAACTATGTCTCTCAAAGTACAATTTCAACAGACTGATGAAAAAAACACAATAGGTATTGAAGAAGAGCGAGTGTTCTCGGGCATTCTTCAACAAGAAATCACTGTTATTTTTGGGAACCTGGGACGACACTTGAAAGTTTTAGAATACTGTATCGATTCGAATTTCCCTTCATCGAAAAAAATCGGTATTTTTTCAAATTTTTTCTTCCGTTCACCCTATCGCGTGGATTCTATCAAACTGATTTCTTTGGACGTGCTATTCATACTCGAACCTTACTTCGGATACGGTGTGGTAAAACCGAAGAATGTCGATCACGTTGTTGTCGTTGCAAGTCACATGTGTCTCATGATTCCCAAAAAGACTGAAAATATTTACTTATTGCATTACAATTGTTTGGAACAAAGAACAGAAAAGTCTATCGAAACATTTACTACTATCACTACTTTCAAACCATCGATATTTTTTGACAGTAAAAACATAAAGTTTGGTCGCGAGGAGGTGATAGAATTGGATGTGGAAAACGTTTCATCGACCCACGAGGCGTATTTGCGAGCATTAACTGGAAGAGAAATGGTAGGTTCAAGACCTTTCACCATTCGAATGAGCGCCAGGGATAAAGATGTATTGCGATTGATGGTTTATCGCTCGTTTCAAAACTTAAAAAAAAGATTCAAAGACGTTGAATGGATTTATAGCGTGTATTGTAAAGATTTCAATTTGGACATTCCCATCGACTAGAAGGATTACGTTTACAATCTGCTACGTAGCTGTCGTACCATTGTAAAAAATCGAATTGGTATTCGGGTTTAATTATAGGTAATGCCTCGATAAAGTCCCGCTTGACGAAAATTCCGCTTGCAAAATCATTACGGTGATGAAGTAGAGGATCAGACATTTGAATAGCCTCGTGAGGTCTTTTATAACCTAAACACCAAGCTACTGAATTTCCAAACAAAAATATTTCTCCCGATTCGTCTTGGTAAGCAATCATTTCGTAAATTGAAAATTCGTCTTCTTGACATTTAAAATGATGGGAAAGGATAGTAAAATGTTTCCATTTGTCGACCTTTTTTGATGGTTGAAACATACTTTCTTTTTAATAGTCGTCCGTAGCAGATATTATTAATATTATTTTTATAATTATTAAAAA
The DNA here is from genome assembly GCA_963680715.1 of Tetragnatha montana. Taxonomy (NCBI): domain Eukaryota; kingdom Metazoa; phylum Arthropoda; class Arachnida; order Araneae; family Tetragnathidae; genus Tetragnatha; species Tetragnatha montana. The sequence goes on along the minus strand of OY796677.1, from coordinate 15,805,437 downwards.
AATTTGTACGGGAAAAACAACAGTATAGTAAAAAACAAAACCTTTTTTTTACTCGATCCTATATATTCAGGGGTACAACGCGAGATTGATCCACAAGGAACATGGATCTCGAACTAGATAAACTTCTTCACCAAGCCATACTGTATGAGTTCAAGTTGTCTAAAAATCCTTTCTTGACAAAGGAAACAGTTGTTGCTCGGGTGTTACATCGACTCGCAGCCCGAGCAAATGTCAACTTTCCACCTCTGGACCTTGTACCTAGACCCTGCATTTTGGATGAAACCACTCATTCCTTTTTACTGGACATGTGGGAAAAGCGAAGAGCCGTTCTCGTTCCTACTCTCGAAGAACAACAGTGTATGGAAAGAGTGCTGGGTAGAGATAGGGTGAGACCTTCCGACCTCATTAAAGCGACACAATATTTAACGAAAAACTGCGAAAGCAACGTCGATACTGTTAACCTTCTCTTTGCAGTGGATGGATGTCGCGGAGAAGATGTCAAAAACTACGTGGACACTTTTTTTTCCAAAGACGATGTAGCTAAAACTCGTCACGTTAACCAGGTTCGAATAATGTTATCTAAACTCCGAACCCCTACAAATGTTAAAAATATTTTGGAAAAAGTTTGGAACGACCAAACGACTGGTAAAGACGAAGAGGAAACAACGGAATTCGTTAAACAATACCGTGAAGCAATGGGTAGTTTCAATGTTAAGGATTGGAGAATGAATTACGAAGAAGTAGTCAGAAAAATGAAAAAGCGAACGGAAGAATAAATGAAACGATTGCTAAGGCGATTTTCAAACTAACTTTTTTTTTGGAAGGGGATTAATATTTTTTTACAAACAAAATATTTAATATTTTTTTACAAACAAAATATTTAATATTTTTTTACAAACAAAATATTTAATATTTTTTTACAAACAAAATATTTAATATTTTTTTACGAGCAACAGAATGTTTTTCACGTGTTGGCTCCACCCTCGGTCAGGTTATAAAAACCTCATCACGATTGGAGACCCTTTCATTTAGAGCACAGCCTCGGTACTTGTAGTAAAAAATCAACGTATATTTACAGGGTCGAATTATTCGACATACCGATTCAGTAGTTGCAAGTAAGTTTGCTTAGCTGTATTTTACAATCTAAGTCTAAACAGACGCATCATAAATCAAAAACTCTAAAAAAAAAAAAAAACACATGGATTCGAATGTTTGCTGTATATGTCTACTTACTGTACGCAAAGTAGGTGTTTCATACCTAGATTCCTGCAAACATGTTTTTCATACTAGCTGCATTGAAAAATGGTTGAAATTACAATTTCGATGTCCATATTGTCGAACGGAGTTGAATTTTTCGGATATGATGCATTACGTCTATTCACGTAGCGAAGTGGCTCTCGTTCGTTGGAAATATATTTTTTTCAAACATTTGCGAGATAACGTAGAAGTGTTCGACTATAACCCAGATACGAACATTTATCTGTGCCAAGTACAAAATTTCATTGAGAATTTACTATTGATTCATCGGACAATTCTTGGTTTAAATTTACCTCTAAAATCAGAATCAAATATGGTTGAAGAAATGTCACGTGTATGCAATCGCTTCAAACATTTAAGTGACAACATTCACCTCATTTATGTGAGAAAGGATTGGTCTGTGATGAAAAATTACCAAGTTTATTTGAAAAATATGAAGGAAAAATTAAAGAGGGACGAATCTGACGAGAAAGAATCTAACGCCTTCGAAGACGATTTAGATAGCTATGAAGACTACTTTTTTACTCATGGCTTTGAGTGAAATATATTTTCAAAAAAAAAAAACCCAGCAATATTTGGATTGGGCTTATGGGTAGAGGATTTCCGGCTCCCGGGCTGGGCAAGGTCCACTCAATCTTTCATCCCTTCAGTGGGTCGATAAATTAAGGATCAAGCGTGCTTGGGAACTAAACACTGGGGGTCTTGAGTTAGACTGACCACCTAACCGGGACATATGCCTTGCACCACAGGGCCCCACGGTCAAGAGAACGAAGATGGGCACCGTAGGCCTTGGCCGCTGTTGCGCCGATGAGAGAGTTACGGATGGAGGGGGCGATAAATTTTGGTTGTAAAAAAACAACTTTACTTTGCATAGAAAAAGTCATAAAATATTTCAAAGTTTTTTTTTTTTTCCAGGAATGCCGAAACACACTAAAAGTCAACCTTTGATGGATGTTGAGAAGCAAGCAGAATGCAGTGGAAAACGCGCAAGAAGCGGTGCGGTTTCTGAAAAAAATTTAGAATATTCGGCGCCTGACGATTCATGTCCGATTTCGGCAGAAAGTGTACCAGTGCCGGAGGGATCGGCGTGTGAGCAGATAGAGCGAGAAATAGTTGGAATAAATAGCTGGAGAATAGAATACTTGAAAAATCATGTGTTTTGCTTTTCCAGCAACACGCATTTGGCAATACGGGCAACGTGGAAGATTTCCGACGGTGAAAATTTTTCTATAAAACTTCTATTGGACATGGGTTTCAGTCACGACTCTGCACGCATCGAAAACGACGAATTTTGTCACGTTAGAAGCCACAATCTCCTGATGGAATACACTAATTCGGAATTGATTGTTCCCTTCCACAGTTTACTGAACATTCTTCTTCAGAAACTAGATTGGCGAAAAACAATAGTATTCAGTTTAATTAAAAGAGAGAACGGGGAAGGAGGAAAACTAGAGAGTGTGTTCATCGTTTTTAACTAAGTGTATAGTTATGATTTTTTTTACGTAAAAAAAAAAAATACTTGTTTAGTTGAATTCTGTGCAGAAGCCGTTCTATTCGTCGACATGCCCTTGTGAATTGTTTTTTCTGGTGGACAATTCAAAAACTCTTTTTTTGCATTTGTGTTTAACAGGTTTTCTTCCCCTGAATGACACGATTTGACTGTAAAAAAACCTGTATTATTTCTCACTTTTACATCATTTGTAATAAAAAAACTTTGTTTGATTTGATGATCCTTCGGGTATTTTTTTAATTCAAGCAACACAATAATCTATATCTATTAAACTGAAGTGTCTCTCTCTCGGTCGGTGTGTACGGATCAGATTTGGTGCAATTTCTCCTCAAAACTACCCGTCCGAATTGAACCAAACTTGGTTCACATACGTATCGGGACGGGGGAGTAGTTTAGCGATGATTTTTATTTTTTCAATTTAAACAGGGGGTATTTACAAATTTTGGGATTTCAAATGTCTGTAATAATTTTATTTTTTTTTCACTTAGAATGGATAATTTGGTAACTGTCGTAATTAAATGTGCAACACCGGAAGTTTTTTGTTCATTTCTAGGAAAGCGTATTTCCAATCGCGCACGTGTAGGAAGCGTTTTAATCAATTATATTTGGCCCCACGCGTTCTTCTGTAGTCGGCTGGGAAGAATTTTTGGCCCAGGCATTTTAAATCAAAGACGGAAAAGTACTTAATTTTCTAGTGGCTTCCTACACTTGTGCGGAACATGATTCCAAAATTTCGGGTGTAAGGTTCCCCCTTTTGATTATGTTCCTCCTAGGGTTTGGATGTTCAAGGGTAGGTTTTTAAGGGGAAGATCATCACTAATACGTACTTTATTTTTCACTATCCTTTGTATTCAACAATGGAAAATTCAATTTAAATGTGCTGATTAGTCACAAATAAAAAAATTTACTTACATTGAAATAGTTTTTGGGGTATAATTCTTTAAAAGAACAAAACAATGATTTTCTTCTCTTGTATACATTTTATTCACCATTACATATTACATATTACATAGATTTTTATTCACCATTACATATTACATAGTTTTTATATTTCAGAGTAATAGGTGATATTGATTGTTGTCGACAACGTCGCTACTTGTGGCGCGGGGGCTTGCTGCAGTAGCTTCAGGATGGCGGCGGCGGCGAGAAGAGTATCGACCTTTGGCTGCTGTAGGTAATACTATCTTGAACGATGTGACCTCTCGTATGAGTTCCTCTATTTTCCTCTCGATGCGACTTATATCTCTATCCGGCTGCACCATCGTGTTGAATGAACTAGACGCACCCTGTACACTCATAATACGATCCGCTATCTCTGCCAATTCCTCCGCTGACATATTCTCCTGTACTTGCAGAATCGCTTGTACGTGCGGAGGTAAGCACCGTAGCCACAAAGAACGAAGGAGAGGTTCTGTCAATTCTACACATCCGGAGGCGAGGGATTGAAGGTGACGCAAGAAGTTGGAAGGCTTTCGGTTCCCAAGCTCTTCTCCATCTAAGAGTTGGTGAACGCGCTGCTCAGCTGAAGAGGACAGTTTCTTTATCAGTTCCCGTTTCAAATGTCCATACGCGTCTTCTGCAGGAGGTGACGTGATGGCTTCTTCAACTTCCAAAGCCAAATTTGTGTCAAGGTTTGCCACTACGTAATGGAACTTGGTAGAATCCTTAGTAATGCTGGCAAGTTTAAATTGTGCCTCTATCTGTGCGAACCATAATTCAGGTTTCTCGACAAAGAACGGTGGTAGTTTGACGGAGACGAGAAAAAGGGCTTGATCTCCAGTTGTTGACGGCGCTGTGGTGTTCATGATTTCTTGCTCAGGGTTCGTGGAGTTATGCATATTTCTCGCTGTGCACGAAGGCTTTTTATAACTAGGTTTAAAAAAATGAAGATAATGTTTCGTGCAAAATTAAAAACTTAATTATTTTTTGAGAGAGAGTTGCACATATAAAAAAACAGATGGAGAACATCAACTGGCACAAGTGTAGAGGCGCCTCCTCTTCCTCAGGTTCCGATGTTTTATTTTTCGGAAAAGAAAAAAAAGTTTTATTTTTCGGAAAAGAAAAAAAAGTTTTATTTTTCGGAAAAGAAAAAAAAGTTTTATTTTTCGGAAAAGAAAAAAAAGTTTTATTTTTCGGAAAAGAAAAAAAAGTTTTATTTTTCGGAAAAGAAAAAAAAGTTTTATTTTTCGGAAAAGAAAAAAAAGTTTTATTTTTCGGAAAAGAAAAAAAAGTTTTATTTTTCGGAAAAGAAAAAAAAGTTTTATTTTTCGGAAAAGAAAAAAAAGTTTTATTTTTCGGAAAAGAAAAAAAAGTTTTATTTTTCGGAAAAGAAAAAAAAGTTTTATTTTCCATTGTAGCTCCGCCCTCCGAGTGGACTATAAAAGGCTCCGCTCGCCGGCAGTCGGGGCATTCCGGGTTAGCCCGGGTCGGCGGTTAGTCGTTGCCGCTGAGGTCCAACCGAGACATCATGACTACTACTGCTGATGAGGGACAGGAGCGGCTAACGCTGTTTGCAAGAACAGATAGTTTTTCCAAGAAGAAGTTTAAGCCTGTGACGTCATGTGCGAACGCTCTATAGTGGCTTCGGTTACACGCCTCAAAAAATAGCTCTGCTCGAATGCTCCGCCCATGCGGCGGAACCACGTACTACAAAAGTTTGAAGACTTTCGTCGGCGGAAGCTTGCAAAAACAGATCGTTTTTCCAAGAAACTTATTTTCCAAGAAGAAATAAAAAGTTTTTTATTTTTCGGAAAAGAAAAAAAAGTTTTATTTTTCGGAAAAGAAAAAAAAGTTTTATTTTTCGGAAAAGAAAAAAAAGTTTTATTTTTCGGAAAAGAAAAAAAAGTTTTATTTTCCATTGTAGCTCCGCCCTCCGAGTAGACTATAAAAGGCTCCGCTCGCCGGCAGTCGGGGCTTTCCGGGTTAGCCCGGGTCGGCGGTGAGTCGTTGCCGATGAGGTCCTACCGAGGCATCATGACTACTGCTGATGAGGGACAGGAGCGGCTCACGCTGCTCCAGGTACCCGACTAATCTGGAACTGTGGCTTCGGTCACACGCCTCAAAGAATAGCTCTGCTCGAGTGCTCCACCCATGTGGCGGAACCATGCACTACTACAGACGTTTGAAGACCTTCGTTGGCGGGCAGTCGAGGACTTCCGAGTTAGCCCGGGTCGGCGGTAAGTCGTTGCCGATGAGGTCCAACCGAGGCATCTTGACTACTGCTGATGAGGGGGCAGGAGCGGCTCACGCTGCTCCAGGTACCCGACTAATCTGGAACTGTGGCTTCGGTCACACGCCTCAAAGAATAGCTCTGCTCGAGTGCTCCACCCATGTGGCGGAACCATGCACTACTACAGACGTTTGCAGACCTTCGTCGGCGGGAGGCATCCAAACTTCCACCCAAGCGTGAAGGAAAAATAATTTTTTAAAAATAATAATTTTCTCTATGAAACTGAAAGCAGTTTCATGACCGAGGGGTGCACTCTTCTGACTTTATAAAAATACCACTTCGGTTGCATCGCTCGAGTCCCATCTGAACTCTCCCCTCTAGCGTGTAGAAAAAATAATTTGTAAAAAATAATTTTCTCTATGAAACTTAAAGCAGTTTCATGACAGAGAGGGGTGCACTAAAATACCACTTCGGTTGCATCGCTCGACTCCCATCTAAACTCTCCCCTCTAACGTGTAGAAAAAATAATTTGTAAAAAATAATTTTCTCTATGAAACTTAAAGCAGTTTCATGGCAGAGAGGGGTGCACTCTTCTGACTTTATAAAATACCACTTCGGTTGCATCGCTCCAATCCCATCTAAACTCTCCCCTCTAGCGTGTAGAAAAAATAATTTGTAAAAAATATTTTTCTCTATGAAACTTAAAGCAGTTTCATGGCAGAGAGGGGTGCACTCTTCAGGTGTGTGTGTGTGTGTGTGTGTGTGTGTGTGTGTGTGTGTGTGTGTGTGTGTGTGTGTGTGTGTGTGTAATGTTATATATAAATATAATATAATATAATACTATAATAATAATAATTAATAATAATAAAATAATAATAAATTATCTTCGTTCCAGGTTCAAAATCATGAATCTATGAATTATCGCTCGAGTCGCATCCAAACTCCCACCCCAGCGTGTTAGGAAAAATACTTATAGAAATGTTTTTCACTTTGTAACTCAAAGGAAGCAGTTTCATGACAGCATTCTTCTGACTTTATAAAAATACCACTTCGGTTGCATCGCTCGAGTCCCATCTAAACTCTCCCCTCTAACGTGTAGAAAAAAATAATTTGTAAAAAATAATTTTCTCTATGAAACTTAAAGCAGTTTCATGACAGAGAGGGGTGCACTAAAATACCACTTCGGTTGCATCGCTCGAGTCCCATCTGAACTCTCCCCTCTAGCGTGTAGAAAAAATAATTTGTAAAAAATAATTTTCTCTATGAAACTTAAAGCAGTTTCATGACAGAGAGGGGTGCACTAAAATACCACTTCGGTTGCATCGCTCGACTCCCATCTAAACTCTCCCCTCTAACGTGTAGAAAAAATAATTTGTAAAAAATAATTTTCTCTATGAAACTTAAAGCAGTTTCATGGCAGAGAGGGGTGCACTCTTCTGACTTTATAAAATACCACTTCGGTTGCATCGCTCCAATCCCATCTAAACTCTCCCCTCTAGCGTGTAGAAAAAATAATTTGTAAAAAATATTTTTCTCTATGAAACTTAAAGCAGTTTCATGGCAGAGAGGGGTGCACTCTTCAGGTGTGTGTGTGTGTGTGTGTGTGTGTGTGTGTGTGTGTGTGTGTGTGTGTGTGTGTGTAATGTTATATATAAATATAATATAATATAATACTATAATAATAATAATTAATAATAATAAAATAATAATAAATTATCTTCGTTCCAGGTTCAAAATCATGAATCTATGAATTATCGCTCGAGTCGCATCCAAACTCCCACCCCAGCGTGTTAGGAAAAATACTTATAGAAATGTTTTTCACTTTGTAACTCAAAGGAAGCAGTTTCATGACAGCATTCTTCTGACTTTATAAAAATACCACTTCGGTTGCATCGCTCGAGTCCCATCTAAACTCTCCCCTCTAACGTGTAGAAAAAAATAATTTGTAAAAAATAATTTTCTCTATGAAACTTAAAGCAGTTTCATGACAGAGAGGGGTGCACTAAAATACCACTTCGGTTGCATCGCTCGAGTCCCATCTGAACTCTCCCCTCTAGCGTGTAGAAAAAATAATTTGTAAAAAATAATTTTCTCTATGAAACTTAAAGCAGTTTCATGACAGAGAGGGGTGCACTAAAATACCACTTCGGTTGCATCGCTCGACTCCCATCTAAACTCTCCCCTCTAACGTGTAGAAAAAATAATTTGTAAAAAATAATTTTCTCTATGAAACTTAAAGCAGTTTCATGGCAGAGAGGGGTGCACTCTTCTGACTTTATAAAATACCACTTCGGTTGCATCGCTCCAATCCCATCTAAACTCTCCCCTCTAGCGTGTAGAAAAAATAATTTGTAAAAAATATTTTTCTCTATGAAACTTAAAGCAGTTTCATGGCAGAGAGGGGTGCACTCTTCAGGTGTGTGTGTGTGTGTGTGTGTGTGTGTGTGTGTGTGTGTGTGTGTGTGTGTGTGTGTGTGTGTGTGTGTGTGTGTGTGTGTGTGTGTGTGTGTGTGTGTGTGTGTGTGTGTAATGTTATATATAAATATAATATAATATAATACTATAATAATAATAATTAATAATAATAAAATAATAATAAATTATCTTCGTTCCAGGTTCAAAATCATGAATCTATGAATTATCGCTCGAGTCGCATCCAAACTCCCACCCCAGCGTGTTAGGAAAAATACTTATAGAAATGTTTTTCACTTTGTAACTCAAAGGAAGCAGTTTCATGACAGCATTCTTCTGACTTTATAAAAATACCACTTCGGTTGCATCGCTCGAGTCCCATCTAAACTCTCCCCTCTAACGTGTAGAAAAAAATAATTTGTAAAAAATAATTTTCTCTATGAAACTTAAAGCAGTTTCATGACAGAGAGGGGTGCACTAAAATACCACTTCGGTTGCATCGCTCGAGTCCCATCTGAACTCTCCCCTCTAGCGTGTAGAAAAAATAATTTGTAAAAAATAATTTTCTCTATGAAACTTAAAGCAGTTTCATGACAGAGAGGGGTGCACTAAAATACCACTTCGGTTGCATCGCTCGACTCCCATCTAAACTCTCCCCTCTAACGTGTAGAAAAAATAATTTGTAAAAAATAATTTTCTCTATGAAACTTAAAGCAGTTTCATGGCAGAGAGGGGTGCACTCTTCTGACTTTATAAAATACCACTTCGGTTGCATCGCTCCAATCCCATCTAAACTCTCCCCTCTAGCGTGTAGAAAAAATAATTTGTAAAAAATATTTTTCTCTATGAAACTTAAAGCAGTTTCATGGCAGAGAGGGGTGCATTCTTCAGGTGTGTGTGTGTGTGTGTGTGTGTGTGTGTGTGTGTGTGTGTGTGTAATGTTATATATAAATATAATATAATATAATACTATAATAATAATAATTAATAATAATAAAATAATAATAAATTATCTTCGTTCCAGGTTCAAAATCATGAATCTATGAATTATCGCTCGAGTCGCATCTAAACTCCCACCCCAGCGTGTTAGGAAAAATACTTATAGAAATGTTTTTCACTTTGTAACTCATAGGAAGCAGTTTCATGACAGCATTCTTCTGACTTTATAAAAAATACCACTTCGGTTGCATCGCTCGAGTCCCATCTAAACTCTCCCCTCTAACGAGTAGAAAAAAATAATTTTTAAAATATTTTTTTCTGTGAACTCTATGCAGTTGAGAGAGAGAGGGCTGCACTCTTCTGATTTTATAAAATACCGTTTCTCCTAGTCGTTTAGGTTGTATCGCTAAAGTCGCATTTAATAAAATAATTTTTAAAATATTTTTTTCTGTAATAATATTTAGTGAATCTAAAAAATATTTTATTATTTTGAACGAGTGTTGTATAAAAAGCTGAAGAAGTGCAACCGTGGACAGAGGTACCTCAGCCTTTCCACAAACAAAGCACCTCTTTCCATAGACTGAATGGAACATGCCAGAATTTGAGATATTTTTTTGGGTTAAGACTGTCAGTTAGTTTGTCGTTTTGATAACTGACTACTGTGAGTCTTAATACAAAAATCTCATCTGTAAAAAAAAAAACATTTATGTGGTGATAAAAAAAATACATATTTCTATTATATTTTTGAACGAGGCGGTTATAAAAGCTGATGAATTTCCCGAAGGTTTCAACTTGGTTATTGAGTTTCTAATGACGACTTTCCCTCCATAGAGCTCCTAGTTCCATGTTCTTTTTCCATGTTCAACTCTGAAAGTGCTGGACTGAATGGAACACGTCAGAAGTTGATATTTTTTTGGGTTAAGACTGTCAGTAGTTTGTCGATTTGATAACTCATTACTGTGAGTCTTAAGACAAAAAAAATCCATCCCGAAACACCTCCTTTCCATGGACTGCTGTGAAGGAATTTCCGGATCTAAGAAACTGAGCGTGTACTTTCTAGAACGGGATTTCTACATGGATGACCTTTTTCCATGAAGCTCCTAGTTCCATGTTCTTTTTATATCGAACTCTGAAAGTGCTGGACTGAATGGAACACGTCAGTTGATTTTTTTTTTTGGGTTAAGATTGTCACAGTATTTTGTCGATTTGATAACTGATTACTGTGAGTCTTAAGACAAAAAAAAAATCCATCCCGAAACACCTCCTTTCCATGGATTGCTGTGAAGGAATTTTAGGATCTAAAAAAACTGGATGAATACCTCCCTGTTGAATTATTGTTGTTAAAAATATTTTTCACAAAGACTAACAAATGCTGAATTCCACTGAGCGTATACTTTTCAGGTAAGGTATAATATTTTTTTGTGCATAAAAAAATAATTTGTGAATTGACTGGTAACCATCTTGAGTAATGCATCACATTGGCATGTTTATTTCTCACATTTCAGAAGATCTCTTCTGGATATAAAAATCAATAATAATAATCTTACTAGTCTTAGTTTAAACTCCTAGTTTCATGTTCTTTTTACATTCAATCACTGGAAGTCATGGACTGCTCATCAGAAGTTAATGTTTTTTTGGGTTAAGGCTGTCAGAGTTTGGTTAGTTTCGATATCCGAACACTGGGAGTCTTAATACAAAAAATTCAATCCCGATACATCTGGATGAATACCCCCCTTGTTGTTAAAAATATATAAAAAAACACATTTCACAAAGGCTAACACAAATGTTGATATAAATATTTTTTTTCATGTTTATTTCTCACACCTCAAAAGACATCTTGCCTGTAAACATGAATAGGATACAAATGAATGAACCACATCAGAAATGGATTTATTTTTTAGTTAAGACAGTCAGTTTTTTGGTTCGATTCGATACCTGAAACTGAAATGTCTTGATACAAAAAATCAATCCCGAAGCACGTCTTTTTTCATGGACTAACCCATCAGAAGTTTGATATTATTTTTTGGGTTAAGACGTTCAGTGTTTTGGCTAGGTTCGATATCCGATCACTGGAAGTCTTGATACAAAAAAATTATCCCGAAGCACCTCCTTTCCATGGACTGCTGTGAAGGAATGTCAGGACTTACGAGGCTGGATGAATACCATCCTCTTGTTGGGTTGTTGTTCTTAAAAAAATATATAAAAAAAAAAAACATTTCACGAGGGGGTACTTTTACCGGCCAGTAAATTCTGATTTCCACTGAGCGTGTACTTCTTAGGTAAGGTATAATATTTTTTAACACATGAAAAAGTAAAAACTTATTGTACAAAGATTAATGTAATTAGAATTCAAGATTTTTTTTTTAGAAGCTCTCAACTCTATGAATATACCTAAACATTATATTAAAAAATAAATATGTTCCTGTAAGCTAAAAAATGTTACTGCAAAATCTCCTGTAAGAAACTGACTGAAATAAACTTGAATAAAATCCCTTACTTTTTTTCATTTGTGACACATCGAATACACAGATTTGAAAAAAAAACTCAAATACATTTATTAAGAAAAAAATTAAACAGTTACAATGAATTTATCGAACATATCCATAAACAATTTGACATTAAGATTTAGCAACATACCTTCATTATATTCTTTTAATCTATCGCAAACACTTTTTAAACTCAAATGAAAAATAGCTCTCTCCCCTTCAGATTTATATTTGTCCAGAAAAGAGTTCATTACGCACTGATGAGACCTTTGAAAGGGGTGATCCCCTATACAACCATCACAATGAAAGAGTTTGCCTACTTGGGCCAGCAATTCGTCAAACACTGCCTTGAAGAAAACGTCTGAACCATGTTCAAACTCAGCGGGGGTTTGACGGCAGTTTCGGCGAACACTTTGGGGAAGCGCCACACATAAAAGAGTCTCTTTAACGCACTCTAGAACGTGGGGGCAGGTTTCGATCAGCTCTTGAAGTTGCACACGCGAGAACATTAAGCACTGAGGCTTTAGAGTAAAGCCTGCACCGGGTCTTCTGTAAATCTCTTGAAGAATACACAATTCGCAGTTGGTAAAAACTGCCAGCTGGTTGTTGATTATTGTTGAACATGAAGGGTAAACTAAATTAAAGTTTCCCATATTTCTGATGAATTCACTGAAAGTCGAGGGTACCATTTTCAGCGTAACGTTTGTAGAAGAATCTACAATACGTATTCGTACCTTGACATCTATAACGACGACATTAATGGTGAGGTCAGTGTCGAGACTCCATTGGCGAATGATTTGGTGTTGTTCAGCTACTTGAGGGTTCTTGGAGTCAGGCATTTGGTAAGCCATTGCAGAGTTGTTCGGCAGCATCAACTTTAGCAGCAGATATGATTATTATAGAAATGAAGACTTGAAGGTAATTTCCCTCCCGTCAGTACCTCAATCAATCATGTACTGGCCTAGCGCTTCTCCGTGGAACGACGGCACTATCCGTTGTTTTAAATAAAAAAACGTTATTTCTTTATCACTGCAGTGAAGAAAGGAACATATAAAATAAAAAACATATATTTATAAAATTGCTAATAATCAAGACCGCGAAATGAATGAATCATTTGATCCAACCACCATGGAAATCGAATCATTTGATCCATTAACCGACCTTGATATAGAAACACTCATGTATCTTACTGAGGAATTCTTCTCACCGCAACATAGTATAGAATTACATATGATATTAAATGCAGTAGTACGTACGGCTTTGGAACGGGTGAGGAATTCTTTAAATAATAATAATAATAATACAAAATTCTTGAGTGTAGACGAAATAAAATCTTTAAAGAAAATCATTCTTTCTCAAAAACATATTCGAGAGCAATCACAGTGCGCAATATGTTTGATGGATTATCAAACCGGGGAGGAAGTGACAGTGCTGCCATGTAGTCACTTATACCACGAAGTCTGTGTAACGCCATGGTTAGAAAAAAATACAACATGCCCCACTTGTCGAGTTGAAGTGATAATAAACTTTCAATAGAAAAAAGCTATACAAAAAAAGTTTTTTTTTTTACGAAATATATTTAAAAAAAATATTTTTTAATTCGACCTCGATACATTTTTTTCGTTTATCTCTTAGATTATTATTATTATAAAGGCTTAGAGGTTTCCAGCTCTTCTTCCATTTCATTTCCGACGACCATCGGACGTCGAAGCATTTCGAACGTGGCGTTCTCGACGTCGACCCATTCTTTGCACGACATTTTCCACTGATACAAGTACGCGTGATGCGTTTTGGGGAACAGAAGTGGAACGCCGTGGTAGTCTGAAAGTAGCGTAAGCTCGTGTTCCTTTACAAAAATCTGTCTCTTTTTAGGCTCTTTGTTGAACCATCCAAAAATATCCTTTAAACTCAATCGAGTTACCAGTAGCAGGTAAACCACGAGTGACATTTCGTCTGTATCCTTGTTCATCCGAACTCTCTTCATTATTTCTTCCTGCTGACGAGTGGTAAAAAAACGTCCTTTTCGGACCATCTTATTTTTTATCTCGAATGCAAAATACGAAATGGACAGAAGCCGAAAATTTCAATCGACGCATCACCAGCGAGTGTAAATACGTGATATTAATGACCAGCACTTCCGAGTTTGATTTCTTACAAGACTTGAAAAAAACTCTAGGGATAACAAAGAAACCCTTAGCTTGGTTTCTAGAGAATTTTCAAAAACATGGCGTCCAAGTCCAATACGCCACCTTCTTTACAATCGTCGAATTCAAACATCTCGGACCAGTTGCTACCAAATTCTCGCAGGAAGCCGTTAGACGAATTGTGGATAAAAAGTACTGTCGAGATTCGTCAAGCATCGTTTTCATTGGACCCAAACATTTTCGAATCAAAAACGCCGTCGTTTGCACCAGAGACTGGTTCCTCGACAGAATTTTGTTGGAAACAACAAACGATGGAGTACGCATTTAAAGCATGGATTAACGGTGAAGCACATCGTTCCTTACAATGGCACAAAGAGATCGTTTTAAATCAGTTGGCCGATTTTTTCGGAGTTCCCACTATAGAAAGGCACAATAATTACAAAGACGAGTTGGTGCAACTTCTTTTGTCGAAAGGCAAAAGGAAAAAAAATCGCAATATGCCTGTCGATTTGTCGGAATGGAACAAACTACTCTACGAATGGTTGCGCCAAAACACAGTTGGCCACCATGACGTGAAGCAAAGAGACGTGTATCGTATATTAGCCGTGGATGGATTCGCTGGATTCGAAAACCAGCACTTGAAATCGTATATTCCTAACCTCATTGAACCTGTTCGGAAATGCTATCAACGACATTATGAGTCTGTCAGGTGCATGTATCGCTCCTTTGATTCCGACGAATACTTGGCCAGTTTGACAGGAATCGATTCGGCCTGCGTCGTTTTCCTAGCCCTGTTGCAATTATACAAGCGTGAACTGAATCCGTTCGACGATTTGATCGCTACCCATTTGGAAGAAGTGAAACAATGGGTAGAGAGTTTTTTACATCGCAACTCCAACTACTACAAGGACGTGAGGGGAATCGATGAAAGAGTTTTGGAAAGATTAGGTTGTATTTACACGGAATCGGTGGAAGGAAGCGAATGGACCCAAATAGGAGAGGAACTAATCGAACAATTTATTAGAAAAAAAATGATCAAGAAAAGAGTTATCAACTGTTATAAATAACTTCAGATTTTTTTTTTTTAAAATGAATGATATTTAAAAAGAAAAGGTATAAAGAGCGTTGATGGTTCATATATTTCTCTCTGTCAAAGAACATTCTCATTCTACGACTTTATTCGATTATTATAATTATAATATATGTGTATATTAGGGTGGCCCTTATTTTTCAAAGTCGGAATCTTTTCCAGCCCCCCCTTAATTTTTTTCCTTTTACTATGAAATGAAAGTGTGCAAAAGGATTTTCCGATATTTTAATATTAACACGTGCCTCATCGCGGTTGAAGTTTGGCCATAGCGCGCCATGTTAATAGTATGGCTTATTACGGGAATAACGTCTCCGCTCGCTTCCCCAAAAGCAGAATGATGGACAGATAAAATTTGAGGAAGGAGCATGTGTCATGAAGGAATGTAGATAAAAATATGAGGAACTTGAGAAAAGTTAACAATTTTAGCATTATTTAGATCCAGGAAATGAATATGAGAAATAAAAAGATTTTGTTGTCTGAGGGAGCAGAGCTAGATTGTTTAGTTGGTGTGTCATTCACCTCATAAGAGAAAACTGTCCCATTCCTTTTTCTCTCCTCGACTTTTGAAGTCCTCGGCACGATGGGGGTGGGCGAAAGACAAAACAGATGACCCCACCCCCATCTTCCCGAATCCTCCAGGGGGTGAGTGATTTAATAGTATGGAGTTCAGGGAGGGTCAGAAAGTGTCTGGGAAAAATAAAAGCTGCCACACCGCAGTATTTTAAAACTAGTCTTCTTTAGCCTTGGTTTCTGTTAGTTGTGCAGTTATGTCCACTAATTTAAGAAGTAGTGATAAAAATATACACTTGATTGGAAAAGTATGCCATCAGATAACAGGAATGCTTGGCTGTGCGAGAGTGTCTCATTTTTTTGGGAAAAAGCAAAGAATCTCTACAAGACATTTTAACAAATGCACAGATAAAGTTATGACGATGTATTCCATGGCGAAGTTTACAACTAAATGCTTGTGATCCGTCAGACTCCCAGAAAGAATTAGAACAGGCGTTTGTGGATAACCTGATGTTGCATCCGCGAATGCGTTGGAAATATTAAAAATTGAAGTAGATAGACAATTTTTACAGAATCAACGAAAGCCGGGTCGAGTGGGATGTTTAGGTGGAATTGATGTAAAGCTGGCAAAGCGCGAAGAAAAAGCTTTACAAAGATTAAGTAACCAAGAGAAGAGACAGGCCAAGGCTCTCAATTGTTCCGAGACGATTCATGACCGAGAATCATTTGAGGAATCATCATTATCTAGTATTGAAGATGAAAAAATTTCTGATGATCAAACACCAAACAGTAGCTTCAAGAAAGCAATACCCGAACACCGATTGCAAAAAGTCTACTCTTAAGCGTAAATTTGAATGCTAATTGTTCCAAAAAAGTGAATTAAATCTTTCATATTTTTAAGATGTTAGTTAGATTTTTATTAATTTGTTAGAATATATTTTACTACAAATGCATTTAAAGTATTAATTTTCAAACTAGAACTTTTTTATAATTGTATGGTAAGTGTAAATAATTATTGTTTTATGTTAAACAATTTTGACCTATATGTTTTTGAAATTTATTTTCAATAAATACACTTTTTGTTAATTTTTTTTATTTTTAACTTTTTTAATATACTTATAATATTCTTAAGTCACATTTCCATCTTCTTTACTCATAAAAATTCGAAATTAATGAAACTATCTGTCATTCTCCTCCTGAGGAAGTTAGCGGAGACGTTATTCCCGTAGTAAGCCATACTATAACTATTGCGCGCTATGGCCAAACTCCAACCGCGATGAGGCACGTGTTAATATTAAAATTTCGGAAAATCCTTTTGCACACTTTCATTTTATAGTAAAAGGAAAAAAATTAAGGGGGGGCTGAAAAAAAATATCGAAAAAAATTTTTCCCCATTATAATAAGGGCCACCCTAGTGTATATATTCGATTTGATTAATGATACCCATATACTGTCGTGTTTCAAAAGGCAAGGTTTGCACTCCCCGTAAATACGATGTCTATGTCTTGGAGTCAAATTACAAAACGTTTTTTAACGATAACGTACTGCGTTGTTTACCACGAGTTTACATGTGTATTCAGTTCGATTGGGTACTGGACGGACGTAAAACGGATCTGAAATGCTACATGGGAAATAACAATAAAACTATTACGGTAACAAACGTTTTCCAATATTGCGAGATGAAACCGTCTTGCGTACCGTTTGTGGATTCTTTCTTTGATTCGTCAACTCTTTCTCACGATGCTTTTAAAAAACTCATTTTCGAGAGATGCGGTTGGCCAACTCTGGTATTTTTATACAACATAGTTTCCGGGACGCGTTTACGAATTCACATGGCAGAAGAAGAGAATCGGGAAGAGTTTCCGAAAAAAGGATGTTTGGAGCAAGTTGCTTGGTTTCAAGACGATTCGAATGATTCTTCGTTGGAGCCGTCTTTAACGTTACTAGAACTTTTGGAAAAATGAACTGCAAACCGCTTGCGAATAATCTCCACACTCCTTTACGCATCAACGACTAGTTATTCTTCCTAATGTTTAAAAAAAAAAAAAAAAACTCTCTTCAAGCGACCATTTGTCATAATTTTTCGCACAATTTTTAATTCTTTTTACAGCTGTTGGCTGGAAAGTAAAAACTATTTAAAGAAACAAAAACCCGACAAATTTTTCATTCACCTTTCCATCTATTTAAATATCACATGCTTGCGGAATCAATGTTATATTGATTGACGAAGAGAGCTGTTGGCTGGAAAGAGAAAACTATTTAGAAGATATATCTTTTTTGAATAATTTCTCTCTCTTTGTTGGGCTCGGAAACCGGAGGTCCTACTACTCGTCCCGAAAAATGTATTACAAACGCTTTTACGAGGATTCATTGATGGGAATATTGGCCGCACAGATCATTACACATCAACAGTACCGATATATAATGGACTTTTACGAAAAAGACATCATGATTGTTCGGTCGGGCCTCGAAGTCCTGCAGTCTGTCCTTCCCGAAATAACTGAGATTTCTCGAGAGAAAGGATCCATGACAGTCAGAGTCAACCGTTGGCCTTACGTCAAATACATGTGTCTCAAACATTTATCGAAAAATCCCTGTAGATGGAGATATGTTTCCGAAATGGATACCGAGATTCTGTTCGAGTACCACATCGACACGTTTTCAGTATTTGGACCAACCGCCGTTCTTGTCGGTGACGATTTGAACTCGCTTAGGTAACGATCGAACCAGATTTTCGAAATAAACGTCCTCGAGTGAATGAAACGCCACTTTAATGTTTTCCCACAGTCGATCTCTATTTCCTGGTCCCGCGCCATCTTTTTCCAGGCGTCTCACCAATTCCGCCCATATGTTCTCGACCGGATTCATATCGGGTCCTTTAGGAGGCCAGTCCCACAAAACTGGAATGTTCCTATTTCTCAACCAAAGAGAGGTTTTGCGACTCGTATGAATGGAGGAGAGGTCTTGCATGAAAACCAAAGTGGAAGGCGCGGAGAATTTCTCTTCGATCAATGGCAAAATACGCGTGATGTAATATTCAGAGTTCAAAGTTCTTTGCTCGATTCTGTGAATTTCCCGAACGGGTCCACCGAACGCTAGCCAAACGCACACCGTGAATCTCGATCCCCCGGGATTGGAAGAGGGGACGAGGTAACGGTCATCGTAACGGTCGCTTCCTCGTACGGGTCGGTAGACTCTCAGAGCACCTCTGCTGGACGACCTGAAAACTTTTTCGTCAGAAAACACGACTCGGTTCCATTCTTCTGCAGACCAGTGCAAGTGATTGAAAGCAAAACTCTGTCGCTGCTGTTTGTGTAAAGGGGTCAGGAAAGGTTTTCGAGCCGGAACGCGACACTTTAAACCTCGTTCTTTGAGTCGATTGCGTACCGTGGCTGCACTGCATGCCACCATCGAACGATGGAGGTCCATTGCCGATAAAAACGGATCGCTGAGAACGGCTTCGATTATCAGCCTGTCTGTTTCGGAATCGGTGGCACGCGGTCTACCGGATTTCGTCTCTTTTTTCCGACCTTCGCGAACGATCCAGTAGTGAACAGTCGACGGAGGGAGTCGGAGCTTTCGAGCAATCTCGCGTTCGGTCAAGTGCTCTTCTCGACGCAGTCTCGTAATCTCGAGGCGTTCTTCCATACTTGAGTAATAAAGCGCAATGCTTTTTATTCATTGCGTCAAGTGCGGGATCAAGACTGATACGGAGGACGTCCAACGTATTTGGACGACTAAAAATTGTCACAGAATACGGGGCGTTTGCGTAGAGTGTGGTAAAAACAAGAGTTCTTTCGTAAAGAAAGAGATGACGTTTCTGAATTTTATCGCTTCCGACGCGTGTCACGGCGTGGAAAATTTGGACTCGGAAGGACGACGACTGCGTTGCAGAATCTGTGAAACCGTCATCGATCTTTACGAATACATCAAAACCCCCCGCAACGACCCTTTTCATTCGTGTCGATTAGCTCAAGCCTATGCTGCATGGACGGGTGACATCGACGTCCCGCTCAGCTTCGCCATCGTCGACGTGCAAGGAATTCTGCCCACCAGAATTATAGGACAGTCGTTACGCAGAGTCCAAGAGACTGTCCGGCTCTTCAGAGCCGTCAACAGGCCGTTCACGGAAGGTTGGGAGAATTCTGTCCTTCCCACAGAGCCATTGACAGAGTCATTTCTTTCGAGATACATCGAAGCCGTCACGAATCAACCCTGGGAACTCTCGAGCAACGAGCAAATAGTTTTACAACAACTGATCGGCAACATGCACCATTTGTTGGAATCGAAAGAATTTCCGAACCCTTTCACTCTGTATTTCGAAAAATTGGTGCCTTACGTGCAAAAGTGCGCGGACGTTTGGACTCGGCTACCCGGTAACAACGGAGAAAAAGAAGAAAACCTCCTAGTTCATCAACTCATGCTCGAAATGAAACGTTCTCAGTACGTGCGGGGCGTCTTTGGTAAGTTCTCCACCCCTTTCGACGTGATACACGTCATGCTAGGATGCTACGTGTGTTGCGTGGACTTGAACGTGGTAGCCAACTGGGCTATCGATATGATGGCCCGGATATGCCGCGGAGAATACTTTTGGAAGCAGTTTGATTCTTGCAGTTTGGTCCAAAACATGAATCACTTTTTGAAATCGGAAATATCCTACAAGCAAAACACGGATTGGTATTACGTGATAAAAGCCATCGAAAAGGGAGAATCCATAGATCACTTGTCTACTTTTCTAGAGAATTACGCGAGACTCCAAGACTTTGTCAACAAGAAATTTAAATGCGAGGACGCGAAAATTCAGTCGACGGCATGCGAGCAATTATTTCCAGCAGTTTTATTTTCGGATCAGCACGACTATTTGGGCTTTCTAATGGCCTTGGCACACATTGCCAGATCCATAGACGTTCAGAGTCGACAACCAAAACGCGGAGCTTTTGCGACGGCTCGAAAAATTCATGGAATAGTTCAAAGGTTTACACAAATGGTTCGGTCTTTTGAAGGAAGTCAGCGCTTGGAGTGGACGATCGATACATTTCAGTTGTTTTTACTAAGCAATCCGAAACTGGAAGAAGAAGTCTTGCACGTATGTCAGCTGTTGTTGACGACACAATCTAACGATTAGCTCTGTGCATCAAATTTCCCACAAAAGACAAAAAAAAAAAAACATGATTTTTTTTGTAAGTAAATAGAAACGTGATGAATATTATAATTAACTGAATTTTTCACTCGTCTGGTATACTCAGAGGGTTTCAAGAATTATTTTCTTAGAAAAAAACTATTTTTGTAAACTAAACTAGAAGAAAAACAAATAATGTTTTATTTATTTTTCCGAGAAAAACTTAAAAGTTTTTTATTTTATTTGTTCGAGAAAAAAACTATTTTCCTAAAAATAAGTACGTAAGTTTTTTATTTTATTTGTTCGAAAAAACGATTTTCCTAGAAATAAATATTAAAGTTTTTTATTTTATTTTCCGAGAAAACTAATGTTTTATTTTATTTTCTCGAAAAGAATATTTTTTTCTTTTTATTCAAGGCAAAATTGTAGATTTTTATTATTAGATGTGATGGGAAGCACGAGCCTGGGGCGGTAGACGAGTGAAGAGTGGCGCCCAAGGACCAATTATTAAAGAGACATTATTTCATCTTTGGTATAAATAAACCTTTTTTATTTCCTAGAAAAAAAACTAACAATGTTTTATTTATCTTTCCTAGAAATAGGTATTTAAGTGTCTTTTATTTTAATAGAAGATAAATATTTATATTCAGTGCAGAATTGTAGAATTTTTTTATGAAAAAAAAAGTTTTTATTATTCGGTGTGATGCGAAGCTTATATATAGGCCGATAACGTTTGCTACCATCAGAAGAGAAGCGACAAGAGACCGAGACACATATCTAGCAGCTCCTCGACATTATGCGGCTACAGTCAACCTTGGTAATACTCTGTATGCATTGGACGGGGATATAACGTCTTTTTATCACGATTTGAGCACTGAAACTCCACTTAGAAACCTATATATATGAATTAGGTGAGATTACACTTAAATAAACTTATAAATATCACAAATAAAAATCAAAAAATTATTTTTTTTAAATTTTTTTCGCTAGAATTTAAAAATTATGAAATTGATTGCAATCAATATCTTGAAACTCTAAACGTACACAATATTTGGTTCTTTCACATTTTTTAATCCAAAAATATTTTTGTTGTACTCTTTGAAATTCATACTTTCTCCATAATCAATAATGAAGAAAGAAGGGACCACAGTTTTTTCTTTTTAACACAAGGACCAATAAAAAAGATTTTTTTTTTTATTTTTTGTTCTCGGCTTATATATAGAGCATATTCATCATTCACGTCCAAAAGAAGACATGGGAATCACCAACTTCTGCAAGCTGATCGACCCTGTCTGTAAACCCTCCCCTTATCCAACTCTTCCTTTCGATTCCATTCTGGTAGACGTGCAAAGCTACTTGTACGTGGCAATCAAATATGCTCTCGAAACAAATGAAAATCTCTTCCTCAAAGAAATATCCGACATAACGTGGGGGCACTTGGTCAACACCCTGGAACGAATTTTGTCTTACTCGAAATCGGACAAAATCACTATTGTTTTATCTCTGGATGGGCAAGGCGTTCCCATGAAATGGCCCATTCAACGACAGAGGAGATTGCTTCCGGTCGACAAGAAAACCAAATATCGTTACGCGTTGTTCGGAACAAACAGCATAACCCTGGGAGTAGAAGCGGAATTGCTCACTCGCTTCAAGAAGTACAAGTTTCGAATAGTCCGTCAACTAGAAATCATTTTATGCGGTTGTTCGATTCCCGGTGAAGGAGAACACAAAATGTTCCACGTAGCCGAATCGTACGGTGGGTGTAGAAACCCTGTCCTTGTCAGCGTCGACCAGGACGTTTTCGTGCTGGCTTTTTTACGTCTGGATCGTTACGAGTCCGTTCAAGTCTATCGCTACGGAAAGTATTACGATGTGAACCGTTTTTTGAAACAAAGTCTCGACTACCCTTCGTCCAGACTTATAAATGCAACCTTTTTATTCGGAAACGACTTTATTCCTCCGATCGTTGGAATCACGCCCATCAATGCCCCTTCTATTCACGCGACTCTCGGTGAAGTCATCATCAGTGATGACGATTCCCCTCCTCCTCACCTGCTGTTTGCCGAATTTCTAAACAATTTCAAGTTGAAATTCGAACGCGTACCTCACGTGGACAAGGAGCTACTCGTTTCTTTCTGGCTGACTTATTTTTGGATTTTCGATTACTATACGATGAGATACTTTGTACAAAAATATTGTCAAAATTTCCTTTTCGAAAAATTCGATCGCAACCAAATTATTACGGGCTTGCTTGATCGAAAGTTTTCTCGTGAGGCATTCGAGGAAGCGCGACGCAGATATGACGGTCTCATCACTTTTCCCACCAACGAAACCGTAGCCCAACGGGCGGTGTTTACCGACGAGTCCGTGCTCGAAGCGCTGAGACCTTTTTGGATAAAACCAGACAGTGCGGTTTGCGTAGTTTTGCGATTAACCAAAGTACGCTAACGATGCCCAAAAATCCACAGAACCAAATCCAAGAGAATAATTTTATCGGTAAAAATTGGAAAGGTCCAAATATATGCTTTTCGGCTTTTTGATAACGTAGACGTCGATCCAAACGAATCAGATCCCACACGGCATCTGGTGCAAGCACGACGTTAGAATCCCGATCGATCACAATCAAGCTGGAGGGCCAATCGATTTCTTGGAGACGTTCCAAGTCGAATTGTTCGGCATAGGGAAAGTTATCATATACTTCGTTTTGGAGAAGTTGTATTAAAATTTGCGAGGTGAATACGACATTTTTGGGATACTCCAAAACTAGACGAGACTTGAAAAAACTATCATTATACGGTATCCATGGAGTATTGCTCAGTAAAGTTTCAAACTGAGATCCCATTTCTTTTCTTAAAAAGAAAAATACGAGGACAGGACTATGGACGGTTAACCGATGTAAACAACAACAAACAGTCCGACATTTTTAACTCTAGTACCTCATCCGGTGTATCCTTCCGCTTATGTTATGCTATGTAGAAAAGGTGTAAACAGGCTCATTTCCTCAAATGATTTTTAAATAAAGCACAGTTTTAAATGTTTCATGAATAGTACCATCCATAGGATAATGATGAGCTAAGTAATTTCGTTCAGCTTTCTATCCATCAACTAAATCACAAAAAGTATTATTAAATTAACTTTAATAAGAATAGGTTGCTAGATTTTACGATAATCGCTCGATTTGGCGGTATTTACGTTTTGTTTATGTAGGTTCGTTTCACAAGTTTTTTTGGTTATTTAGTTGATATCTTGATTTTTAACTTGAAATATATGCTGACCGATGTAAAAATATCTTGTAAATATCTCACTATATATCCAAGAAATAAGTTTTTACATATGTAAATAATAAACACTGGCGCACATTGGCGGTTGCTGGCGCTCTGAAAAGATGCCAAAGTGTAACCCGGAAGTGCTTAAAGACTCATTTTCACTACCGCCCTCTATACTGAGTTTGGTGGCTACTAACCATCCATACTAAACAGTAACGACCCTACGACGTCACTAACAAAATAGTTCCCATCGCGGTGTCTGAATTTTGTGTGAAATGAAAAACGTCAATTTAAAAACTACTATGTTGTCCCGGTACTGACGAGAAGTTGGTCCCTAACTGATCGAAAGTGTGGTTCGCAATTCCCGTGAAGTTTCGGATTTCTTCCGTTAAATTATAGTGGTCCCTAACTAACCGGAAGTTGTCCGTTACTGACCGGAAATGGTTCTTGTAACTCACTGGAAAGTGGTCTATAACTTTATTAGTGTGGCCCGCAATAGACGACATTAGTGTGACGTCACTTGCTTGTTTGGAAACGTTGATTCTATCCGTGATTGGTTCCGTGATTGGAAGTAAATCCGTACGGATCCGTACGGAACCAATCACGGATGGAATCAACGTTTCCAAACAAGCAAGTGACGTAATGACTAATGTCGTCTATTCCCGGGAAGTTGCTGACCACTTTCGTTAAAAATGTGGACGATTTGCAGTTAATTTTGGGACTACTTCCGTGAAGTTACAGTGCTTGCTAACTTACCGGAGGTGGTCATTAATTTACTTTCCAGCTTTTCTTGGGTACTCGGTTGTTGAAGAAGTAAATAAAGACGTAAACAATGGCAAGAAAAAAAAGACAAAGGAGTTCCGATGAAGAAATACTCAAAATAAAGAGGAAAAGAGCTATACCTTCCAAAAATACGATTCCTTCTGCTCCTTACGTTGATCCTAATCATATAGAAAATATGTCTAAAAATTCTAATAGCGTAGACGCTAATCAATCGAATAGTGTGCCGCCTTCTTTTCCTCCTAACGGTGATGGTCAAACGGACAATCGTGATAAATCATTTGGAAGATTCTTTCTACATTACAGAAATTACATTCGCACATTGAGAAGATATTTGTTCTTCGCAAGATTCCAAACTAAACGTGAACATGTATCTATAAAAGAGACTAACGATTCGTATGAAAT
Organism: Tetragnatha montana; assembly: GCA_963680715.1. Taxonomy (NCBI): domain Eukaryota; kingdom Metazoa; phylum Arthropoda; class Arachnida; order Araneae; family Tetragnathidae; genus Tetragnatha; species Tetragnatha montana. The sequence goes on along the minus strand of OY796677.1, from coordinate 15,780,350 downwards.
CCAAAATTCGTACTTTACACCCCATAATAAAGATGGGAAAAGTACTAATGAAGATGGAATAAGTACTAATGAAGGCAAACATATTATAGCAATATATCGCTTACATACACAACCTGACGAAAACTTCTGTGGTTATAATGAGGTGTAACCCTCAACTACTACAAGTCATTTATTATTACTACAAGTCATCAGTCTTTACTATTTGGGAAATCTGTAGGTCTGGCTTGGGAGCTGTAGTAGATAGTCAGGGAGTTCGATGTCATTCCATTTATTTTTTCCCGCTTTTCTTAGTTGCTCGGATTTTTTGAAGACTCAATGATGACAGATTTAGAAACCGTAAAAAATAAAGACATGAATGTCAATGAGGAAATACAACCTTCTAATGTTGCTGTGAGTAATTCTAACGAAAGAAATTATTCGGCTTCTATCCATTCCGAAGTCGGTAATAATCGTAATAATGATAATAAGAGAGATCCTATTGATTATGAAGAGCCAATATTATCTGCAAATATATCAGTTGGAAATCTTGCAAGATTCTATCTACAATACAGAAATTACGTTCGCATATTGAGAAGATATTTGTTTTTCGCAAGATACCAAACTCGGCAAGAACACCTATCTATAAAAACTGGTGCTGACATTCAAATCAACAATCGGTACTTTGAAAAAGATGAAATAGATGATAAAAATGTTGTAGCAATATATTTCTTGTATTCAGAAGACTTCAACAAGTCTTGTGGTCGTTATAAAGATAAAGAGGAGGACGATAATGAAGACGCTGCAATGGGTGACCATTCTGACGGAGTTACCCAAGAAGATGCTAATTTCACCTGGGACAATGTCGGATCTCAACTCATCTCGGATCTGCTCCAGGAGGAAGAAGTCAGGCTTGATCACCAGGCAGAAGAGCAGGACGAAGAGCAGGACGAAGAGCAGGACGAAGAGCAGGACGAAGAGCAGGAAGAAGAGCAGAAAGAAGCGCAGTCAAAAGTGTAGTTAGAAACAGTATTTTTTTAAAAAACAATTCAGTAAGAAATTAAAAAAAAACAATTCATGTTAGGAATGACGATATATCGTTGAAAAAAATATGGAACAAGAAAAGTATTTAAAAACCATCGCACTTCGTGTTGCAATTATACTTGTTCTTAACGTTTCATACGTTTCGGTGCCTCTCTGGACTTGCCGTGTAATTTTTGCGATAAATGAGAATGTCTTCGGAAAAAAAGACCCGGCTGTGTAATTCTGGTACGAAACCGTGTGAAAGCCAACACACCAAGTTGGTAGATAAATACTTGCTCCTTAACCAGCTAGAGGATAATATTTCCAGACGCTGTCTTCGCTTAGACAGTTTACAAGAATTTGCGTGTCAGAAAATTCCAAACAAACAGTTTCCAAAAGTGTTACTCGGTTATTACAGACTGGGTGTCGACCCCCACGTTTTTACAGTGGAGGAGGTCATAGTAGGTAAGACTGTCACGTACGTCATGCTCCCGCGACATCACGGAGATCTATTTAAGTACCTCAAGAGTAAAAAAAAGCTGTCCGAAAAAGAGGCTCGACCCTTCTTTCGGCAAATTGCTCTAGCTGTGACCAGGTGCCATGCCGCTGGTGTCGTCTTGATGAATTTAAAGCTCTCAAGGTTCGTCTTTCGAAATTCTGAGCAGACCCAAATATGTATCGATACGCTTAAAGACTCCATAGTTCTCGAAACGGACTACGAGAATGACTGGTTGGTCAAAACTACTTCGGATCCGTGGTGGATTTGCCCGGCATACATGAGTCCAGATTTCATGAGCTCGGAGGCTCGTTTTCGTGGGAAATCGCAAGATTGTTGGAGTCTCGGAGTGATTCTGTTCGTTTTGCTCGAAGGAAAATATCCTTTTTCCGGCCAAACCCCTGATCACCTATTCCATAATATCCACAGTGGGTCGCTCATTCTACCGCTTCATTTATCTTTTGATGCCAGGTGCCTCATTTTCAACCTGCTTCGCACCGATCCCTCTGAGAGACTCGCCGCCGCAGACGTGTTACATAATCCGTGGTTCAGAGCCAACGATATCGATAATACAACGTGCAAAGATGACTGTGTTGTCCCCGATATAGATTTCACTACCACTTTATAGATTTCACAAAAAAAAAAAATATGTATATAAAAAATGGATTCAATTGAATTTTGAAAAATTATTTGTATTACGAAAAAATATTCTGTTTTGGAAAAAAAAACCCTTGCAAAAATTAAAAAAAAAATTGAAATCTACTCGAATAACCACAGACATTAATGCACTCACTCTACCAATAATTTTTAGAGAACTACAAAATTGTTTTCGTACACTAGTGTATTGTAATGTAATAAGTGCTTACTGTTAACAGTTGTGGAAAAAATAAAATGTGTGTATATAATATGAACTCTTTTTTTTTAAATTATAACTTTCGTTCTTTCGTTTTTATTTATCAAGGATATTGATATCTTTTTCACTCATTCCGGGAAAAGATTCTCGTTCTCGGGAGGATCGTCTTTTCTTAGTAGCAGTAGTGGGTAGATCGTCCGACTCGTGTCGTTTTTTACTACCTTCCTCCTCTTTGGGTTTGATGAGAACGTGTTCTTCCACCACGAATGTGGGTTTTGCAACTCCGACTAACAGCGTAGTGATGTACTCGCTGATTGCTTTTACTTGTTGAGTCAATCTACTACACAGAGGATTCGGGATTTTAACAGTCTCCTCCATTTCCTTCATTTCTTGAACGCAATACAGTAGACAATGCAACTCGAGTTCGGCGAATTCTTCCTTAGCTTGAGTCGTTTTCTGATACATTTCGTAGGCATTGTTGAGTTGCTCACGCGATAAAATTTTATTGAATGCTGGCGTTACGAGCTTATCGTGGGCGTACCGAAACGCGAGGCCGGAAACCATGTCGAAAATGGCTTGCATGGATTTGATTTGTTTTACTCTTCCTTGAGATTGTAGTACGCTTTTGGAAGCGGTAAACATGTTTTCGAAACTATTTTCTCCATCTGTGGATACTTCCCGAACGATATCTACTATGTTTTGACCCATCGGAACTTCCTGCACCAACTTTTCCATATACACTTGGAAAAATTTCTTTTTCGCTTGGTTCAATTGAGTATTAATATAATCGTTGAGTTTTTCACCTCCGAGATTCTGTTGCAGGGTTTCTAAAATGTCTCGCTCCGTAGAAACGAGCGGCTCTTCTTGGTTTTCCATCCCTTTAGTTATATTGTTCTAAATTCTAGGTCAAGGTTTCCAAACCCTTTCATACGACCAACTCCATCGAAAAAAAAAAAACAGATTTAGTACGATTTTTTTCCCACGACCAAGAAAATCTAAAAAAAAAATAAAATAAATTAAATTTTAAAATTAATTATAAAAAAATTTATGAAGTTTGCGGTGAGTCGCCAAAAGTGCGAGCAAGAGCCAAGCACTGCACTGAACAGAAGCTAGGCTAGAAGGCGCAGGCACTCACTTGTTAGTTGTTTACCTTTTTACGTTACTTGCTCGCCTCAAATTCATAAATTATTTTGATTTATATTATATGATGACAAAAAATAGAATATCATTTAAAAAATAGAAAAACAAACATTTTTAAAATAAGGAAAAATGTTTGTTTTTATATTCAAACACTAACCATAACGTTTTTTTTGCAGATGGAATATTGGTACAACAGTCATCGACTTTTTTTTTTTCTACAAAGAAAAAGGGAGGCAAATAGAGCTTCAGTTCTCAACGTTCTAAATCTTTGCTTATGGTATCCTGGAACTGTGGAACGTGATCCACGATTTGCAAATAAGTATCGATTTTATACGTAGCGGGTGTATCGAGGGTCCATTCACCATAGTAGTATTGTAGCATGAGTCCGTTATAACGGTGCAATTCTGGCAACCCGTTATGAGTGAAAACATGCGGATTTAAAATGTAACGGTTTTGATATCTTCCTGCACTGTTCGTGACGTTTTTACAGATAGGATATTGATATAAAAGATCGTACGTTTGACTTTTAACGTTCGAATTCTTATTTTTATTTATTTTCTTAGTTATTTTGTCACAGTTTTCCATGTGGTTAGAACGAAAACGAGACTCGTTGCACCTTACTAGACCGAATCCAAGACCGGAGTCTAAAACCATGCAAGACCTCGTCCGAACGGAAAAGGATTGCGATCCAGATTCGAAAAAGTATTGCATATAATTGTACGGCCAATCTTGTCCGATTAGGAAAAATCTTTTCCCTCGAAATGGTTCGGCCAAGATATGAGACTCGAGATTATTAAACAAAATGAACGATACCGGATCTCGATTGAACAAGTAAAAGTAAGAATAAATATTCACGTTGATATGTTCTTTGTCGTCTTGTAATATACTAACGCAAGCATTGTATCCCTCCCCGAGCAGATAGTCCCCGTTTAGGCGTACTCCGAATTGACCGAGAGTGGGATCGCACACGCAACCGAAACCTTTTACGTATTTGGCATTTTTCAAGGGTCTTCCGTTCAGAGCGTCGAACGTGCACGGACGCTTGAAGCATTTTCTTTCTTTCTTTAAGTAGTCGGGATGGAAATGGTCGGACGTTTTTACGTCGTCGTAAGGAATTTCGTCCGGTTCACAAGGATTGGACTTTATTTTTTCCATGGCCGACACTCTATGACACGTGTATAAGGGACCCGGTGCATATCCGTGGTCGCATTCGCATTCTTTGTTGCCCCCAATCAATCGACCGTGCGGACCGCACGCAACGTCCAAATCGCAATTAGCCCCAAAGTATTTTTGCGAAACGAGATGTGGCTGCTTGCAAACGCAAACTGCGAAATTTTTCCCTTCGTGATCGAAAAGGTTCCAATAGCCAGTTTCGACATCGCATTCACCTCCTCGCAAAAAATGAGGAACACAACTTCCGTTCATACAAATATAATTCGGAAGACAGTCTTCTGTTTTCCCGCACGAATCCGTTTGGCTTCTAATTTTTTCCTCCTTAAAAATGGGCCACGGTTGAACTGAGGGATACCGAAACTGAGACGCGTAGAGGAGTAAAAGGCTCGTGTAAAGAAAAACTAGAATCCAGTACATCCACAACAACATTGCTTTAATAAATGTATTTTATTTTCAATTGACCTTGTTGGTAAAGCAGTCCGATGGAAGAACGAGCAGCGTTCTGTTGACGCAACCACAATAAACATTTATACTTTGTCTGAAGGTTTTGTATGTTCGATAAAAATTTTTCAACACTCTGCATACCGTTCCTTGTTTTTTATTTTATTTTTTTTTTCTAAAATCGGATAGGATGTAAAAAAATTTTTTTCACCTATCGCTCTCCGCCTCGAAGCCTTAGAACCAAATGTAAAGTATTTTCTTTTTGGATGTTGTAATCTGTTAAAGTTCGGCTATCGTCTAATTGTTTTCCGGCGAAAATCAAACGTTGTTGTTCCGAAGGGATACCTTCCTTTTCTTGGATTTTTTCTTTCACGACCGATACGGTGTTATCAGGATCTACGTCGATGGTGATAGTTTTACCAGTCAAGGTTTTCACAAAAAGTTGCATTCTTTATCTAAGACTCGGAGAATGAAAAAAAAAACAATCTTTACAGGATATGTTATTTATGATTGGAATGTAATTCATAATCGTAAGAGGTCAACCAGTAGAAACTATCACGGGATAAGCGAGCGAGAGTGTTGTCTACGGGAGAGTTGATCCAATTAAAAACATTCCCTACTGCTATTGGCCAGGGGAAGAATTTCCAACGGAAGTCAGATGATTTCTTCCCTGCGTAGGGAGAGCGGTGGAAGAAGAACCGGTTTTCTCTTCCTTTCCTCCGGTAGAATGGCTCTTGTGAACGCGGCTTTAATGTACAGAGTTTTTTTGACCGAATACTCCACCTATAGGTAGCCAAGAAAAAAAATTTTTTTTTTGAACAATTTTGAAGTGATGATGACTGTTTTTGACCCCAACACTGTGCACAGCCGAGGAGACGCACAGCGGATCACCGTGTCGCTGGTAGCATATGAAATCTGTAGTTTGAGGTTAGTGAACTCTTATTACAATTTACCTAAAAGAAATACAAATTTCCGATCCAAAAACATACTGACCCCAACACCAATCCGATTACGAGGGCAATTATCCAGTGCCACGATGAGGTTTTTTGAACCGAGGCGATAGAAATAGTTCTGTAAGGAAAAATACCACTTATTGGTGGCTCACGAACGGAAAGAACATTGGTAACGTAATCTTCCACGTTGTTTCTCGCGATCCGAACCAGCAAACCGGTTACGTTTTTATCGGTTATTGCTGGTTTCAAGTTCGGACTGATGTAAGGTTGGTCATTTACTTGGGGTAAAATAACAAAGCCGTCAGTGGTCACAGGATAGCCTAGTGGGAAAATATCGCTTTCGACATGTCGATTGGGATCGAATACCATAGTATATTCGTTCATGTTTTCATCCAGGGGATACAAAACAGTTCCGTCGTTTTTACGGGTATACCTGTCGTTTAGAATGACGTCAAAATGAAAATTTTTTATTTGTTTTACAGGATATATTTCATTGCCTTGATAATCTCTTGCGTAGCGTTCTAATATTTGCCCCGACGAACGTACCGTTAAGAGCCCTTTATACAAAATGAAGTTCCAACCATAGATGTCGGGCCACAAGTAATATTCATTTCCGAATTCGTCTTTCGGATAAATGATGTGACCCTCTTTGCTCACGGCATACTTTGGAATATTAAACTCGTCCAACGCATGTTGGTCATTCTGTGGATAATACTCGTCATCATTACCGTCCTTAGCATAATATTCATTTCCATTATCGTCCTTTCCGAATTTCAAATTTCCCTTCGTGTCTCTTTCGTAAACTTCTGCTGATTTAAAATTCCCTAATGCAGAAAATGAATACATTGGTTTTGAAAATGCACTTCGAGGGTAAACGGGAGAACCGTCTATTTTGTTGTAGATGATTCCGCCAACAACATATTCATTACCATTTATTTTAGGATAAAACATATTTCCATATTTATCTTTGGCATAAAGCGCTTTACCTTTGTAATGTGCCCAATAATCCGTCTTTTTCTTTTTGTCGTTTGGATAAAACTCATTCCCTTCTGCGTCTTTTGCATAACAAGGTATAGGTGTTTTTATAATTACCCATTTTTTCGTATCCTCCCGTTTAGCGTAGGTTTCATCGCGATTGTTTGTTTTTGGATACAAAAATGGTCCTTCTGTATAACTGACTTGTTCAAGTGGAGGTTCAATAATATCCACATCCTCCTCTACGTAAACCGGATGACCACCTTCATTAAACAACAAATATTCTTCGAGGTCAGGGGATTCCTCCTCCTCCTCGTCGGAGAAACCATTATGTTTTTTTACCGGACTGCCAAGTAAGGAGTTGTCTTCTTGAGACATGTTTGGTTTTCTTGTGTAATAGTCTTTATCTTATTCACCAAGTACTTGTGGTTACATTACGTGGATGGAATTTCCTGGGATAAAATTCATTTCCGTTAGACTTTTTGGCGTAGTACTTCGTCACTGGTCTGTTTTCCACTATTTCTTTATTGGCTGCGATTTCCACATTACCCGTGCGCAAGTAAAACTGGTTTCCGTCTCTATCGACGGGATATTTTTGTTTTCCGGTTGCTAGCGAAGCAAAAATAAGTTCTCCTCCAGAAGTTTGTAAAAAGTATTCGTCTCCGTTATTCGCGCGAGCATAGTACTCGTTCTGGTGTTGGTCCATCGGATAGAAAGATTCCCTAGTGTCGAAATCGAAGGGATAAATTTCGTGGCCGTCGGCGTCTTTCGAAAAGACAGGTCTGTTCGTAGTCATGTCGAAAGGAAATATCGTATGAGGGCCTGTCTTGATATATTGAGCTTTTCCGTTTACATAAATGGGATATTCTTTTATCTTGTTGTCTGGTGAAGTCTTACAGGCGTAGCTCTGTTTACCACTAGTCGGATCGAGTAAATAAAAAGGGTCCCCGTTTATATCCTTAGCGTAAGATTCGTTGCCCTCGGTATCTTTGGCGTAACAATTTACTTGGTATTCTTCTTCATATAGTTCGTCGTCGGAGTCCTCCTCAACCGCTGAGAAAGAGCCAGTCGTGACATCTTCCGTTTCCTTCGAAACGACGAAAGCTGGAATTGCATCCCCATTATTAATAGGATCAAATGAGGTATCATCTGGGATGGTTGAATCGTCATTTCGGATTGATAAACTATTTACATCATCATCCTTCGATACCATAAGAACGTCAGAAGGGTCGAGGTTACTTTCTCGTTCATCGTCTTTAAAGGAATCGCTTTGGTCGACTTCCAAGCGGCTCAATTTAGCAAGAGGTCCCTTTGCAGGAGATTTTTTACGCCGTTTGGAACCAAGTTTTTCATTAACTTTTTTCATACTTTATTTTTATCTACTATATAAAGCGTACATTTATATTATGTTGTTTCTGATGGTCTGGTTTTTCGTTACGTTTGTATTTTGGAATCATCGAATTTACCGAGCTTATTATAAAATTTCCTTACAAACCTTATATCACGAATTACAACCGACAGAGTGGAAGGAATTTGAGATTTCTCGTCAGTTGAAGACTCGTGAATGGATACAGTAACGTGTTACTAAAGTTTCATTTTTTATGCTATACAGTGTTTGCTCCGATAGAACGTGGTATACGTAAAGAGGTCTTTCTTCTTTTTTTTCTAAAAAAAGAATATTTTTTTATGTTTACTTGTAAATTTCAAGAGAACTAATATAGTTTTCTTCCGCATCAATTGTTAACTCGTAACTGGAACGTTAGGTCTATTGGTCCAATCGAATGGATTCATCCCCCCTATCTTCACCTTTTGTGACTCCCTTCTTATCAGCATGTTTTTTCGACAAGTGCAAACGAATCGAAATTTCACAAATTCTTTTTCAGCAGTCACCTCCCCTTCAGTGTAACTGTTTTTTTCGTGCAGAGTTATTACGCGTGGCTTTGAATTCGGTCTACGGAAATCAATTTATTCTTCTGATCCTTATGAGAAAAACTGATACTTCTCGAGCACTGTCAAAAAAAAACAAATTTTTTTTGTAATGTTCTACATTAAATTTTTCTCCTATTAAAAAAACTTACCTTAAATATAAGAGAAGTGTTTTTTTATAATTTTAGTATTTTATTTATCATAAAGTGAAAAAAAGAAGTAAAATGTTTCAAGAACAATATACTGAAATTTGAATATTTACAAAAAATATATATAATGTTGTGCGGTCTCTGAGACCCCAAGTCCTCTGGTAGGTTATATTTTTCACTTCCCCCCTGTTACTGGTTCATAGCAGATTCTTGTTCCGAACCATCCATACATTCTTGTTCCGAACCATCCATACATTCTTGTTCCGAACCATCCATACATTCTTGTTCCGAACCATCCATACATTCTTGTTCCGAATCAACCATGCATTCTTGCGTCGGACCAACCACACATTCTTGGGTCGACTGAACCAATTTGTTAAGATGCGTTTGAGTTTTTTCCATACAAACTTTTAAAAAGTCTTTCAACTTTTCATCGGCTGGGTCTTCGGGAAAACTTTCTCGATCATAGTAATCTTCGTTTAAAATTACTTTCAAGTCTTGCATGGCGTAATTTCTAAGTGCTTCCAGAATGTGGTTGGGTCGATAAATAGGTAATTCCTCTAAAATTCTGATTTTTTGTTTTATATTTTCTTTCATTGTTGTTTCCAATTCAGATTTCGTTTTTAATAAGAGTTTTGTGAAGTGCATACGAAAAAACGAAAAGAACAAGTTTTTTAAATAATTGTTTTCTATTTCAAATTCTATATTATGATAAGTTTCCATTTCGCATGTTTTAGTTCGTTTATTAACTCCTGAAGTGGACTTGAGGAAAGAGTCGATGTCTTCTTTCGATATATTTGTTTGCTTGTTTAGCATTCGTTTCAATTGCAGGATCCACTGTTGGACGGTTACAATTTCCGAATTCAAAGTTTTTTTAACTACATCAATATACCACGCTTTCCAACTATTTAATTCAGATTTGTGATACTTTAAACTAGAGCCACTTTTTAATTTATACTTTCTTTGTAGATATTTTGTACGACTTTTCAGTTCTCCTTGTACTTCTTCTGCTAACTTTTGTTTCCCTTCGAATTGTACTATCTTTTTTTTCCCTTCGAGTTCTCTTTGTAACCTATTCACTTCTCCTTGTACTTCTTCTGCTAACTTTTGTTTCCCTTCGAATTGTACTATCTTTTTTTTCCCTTCGAGTTCTCTTTGTAACCTATTCACTTCTTCCTCGTGGTGCTTCTTTAATGATGTTATTTCATCTTCTAAACTTTGTTTTTGAGCTTTACACGTTTTCAATTGTTCTGTTAATGATTTTATTTCATCTTCTAAACTTTGTTCATACGTTTTCAATTGTTCTGTTAATGATTTTATTTCATCTTCTAAACTTTGTTCACACGTTTTCAATTGTTCTGTTAATGATTTTATTTCATCTTCTAAACTTTGTTTTTGAGCTTCACACGTTTTCAATTGTTCAGCACACTGGCACTTTTCTTTCATATGATCATCGATATTCATTCTGTTTCGATCTTCCTCCAAAGAGCGAATGGTTTCTAAGTGTTCTAGATTTTTTCTTTCATATTTTTCCAATGTTTTTTCCAGAGTTTTGATTTGGTCTTCTGACCGTCGTTCTCTATCTAAAACCTTTTCTAATAAATGCTTTAACTCTCCCAACTTTTCTGAAGTTTCACTGCTTTCGACTTCTGTGACAACAACCTGGGAGGCAGTTTCGGTTATGCTCAATGGTGCGTTTGGATTTTCAGGATCGGCGGTTATGCTAAACGGCGATGTTTCCATCAAGCGTTGCTGATTTAGCTGTTCAATCATATTATTTACCTGTATTATCATCTCATTCAAATAGCTTTCCGCTTTCAGAAATTCCTGTTGTTTGGTTCCATGATACAAACGTAAATGGTAAAGAAACACGTCGAGGATATTCTGACCTGCTTGTAAAGGAGGGAACTCGAGATGTCTGTAATATGCTTCGATTTCATTTAAAAATTGGAGTATTTTATCAACGCTTTGTACAAATGGTGAATTCAAGAATTTCAAGACTTCATTGAGTAGTTCAATCGGATTTTTTTCAGGAATACTTTCCAACATGGATTTCAAGTGAGTAATCTGCTTTTCGAAAGCGGTATCTTCTTTTACACTACGTATCCGATCTTTTTCACGCAATCGCGTTAATTCGAAAGAGATGTTCTGACAAAATTCGTCGCACCAAGTGAGGGAACTCGAGATGTGAGGGTATAATAAATTGACTAAACTCTTTATTTTCGCGTCTGTACATCGGTTTGAATCCGTCTTTTCCAACATAGTTTTTATTTCGGTTAACTGCGAGTTTATGCCACTGCTTTGGAGCTGAGAAGAAAAGGTGCAAGATAACTCGCTGGCAGTAACGCATGTCTTTTTTACCTCTGCAGTGAGAGTAGAAAAGGTGTCTCGTAATTCATCTTTGAAAAAGTTCTTTAAGCTATTCAGTTCGCTTTTCAAACTGGTAATTTCTGTTTGAATACCTTCCAATGGATTCACGCACGATTTCAATTTCTCTTCGAGTAAACTGCTCAAGGACTCCCTGATTGAATCCAAACTTATTTTTTCAAAATCTTCTCGAGTGAAACCCTCAACCGTCGTGATGTTTTGGTTTAGCAACATTTGCAATTCTTTCAACTTTTCTTGAAAACTTTCTTCTACATTCTCGTGCTGGGAATATCCTTCTTTGGACTTTTGCAAGAGTTCTTCAACTATTTTTAGTATCAATTTTTGGTTATTTTGAATGATATGGATATTTTGTGTTTCCCCCTGAAGAGAGGACTCGCCAACGACTTTTTCCGTCGACGATTCTACTCTAAACGTTTCTTGGATTACCTTCTGAATTTGTTCTCTGAAATTTGAAAATAATTCAGCATTACTTTCCTGATTTTTTATATTTGCGGTCAAATCGTTCGTATGCTCCTGGAGTTTTTCCAAATATTTACTAGTATTTTCATCAATTTTTCCATCTACCTCTTCCATACGATTCTGTAATGCCAAAAGGTCATTTTTCAATACCGATGTGTCTATGACCTCTCTGAGATTTTCGATAGTCGTAAAAGTCTTCATGTCATTTTTGAGAAAATCGATGACTTTTTCAGTGACGGTTTTGGCCAAGTTCTGGGAATCCAGTTGCTGGGGAACTATTTCCTGAACGGAATCATAAGGTAGAGTTTGCCAATCATTAAAATCCTTGAGGGATTCATCAGAATCTGTAGTTTGCGACGTCGCAGGAAGAAGGGATTTCATGGTCTCGAGACCCGTTACACTCGGAATATTGTCGCGTTCTTTCAGTTGCGGCAACTGAAGCTTCGTTTCTAAGAGGATGGATGGAATTTGCGTGTTTAGTTGCTGCCGTAAAAACGTTGACAGGTCCTGCCAAAAAGTCTCCATTGAATACTGAACTTGAGGATCGATCTGTAGTGGGTACAATTCGTGAGGAGGCTGCTGTGGAGGAGAAATATGCATTGGCTCTTGATCTGAACTAGGCAATCCAACTACATTTTGATTATTACTCTTTAATTTGTACAAATCGTTTTTAAAGTTTTTGTATAGCTTTGTCAGTTCATCTTTTTCTTTTTGAAGCTCCTGTGCCAAAGTTTCAGTTCGTTTTTTTTCATGTCCCAAATCTTCTTCGAAATGTTTCGTTTTACGTTGTTCGGTTTCCAATGTTTCTTTCAGAACTTTAATACTGTTTGTTTTGGTTTCCAATTCTTCTTCCAGATTTTTAATACTGTTTGTTTTGGTTTCCAATTCTTCTTCCAGAACTTTAATACGGTTGTTAAAAGTACATGTTCTTTCGTTTTGCTCCCTTAGGGTTTTTTCCTCCCGGTCCCGAAAATTTTCTTTGAGATCTCTCGGAGCGTCGTCGATGATTCCTGCCAACTGTTGCCCACAACGAATACGTGGTGGTGGTGGAATTTCGCAAAATTTGAATAAAAAATCTAAAAAGCTATTACTTTCGACGAAAAGATTGTAATGTTCGAGAATCAGAGATTCTCCGATGTTGAATGCCTGCGAGACATCAGATCGTATTTCGCGTTTCAAAGTGTTGATCAAACTGAGATTGAGCACATCGTTTTCGTTTTGACGGTACTGGTTGAGTGCAGCGACCAAAGGTTTGAAGGCCATCGCACCCTTTCCTTATTGTAACCCAAAAAGCAGGTAGCTTACTTGACTCAAGTCTCTGCACAAAAACTGATGTTTTTCGGACGTTTGGTTGAGAAGCCATTCGATGACTGCTTTAAGGTGTAGTGTTTTGCTGAAATGGCGAGGGACATACCATTTGAAACCGTACGTTTCCCACGTGGTTCTATCCCGATATAGAGGCATCCAGCTGTTGCACTCCACGCCGTTTATATCTCTGTATCGGTACTGTTGTAAACTCACGACCATTGGAGACACGTAGGTGATACCATTCGTCAAGTCTAGGTCAAATAAGACGCCTACGGGCTCTTGTTCCGAAAACATAATTTCGCACTGATAAAAGTTTTCGGGGAGCAGGTTTGGAGTCTGTTGTCGTTTGCTCCTATTCAGTATTCGAAAAATTCTGAATCCCATTAAGGCACTGGGTTGACATTTCAAAAACTCTATCGCGAAGGGAAACGTTAAAATGTGAGCCAGAGGAAACCAAGCGTTGAAATATTCCAATTTGGTTTTATTCCGTTTGAAGTATCTCAAACCTGTCAGATGAGAGAAATCGAATTCGGCTTTCAAAAAACAACTAAATGCTCTATATGCATTGTCCTTGCGACACTTGGTCCAAAATCTTTTGAAAGGATTTTGGCGCGTAACCAAAAACAATGCCGAATCCTTATACGCGTTCACCAGAACGATTCCTCGAGGAAAAAGGGCAAGAAGAAGGGTTCGCTCCGATTTATTGGAAACCGTGATGGCTCGTTTGTGACATCCGTCTCGAGTTTGAAAGAGAAGAGAATTGGTAGGAATCGTTACCGTCGGTAGTAGTTTACTCTCCAACAGGACCACGCATCCCTCAGGAAGCTCCGTATGACGAGATGGACGAGAACTCTTTTCGAATTTAACTACAGGTTTTTTGAATCGCACAGCTAGCAAATACAAGTTTGGACGAACGCAATTTCCGAAAACTTGAATGTGATTTTCCAAGTGTTTTGGAACGTTTGGGGAAACGTCCCACTCAAACAATACCTGTGCTTTCTTCTCGACTACATCGGCCATTTCTCTTTAATAGAGAATCGAGAGCAGTATTTCTCTCTCTCAGCGTTTATCCCAAAACTCTCCTTTAAAAAAGATTAACCGCAACGACCTCTTGGAGGAGAGCTCTTTCATATATGAGAAGTCAAGGGAGGTACAAATGAGCTCTTTCATATGAAAAGTCAAGGGAGGTACAAATGACTACACATTGATAATGAGAAAAAAAACAATATTAAAGTTAAACCCTCATTTAAATATCAATATTTTTTTTACACATACATATATATGAAAAAAACTCTTTTTCAGTGATTCATTTGTATCCACAACAATATTTGACTCCACATTTGTATCCACAACAATATTTGACTCCACATTAACTATTTAGTACATTTAACTCCAATACTAAAAAAAAACCCCTGCACTTGTACCTCTTGGATTCTAAACTCTTCATATGAAAAGTGTATATTGCAGTAGATATATAGAGAAAAAACGTCTCGTCATCAAAAAAAAAAAAAAAATACAAACAATCCACCAGATACCTAATGAAAAGAAAAACAAAAATTTATACGTGTCTTTCCAGGATTCATCTATACAAAAATTTATGCGTGTCTTTCCAGGATTCATCTATACACGTGTACAAGTCGTTGACGAGAAATTCCGGCTGCTACTTCTGAACGACTGTTTTTCATACGTGAAGAGTAGTTTTTCCGAAAGTCTTGCCGACCGATGATTCCTTACCACCACTTCTGATGTTCTTCCACTTTACAACGCAACTTTGCATAGCTTCCCAGGTGCGTGATTCTTTTTTTGCGATTTGGATACTCCACCAAACGTTCACCCATCTCGGACCGATCCATATCAAGAGGATGAATCTGTAAAAAAAGAAAATCACGTGGGTTATCAAAAGTATACCGTACAACCAATACACGAAACGAAAAACTTTACGATACACGCTGTTCAAGGGTAACAAGCAATAAAACTTTCCCGTCGTTTGACCACCACCGGTGTAATAGGTGTGGTGACACTTTGCCGTTTCGGGAAATAAAATATCCGTGGCTGTCCAAGACCATTTGGATAGAGACAAGACGTTGTGAAAAAACGCATCTAAACTCCAAATTTGAAGCAGGAGAATCGACGCGTAGATTGTTTCTGCTAACCACATTTTCCAAAACATGTTGTTTCCGCCGGATTTGAAAATGGTTGCAAACACGCGTTCGCCGTCTTCGATCTGATTTACGTCGTCGGACAGTTGTTTCACGTAAGTCTGGGCAAGATAGGTCCACAATTTAAAAGGAGATGAAAAACTCAGAGCCATGAGCAGTAAAATGACGGACACCCACTGGTAATAATCGTGATATAATATTGAGACTACTATAGGACCTTTCGAAGCTGTGAAATCCGTAAACGTGCTATTTATAAAGCATTTAGTATTGATAAACGACTGGCTGAGTTTACTTCCGTCCAACAAACAGTCGATATTTTCACCGAACAATTGCCTGCTCATAGAGAGCCCGAAGCAAAAAAGTAGCAGAGTGCGAACTTCCGTCTGATAGAAATCGATTAAGCTGCTATGACTTTTGAGAGCGTCTTCAGAACATTTCCACCTGAGTAAATTCAAAAGAGATAACATTTACCAAGAAGAAAAAGTATACGTTTACTTATTTTTTTACGAGACCGTTCTTTTTAATAATGACTGAATATTTTTTTTATATAAATACTATATTACTTTCACCTACCCTCCAGAGAAAGAACGTCGATAAAACGAGTTGTAGGAGTAAAAAAAAAATTTTTCTGTATCCTCCTTTCCAGTTAAAGAGTTTTTTTGTTCTCACTTGGGGTTTTTTTTTTCAAAATTGTATCTATCAAATAATCAAAAGTACTCTCTGTCAAGACGTCAGTGTGACTCATTACGTTCAGTACGTCCATTTCCACGACAACGTCACCATCCACCAGTCTTCCCAGGTAATCGGGATGCAGAGCTTGGTTGGAAAACGCAGTTTTGTTGTAACGGTACCCGGGTCCCCAAATTTTCGTTCCGCTGGCCAGAGCCTCAGTAGCGGTTTTTGCATGTGCGATACCCTCGGAGGGCTTCAAGCCTTCCCAAAACGAACTCTCGACGAAAAGTCCGCCCTGCCATCCGACTCGTCCAAACATTTGGTGCAGGTGTTCGAACGACCCTTTGGCTTTGGACAACACTTGCGTGACAAGACATCCATCGAGTCGCTCGACCCGTTCTCCGAATTCTCGAATGGAGTCGGACGTTTTCCCGATTTCAACCAATTTTTCAATTTCCAGTACGGTGAGTGCAAAGCAAACACGATGCTGTAACGCCTCTCGATAAAAGAGTCTCATTGCGTCGAAGCAGCGAAAAGTTTCGTTCGATCCGTGCAAATCGTATATCACGTTGAAAGTGGTTTTCAAATCTGGGTGCTTGTAGGGTAAAAAATCGATTTCCGTAAAGAAAAGGTAGTAAGCGACCAACATGTCTTGGCTGGGAGCTAATTTCAAACCGTTCACGAAGCAGTTCATTTGTTCTCGACTGTTGAGAACGAACGCACATTCCGCTTGGGACTGGTAATTGGGTACTATGTATATGTTGCATTCGTCCCCGTCGAAATCTCCGTTGATGCTTTCAAGAATTTCTATCGGTATCTCGATGCAGTCGCTTTCGATATCGCTTTTCACCACCTGCAGAGCGACGAAATTCCCAGGTGTCAGGGACGGCATCCTGTTCAGAATAATCCACTGGTGTTCCAGATTTAACTTCTCTACGATGTGACCGGGCAGTCGGACTTGGTTGGGTTTCAAGCTAGTGTCCGGCGCAATCATTCCACGCATTGAAAACGTAGACCGTTTTCCAAAAGAGTTTTGACGGAGAAAAGTGTATTTGCCGCAGGACCGTCTGTTCAAACTGCCGTAATTCAAAGGTGCCTCTTCCAATTGCTTGTAAAAAAAAGACGCTTTCGAAGGATCCGCGACAGTGTTGCTCCGGTTCGCGATGGGTTGTCCGGTCACAAATTTCATGACTTTTTCGTAAACTAGAGTCGAACTGACTTGCCAATAGATGGGATCGGGAATTATCAAAAACTCTTGGTCGGATTGCATTTTGGCCTTGCGAAGAGCAATGTCCAATTGTTTCAGCGAAAACTTGTATCCCGGTGTACGAACAGCTATAGATTTGACTGGATAACAAGTCAGCTTGCTGTCGTAAAAAAAACGATTGCAACACAAGGTGTAAGGTGTCGAACCGAAACGGAGTTGAGTCGAGCATTTCGAACACGTTTGCGAAAACTCGCGATTCCTGCGCCAAGCTTTCAATAATTCAATTAGTTCTTCAGGCACCAGAGTAACTTGGCACTGATCATATTTTAAAATGGATATACTGTAACTGGAAACTGACATCTTTTTTTTTTTTTTTTTTTTTTAGAAAAAAAAGTTAAAGGACGTGACGCTATGAAAGAATATCCAAAGAACCGAAGGGGGGATGAATACTATCTCTCGAGTGCCGAGTTCGCAACCGACAGCACCGGTAGAGAATATTACGCTCGTGACCGCTCAGGCAATGAAATTTATCCGAAAAAAAGGAAAACGAATCTGTTTGCACGTAACGAGATTGGAATATGCTACTATGCTAAAGACAGAAATGGAAACGAGTTTTATCCTTTACGAGACAATCGTTCAGTTCTCATCGAAGATCCAGAAACTAAAATGTTTGTTTTAGCAATGTATACCGATGGAAAGCAAAGGTATCCCGTTGACAAAAAAGGGAATGAATATTACTTGAAACTCGAAAACTCTCCGATTCTGTTGCGTTCAGCTGACGGTTCGTACTATCTCGCCAGATCGCGTAGAGGACACTCCATTATACCCTGGAATCACGTGGGAAACTACATAAAAACGGACGATTCGCACATCTATATCAAGGACGCCGTAGGGAATGGCGTTTATTTCAACAAAAGCCAACTTCCGGAAGTAACACAAAAACTTCTGACATGCTTATGCAATATCCTTGTTCTCTGTCCCCCTTTGACCGCACTTATAGCTTTGCTGATATGAAGGAATTTTTTTTTTTAAATTTATGAATGGAAAAAATCTCATACTTTATGAAAGAAATTTCACAGTTTCTCTGACAAACACATTTTTGGTTTCGAGACGAACAAAGAGAAAGAAATATTTGTTTCAACCAGTTTTTTGATCACTCTCTTATGTCTTCGCTCTCTAGACTAGATATAGAACAGAATGGATATCTGTACTCCTTTGACTGCACTTATACAGCTATGCTGATGTGACGGAATTTTTTTTTAAATTATTATTATTATTTTTTTAAATATATAAAAAAAATTTCTCTGACAAACACATTTTAAGTTTTGAGACGAACAAAGAGAAAGAAATATTTGTTTCAACCAGTTTTTTGATCACTCCCTTATATATAAAGAGATTTGACGCTCATGTCTTCGCTCTCTAGATATGGAACAGAATGAATATCTGTACTCCTTTGACTGCACTTATATAGCTTTGCTGATGTGACGGAATTTTTTTTTAAATATTATTTTTTTAAAATATGTAAAAAAAATTTCTCTGACAAACACATTTTAAGTTTTGAGACGAACAAAGAGAAAGAAATATTTGTTTCAACCAGTTTTTTGATCACTCTCTTATATATAAAGAGATTTGACGCGCATGTCTTCGCTCTCTAGATATGGAACAGAATGGATATCTGTACTCCTTTGACTGCACTTATACAGCTTTGCTGATGTGACGGAATTTTTTTTTAAATATTTATTTTTTTTTTAAATATAAAAAAAATTTCTCTGACAAACACATTTTAAGTTTTGAGACGAACAAAGAGAAAGAAATATTTGTTTCAACCAGTTTTTTGATCACAGCTATGCTGATGTGAAGGAATTTTTTTTTAAAATATTTCTTTTTTTTTAAATATAAAAAAAATTTCTCTGACGAACAAAGAGAAAGAAATATTTGTTTCAACCAGTTTTTTGATCACTCCCTTATATATAAAGAGTCTAGATATGGAACAGAATGGATATCTGTACTCCTTTGACTGCACTTATACAGCTATGCTGATGTGACGGAATTTTTTTTAAAAATTATTCTTTTTTTAAAATATAATAAAAAAAATTTCTCTGACGAACAAAGAGAAAGAAATATTTGTTTCAACCAGTTTTTTTATCACTCCCTTATATATAAAGAGATTTGACGCACATGTCTTCGCTCTCTAGATATGGAATCAGTATATGGAAGACTCGAAATTAAATCCTTCTCCTCAGATGGAAGGGTATGGTGAAGTCGATAGCCAAGTTCACAACAAGCCGTTAGAAACGCACGAAGTCAACAGATTGAACTCTTCCACTGAAAAGTGTCCTCTGGTTAACGTCAAGCCTGCCGATTTAGCTGCTGAAGCTGGATTAATCAGTATGGAAGACTCGAAAATAGATCCTTCTCCTCAGATCGAAGGGGATGGTGAAGTCGATAGCCAAGTTCACCCCGAGCCGTTTGAAACGCACGAAGTCAACAGATTGAACTCTTCCACTGAAAAATGTCCTCTGGTTAACGTCAAGCCTGCCGATTTAGCTGCTGAAGCTGGATTAATCAGTATAGAAGACTCGAAATTAGATCCTTCTCCTCAGATCGAAGGGGATGGTGAAGTCGATAGCCAAGTTCACACCGAGCCGTTAGAAACGCACGAAGTCAACAGATTGAACTCTTCCACTGAAAAGTGTCCTCTGGTTAACGTCAAGCCTGCCGATTTAGCTGCTGAAGCTGGATTAATCAGTGTGGATCACTCGAGCTTAAATCCTTCTCCTCAGACCGAAGGTTACGACGGTCGAGTCGATGGCCAAGTGACGCTAGAAACGACGTCTTCTACTGAAAAGTGTCCTCTGTATTACGTCAAGCCTGCCGATGAAGCTGGATTAATCAGTGTGGTACACTCGATCTTAGATCTTTCTCCTCAGACCGAAGGTTACGACGATGGCCAAGTGCCGTTATTAACGGCGATGAAGCACGAAGCCAACAGATTAAACTCTTTTACTGGAAAGTGGCCTTTGGTTTACGTCAGGCCTGCCGATTTAGCAGAAGCTGGATTCTTTTATCTCCAACGCGAGGATGAGGTTCAGTGTGCATTTTGTGAAACCCGGATAAAAAAATGGATCGAGGGTCAAAAACCTTTGAGGGAGCACATGAGAAGGTCACCAAAGTGCCTATTTCTTATGACTGGAGATCAGAATGTTCCAATTATTCGTCGCAAGCCCAAGAGTCCAGTCTTAAGTCGACCATCACCTATATTAAACATAAATAGTCCGTACACCCCCAAGTATCCTCGGCAAGCTGACGTAAAGAGCCGGCTCGCATCGTTCAGGAATTGGCCAATGATAACGCTCACACCAAAGCAGTTGGCCGAATGCGGGTTATACTATAGCGGTATTGCTGATATCGTCACTTGTTATTTTTGTGGTGGATCTCTTGGAAACTGGGAGATAGGCGACGATCCATGGATAGAGCATGAAAAGTTTTTTTCAACATGTGCTTTCCTTCGGCTCAAGAGGAACAGTGGACAAATTCCTGAACAATCTAAATTCACTAACGGTTATTGTGCTTATAGCAATAGTGTGCATCGAGATGTCATCAGACAAGCCTGCGATATTTTCCCAAAGTCTTTGGTTGAAAATGTTGTGTACAAGCGTATGGCGATGGGTTTGTCAAATTTTTTGACTCTTCAAGAATTGTGTAATGATTTATTGGAAATGATAAAGGTGCCCGAGAGTATTGGAGCTTTCGAAGACGCGGAAAGACAAATTCCTTATAGCAATAGTGTTCATCGAGATATCATCAGACAAGCTTGCGATATTTTCCCAAAGTCTATGGTTGAAAAAGTTACGTTTGAGCGTATGTCGAAGGGCTTGTCAAATTTTTCGTCTCTTCAAGAATTGTGTAATGATATACTGGAAATGATAAAGGTGCCCGAGAGTATTGGAGCTTTCGAAGACGGGGAAATTACGAGTGCACCTCCAAGTTCACGAAATGTGAGCAAAACCACAAATAATGGCCTTTGTAAAGTATGCATGACTGGAGAAGTGGAATTCTTATTCCAACCATGCGGTCATCTCGTTGCTTGTTTTAAGTGTTCGAAAGAACTAAAAGATTGTCCGATATGTAGAAAACCAATTATTGGCAGAGTCAGAGCGTACCTGTGCTGAGAATGGACATTATTGCCAATTCGAGGTCATGTAATCGGTGTTAAAAAAAAATAAATTAATATTTACTGTGACTTTCAAATTTTTTGTCTTTGTGTACGCACGCGAATCAAAAAACAACTTTTTGCTTTAGGTTCACCACCACGTATAGAAACGTTCAAGAAACTTGGAAATAAATGGGTTTTTGTAAAAAAAAAAACTTTATTTTTCTTTCAACAGAGTCGTGCGATTGGCTTGGAAATCTTTAACATGTGTCACAGATTGCAGTGTAGCCTTATCACCAAATTCAGAGTAAGTCTTTGGAAGCAGATTTCTTTTTAAAAACCTTTTGCTCTTATATTTTCTTTTTTCCATTTGATCAATTTTTCTATCCAACTGTTCGTAATATTTTTCCCAAATAACTTCATCCATATTATTCCAAGGTAAATAAAATTTTTTCAACAGTTTTAAATCCCGAATTCCGTTCAATATACAGTTTTTGAAAGAGTTGTATAAATGTTTCGATAAAAGAGTTTGATATTCTACTGGTATGAAATAACTTTCGTTACTCAACAATTCCAGATAAGCTTCGTGTACGTTCCAGGGAGTAGAGTCCTTAGGTTTGCGCGGAAGCGATACGTAATATTGAACTACGTGTGGACAGTAGTACCAGTTCAAGTCTAAATGACTGGTTAAAATAATGTGTCGATCGTAAGGTAAAAGGGTGGCACCGAAAGCTGGCTCGATCCACACGGATATAGGTCGTCCGTCTAAGTACGAAATATCGTTCTCGTCTATATAGTCTCGTGAATAGTACTCGATGAGTTCGGGGAACTGACCGAGATTTCCGAAAACTACAGTCGAACGACCGGCATTAGCAGCACGCTCAAAGATATCTGAAGCCATATCGTTATCGTAACCTTTTTTATATGTGAAATACAAACCTGCATTCCCTTTCTTTTTTTCTGTAAATATTTTTTTTTTTTGTAAAAAGAGTGTTGTACTACTTTTATCCTTCAACTCTTAACTTTGGTTGTACGATTACACGTCTTACATCGTTGGTACACACTTGGCGGCTCATCCATTGCTCGTGTTTGATGAAGAAACCTTTCGTACACTGGTGTTTTGCAACATTTCTCTTCTCCGACAGACTGTCTCCATTTCAGACACGCGTCTTTCGAAAATAAAGGCATGTTGAATGTATTATGCTGGGGTATCTTAATTTTATACGTATTATATTGGACTTGGCCCATCGTGACCTTTCCTGCCAAACCCTCCACAAAAGAGCCAAATTATTCCTCCACACGCTTGTTCAGTTACAAGTTTCATCATCCGGATAATATTTTAGCGTATTCAAGAGACGGAAAAACGGAGTGGTCGGCACCCATCGATGGTTTCGATGTATCCCTCGACACGAATCAAATACGACCGGAAGATGCTTGTCACAAAAAGAAAAACGGAACTTTATTGGCCAAGGGCGAAGAATTGTACAATTACATCGTATCAAACGATCTGAAATTCCCCACTTTCAGCGATAGGTTCGAAACCCAAGCTCTTCAACCTCTGCAAAGCGTAGACACCTTTTTCTTCGTTTGCAACGATTATAAAATAGACCACTTGGACAGGTGTCTACCGAATCATCTGTACGATGGAAATTCTTGTCGAAAGATCGATATGTGTGACGGAAAAAAAGAAGAATTCGTCTCTGATTCGTTCGACGAGCGCTTTTATTTCAAATGCGACCACAGTAAGAGGAGGCAACACAGTCTATTGACTTGTCCTTCGAATACTGTGTTTGTTCACGATTCGTGTCAAACTATCGAGGAACCTAGTCGACTTTGTACCCATTCCACGAACGGAGGTTTCATGTTAGATATTTTTACTCGACTACTTTGCAGAGGTAACGATCCAACCGTTTACAAATGTCCCGCGGGCTTTCGGCTTTTCCAAGACGCCGTCACGGGTATTGCGCGATGCGAAACGAGCGTATGTGACGGTAAAGTGAATGGAACGTTGCTCCCACTTCCCAAAGAATCCTTAGGTCATTTTCAGTTTTCGCCCGGTTACTTCGAGTGTCAGGACGACCGCGTAAAAGAGCGTCACGAATGTCCGGAAAAGTGGGACTGGTACGACGGGGAAGACATGTTGACCCACTTACCTACAGTGTTCGACGGAAACGGTTGCGTGCCTCCGAAATTTTGCGACAACGTCGACTGTAGTGAGGACGACGTGATAGTACCCCTCTACAATTTCACGAAACACGTTGAAAACTGGATGCACTCCGAGGCACTAGACAGAACGGTCGGCCACGCGTGCCGAGGCAGGAAACGCACCCTGGTGGTCATGGAACCAGGAAATCGCATAAGCAAACGGTTCAAAGTCGAATCGGCGTGTGACGGCTCTAGGGAAAAAGCGTTTGTGTACGATCAACCAGCGTCTTATTTCGATTGCAAAACTTCCAAGTTAGAGTCGTGTCCAGCAAATTTCGTGTTCGATGGAGATCAGTGCACCGATTCCTTAAAAGGTTCTTTCGAACACGACAATCGTCCAATTTTCAAATTCGATAACTTGAACGAATTCAACTGGATAAACCCGTTTTCGTTCAAGAAGGTACCGGAAGTGCAGGACTGTAAAGAACCGGAATCGGTTTTCTTGCAGCTTTATGATGTTTGCAGCCATCCTGATTGCACACTGTTCCCGTTCCTGTCGCAAATACGCTTCTCCATTTTGCTAGAAGACGATTTCAAATGCGTCTATCACCATCCCGAGAGAAAAATCGTCAAAGAGAAAGAAAGTTATCCTCACAAATTTTGGGTTCAACGGTACGGCGTCGAAGGAGTTTCGACGACTGAGGACGAGCCTTGCAAACCCGGTCAACGCTTGAAATCTGGTAATTTCGTTCTGGATAAGACGACGTATGCCACGTGTGACAAAAGACAACCTTTCGTGTTTTGTCCGTCGCCTCTCACGAAAAAAATAGAATTGGTCGATGGAACACGATATGCGTGCGTCCACCCGTCGCCCTCGACCGAAACGCTTCCAGCCAACAAGGTTGTGAAATTCCAGTCGAATCACGTGAAGCTCGTTTCACCTCTGCAAGATTCTACCAAGTTATTTTTAAATAACTTTAACGAACTAATTTTGCCGAGCACAGGCCAACCCATTCCGATTTATCATGGAGTACATATGGCCACTATAAAGACGGACAAACCCGCTCTTTTACATTTTCGGTACAACGCTACGCATCCTCCGGACGTAGTTTACGAAGGGGACGTCCGCAGAGTCAGTTCTGAAGGTGGGGCGTTTATCATACCTTATAATTCTTTCGAACCAAGAACTATGCATTTTCCTTCTTACGAAATACAAGCATCGGTAAAGGATTTTATGTTTTAAATAATTATAGTGCTGTCCTTTAAAAAACAACCCACTCCAAATTGTACCCTAAAAACAACCCATTGAGATTTCTTAATTAAATAATTAAAATAACTTTACTCGGAGATTAGTGCACCGATTCCTTGAACTGTTCTTTCAAGCACGACAAATGGCTCGTGTTCAAACTCGATAACTTGAGCGATTTTAATAACTGGATAAAACCCTTCCGGTACAATAATATCGCGAAACCGATAGACTGTAAAGAACCGGAATCTGTTTATTTAGATATTTATAACATTTGCAGCCATCCCGATTGCGAACTCTTTCCGTTCCTATCGCAAATAGATGTATCCATTTTGCTAGAAGACGAATTCAAATGTGTCTATCTCAGCTCCGAGAGAAAACTCGTCAAAGAAGTAGAAACTCATCCTCGCAAGTTTTGGGCGCAATAACGATACGTCGTCGAAGGGGTTTCGACCAAAGAGGAATCTTGCGAACCCGGTCAACACCTTCAATCCGGCAATTTCGTTCTGGACAAGGTTATGTTTGCCACGTGCGACAGAAAACAGCCTTTCGTGTTTTGTCCGTCGCCTCGCACGCAAGAAATACAACTTTTCGGAGGAAAACGCTTCGCGTGCGTCCATCCTTTACCCTCGGAAGATATCCTGCCAGCCAACAAGTTATTGTCGTTCGATAAGCAACACTTGAAGAAAGTCTCGCCTTTCGAGGATCCGACCACGTTATTCCTTAACAGGTTTCCACCAGAAATTCTACCAAAAGAAGGTAAATACATTCCGACTAACGACCGTGCCAGGATAAAGACGGACAAGCCCGCCCGTTTACTCTTTCAGTACAACGTGACGCATCCTCCGGACGTCGTATACAGTGAGAGCACTGTCGTCATTAGTTCTAAAGGCGGCGGATTCATCATACCTGCGGCAGATTTTACACGAAAAATTATCGACTTTCCTTCTTACAAAGTACAAGCGTCTGTAAAGGACTTTATCTTTTCATGATGAAACAAGAGGGATGGGTGAACGACACGCAGCTCAAGGCGTTTTGTTTTACTCCTCGTTATACATTAATGCTATTCTCCTCGCGGTGGGTGTCATCACGGGTCGAGGAATATTTTTCTTGATGATATTTTTGACGATAGGTCTCTTGGCATACATGATGTACTTGATGTCTAGCAGTGTAGACCATTTGAAAGCTGTGGGAAAATGGGTGGACGAACAGTTTGTAAAGGTCATTCAAAAAGTTAAAGATTGGTACAGCTGAAACGTGCGTTAGAAAAGAACCTGTCATTCTGAAATTTTCTTCATGTCCTCCATCGTTCCTAGACACTTTGGCGGTTTATCATTTGCTGGTGTCTAATGAAAAAACCTCGCGTATTTCGTAAAAAGAAAATAAAGGTAAGTTGAATGTATTATCCTGGAGTATCATATTTTTATACGTATTGTATTGGACTTGGCTCATCGTGACCTTTCCTGTCAGACCCTCCACAAAAGAGCCAAATTACTCCTCCACACGCCTGTTCAATTACAAGTTTCGTCATCCGGATAACACCCGCACGCTAGAATAAAGGGTTTTTCTCGATTTTTTTAATCGTTTTTTTTAAAAAGGACAATTTCATACCAAAGAGAATAAAAAAGACACCGAGGAAAATGCCCGTGGAATATCTTGAACTCGTTACGAAAGCCTTGGAGAACGCACTCTTCCCCGTTATGCAAGATTTTGTCGTTTTTGACATATTTTACAAGACGATTCCGGGCGAACGCGTTTCGGAAAACATTAAAAGTTATGACAGACGCTACGACGATCCTTTGGACGTATGGATTCGAGAAGCCAAACCTTTTTCTTTGAACTACTTGGTAGACACTTGTACTAACACGTTTCTTCATCACGAGACGGAAGCACTGAATACCGAAACTTTTCCGCTCCAGTGTCAGCGAATCAAGCTGTCTCGATTCGTGTTGGATAGATTTCTCGAGCGCCCTTCCAGTCCCACTTTCGAAGATGAAATTTATCGTTTCGTTTCGTTACTCAATTTCAACGTGACTAAAATAGCTCCTCTTCTCGACCTGGATTTCATATCGAGCACTCGTTTCTTACCGCAATTTATTAACATGTGGGTGTACAATTTTACCACGAAAAAAATCATCTCCACCTTTGCTGCGACCTTGGGAACGTCTGACTTGAAAAGATTCGGCCCCCCCACTTCGCAACAAGTCGTACCGATTCGCGTTTTCCGAGGTTTTCTTTCACCCTGCACCTCTCGATCAGTTCTTTTATCCCTCAACGACGATGCTGGAGGAGTTACCTCTTATACCACGTACTTTTCTGTTCGGTGGAAAACTTTGATTCCTCTCGCGTACAATCCGCTTGAAAATCCGATCATCGTGTAGTTTCTCCCTACACACCCTTTTTTAGAAATATCTGATATCACAATCGCGTGAATTAAAGTACGATTACGTTTATCGAAATAGACGGAAAAACTCGTTTGAACTGAATTTTTTTTTTCTTTTTTTAAAAAAACGCAAGCAGATAGGTAGAAACGGAAAAAGATCAAGTCATATTCCCCCTATCCGTTCATGGTCGGGTCAATTATCTAGTTTAAAAATGAAAAAAACTTTCCTGCGAAACTCTTTGATTGGAAAGTTGTTAATTTTAGGAGTTGAGATCATCGTCAGACATATCGGAGGATAGTAAATCTTCGTCAGACATCCATTCACTTTCCGAGTCGGTTTTTGAATGTTTTATTTTTTTCCGCGAACTCGAGGTACTAGAAGCGTCGGAGGAAAGAGAAGGCGTACTCGCGTAACGCTTGACATAACGAACGAGCTTGGAATTTTCTCCGTCGGTTTGGTTTTTCAAGACGTCCGACCAATCGGAGTCCGGTATCGTCTTTACCAACGCATCTTTAAAGTCTCTGAAGCTTTCGGCGGTTCGGAAAAACTTTCTCAGTTTTGTCACCGCAACTGTCTGACCTGCGTCTTTTGTTTCGGAAACGTTTAAAATGTCTTCGAGTTTTAAACGCGGGACCTCTTCCCACGCGTATCCTCGAGAATGTTCCAGTAATAGCGAAAAAGCATACCTCACGGGCACTTTGCGTGGTCCTCCCTTTCTCAAATTTTGCATTCTTTTTTTATACATATCGCCTGTAAGAAACTTGTCCGTAAAAATGTAATTTGTAAAACGGAGAATCTCGAACGTGAAGGTGAGAATCGTAATGAGCGTGCTCGTATTTATCGTAAGATTCCCAGTGCGCCAAAGCGTGTAGCGTGAAAATAAATAAAAGTTGCCAAGTAGTCATGTTTTGAAAATATTCGGCTGGAGACCGTCCGTGGTCTTCGAGGGAGGAAAAATTGATGGTTCCCCGAGCCGTATCAACTAGCATCTGATTCGATTTGCTCAAGTTGGTACAGTAGGTACGATGTACTATCCTGAACGCGTACAGATTGAATATGACGAAAACGTTGGTGCGCTCTTCTAGTGGGTTTTCGTCCATGTACAGGTGAATGAACTCCTTGGGACCTTCCGGCTCGTTACAGTAGTAAAAGATCGGGTCGTAGCGTTCCAAGTTGGGAATGGGGTACTCGAAAATCCAATTGAGAATAGGTACCCAGCGTTCGAAAACGGAATGAAAAGTCCTGAGGTCGCTGGAAGCTATTCCTTCGACGATTTGATAGCAGGCCGTCCAAGCATCTCTCCATTTGCTCACTTTGTTGAGGCTGAGGGAGGTTCTAGGAGACGACGTTCTCCTCACCTCGTGACGATCGATGGGACGCTCCATGGAGAAATACCCTTTGGTTATAAAGGAAACGATGTGGTCTGCTTGGTTCCTGTTTCTTCTCGTGTGGTTCGGATTCGCTTCGACTTTGATAAGTTGGAGAGACGATGTACCGTTTTTGGACATTGAAATTCGAGCACCGACGTTTCGTCGACAGTGCGCAAACCAGCGCGTCGAGTGTGTCGACGATTGCAGTTTTCTTTGCGTAGAAGGAAATTTATCCCAGTGTGTCGGAGGCGTCTGCAAAGTGACCGAAAAAAATGAAATCCCCTGTAACGCAAGGACGGGTGGATACCCGGTCTTGGTCAATTATCCAGTGAAACAATGGATTTGTTTGTGCACGCATTCCGACTTTTATTCTGGATCCGATTGCGGACAACTGAATGCGGACGTCTGCGAGCACGGTTCTCTTTTATACACGGATCGGAATCACTTCACTTGTATATGCCCAGTACCATATAAAAAAGTGATAGTGAACGGAAAACCTCACTGCTTACAGAAGGGAGTTGCTAGATTTTTTGACGAAGAATACGAAGAAAAGGAACAGTTACACGGGGCTTCTACCCTACCGACGAATTGAAAAAAAAAAAATTATTCTTCTTCTTCTTCGGCATCGTAGTTGGGAGGATATTGGATGGAGGGAAAGGCTTCCGGTGAATCGATCATGAGAGGCAAGTCAAATTTTCGCAGCGTCCTTTCCTGAAAAATAATCATTTCTTTTATGCTTCCACCAATCTTGTAAGAGTCTTCTCCGAATGTAGTGCGGCTAAAAATGTTGACATGAAGAATTCCCAACAACGTCACCGATTTCCTGAGACATTTTTCGAGTCGACTTTTAAACTCGTGTTTTAAATGTTTTCCGTCGTAAACTCTAGTGGTCAGCACACACCAATTTCTTTTCGGAATAGGTATCTTGTGCTCGTAGTGTTTTATCGTGCAGCGATAACACATGGCGGGATCGCAAGTTTCGGGAAACAACCGAGCTCCGTCGTGAAGTTTTTGTTGTTTGTTTTCTCGCATCACTTCCCCGATCTTGGTCAAAGGTTCGCAAGAGCGAGTGACAAACGACGAGGAATTTCCAAGAAAACTGTCTTCATCGTCCACAACGAGTGTCTTTGTAGTACTGAGTGAAAATAGACCTGCCACGAGAATGTTAAATTGGTTTTTCGGAAGAACGATGTTTTTTACATGAGCTTTGTCTTCCACGCAGTTCTTACCTTTCGAGTATTTCACGTTGTTTTCTTCGTGAGCTTTAAACGGAGCATATGTCGACAAAACATCGTTCCATCCAGGTTGTATTAAATTCAGAGCCCGAGTGCGTTGGGACATTTCAACAATTGCATTTTGAAGGGTTTCACAGTTTTGTATTTGTTCAACCAAAACGTCGTAATCGTTCATTATTGTTGTAACCTTTATGTAATGTATGTAATCCGAAATTAAAAAAAGATTCACAAAGCTCTGACAATCAACTGACTGCAATCTACGAAGCTGTCTTTTATATATGAGAGTGAGATGAAAAAAAATTTATATGTAACGCAAAGTATGCGAGTTAAATAAAGGGTGAATAAAAAAACTTTTCCTTTCTTACCTTTTATTTAATTTATTTAATTTAATTTAATTTATTTATTTAATTTAATTTAATAAATTAATAAAATGTTTTATAACACGAAATTTACTTTGTAAATAATTATTATATATACAAAAAGAAAATCTTTTCCTTTTTTACCTTCTGAAAAAATAAGTGAATAAATTATTCTATTATTCTATAACATGACACGAAAGAAAAAACAATTCTTCTCATAGTTTTATCCCTTCACAGAAGTATCCAAAGGAAAAAAAAGTTACTTCAATCAAATCAAAGACGAGAAAAAACAAGATTTTTTTACAACTCAGAGAAAGTATATATAGATTTATCACAAAGCGCTGACAATCACTAGTTCGTGAGCAACGCCACGCGATAGACTCACTCTGACGACTACTGACTGCAATCTACGAAGCTGTCCTTTATATATGCGAGTGAGATGAAAAAAAAATTAATATGTGACGTAAAGTATGCGAGTTAAATGAAGGGTAAATAAAAAACTTTTCCTTTCTTACCTTTTAAAAATAAAAAATAAATAAAATTTTTTGTAAATAATTATTAATTATTATGTATACAAAAGAAAAAAAATTTCCTTTTTTACCTTCTGAAAAAATAAGTGAATAAATTATTCTATTATTCTATAACATGACACGAAAGAAAAAACAATTCTTCTCATAGTTTTATCCCTTCACAGAAGTATCCAAAGGAAAAAATAGTTTGAAAAAAAAAGTTACTTCAATCAAATCAAAGACGAGAAAAAACAAGATTTTTTTACAACTCAGAGAAAGTATATATAGATTTATCACAAAGCGCTGACAATCACTAGTTCGTGAGCAACGCCACGCGATAGACTCACTCTGAGGACTACTGACTGCAATCTACGAAGCTGTCCTTTATATATGCGAGTGAGATGAAAAAAAAAATTAATATGTGACGTAAAGTATGCGAGTTAAATGAAGGGTAAATAAAAAACTTTTCCTTTCTTACCTTTTAAAAATAAAAAATAAATAAAATTTTTTGTAAATAATTATTAATTATTATGTATACAAAAGAAAAAAAATTTCCTTTTTTACCTTCTGAAAAAATAAGTGAATAAATTATTCTATAACATGACACGAAAGAAATTTTTTTTTTAATTATATAAAAATAATTAATTAATTCTTCTCATAATTCCTTCACAGAAGTAACCAAAGAAAAAAAAGTTACTCTAAACATCCACTATATAAAGACGGTACAGACTAAGAAATCGGCAGACGAGCTCCAGAACTCCTCTTTGATTCACCCACGCTATCGTCACTGAATTTTCAGTCTTCAGCTGTATCAAAGCAAAAATGGAATCTTATTCCTATTTGGTTTCAAAAATCTCTGACATTCCTGTATTAAAGGATGCCATTTCTTGCATGGCAGATTCGAAAGGCGTCCTCAACCTCGTGAGACTAGATTGGAAGGATCAACTGGAAAACTGTGTTACCTATCAAGATTTTGTTAACGACGAGAAGGCGAACATATTCAAACCAATAGCTACGACGTCCAACTCTTATTGCGAAGTACAATGGATTAACGACGACCCTTTGCAAATCGTTGTAGTTGGGAAGTGTATCATTAGCAAACCTTTCGAATCCAATTTACCTTCGGAGACCTTTGCTGTTGTGCTCAGAGATTCTATCGTCATGAATACCATCGGATGTCAAATGACGAAAGATACAGATGCGTCTTTATCGGAAGATTCTAAATTTCGCATGCCCAATTGCAGTTATGATAACTGTTACTTTTGCGACAGAGGTCTAAAACACTTTGTGAAATTAGGATCGAATGTTTCACCGAACCCTCAGCCATGCGTCGCAAAAACTAGGATTTTCAATGGTGAAGAAGTTGTCAATCGATTCTCGTCTCAAATCAGGGACAGGTTTTCTCAACCATTTATTGGAATTTTGAAACTGAAATTGGATTCGCGCGTATTTTTCGATAAGAACACTAATGGTACTAGTATGAAAATGGTTCGTGTACACGGAACCGTTCTCGAATTCATCGGATTTGAAGAATCCAAATTGGATATTGTCAAAGATTTCAACTTGGGACAATTAAAGCCGTTGAAGAACGAAGTCAAGGATTGTCCTACCAGTCATCATCTAACTTCGACGAAAAATGAAAAAAGTCTGGAGGAGGAGGAGGAGGAAAACCAATACTTAGAATTGATAGAGGAGAACGACGGTTCAGTTCCATTCAGTAATGAAACACGCAACGAGGATGATGATGGAATTACGAGAGAAAACTCGCTCGAGTCATCTCAACCACCCATGAGGAAAAAAAGACTTATAAGTGAGAATGATCCAAACGTGGAAGACAACACGCACTGTTCGATTGTATCTGATGACGAAGTGATGAAAAAAGAAACCAAAGCGAGTGATGAAGAACCATCGAAGAAACTGAAAATTGGCATGAAAAAGACGGAGAGAAAAACTCCAGATGAAATTGTCAATGTGTATCCTAAAGCGGTTTTAAAAAAAAACCCAACCTCGGATGCTGGATCATACAAAGTAGAAGAAGATTTTATCAAAATCTAACTACTAACTAATGTAAAAAAATATCTAATGTAAAAAAAAAGAATAAAAGCATTTTTTTTCAATGAAAATACATGTTTCGTCTAATTTTTTTAATGTTAAAAAGATTGAAAAATAAGTTAGGCTAAATACTCTTTAATTATTATCTTTTAATAGTGTTTTTAAAAACCTTACATTATACGTCATCAATTCGTTTTGAAGGATCAGAATAGCTTTATAAAATTTAATAATCTTCCTGAGATCATCAACACCGACCAGGGTCGTCAGTTTGAGCTATGTAATATTTTTTATTGAATCGTATTCTTAGCAGTGAAATGTAAAGATCGTACCCGGTCTGGAAGGAATTGGTTTGTGTGGATGTGTATATTAAACCCAAACTTTCTTAATTCCTATCAGGCTGCGTAATTACATCTGGTTCCGAGCAGAGGTCTACTCGCAGCAGTTCTTACTTAGCAGTGAAATGTAAAGATCGTACCCTGTCTGGAAGGAGTTGGTTTGTGTGGATTTGTATATTTTTATTAAATCCAAACTTGCTTAACTCCTATCAGGCTGCGTAATTACATCCGGTTCCGTGCGGCGCCACATCATCACCGGATGATCTTCTCGCAGCAGTATCTACTTGCGTAAGTAAAAAATAGTTTGACTTTTTTTTAATCGTAGTCTTAGCAGTGAGAAAGGTGCCTGGCCCGAAAGGATTTGGATTGTATAGATTTGTATATTATACTCAATATACAACATCCAGTTCCGGACGGTGGTGATCGTAGTCTTAGCAGTGAGCAAGGTGCCTGGCCTGGAAGGATTTGGATTGTATAGATTTGTATTATACTCAATTCTAGCAATCTTGATTCCTAGCAGGCTGTGTGCAACAACATCCAGTTCAGAACGGTGATACATCCAGTTCAGAACGGTGATCTTCTCGCCAGCAGTATCTACTCGCATAAGTGGAAAGAGTTTGATAAAATTCTTTATTTTTTCGCTTTTTATTTCAATTGAAAACCCTTTTTCTTGCAAAATATTTTGAAGGAAACTGCAAAAAGTGTAGACTGTGCATCAAGTTAATTTTCAAGAAGGTAAAAAGTATTGCATTACAAAAAGTTTATCATTTATACTACTTATTTTTTTATTTGTTTTTTTTAACAGATAGAATATTTTTTATTTTTAGCTATAAATCTATAATTCTTCATCTACTATAAGTAGGGTCGGTTTCAAACAGCAGTCATTAGCTTCACCGATCAACAAGTTGATCGTTTCCTTGTTCAATCGAATAGTTTCGTTTGGAGACTCGCGACACACGAGTAAAGCCCCCGTTGCTCCCACGCAGTAGTAAAAGGAAGAATTTTTTGGACGAACTATAAACATTTCGAGACTTTTTTGATTTTGTCCGCCCTCTCGATACTTCGTCCATGCAATGCAGTTTAACCATTTTCTTGGATTCACGATTCTGTCCACGTTCAGCACAGTCACAGATTTTACTCGGGAGGGTGGCATTTCGACGCTATCTATTCCTCGATAAAGGGAATACAAGTCCATCAAATAAGATTCGAGAACGTTTTCGCAAGTAAAGATTGAATATTCCGCCCGTGTAGAAGTAGTAGATTCTTCCTGAAGTATCAACGTTATACACTTCATCCGACAGTTTTCACAACTTCCGCCATGGAGACTGGTGTGTTGGTTGAAGCTGAAGTGGGAAATACGGATAGGATCTATAAACATTGCGATACACTCACTGCGAGTCAAAAAAAATTCGCTCACTTACTTTTGGATTGGTTGAAAAATCCAAGAAATATGGTCATTCTTATCTCGGGTGGACCTGGGACTGGAAAAACTTATGCCGTCACAAAAACTTTAGATTTAGTTCGATCGACACAGTTACGTATGGCACCAACGGCTCGCATAGCGCTGAAAATAAATGGTAGAACCATACATTCCTGTTTGAACCTACCTTGGGGTGCTGGAACAGTTCTCAACGAGGTCGAAACTGAACTTGCCGAAGAGACCGACTTTGACATGTGTCTAGAAAAAAGTAGAATTCTTCAAAACATATTCCACTGCTACGAGACACCCACTTTCGTGGTAGTGGACGAAATCGGGATGGTACCGTTTTGGCTGTCCTATCAAATAATTTTTTATTTTTTTAAAAAATCGAAGAAAACACCCATACTGTTCATCGCTATGGGTGACTCGCACCAGTTACGACCTGTACGATCCATAAATAATCTATTCGGACTTGCCAGCCTCGATGTTTCTTTCGAAACGCATCGCTTAATTTTTACGGAGAGTAAGCGATTTGATTCGGATTACAGAGAAGTAATAGAAGGTCTCAGAGTATTCGTTGCCACCAACGACGAAGCGGGACTTTTTCAGTTTTTACGCAAAAACTTTAACGTGGTGGAATACATGACTTCGAAAATTTTGAGAAAATGCACGCTAGCGTTAGCTTTTAAAAACGCGACAGTCGACTCTTATAACAAATACTATCTGACAAACATGTGTGATGGTAAAAAAGTCTTGAGATTGCACAAATTGAATTTGGAAATGGAAAAACAAAATCCTTCCGGACGCGAATTCGTAGACGTGAAACCGGGTTGCAAGATTTTTGTTACGGAAAACCATTGTTCGTCCGTGACCAACGGAACTCCTCTAGTGTTCGAACGTTACTGTCCAGATTTCGATTCTATCGAATGTAAAGATCCCAGAAGAGAAAAGAACGTTTTCGTCAAACGCAATAAAAAGGGTGCGTTTCCAATAGTTTTGGGATTTGCCGGTACTGTTCACAAGTTTCAAGGGGACACCATCGATGATCGAGCAATTGTGGTCAGCTTCGACGAAAGTACCGACCTCAACCTCGTGTACACGGCACTAAGCAGAGTCCGTTCTCGAAAGCAAATATTGGCTATTACTTTGTAAAAAAAAAATTATGGAAAAAGAGAGAACAGTGAGTATCAAACCATTTTTTTAAAAACAACATTTTTTATAATATTTGAAGGAGATCGCTCCCTCAGGGACGGGAATGATGAAAAAAAATAATAAATTCTTCTTAACAGCTAGAGTCAAATGGGATTGGAAATCGTTTTAAAGAAAACTGAGATTGTACCATTCGTTGTTCCTTTTCTGTCACGTTCTTCAGTTAAACAGACAATCCTTTGAACCACCTCGCCATACATTCTGTAACCCGAATGGTTCGGGCAAATCCTTGTTTGTAATTTTCCGATGAATATACTCTTTTTTCACGGATGCTACTTTAGAATTGTAAAAAACAGAATCTCCCATATCGGCCCCGTACAACACCAAAACCGATGGGTTGGATATGTCTTCGGTCGCGACGAGTCCGACTGTTGGAATCCAAAGGCAATTGTACATGAGTCTGTCTACATAATGCAAAGCTTCCAAACAATGATCAGAAAAGAGACAGTTGCTCAAAGTGTATATTAAATGCAAAGGCATATTCAATTCGCGTTGCATGTTCTTGTAAACTTTGTCTTTTTTAGAATACAGCATCAGGTCAGATAACCTTTTCTTGATGGATTCTTTTTGAATTTTGGTTTGTGACAGGGTCATCTTCGTAATGATATAAGTTATTGCATTCCTCATCAAGATATCTTGACCTTCATACGGTCCAGTATTTATGTACTTTGGATGCGAACAAAAATTGCGAATCGCTTCGTATGTGTAACGGTATTCAGCATTTGATTTGTAATCGACTTTGGCTGAACTTTTGCGAACAAAATCTTTAATGTAAGGATTCATCATATATTGTAGATGGTCTCGCTGTTGAACTGATAAATCTTCCGGCCTGAACTTTTTGTCGAAAAACAACTGTGTTGGAATCAAAACGGTATTTTTCTTAAAAACTGCACTCGGAATGGGTTTCAGAAAACCTCCCACCACTTCGTGCGACGTCTCGGTTTCGATAGTTTGGTGAACCATTTCGAGCCCCCATAAAGTTTTCATATGGTTTGCACACGCTAGCATTGGAAGATGAGAACGCTTGGCCCCCCTGCAGTCAGCTCTATTAACATTGAAAATACAAGACACGGATTCCATTACTTGATTATATTCGAAGCAAGATGAAGACACCCAAGAATATTTTTGTTTTACAAAAAATACCCGTGTCGAAAAAATTCGCTCATTTGGACAAACCAATCAGGGGGGCAACCAAAATCGAAAAAGTACTAAAAACCAGTAAAAAGTTACAGAAGACTGTCGGTACGATTTTCAGTAAAAAGACCTTTGTGGTAGCCGCCATATCCACGACCATCGGATTGGCAGCGTTTCACATCGACGCTTACATCAAATCCAATTCGGGATGTTTTTTTACGAAAGGTAATGGATCGGTGTGCAAAGTGAAGGAATCCAGTTGTTGTCAACCGGATGTAGCTACCAACATCAATTACTGTACTCCCAAGGTAATACTACCCGGAGGAGGAGACCCATGTAAGGGTTACAACGAAAGCAAGGAAGCTTCTTGTTGCCGTCTATGCAGTTGCGACATTTACGAATGTTCACCCAACGATTCCATGCAATGTAAGCGTCCCACTGTCGGAGAAGCTCTCAGCTATTTTTCAGGAGGAGTTGCAAAGGGAATTTCTTCCATGTGGTCGCAATTATTTTCTTTTATACCTTTCTTGATGGGTGGCATGGGAATCATCATTCTCCTCGTCATTATATCATTCGTTTATAATAAGACAAGACAAGATGATTCGTCATTTAAAAAAACTGAACTCACCAATAGACCAACTAGTGAAACAACTCGTCCAGAACGATTTCTTGCAGAGGAGAATCGAGTCGCTACTTAAGCGTCATCCGTTCAGTCCACCTTTTGAAAATTGCGTGACTCTCGTTCTCGTAAAAGATCCCAAAGTTCGAGAGGTTTCGCGCGTTTATATTTATCGGCTCATGACGGAAAAAGAACATTTCGGATATTTGTATCACTTGAGTGGACAGAAAATGATCATACCGTTAGATGTTCACTTTAATGGAGAATTAGCTATCGAGTGTGAAAAATTCACCCAGACAGTGGAAGAGATAAATAATTTAGCCAGAGATTTCAATTGCAAAGATACGCTGACTTATGAAATTACTAGGTTAGAACTCTTGTACTTTTTTGTTCTCATGGTAAACCCGCATTTGAATTGGGTTACGGTGGATTACCTATTGAGTGGAGCGAGAGCTCACGCTCATTTGATATCGGCACCCGAAAGGATAACGACGTGATAGAAAGAAAAATGAATTCGGGTCAACTATATAAAAAAAAACGAAACAAAATTATGTTTTTCATATTCTAATTAAACTCTGTTCCACCTTAACTTGGCAGTGGAGAAAAGGCTACGGTGACCGAATTACAGCCAGGAAACCGGTTTCTGGCCAATCAGCCGGAACGAGTTACCCGTTCTACCCTACGGACTGTATTCATTCACTTGGATTTAAAGATTTTTTTAATGTATGATTAAATTAAGTCATAAGATAAAAAATCCCAAATAAACTATAATGTAATGACACATTTTTTGCAAATGTGTGTACATTCTTTACTTTAAATTGCAATACAACCTTGTACTATTTTTTCGACGCATTGTTACATTCTCTGCCTTTCCAAGTGCTGCCAAGTTAGGGTGGAACAGAATTTAGTTACTAAATGTATACCATTATATTTTAAGTCAAAATAATTAGTATTTTATTGAGATGAATGATGATTTTTTTAAGTAAGACAAAATATTGAGGTGAGTCACTCAAGTGAGGTACCTAACACTTCATTTACCCATCACTACTACCAGCAGCTTCCGACTCAGCGGCGAGTCTCGGACGGGAGACGAGTAAAGAGCGGTGCCGTAGAAACAGCACAATCTATCTGAAAAAAAAAAAATTATCTCTGGTAAAAGATTTATAAATTTTTTCATTTATTTTCCGAGAAAAATAGTAATTTTTTTTTACTTTATTTTACGTGAAGAAAAATTTTTCTTTATCCTTGAGGTAATGGTATAAGAAGAGGAATAATGACAAGCATTTAGAGAGAAAAAAAAATGGAGACAGAAACGTTGCATTATTATTCTTTGCGGTGGGAGCGTGTTCCTGCAGGTGCGAATCTTCCCGGTTGGATTAAGGTAAAAACTACTTTTCTGGACGAACAAGGGATTCAGTGCGAAAAGATTCGATTTTACGAAGAGTGGTTTGGAGTGTGTACCAGTCGCATCAATCGATTCCTGGACTCGTTCAAACTTCATTTCCCCTCGCACGATATCAGACACGTTCGCATCGGAGAAACCAAAAAAATTTTACCCTATTTCGAAGAACGTTTGAAAAGAGACAAGTTGGATTACAGATCTAAACCGTTTTACAAAATATATACCTCGGCCAACCACAGTGACGTCGGTCGCTTTTTCGATAAGTATAAAATCAGTTATTACGACGAGAAAGATTGGTTGGTTCGGTTGTACGTAGATTTTTGCATGCGTTACGACGCTCAGGGTTTCTATTATCAGTGGTATGACGTATCTGAGAATTCTCGACTCCTGCTGGATTCGTTCGTCTTGTTAACCGATATCAAATCTTGCGGAAACTGGACGATTGGCGCATTCGATTTGGAGACGGTTGCGATGGACGGGGATATCGATAGGATTCCGTCTGGATACGATGTAACGGATACCATCGTGATGATCAGTGTACTGATGTGGAAAAAAAAAGAAAGGTGTTCAAAAAAATACATATTGTATTTGTTGCCCGATAACGTAGCCGAAGGATTACCCGATTACGTAAACGGTTACTGTTACAGATCCGAAAAGAGTATGTTGCGAGACTTCCATCGCTTGATTCAAGACTGTCAAATCTTGACAGGCTACAACATAAACGATTTCGATTTACCCTGCTTGTTTTCTCGTTTGTGTTGGCTCGAAGAATACGGCTTGCTCGTGCAATATTCATCGAAATATATCGGTGCGGAGATAGTCACCACTTTCCAAAACAAAATTATCTTGGATCTCTATCATTACATTCGGACATTTTCGGGGTATGGTTTACCGGGATACAAGCTGGACGATGTGGCTCGCTGCAAACTGCAAGGAGAAGCTAAAATTCCTATCAAAGCCCAAGGCATTTCGTCTTGGTATACAAATCCCTCCAGGGTCACTGCAGATTTTTTGCAAAGTTCGGACCTGATCTCTTGTTTCGAAATTTTGAAACCTCGCCGAGTCACTCTCGAACAGTTCGGCACGTTCAGAATGTATTTGGAATACTGCGAACATGACTCTAAACTCGTTCACTTGCTCTTTCTCAAAGAAAGGGTGGACGAGTTTTGCGTTACGCGGGCCAATTTCACTGGACTGAATGCAGTCGAGGCTCTGCATTTTAAAAATTTCAGATTCCTGCTGGAAATGTTCAAATCTTTGGGAACGCGTCTCGGATTCTTTTTTAACGAAAAATATTTTTCCAGTCCCGTCGATATTTCGAAATTCAAATCCGTTTTGAATAAAAAAGGTAAATACCAAGGTGCCTTGAACTACGTACGGAAAGAGAAAGTTTATCAGGACGTGGTGTTGATGGACTTCAGGAGCATGTATCCCACGACTTTATTGAGTAAAAATTTATGTTACGGCACATGCACCATTCTTTCTAAAGAAGAATGGAGTAAACTACCCCATCGTCAAACGCAAAGTCTCACGGCACTTCCGTATCGCGTACACACTCATGCAGATTTCGAAAACTACTACTACGAGGAGAGTGAATCGCCGTCGACTTTTCGATATCCGTCACCAACTTTCACCGATAAGTTCCTCATGGTCGTGAACGAACAAACGAAAGCTTTCTTACCTTGCATAGTTTTGCACTTTCTCGACCTGCGAAAGTTCCACGTGGATGAATGGAAAAAAAACAAGGATTGGTATCATTACAATTCCCAATTGTGCATTAAAATTTTAATCAATACCCTCTACGGCGTGATGGGCATGGGCTGCAAAGAATCCTGCTTGTCGTACAAAGTCCTCGCCATGATAACTGTAACCCTAGCCAGGTATCAATTGCTGGGTTCTTACGGCTTCGTTAAACGGTCGGGATACGAGGTTTGTTATGCCGACACGGACAGTTTGATGGTGCGCGAATGGCCCGTCGACAACTGCGACAGTTTAAACTCTTTTTTGAACTTACCTCACGTGCAAGTCCAATTCGAACGTCGCATGAAAAGGCTTTTGATTTTATCGAAGAAGCGATACATTTTCGAAACACCGGAAGGGGAAATAGTACCAAAATGTTTTATGAAGCGAACGAACGATGTCGTAAAATACATGGAGAATAATATATTAAATTCCGTTTGGCGCGAATTGTTCCAAGTCCAGGACGAAAGCGTTTCCAAAAAGAGTCGAGGTTGGATAACGTGGGTGGAAACGCTTTCTCAAGTTCAATATCAATGTCGCGATCCGAAAAAATACTCCATTACGCGTAAAACTAAAACGATGAGCGAATACAAATCCACGTCCTGTACTTCTTACCGAATTCTAGAGAAGCATCCCGAGAAGGAAAATACTTTCGTCTCCTTTGTCTATAGCAGAACGGATATTGCTCAGAAAGAGGCTCTGAAGTGGGTCATGGATGCGGACGACTGCGAATGGAGCAATTACGAGCAGTTATTCAAGAATCAAAAAAAAGTCTATTGTACGTTGTTGAACATAGGTTTTTGGAATACATCCAATTACAAAGCACTCTGCGATATGGTATTGAACACGATGCATTGGAAAAAATTTGTGCACGCCGAATTGATTTTGTATAAAACTGAAGGGAAAAAGCTGAAAATAATGATTCAAAAGGGAGTCAAGTATACCTTTGACATCAACGACCATTTGGTCAATAAAAATACAGAGGTTTTAGAGGATAATAAAAGAAAAAAGTGTAAAAAAATTAAAATCGTATTTTGAAATTAATTTTGAGGAAATTATTTTTTATTTGTTTGAAAAACATGGACTAATAATGCAAGGAACTATCAAACTTTTTTTTTCTCTTTTTCAAATAATGATTTAATAAAAATTTATAAAAGGTATTATATGTAATAATAATAATTATTATTATTATTATTATCGAGTTTTTTTTCAGTTATTCTTTAGTAACTACAGTTTTTCTTCCTGCCAGTGCTCACATCCTTCCTTAACAAAAGTTGATCAATTTTTATGTTTTTTTTTAAGAAGTGTCAGTATAAAAACTCGAATACTTGTAGTAGAAAAGATAGAAGAAGTGTGTCGTTTATATGAAACGATAAGCTTCTACGCAGTATGAAAAGAATGATAGAAACGTTTCCTATATATCGGTTCGAATCCCTTTTTTATGAAATAGAGATATCGCCCTTGAAGTATGAACTTAATATCAGGGACAGAGTTTTAAATCAAGTATACG
This sequence comes from Tetragnatha montana, assembly GCA_963680715.1. Taxonomy (NCBI): domain Eukaryota; kingdom Metazoa; phylum Arthropoda; class Arachnida; order Araneae; family Tetragnathidae; genus Tetragnatha; species Tetragnatha montana. The sequence goes on along the minus strand of OY796677.1, from coordinate 15,738,230 downwards.
ACCGAGGCATTTATTTGTTGGTAACTGGTAAGTGGAAATCGTCTTCAACTATCGTGTGTTTTGCTTTCGATGTGGGGAGTTCCTCCGAATTTGCCATAATTAACAGAAAAGATAATGATGAAGAATGTTTCAATTACTTAAAACAACGAGAGGTTTTTTCCCACGAGGAATTGATGGAAATAATATTCTCGGAATTTGATCAGAATTACAACTTGATTATCGAACTGGTGAATGAAAATACGGATGTGGAAGTGAATTTAGCTTGTGGAAAATTGGACAACTGGCCCGAAAGTCCCAAGGATTTATTTGGTTTATTCCCTAAATATTCTATTCAAGATTTGTTATGGAAGCCACTATAATGCATAAAAAAATAAAAAGACTGTGAAAAGAAAAAGTTTTTTTTCTTTCTTTTACTTCTTACTTAAATACAGCACTTATCACAGCTGAAGCTACCAAAAACCGTTACACGTTACTTCGAGAGAAAAATGGTTCCAGTTTATATTCGTCAAGGAAGTCGAAATCAATTCTCTCTCTTCATACATCCTTCTCTTCTCAAATACTTTATGGAAATAAGTTTATTATTACCTGGATATCGTTTATCCATCACTGGGTTTTTTAATGCTTTGGAAGACGTTATCACGATGGATTTTCTTTTAGGAAAAAGTGTTGTTTATTTTAGACCTACTCAGAACATATTTTTCACATATTCGATTTCGGAGGAAAATCGCTCTGGTACTCTCACATATAACGATTTTTACGAAATTTTATTTCGCGAATTCGATTACTTATCCTCAAAGTTTGTTTTTGTTTTGTGGAACGAATCGACGGCAGCGGAAATTCGAATCGTTAATAAGATGTGGATTAAAAGAACGCATTACGATCACGTCGGGTGGTTTATACCTCGTTCTTTACGATCATGTAAATACGGTAAAAAACCTGTCTTCACTTTTCCTATGTTATTGCATAAAAATGGGTCTATGCCGAAAAAAACTAATAAATCTCTCGTTAAATTTATTATATCTTACTCTGACTAATAACTTTGCAATTTTTCCGGTACGTTAGATACATACACTTACGTAATAGTTTGTTTACTTGCATGACGTTAACAAGATGAGACAAATCCATTGATCAATATTTGTTTTTTTTTATTATAACACAAGAGATGATTTGCTTTGTTTCCAATTAAGACTCTTTCCATAACAAAATGAGCAGAATGAGTTCTTGTAAGATATTTTTTTAAGTTGTATGTTTTTTACCTATTAAATGTGCTGTACGAAATTACATAAATAAAGTAACATCATAATTCGATTCATGGATAACGCGAATGAAGTCATCGGCAAGTTTGCTGGTAGAGAATCATCCGGAACGGGAAGATCGCAACGAGCTTCAATTCGAAAATTAAATACTTCGTTTCCTTTCAGCTTTACCGAAAAAAGTAAATCTAAACACCGTAAATGTAAATCTCGATCCAAGAACCGGTCTCGATCCAGGAGCCGGTCTCGATCCAAGAATCGGTCTCTATCCAGGAGCCGGTCTGGATCCAAGAGCCTATCTCGTTCCAGGAGCCAGTCTCGATCCAAGAGCCTATCTCGTTCCAGGAGCCAGTCTCGATCCAAGAGCCGATCGTCCAGGAGCCGGTCTCGATCGAAGAGCCGATCGTCCAGGAGCCGGTCTCGTTCCAGGAGCAGGTCGGTTGGCCAAAGTCGAAAAACGTTACACTGCACAATATGTAATGAATTATTTTTCAACAAAGCTATACTTACAAAACACATTGCAAAAGGGTCTTGTTCACTAATCCAATCGCCATCCAGGAAAGCAATGCGGAAGAACACTTCGACGAGAAAAAAGAGTCGCAAGAGGCTCAGAAAGAAATCACCTGGATTCAAAAGTCGTTCTAGAAGTAGGTCGCTTCGCCGATCTCGAAAAAAGACATTGAATGGGAAAAAAATCTCTAGTTTTACGTTTTCTTCACCAACGAATTCATCCAGTGATTCGGGTTCCTCCACTCGTTCTCTTCTATCCAGAAGCCGATCTAAAAGCCGTTCGCGATCTAGATCAAAGAGCCGATCTAAAAGCCGTTCTCTTCTATCCAGAAGCCGATCTAAAGGCCGTTCGCGATCTAGATCAAAGAGTCGATCTAAAAGCCGTTCGCGATCAAGGAGTCGATCTAAAAGCCGATCTAGATCAAAGAGTCGATCTAAAAGCCGATCTAGATCAAAGAGTCGATCTAAAAGCCGATCTAGATCAAAGAGTCGATCTAAAAGCCGATCTAGATCAAAGAGTCGATCGAGGTCGAGACAAAATAGTCACTCGTCTCGAAATATATCCTCCTACAAAAAACGGAATGGGTCCAAAAATCTTATGTACGAAAGTGAAGGTAACAAAGTTTTGTTTGAATTGCGCAGAGGAAAGTTCAAAAGAAAAGGACTCCCGAAGAAATCATCCAACTGTCTGTTACGACATACTACTACACGAAATCCTACAAGACGTAATAAAAGGAGACGTCGTAAAACCAAAATAACTATAAACAAATTGAGTGCATAGTTTTTTTTTCTCTCTCGGAAGAAATATAAAAAAGAAAAACAAGAGTAAATGGACTCCCCGCAGCACATCGAATTGATATTAAAGGCGGACGAGCAAGAGTCGGTCACTCACGCCATTGGCAGCAGCCAGCGCAAAGTCGCCAGATCGGTGTTGATTTTAGTAGCAGGACCCACCCTACTTCTTCCAATTGTCTTTCACCATTTAAAAAAGTCCGTGAGGAGTTTGGTATTTTCAATTGCCGTTTGCTTAGTCACTCTTTTATTCGTTATCCAATTCCGTTTTCACTGGATACTCTATTTGGATAATCTCTTCGGTTCCTTTTTAAATAATGAATCCCTTCCACGAGTATGAATTTCGATTCGTCGTATGTGGTTTCTCGTCTTTCGTCCCTCTGTTAGAATACATTGTACAAAAATGGATACGATCCGGACACTCCGTCAAGAAGCAATCTGCCTCAAGCGTAATATATTTGAAACCTCATTTTCGTTTTAAAAACAACGTATGGGAAAAGAAGAAAGTTGTTTCCGCAGAAGCGGTATATCACGACGGAATCTGGTTCAAGTGGGTCCATTCCTTAGAAACTCCTTTTTCCGAATGGTCCGTATCTACCCATAGAAAGTTTACGAATGCCGTTGGAAACTACCAAGACCCGTTTCAGTTGGAACGGCGGCATTGCGTCGCGTTCGACGACAACGTTCAACTCTACTCTTTCAGGACATCTTGCGATTCTTACCGCCTCATTTTCGAGTGCGAGTACGACTCTCCTTCACCACCACCACCAGATTTGAGCATTCTCGAAAGGTACAGAATCATATACGAGAGCATGGAAGCATACAGTGCTCCTCCCTACCAATTCAGCGAAAAGGGTTTAGTTCGAAAACCCGTTACTTGTATTGACGCATTGCCGACACCCGACGACCGATACGTGTTTGCCTGTAAAGTGGATGGGGTGTTTGGTTTCGTGTACAGTTATTCCGATTGCATCGAGGAAAAATGGGAAGGACACAAACGTAGGCAACGGCCCAACGTAAGCCTCGGAAACGGAATTTTGTTTGCCGCCGAACAAATCGATAGTTCTGTTATTTTGTTGGACGTGTATCAAGTACGCGGTCTACCCACGGCGAGTTGGTCCAAAGAATCCATACTAATGCAGTTTTTACCGAGTTTGAAATTACCGGACGGTTATTACATTCAACATTACATGCGGACTCCGAACGGTACGACCCCCTTTAAAACGGACGGATGGATAGTTCACGATTTAGAAAACGATTTGGTTTACAAGTGGAAAGAATCCCATTCCATAGACGTTTTGTATTTCAATGGATTTTTTTGGATGACCTATGCTAATCAAAAAAAGAAGTTCAAATGTTTGGAGGACCTTTCGAAAATGCAAAACGGAAGCATATACGAAGTTGCGATGAACGATGGGAACGTAATAAGAAAGAGGTCCGATCGTTTTACAGGAAACACCTCGAAACAATTGAAAAAAATATTTAAATACGGAGGACCGTGGGGTGGACCTGCACTCATCGATGTAATGGGAGAAATGTTCTTTCGTAAGAGGGGGAGGCCAAAAAAGAAAGAGAGAAGACAAGTGTGAAGACACCAATAAGACATGAGGTGTTTTTTTTTTTCAAAAAAATTTTTATCATTCCCAACATGTTTTTTTTAAAACCTATTGACATCAGTAGAATTTGGTATTTCTGGTCATTTTTTTAATCTAGCATTTCAAGCCGATCATTATTCATATAATGGCTAGTTATTTCTCAGGTATTATTATGAATAAAACTGAAAAAATAATTCTCGTATACATACTGTGACGTAAAATAAAAAAAAAACTTGTAGCGAGAGTTAAAAATAATTGTGTAATAAAAGCAGATCGAAATCACAAAAAACGGCTCAGTTCGTTTCAACTAGATTTGCGAAAGAGATAGATTTACATTTAAAAAAAAAAATAATAAGAGGAGGTTTTTTCGATAAAAAAAATAAAAATATTTCAAAATAATAACAGACATGGAGAACCCTGCACTCGTCTTGTTAAATGAGGTTCAGTTTAAAAGACCGGACCTTTACGCTTCCATACTCCATACTATTCGTCCCCATTCCATAGAGGCTGTTATCCGGCTCATAAACAAACACTTGAAGCGTGTCGATTTAGATGTATTCAACAACGTCGAAAACATTCCCGAGTTCGTGAGAGAAGTCGTAAAAGCCATGAGGAGAAGGTTTCCGACTCCAGGGGACGCTTTTGGAATTCACCTCACATGCCGCATTACCAAACTGGACACGCAAGATACCCTCGACAGTAAGCATTTGAGATCGATTCGGGAAGAGTCTGTTTCTTTCAATGTGGAAAGATCCATATTTTACGAAATCGAGAAATTTTCGACCCAAACGCAGGTGTTTGAACTGGCCATGCGACACGAATATGCTTCGGTGTTCCTCCAAGAATATACTGTCCCAGAACTCTTCGAAAGACTCCCCGATTCGTGTGTCTTAGAAAGAGGGGGTATTTATAACAAAGGCATAGACAGAAAAGGAGCTTACAAATACTTGAATACATTTCAGTTCATCATTGTTCTACAAGGAACGGATATTTTCCAAATCATATATCGCTGGGCGAAGGATGCGCTATTTTTACTCAGACACGTAGAATCCAGCAAAGTGATATGTTTCACGGATATTCGATACTTGTTCGACAAATGCGGTATAGTGTGTTACTTCTTCAACATGGTGAAATTGGTCAACTTGAAATTGTTTGTCCAAAGCGGAGATATTTTCACGATTGTCAAGTATCAGTGTCGAACTGGAATTCCTCTTCCGTTGACGAGAAACGGGTTAGCTAAAAACGAAAACCGTTCTCCTTTAGAAATTCTGAGCTTCGAAGCATTGAAAAAAAATTTCATAGAGATAGGGACAACCAGACTATACAAACACGAGGTTAAAACATCGGCTGATAAAATATTTTTCGGTCAACAGTTCAACGATGGAACCGGATATCAGTTTGCTATACTGCCTAAAAACAAACAAACAAAACAATTTCCTCGATAAACATAGTTAAAGAGCAAAAAAGTGAGAAAGAATTTTTTTTTTCTGACGTTGCTACGGAAATTCATACAAAGAAATGACGATGGATAATTCCGAAAGAAGTGTACAAAAGAAAACTAATAAAACAAATAGTTGTTCTACTTCTTACGGTTTAGTTGTCAAGACCGATTGTGGACGCATCCTTGTTATTCGTCGTAAAATACCTTATTGTATTCAAAATTATTTTTTTCACTTGCACAAACTCGGTTTCAAAAATCTCTGTTTTGATTTTCAAACGGTGCGAGAGGATTTCGAAAAGAAATGGCTTCCCAATTTAGATTGCAACGACCATTTGGATTACGCGTGTTTTAACGAAGGTAGCATGTACGAAGACTTTTACGACTTCCCGCACGGTCAGTGTCAGAGTAACAATAGCAACAACGTGTATCGAAAATTTTTGTCAGCATACAGGGAATTTCGAGAAGAAACTGGTTATCGATTTAGATTCAAAAAGAAAGACATTGACGAATTTCCTCTGGTGAAATTGGAATTTTTAGGAAATGACAGTTACAGATACGTTCAGTACTATTTTATCGTGGAATGCGTCAAAGGTTTGAAAAGAAATTCGTACTTTGATTCTTTTGATAATTTCAACGTTTCGCAAAACATCCAGAGTTGGAATGACGATCGTCTGATATATCAAAGTATTTTAGTGCCGTGCAAAGAAGCTTACCAAAAGTTTGTCGTGCAACAAAAAATAAAATGCGATTTAAAGCATTTACTCTGCTTGGAAAATTTTCCTACTTCTCCTTTCTTTGAATCATAAAAAAAAAATTTGTACGAATAAGAAAGCTCAATAATATAAAAAAAAACTTATTTATTTTTTTACATAAAAAAACAAACGGATTACAAAATGATGAAAAAGAAATGAACGATTTCATTTATTTTTTTACGTATTTTCTACTGAAAATAAACAAAAAAAGGTTATACTAAGAAATATTTTTGTCAATCCTGACCTTTCTGGCCAGGTCAGGTCTACTCGAAACAGCTCAAATGGACACACGTTCAAGCAAGCTTCTGTAGTTGCTTTTATCATAAAAAAAATACAAAAGGACACACGTTCAGGCAAGTTCCTGTAGTTGCTTTTATCATAATAAATTAATTAATATTTTTCTACTAAAATATAAAACAAAAAAGTTTATACAAAGAAATATTTTTGTTACTCCTGGCCTTTTTTGGCACATATATAAGGTCAGGTCTACTCGAAACAGCTCAAACGGACACACGTTCAGGCAAGCTTCTGTAGTTGCTTTTATCATGAAAAATAAAAATAAAAAATAAATAAATAAATAAACAAAAAAGTTTTTACAAAGAAGTTTTTGTCAGTCCTGGCCTTTTTGCCTCATATAAGGTCAGGTCTACTCGAAACAGCTCAAACGGACACACGTTCAGGCAAGCTTCTGTAGTTGCTTTTTTAAAAACAAAGAAATATCACTCTTGACCTTTTGGCTTTTATCATAAAAATAAAATAAAATAAATAAATAAATATAAATAAAATAAAATAAAATTTTACTAAAATATAAAACAAAAAAGTTTATACAAAGAAATAGTTTTGTTACTCCTGGCCTTTTTTGGCACATATATAAGGTCAGGTTTACTCGAAACATCTCATATGGACACACGTTCAAACAAGCTTCTGTAGTTGCTTTTATCATGAAAAATAAAAAATAAATAAATAAATAAACAAAAAAGTTTTTACAAAGAAGTTTTTGTCAGTCCTGGCCTTTTTGCCTCATATAAGGTCAGGTCTACTCGAAACAGCTCAAACGGACACACGTTCAGGCAAGCTTCTGTAGTTGCTTTTTTAAAAACAAAGAAATATCACTCTTGACCTTTTGGCTTTTATCATAAAAATAAAATAAAATAAAATAATAAGAAGAAGAATAAATAAATAAATAAAATAAAATAAAATAAAATTTTACTAAAATATAAAACAAAAAAGTTTATACAAAGAAATAGTTTTGTTACTCCTGGCCTTTTTTGGCACATATATAAGGTCAGGTTTACTCGAAACATCTCATATGGACACACGTTCAAACAAGCTTCTGTAGTTGCTTTTATCATGAAAAATAAAAAATAAATAAATAAATAAACAAAAAAGTTTTTACAAAGAAGTTTTTGTCAGTCCTGGCCTTTTTGCCTCATATAAGGTCAGGTCTACTCGAAACAGCTCAAACGGACACACGTTCAGGCAAGCTTCTGTAGTTGCTTTTTTAAAAACAAAGAAATATCACTCTTGACCTTTTGGCTTTTATCATAAAAATAAAATAAAATAAATAAATAAATATAAATAAAATAAAATAAAATTTTACTAAAATATAAAACAAAAAAGTTTATACAAAGAAATAGTTTTGTTACTCCTGGCCTTTTTTGGCACATATATAAGGTCAGGTTTACTCGAAACATCTCATATGGACACACGTTCAAACAAGCTTCTGTAGTTGCTTTTATCATGAAAAATAAAAAATAAATAAATAAATAAACAAAAAAGTTTTTACAAAGAAGTTTTTGTCAGTCCTGGCCTTTTTGCCTCATATAAGGTCAGGTCTACTCGAAACAGCTCAAACGGACACACGTTCAGGCAAGCTTCTGTAGTTGCTTTTTTAAAAACAAAGAAATATCACTCTTGACCTTTTGGCTTTTATCATAAAAATAAAATAAAATAAAATAATAAGAAGAAGAATAAATAAATAAATAAAATAAAATAAAATAAAATTTTACTAAAATATAAAACAAAAAAGTTTATACAAAGAAATAGTTTTGTTACTCCTGGCCTTTTTTGGCACATATATAAGGTCAGGTTTACTCGAAACATCTCATATGGACACACGTTCAAACAAGCTTCTGTAGTTGCTTTTATCATGAAAAATAAAAAATAAATAAATAAATAAACAAAAAAGTTTTTACAAAGAAGTTTTTGTCAGTCCTGGCCTTTTTGCCTCATATAAGGTCAGGTCTACTCGAAACAGCTCAAACGGACACACGTTCAGGCAAGCTTCTGTAGTTGCTTTTTTAAAAACAAAGAAATATCACTCTTGACCTTTTGGCTTTTATCATAAAAATAAAATAAAATAAAATAATAAGAAGAAGAATAAAAAATATTATATTATGAACGACTTTGACTCTATTCCGGTAAAAAAAAACCCGTACCTTACAAGTACGTCGAAGATTTACCGCGGCGTCGATCGGAAAGAAAACTATTTTCTGCTCATACTTGCAGAGATTGTGAGGAATACTTCAAGAGCATCGACGATCCGAATAGATTGCAAAAATGTTCTCGTCATCGAGGTACTCCAAGGCCTCCAACTCCCGAACACTATTGGGATATGGAATATTTTCCTCCTGATTTGGAAGCCACTCGTTGGATTCGATCTTCTGAAAAATCGAATCGTTACGTCGAAGAAAAAGAAAAGTCGCAACCTCTCTCCTCACTTGATTTGAAAGCCGACTCCCCGTTGTCGGAGAGAGAGAAAAAAAACCAACTAAGCAAATAAAAAAGAGCTGAAGTTTTTTTTTTGTGAAAGAAATATGCGATCAAAAAATCCGCCTCGTAAAAGAATTTCAAAAAGCTTGTTATTTTTCTGGAAACAAATCCCTCAGGGAGAAATTTCGTTGTTGATACCTTCTGAACCCAACCTCGGTAACTCATTTGTTCTAATCGATTCTCGAGAACTATTAGTCCGCTGCGAAGACGGTCGTTACTTGCTGTACATCGTTCAACATTATTTAGAAGTCTAAGCAAGCGGTAGTTTTGCGATGTTTGATTTGGATTATCACAAGATCACTATCGCAGAGCATTATTTTAAAATTTTGCACTCTTATGAAAAACCTGAAGAATTCAAACTATTTGTCTCTCGTTGGTTCCACCTTTTGAAAAGTTACAGTAAAAGACCCCGTTTTCTGTATTTCGAACCTAGAATACCCCTCTTGAGTCATCTCATTCCGAAAGCCGTGGCTGTACTGATAGTACCTTTTCACAACACCAAACCGCGCTACTCGATACGAAACGTATCAGTTTTCCCTTTATACCCATTCAAGATTTGTTTGGACCACAAAAACGTGTGTTCTAAAGACGGTGAAGAATTATTACATCTCTATTTGAAACTGACCGATATCTGTCTGATTGGATTTTATCGAGTCGCGTATCCTCACCGCATCGAAGAAGAGTTGAAAAAAAAATTTCCCGCAGCAAGGATTTACGGGTCGGAATCCTTTGCGACTTTTATCAGGGTGTGCCGAGAGATTGCGTGACGTGGTTGAGAATACCGATTAAATCATTGTTTTTGTCCTCGGGGTATTCTCTTAAAACGGGTGGAGTGTTTATCCAGTTCAGTACGTAACGATAATGCAATATGTTGTATTTAAAGTAGTTGTCCAGGCGAATCGCCGGAACGTAAGTTTCGTCGTCGGAATAGTCGTGCGTGTCGATGTACAAAAAGAAAACGTTCTTGTCCAACAACACGAACCAGTTGTTGGGAAGGATTTGAATGAGGCGGAAGTTTTTCCAAGATCGGATCAGGACGTAATGCATGTGAGAAGGTCGACCAACGGCTGGTTCCAAATTGAAGCCAAGTAGTAAAAAACACAAGAGAATGAAGAACCAATACATTTCTTGGATTCTCTTTTTAATAGTCCTCGTCACTGTGGTCAATCTGTACTACAAACCTCGAATGAGTTGGACCCTCGGAACGGCCTCAAAAAATCCCGCAGCCATCATGGCCATCGACCTCATCTCTTGGAACGCTTGTCCTCTTCACGGTTTCGAATGTCCAAAAGGAGAGGAGCAAACTTGCGATTGTGAAAAACTATGCATCAACGGAAACGAATTCGTTCCGTTTCGTATATTAGATATCGACGAAATCTACGTGATGAATCAGCGACTTCCACCAGGGACGTATTGCTTACCGAAGGGATTGGAAGCGTGCGACCTAAGAACTTCGAAGATATTATATTCTTTGTCGGGATGGATTTGTTCTTCTCGTAACGAATCGTTTTACAGTAACGGAAAGCTGTTGGCCTGCAAGCATCCGGATGCCATGAATAACGATCTAAACGTTTTATGGGATTACTTGAAAAATGAAGTGGCGGTCTGGAACGTCGATTCTTACGAAAAAATGAACAACGGAAAAGAATTGCGTTACAGGTGCAAGTGCGATTCCCTGGACAAAAGCAACAGGAAATTATTGAATATCATTCCTTTTGTTTGCTCCAGCGACTACTGTATCCGGGATTTTAAGAATCCTACGTCCGGCATGGGTTGGAACGGAACTAAATGCCTCTGCGGAGTTTACGACCACTTGAATCCGCTGGACGAGACGTCACCCTGCATGAGTGAAAAAACACGGTTTGCCGATGAAAAAACTTTTGTGGGAAGAGTGGAATGCACATCGGACACTTCCTGGGTGAAACACTCGATATTCTGCCCCGAAGACAAAAATTACCTCAGTTTCACTACGCCGTTTGTTGAATCTCAGCATCCTAAGGATTTTTTGGATAAAATAATCTAAAAAAAAAAAAAATCTATGATGGAAAAAGTTAAAAAATGTATATTTTTTTTTTCACATGCTGTTATAAAAAAGAGGACTATCAACTTCCACGAACATCATTTTACGATCTACTACTATATACTGACGTCTTGTAGAAGAAAACACTCCATGGAACTTTTAAAGCGGATAAACGAAGTGGATCAAGCACCGTTCAATTCCTACATATTTTTTGATTTGAGGAAGGGTATTTCGTACTTACACCGAGAAGACTACGAGGAGTTCACGAAAGAATGGATTTTGAACACGATTTCGAAACAACCCGCTTTGGCAATGGATTTGGCATCTGCACAACAGCACTCTCTCGTTTTCGATTTGGATTTCAAGACGACAAACAACGAGACCAGAGTCAACAAAGATTACTTGCCCAATATCCAATCTACTCTCAAACTTTTGTTCCTACCGTTCATTTCTAATTTCACGTACATCTTAACTACCCGAGACGATTCGGGTGGAATTCACATTCATCTTCCGGAATTCACTATTGCCTACGACGATTATATTTTCCTCTGCGAAAACTTAAAACACAAATTTTACTTTACGGGAAACACGGGGAGCTATGAGCTTGACGTACTGAAAAACGTTATGCTACCTGGTTCGATCAAGCCCAAAGCAAACTCCCCTTACAAACCCTTGCATATCGTGTACGTGGACGAACAACACACTGTCACGGTCGATTTCCAACCCATAGATTTGGAAAAAGAGCTACATCGAGCGAAAACCGACTTTAAGAAGAGAAAACACAACAGCAGTTCTCTTTTCCGCCAATTTCTTTTCTTGAGCGAGCAGCAGTGTCGCGTTCATGTCAAACAGTATCTGATGCCCATCTCCATGCCCCTCTCACCTCTCTACAAGCTCTCGTTCGGGACGACTATAAGCAAAGAAAACGCGAAAGGTCAAAGTCAGGTGGAAGTGGCACAGTTCACTTACAAAAGAACTGGCGAAGCCGGTTTTATTTGCAAAGATAAAAAATTACTCTTCGACGGATCGCATTTTTTGAAAACATTTTTTTACTTGCAATTCAATGCCTTCACGCTACAAAATTTTGAGACGCAAAACTATGCACTGAAAGCCTGGTTTAAGAAATCCCTAAGCCTCACGGCGGAGATACACGAAGCAAACAGCCATCCCCTTTTCGATTCCATCAACCAAACTCTTCGCGAGGATAACGGTAGTCTCGTCAACGATCCGAACCCCATCAAAACCATCTTGCAATACGATAGAGGGTATTACTTTTTACCCGTTTTCTACACCCTCGTAAAAACGTTGAAGATGGATTCCAAAATGCTCGTCACGCAGTTGAGGTCGTTCGTTGCCGAAGAATTCTGTCCTATTCTGGATCGGCTCGAGAACATCAACGAAATTCACATTCATCACATAGCGTCTCACTTCACGCTAGCCACCATACATTTCTGCGGGAATAACATGTACAAAACACCCGATAAAGCTAGAGACAAACTTTCCAGGATCATGAAAGATTCCAAGAGAGCCATACTGAGCGTTTCGACTACCGAACAGATGGGGGAGTTGGTCAGAAGGATTCAGGAGTACCATTTTCCCATTCTCATGTTACGGTTAGCGAACGCCGTAAAGAAATCTTCGCGCTACATGTGGAACTACATAACGGAATCGTGGCAGGAGGTTTCGCAAGACAAAGAAATCAACGATCACATGGTGAATCTTTACACCAGTATCCAGTCTTACGTTTCCGAATACCGAAACTCCGGGGGACTCGGAGGGCCCGACAATGACTTGTTGAAAAAGTTTTCGTTGGCACCAGTCGTTTCGGCCATTTTGAGTGACACCAGTATCGAGAACCGCACGGTTCAACTGGATCAGCACAAGTGGCTTTTGCGATTGCCCGCCGGAATGTTGGACTTGTTGACCGGTCACATCGGAGGCACGGTACCCGAGCTCTTCATGTCCAATATCAAACTCGGCTTCGATTTGCAGCGCGAGGTTATGATGGATTTGTTTCATGATCAGAATTCCCCGCCCCCCCTCGTGAAACTTTACTCGCTCTTGACGACCAAAACCTTCTTTTTGACCTACTTGAAAGAGCTCTTTTTAGACAGGACGGATGACATGGTAGAAACGCTGAAGGAACTCGTGAGAGAACGATTGCCGGAGATCAGCTCGAACAGTTTCGCCCTTTCCGTCATACACTTTTACGTCCAAATCTGTAAATACCTCTCTTTCGAATACGATTTGATTATGTATTTTTCGGACGTGCTGGCCAGTATTTTAATCGCGACTAATTACGAACGCAAGTTTTTCGTTGTCAGAGGAACCATGCGGAACGGGAAAAGCAAACTGTTCGAGTTGCTCAGCAAGACATTCGGAGGTTATTACCACAGCATACAGTCGGAAAACTTAACGACGGGGTCGCACAACACGAATGCGATGCCGGAATTGGCCTCGACACTCTTCTCCTGTCGCATCGTGACGGCGGACGAGTTGGAGAGCAAGGTCAACGAGAACCGGATCAAGCAAATCACCGGAGATTCGCAAGTATCGTTTCGAAATCTGTACGAAGCGAACGTGGGAGGTATTCCGACCGCCAAGATCTTCACGACGACTAACAACGTTCCCGAGAACGTGACTTCGCAAGCTTTTCGGGACAGGGTAGTCGCCATCCCTTTCGATGCGACTTTTAAGAGAAAAGCTCCAGAGAGTACCTCCGAACAAGTGCGGCTCAACCAATATCCGAAACAATCATACGTTATAGAAGACTCTTATCGGGGCTGCTTTTTGTTTTTGTACTTTCACCTCAGACATTGCATGAGTTCCAAAGACGGACTGCTCCATTACCGGGACGAGCCGGATTGCGTGACGGAGTACACGCAGGACTTTTTGGTCAACACCGACGTCTACAACCACTTCAAAACGTACATGGATGTTCAACTGGAATCGACGAACGTCACGACCATGAGCGACTTGCGGTCGGCCGTTCGACATTATTTGAAGTCGTCGACCAAGAACATGGCTCTTTCCGAAACCGACCTCATTATGAAATTTGATACCGAATTTTCGGAGTTCAGAAAATCAGACATGGATTTGAAAACGTTCCAATACGACAGCTTTTTGAATTACGCAGCACCAAAGGACAACGAAAAAACTAACGAGTGTTTCGAAAATAGTAATTTATCGATGTTCCCCGGCCCCACTTCTCCTCCTCCAGCCAAAAAAAAAGCAAAATTGGAACGAGAAAAAAAATACATGGAACCCTTTACCGACACGATCGTTTACTACAAGGGTGTGGTTATCAAGAATCTCAGAAAGAGTGATAATTAAGAATGGACGAGTACTATGACATCAAAGTGTTGAGGAAGAGCAACATGCGAATCGACTGGCTCATCGAACATGTCGCTTCACAAAATTCCCACCGTTTGAGAGACTTGCGAAAAAAAAGCCTCGTGTTCAAAAACTTTAACGTCGTGACCATGCGACTCGTTTTGAGTTTTCAAAAAGAAGCACTCGACCACATCCAACATATAAAAGAATACGTTAACGAGTACGGGATGCTGTACAACATTATCAACCAAAACGAAAAATGGTTCAATGCCGTTCATTTCGACTACGAAAATTTTCCTTTGATGGAGCGTGACGTGTTGGGTAAAATAAAGATTATCGCAAGCCATATGTATGCACCGCACACAAATATGTTTGATGCCACTTGCCTTTACCTTCTATATTTTTATGCATTGCTCGTGAATCCGGGAACGAATTGGATAACCATCGACTATATCTCTGGTGGTAACCGATATCACCAATATGCAACTAGACTACAATTCGCAGCACAGGAAACCACCCTTTGCCCGTCACGTTGTAATATAAAAATAAAATAACTTCTCATTACGCTTAAAAAAAAAAAAAAGATATTGGTGAGTCGCTTTAGAAGTTACACGTGGTATGATGATTGACAAGCATTAGTTTTAAAGCATTGAAATGCTACATTGCACCACCACGAAATGCATCGGTAAGAGTTTTTTTTTTTTTTTTGCGAACGCATTTTGTAACGAGTTTCTACAACTGGTTTCGTGTAGTGATTTTTTCTTGACAAATCTCATGTTTTGTTTTTTTTTTTTTGAAAAAAAGTTTCTTTTTTTAATAATATTTTTTTAATGTTGAAATTTCTTATTGTAGTCAAATAAAAAAACAACAGGATTTCTTCCAAGACCCTCTATATATATGACCACACCAGCCTTGAAAGCACACATAACGCGAAGAGTTAAGAAAGTAAGTTTTTGTGCTCCATATAGACTGGTAAATTTTCCCGATTTGCACACACCTTTGACGTCACACGTCCGAGTTGTGAGGCTTTATATAGAGAGGGTGTTGGGGGTTCTTCTCCACTTCATGACTGGACCGGCTATTCGCGAATACACAGTGACCGTCAGGAACCCTGCCATAGTCTTCCGAAGAGGTATCTTGGTACATTACCTGGCTTCTTTTTTCTTGATAAAAGAACGTAGAGTGCGCTTTAGACTCTTGACTTGGCCTGTCCAGTGGAAATATCAAGGATCGTTCGTTCGTTTTCGAGTTCTTCTGTACCACTTCTACTACAACAAGCATGAAAAAAATCTCCCTTTACGCTCCAGAACCCTTGTGCGACGACGTTTTTTTACAAAACGCTCGTCAGGAAGGACTTTTAAATCTGCTAAAACACGCGGATCGGAGATGTCTTAGCATTGAAAAAACGGACAACATCGACGATTGTATTTGTGACGACGAAGGTGGAAAAGAACGGGAGACTTTCCCTTCTTCTTTGAGCGAGAAAAGTGTGCAAGACTGTCTGAAATCTGACGGAAAAGAAGAAAAAACCACTGTAGAACGTCACCCGTCGTCTTCGGAAACTCCTCGACAGAGGATAGTGGTGCACGAAAATTCCATCAGGGTTATAGATCCGGTAGACGGATATCCATCTTACGCACTTCCGAGTCGATGCACGAAAGAAGAATTGGTCACGGTCGTTGCATGGCTCACTCGTCACATGTTTCAAACTTTCGAAACAAAGATACGCAATAAAACTCTGGTCCGTTTCTTGGAATCCAATAAATCTTTTAGAAAACTCTCAGGGGGCTCCTGCACGGTTTGCACGCGTTACGTTCTCAAAGGCGTACCCGTTTTTTTCCTCCCTCACATCGTGCTGTCGGCCAAAAACAAAGGCCCCACTTTGGAGAGCGTTCTTAAGCAATGACGAAACCCAGCAATCGTGAAATGGAGCACGCCTTGCGTTACGCGACGGAGACCACCAAAGTTTTTTTGATGGATAGGTACAAAAATAATTTCCCGGATTACTTCGACGGTGCCGTCATGGTCACTAGACCGGCTACGAAATCTGATTATTACGTTCCTAGCACCTTGAGAGACGCGGTGGTGGTGGAAAGCACTAGTTTCGATCAAACGGGGTGTTTGCGCCTCGCTTGTTTCCCGTTCAAGGAATCAGGAAAACCGTGTGAAAAAACGGATCAACCGCTATGGGTCCCCTTTGGAAAGCAGTATACCGTGGCTTGCCAAACCGCCTGTAAAAACCCCGCCTCTGTCGATTTAGAATGGAGGAACGATGTCTGTCACGAAGCAAATCCTTTGAAGAAACTTTTGGCCATGCTACCCGAACAAGTTTTCGGTCGAACCAAAAAACACGATATTCATTACGGATTGGATTTGAAAGACGGCCGCTTGGTGTTGAACAAAGAGTACTGTGCCGCGTACGGTTTGGAGTTCGACGGAAACAACTGCTCTCTACATTGGTTGCAACATGTAGGCGAAGTGGTTCTCGGGACCACTTTCACGAGATCCCTCGTCATGGGTGAACGGAAGCCATACGTTCGTTCACCTCCACCGAACCAATTGCCATCGGAACTGACGACGATGAAGATGCCTCCCCCTGCTTCCGACGATTACGAACCTCCTTTCTCGGTGGCTTCACCCGAAGAAGACGACGTGATTCGAGAAATAGTGACCGATCTAGCATTGGACGTTGGAATAGACTTCACGATGGATGCCGTGGCATACCTCCTGAAAAAACGAGTCCCCAAATTACTGATCAAAGCCGCTTCTGATATTTCCACTAAAGCTGCCTTGACTCAGGCCGTCCTTCAAACGTACACGAGATTTGGAGTGCATGTTTTGAAATCGCTGGGCAAAACGGTGAAACTCACCTCGAGCATCCTGACGGGATTTTCAATCTTCTCACTCGTAATAGACGTGTTTGATCCCTACGAGTTCGGCAATCTTCTGAATGACTCGCAGCTGAGCAAAATAGATTTTCAATTGGACGTGAAGTATTACTTTCGCGAGGGCGATTACAATTCGGTCGTCACCCCAGAATTTGTGTGGGATGCAGGTATACTCGAAGAAGACCAGTCCGAGCGATTCGAATACATGATACAGAAAATCACCGAGTATCTCACGGCATTGCATTCGGAACCTCCGCCCGGTGAGTTGCCCGCCGTTTACTCATCGTTCGACTTTGCTCGATCGAAAGCGCAAGTTGCCAAAGGCACGGAATGGGTAATTCACGTCGTGGTGGTATCGGTTTTTTTCGTTTTTGCCGTTTTATTTTTATCGCGAATACACTTGTGGGCTCCCCTCTTGTTTTTCACATACCTTCTCTCGAGGGAAAGGTAATAATTAATATAATAAAGTATGCTCAGAGAGTTGTTCGATTTCGTATTGCAACGCGAACAAACCGTCGTGTTCGGGAATCTCGGGCGATATCCCCAAATTCTTTTCAACGCCCTGTTATCCATCCCTCAATTGGACGTGGCAGTAGTTTCCAAACATTACAGGTTTCCTTCCACTTCCGATAACCGCATCAGGGTCATTCGACCGGACAACGTCCTCGGCGAGCGCTGCGATTTACTAGTTTTCGTAGAGCCCGCTCCGCTTCAAAAAATCGAAAAACCTACAAACGTGAGTCGAATGGCCGTTTTCACTAGTCATTTCAGTTTCGAGAAGCGTCCCGAAACACTGTTTTCGTACGTCAGCTACTACTACGCTACCGATTTGAACGAAAGCGCGCGTCGCACGAGAGCGCTTTTGGAAATACAGGACGGCTCTCTCCAAACGCGCGATTCGAAGCACGTGAAATTGGACCACGTCAATATTATTACTGTCAAGGGAAAAAACGATTCTGTTGTAGTAGATACGCGAGACACGTACGTTTTGATAGATTTGACTGGATACACTTCTTCTACCTTCGAAATGTTTTTAGCATTTTGGGACGCATTCGATTTTCTCAGCGGTAATTACGAATACGTAAAAGGATGGTTGATTTGTTTTCCGGAAAAGAACGGACGTCAGGCCTTCGAACAATTCACTCAAAATTGTTTAGACAAATTGTTTTGTATAAGATTCGATTACGGAAACGTGGAAAGTTTGTCCGATATTTTATCGCTCTTGCCTTTTTATCGTTCCGGAACCATCGACCGGACATTTAAAATTCCCAAAGCTTATTTTGGGAAAATTCCTTACGTCGTCACACCGACTGCTCTCGAAGCTTGCAAAGCGGCAGCGATGCACAATTTGGAACATTTAGCAGGCCCCGTTTATCTCGTGAAAGATTGAAAAAAAAATATATTTTTTTAATGAAATGTTGTTGAATCATAAAAAAAAAATGTTTTTCATTAAGAATGTACTTTTTTTCTCAAACCAAACACGAAATAAAAATATTTTATTCCATTACAAGCATTTTTTTTTTCAGCGAATAGATCTTTCACTGTGCAGAGTCATCAGTTGAAAGTTGCACGAATCGTTCAGAAGCGCAATGATGTGTGCTGTCTTTCTTAAGCTTTGATCTGCCAACATATCGTTTTGAATTCTCTCTTCCCTTGGTAAGTCAAACATCTCATCTTCTACATTCGTGTTCAATACCAAGTGATAACCCTCTGCATTATTTTGCTTTTGCAGTATGAATTGATAAGCGTCGAAATCTTCTTTTCGACGTCTTTTGTGAGGTGGTACGATGTTGACTGAAGTATACGATTTTTTTGCATAATCGAAAGCTAAATTGGGACACTGGGTGTTCTTTATATCAGAAAAAGCACTAGTGGCTTCGTTTTTTTGAGCAAAACGTATATCAGAAGAAGCACTAGTGGCTTCGTTTTTTTGAGCAAAACGTTCGAGGTCTAATTGAGCTTTTTGATACAGAAAATTCGATAAATTATGTCCGGGAAACTCTCTTCCAAATAACTCTTTCATCAATCGTCGTTCTTCAACCGGATAGTGCTGAAAAGGAGTTGCCGTTTCAAACATCACTCTAAAGTATAGTTCTAAATTGTTGAGGCGATTGGTCATTTTTCGAATATCCTCCGACGTATAAGTTTTCCGAGCATTGTTTGTAGTATTCTTCAATGGTGATGCTGATGGATTCTCCGTATCGTTGCTGATGAAATTTACATTCGGACACGGGAGGTTACTTAGAGCAGAAGCATTCTCGTTTTGATCACATAAACGTTCATCGTCAAGTTTAGCTTTCTGGTTTAAAAAATTCGATAAATCATCATTTGGAAATGCTTTTTTAAATTTTTTTCCCATAACTTCTTTTTCATGAGGAGAATAGTTTTCAAAGGGAATATGATTTTCAAACATGTGCTTAAAGTACACATCTAAAAGCTTGAGACGGTCTGTTTTGTAGTCAATTTCATACCACTAGTAGGGCCGTTAAAGGGAAAAAAGCACCCGAATTGTTCAGATTGTGATAAAATCACCAAAATTGCTGGAGGTATAGTTTAAAACATGCTGAATCCAAAATCGACCGGAAGCACTCTGGCGGAAGCGTTGTTTGGGACTTCCGGTCAAAAACAAAATGGCCACCCGCGGGCCTATGTTTGGTTGTTTTAATGATATAAAGATAATTTTGGTGACAAATATTATGTTTTAAAGGTCAAGGATCATGATTATGATACAAAAATGTGCAATTTATACATAAAAAATTGATTAAAATTCAGTAAAATCTCTTAAATAGTGAGATAGAGTCAATCGGTAGGTTTTTTCTCAAAACATTTGTAAAGAAGTTTTTATTTAGACGGTTTTACATGTGTTTGAGGTGCTGATTCCGAATATCAAGTTTGCTGTCACGTGGTAGGTCGGCTTTACATAAAAAATTTAAAAAAAATCTTAAAATGTTTTTCTATATCTTCAGATTTTTGCTTATATTTCAAAAACTATAACTTATTTGAAGATGATCTCACTTACAAAGTTAAAGTAAACAAAATTTACTATAAAATTCACTATTAAACTTCCGTTTTCTGAAGAATAGTAGTTCAGTTAGAGAGTGCTGAAAAGCAGCTATTCTTTTGTTCTTCTTCAAAAAAGTCACAAACGTACGTTATATTAAATATTAAAATTATTTAATTATTGATTAATTTCCTTAATTAATTAAATTATTAAATAATTTATTTTACTCGGAAAATACAACAAAATACTAAATCTATGTATTAAATTATAGGAATGTTTAAATGTACTGGTATTGTATTTGTTTTCATATGGTGTTGAATCCGAATTTAAGGTTTATTTTTAAGTAAAAGGTCACCTTCAAATCAAAAATTGCCAAACATTTTTCTCAAAAAGTGCAGTGCATCAAATTTTAAGCACGTAAAATTTCTTATAACAAGCATATTAGTTCATTTTTATCTTTTGACAAGCGGTCCGCTAGAGCTTTCTTAAGAAAAGTGAATTTTTCTTCTTTCAATAAAGTGAAGAATGCCTGCTATTTCGCCACTACATCTCAAATAAATAAAAATTATTTTCAAACATTTTATGCCAAATGAAATAACATTTAATTTCTACACACAAACGTGAAACTCACTGTTTATCAGAACGCTTAATATAAACACTTAACAACTCTTCAGAAAATTAAAATTAACCATAATGCATCTACGTACTATTTTGTAGGTACTACACTTTTTTGAGAAACTATAAGTTTTGTGAAAATTACGAAAAACTAATAATTAAAATAAAAATTTTGAGGCAATTTTTTAATATCTAATATTTAATAATTTATAATTATTTTTTGAACATGCTTAGTCATCAATTAATCCGAAATATTTTTCCTTATGGTTAATACACCAAAAGTAAAGCGAAAATTGGAGATAAACAGCTAGGAAGGCCCGTTTCGGCCGCAAGGCGCAAAAAACTTTATTCGCGATTTTCGCTTATCCCCTTCCCCCTTCTCAGTGAATGATAATATAGGGCATTATTTTAGTAAGGAATGAAATTCTGTTTCACGTGGCATAAAAATTTGTGGATATTATTTGTTTTCTAGCGGGTGGAAACGTACGTTTGTCACATTTTTGCAGAAGAACAAAAGAATAGCTGCTTTTCAGCACTCTCTAACTGAACTACTATTCTTCAGAAAATGGAAGTTTAATAGTGAATTTTATAGCAAATTTTGTTTACTTTAACTTTGTAACTGAGAGCATCTTCAAGTAAGTTACAGTTCTTCAAATATAAGCAAAAATCTGAAGATAGAGAAAAACATTTAAAGATTTTTTTAAATTTTTTATGTAAAGCCGACCTACCACGTGACAGCAAACTTGATATTCGGAATCAGCACCTCAAACACATGTAAAACCGTCTAAATAAAAACTTCTTTACAAATGTTTTGAGAAAAAACCTACCGATTGACTCTATCTCACTATTTAAGAGATTTTACTGAATTTTAATCAATTTTTTATGTATAAATTGCACATTTTTGTATCATAATCATGATCCTTGACCTTTAAAACATAATATTTGTCACCAAAATTATCTTTATATCATTAAAACAACCGAACATAGGCCCGCGGGTGGCCATTTTGTTTTTGACCGGAAGTCCCAAACAACGCTTCCACCAGAGTGCTTCCGGTCGATTTTGGATTCAGCATATTTTAAACTATACCTCCAGCAATTTTGGTGATTTTATCATAATCTGAACAATTCTTCCCTTTAACGGCCCTACTACACTTGTATATTGTCTGAGCATCGTTGTTGTTATCTGAAGGATTCATCTTTATCTTCTTTGATGATGATGAATTTTCCACATCGCCAAAAGCTAAATTCGCGCGACGGATGTTGTTCATAGAAACATTATCGTTAGCAATACATTGGTTATCTAATTGAGCTTTTTGATTTAAAAAATTAAAAAAATCTTCCCTGGGAAACCTTTTATAAAATAATTCTTTCATAGATTTTTGTTCTTGGGCCGAACAGTGTTCAAAAGAGGTTTTTGTTTCAAACATGTTTTTAAAGCTTTCGTTTAAAACTCTGAGGTGGCCGATCATTTGTCGTATCTCTTGTTGCGTATAAGTTTTCTCAGTACCTTCACCGTTAGAGAAAATCATCTTTATCTTCGATAAAAATGAAATTTGTGGAAGAAGTGATTCGACGGCTGGCCGTTAAATCTGTTACTTCGGTTTCGCTGCACGGTAGTCCTCTGAACTTGCACATTCATTACAAAGACGGAAGTTATTACCGAAAAAAGTACGACTTGGGTCTCAGAGAGTTTTTGATTTCAATGAAAGACGTGACACATCGGATCGTACCTCCTGACGAAGCTTGCATACCTTCCCCTTTGGGATTTTTCCAACTACTCGGTTACGAGGTAGAACAAGCTGTTCTTTTCACTAGAGGCGAGCATTCGATTTCTATTGTATTTTCATAGACGCTATGATGTCGTCCATTCGCTCGCAAGTGTAACGATATTTGAGGTATTTGAAAACGGTAATGGATAAAAGGGAAACGAGAACAACAAATGTTAAAATGGCAAAATGGAAACGGTAGTTTGTTTCGTTCGATTGAACGGTGAGAATACCAATGGAATACAAAAGGCCCCCAGCTAAAGTGAAAATTCCAATAGGCTCCAGTTTCGATGCATCGAACCACATGTTTTTATACTAATCTACTTTTCGCCAAGAGTAAGTTTTCATACACTTGATTCCAAAAATCTCCGTGGAGTTCGAGAGAAGTGTTAAGTTTACCAGAAAAGGAGGTGAAATTCGGCAGAGTGCTTGCAAAACTCATGATGGATAACTTCATGCTTTTCAGGGTGTATACTTCGATCCAATTTCTCATGCAAGTCCAAAGATGAACCCACGTAGGAAAATGTTCCTTCAATTCGTCGTGAAAACGTTTTTTATCGCCTGGATCCAAAATCGAATTCATAAACTCAACTATTGCTGAAAAAGTTTTTCGCATAATTGTTTCAGAATCCATGGCACTTTATTTCGATAAAGTGGTTTTCAGAGTCGAAACTTTTATTTTTTTTGCAATTGTCGACTCAAAAGTTTTTTGGACTCTCTCACACACAAGCTCCATCGATTATAGCATCAAACAGTTGATATTTATACCTGGTTTCTTTGTGATACTAATAGTTATTTTTTTTTATTATTTATGTAATATAATAAAATATAATTTTATTATATTTGTTTGAAAAAGGAATGGTAAAAAGAATTTGCATTATATGAACTGAACAAAATAGTTTGTTTTTTTTTAGTTTTTTTATTTTCAAAGTTCGCTATAAAAAGGAGAACACACTACACCTAGCCTTTTTATATCAATAATAATAATAATAATAATAATAATAATAATAATAATAAATAAATATATAATATAAGTTCATTATATTTGTGTGAAAAAGGAATGGTAAAAAGAATTTGCTTTATATATGAACTTAACAAAATAGTTTGTTTTTTTTTAATTTTTCCTTTTAGATTTTTTTATTTTCAAAATTCGCTATAAAAAGGAGAACACGCTACTCATCTAGCCTTTATATACCAATCCACCAGCCAAAAGCAGTGACATGATTTGAGTAACTGAAATAACGATCATAAAGAGTAGCTTCTTTTTCATCAAAGCGGCACCGGTGATTGCAGTGTCTTCGCCGTTCGTAGAGTACGCGAAATAGCCAAAGGTAATCAATCCGACGAATATCAAAACAACCAGTGTAACTGACAATATCAATTTCAGATTCATGCTTGTATGCTTTACTTATGCCATGCTGTAAATGACACCCACGACGGCCATTCCCAACAGATTAAGAACAGTAGGACTGACAATCAACATTTTATTACTGGACCAAAAAGCCTTTGCATCGACTCCAGCAGTTGTTAAAGTTTTCGCAGCATCATCATATACGAATGCTTTACTGGCTGCCATTTTGTACATGACAACTCCCTGGATGATAAGTGAAACGAGAAGCAAGACTGAAACAGTGACAAAGAGAATCGTTGTAAATCCAAATCCTTTAGGCATCCTTTACTAATACAAAGATATGAAGATCCATGCCATCGTTCATACTCAAGGAGTCGTGTTGGGAAAGACGTACGTGGCATTAGAATTGGCCTATTTGGACAGGACAGGGTACGAGCAACATTTCCTGATCAAGAGTCCGATTTCTTACAGAAATGCTCAACGAAAATATCCCCACTCGCGACCCGATTGCATAATGACTTACTCATTCGGAACAAAGTTTTCGGAAGTGCTGTATTTCCTACAATGCAGGCTCCAGTGCCTAGAAAAACATTTTCGAAACGAAAAAATAATTTTCGGATACAAAGGACGAAGCTACCAACACGAGATTTTAAAGAAAGCGGGAATACCAAACATTTTCAACGTCGAAAAGATTGGCGTTCAGACCCTTTCTGTGCGCCGGTACTTTTGCGCTTGGCACAAGGGACCTAGCAAGTGTGCCGTCGAAGCCATCCGGTTATTTGCACATGTTCTCGAGCAGTAGCTTGTTTTGCCGTTCCGCCAAATGTAAACGCTCCGTCAACATCATCAAGTCCGAGTACTCGGTTTCTTCCGTTTGTTGTCGTTCCTCCTTTTCTACGGACTTCCACAGTCCATCGTATTCCGTCAGGGCCAAGAGTCGTTGGAAAACGTCAATCGTTTTTGGAGTATGTTTCTCTTGCGTGAAAAAGGGGACTTGTTGAACGGAAGCATGCACGCTTCGAATGTTTTCTATAAAGCTATCGGTTTCCGGGTCTGTGTGTGTTGTTAGAATCTTCGGTTTTTCGCCGTTCAACAGCTGACGCACGGAACGACGAACCAGTGTTTCGATCGATTGAGACAACAGGTGCGTTGGTTTCAAGAGAACGAAAGACTCTAGCAAACGATCCGACTGCCAATGAACGGCGTCCACGTATTCGAAATGCGGAACTAAATACATGGTCAGAGGATCGAAAAGTCGCCCGCGAGTTTTGTAAGTGACGTCGTAGAGCAGTTCCATGCGTCTGGCATAGAATCTAAAATTCTGACTGTTGACAGGTGTTGCTTCTTTCAATATCGGTCGACGGTGATTTAAAAGCTTCCGCGCGAATTCCCCCCAGAAAAAAGCCGAAGAATACTCGAAAGTAGTGTTTTCGTCGTCCGGTTGCGACAACAGAGTATTCAATATCATTTTGTCGTCAGAAGAAGCAATGGGGAACGGATGACAGTTCCTTTTAGCTAGGACGAAAAGTAAATGTTTAAAGAAACGATCGAGCGCTTTTATTTTGAAAAGAGGATAAGGCACGTTTTCCTGTTGGTCCAAAAATACTTTGTCCAGGTAGGTGATGACGGCATCTAAATCTCCATGCACGTTGTACGAAAAAGAAGAAAGTCCTCCATGAATAATAGCCTCACGCCAATTTATCCCTTCTGCATTTAATTTAATTACTAACCATTCGTATTCACGCGGTGGGTTGATGGGAACTTCGGAAGATCCAAAGATTAAATGATTTATCCAATCAGAGGAATAAGGCTTGCACATCTTGGTTCCACCTCAATAAGTTGAAATGAAACGGCTGATATTTCGCAGTGTAATACTGAACCAAATTGCGTGCCATCAATACATGTAAAAAATAAGTAACGAAAAACACTAAGACATATACCGATAACATTCTCACCACAGACTTGTCTTTTTTTTTCTTCGTATGAGTGTCATAACGCAAAAGCACTCGGTTTGAGGTAAAAAATAAAAAAAACCTATTGTTTAACCTATTTTTTTATATCATCAGGACATAGACAATAGCATTTGAAATACACTTTTAAAGACCAAGCTCGCCTCCGATATGACTTTTATTCACGTGTCTTATCAAACTGTGGAGGACCTGGTGGAAAAATTCCAGAAGCTCGATGTAGTTAGATCGGCTGTTCTTCCCAGTGATAAAGAGCACCCACCCAACTTTGTACTGGTGAAACCCTATCTATATTTTGGTTCTTACGGAGGTTTGATAAACAACTCCGTTATCGAGCGATATTCCAAAGAAGAAGAAGGTGTCGTGTCTTTTTTATCGTCTCGTCTCGACGAAAAGTTATCTCTGATGTGGTGGAGTACTTGCAATCCACCCTTCACGGGTAATTGTTTCGCACTCGAAATCCACGGTCGAGTAGGAGTAACTCTTCCGATTTTCGAATCCATGAAAACGAACACCATTCGAAAATACAAAGTGAAAAGTTCTTATTTCGGAGAAAAGGCCTGGCGCATCACTTGAGCGTCCTCCATGTATTTATCTTCGGGATACACTGCCACTCGTCTAATGTCGTTTACTCGGTTGTGAATGTTGTACCACAGTCGAGAAAAGTCGACCGCCGGATTTAAAAGTTCTTCTTTTAGTTGGTTTACAATTTTATGCATGTGTTCCATACAAACGAAGCACTTTAATGTGCGATACATTGGTTCTACCAGCAACTTGCGCCAGATAATGTTGGCTTGAGAAACGTCTGGTGAGGAGGAGGAGGAATTTTTCCGAAACTCGACTGCTTCGGCCATCCAATGAAACATTCGCCAGTAAAACGATCCGAACTGTCCCACGTGGAGGAAACTGAGTTTTTCCAAAACATTTTCTGCTTGGTATCGATCCGGCTGTACCGGTATACCGAAACCTACCATGAAATCACGTAATGCCGATGCACGGCTTTCGTGCAACAAATCCAGTACGGTTTGGTCCAAGTGTAACCACTTTTCAGCCGTCCACCGCAGGTTGTACGACAAAGTCAATGTCGAAAAGATATTCTGTTTCAAAAAATTTACCCACGCTAAAGTAGTTGTAAACGATTCGGGTTTTTGAAAAGAACGAATAAACATTTCTTCTTTCACAAGAGAAACAAGCCGCAGAAGGAAAGTGATGACGGTTTCGTCCAACTGTTGTTTGGAGTTCGTCGACAGGGTCAAAAAAGAACTAGAATCGAAATGAACGGGTAAAGAGCTACTCTTCGTCAAGAGGTTTACCCAGTGATGTACAAAGGGGTCATTCTCCTCTATCTTGATTTTCGATAAAGTTTGCATATTAACGTCACCCATGAGAGCTCGCTCCAATACTTTGAACGTCGAATGCTTCATCTCCTTTGTTTTTTCTTTTCTTTTTTTTTTTTGCAAAATGTTTTAAGAAAGATGTTAAACCATGTGCCAAATAATTTTATGCAGTGTCTGCAGAACACGAATAGGTATGTTGCAATGCAATACACCAAACTCTTGTTACGTGACGATCATTGTAAGTGGCTATTGTCCCCGACATCAATACGACACGATGAAAAGATCGGAATAATAATTTTTTTTTAACGATAATAAAAATAGAACACAATAATAAAAAAAAATAATTCCTGTAAAGAGAAGCACTACTACTATTTAAGGGTTAGGTGTTTTTTTTTTACACAGAACCGAGTACATTTGTCTCGAGCACTCGTCTCTAACCGCTCGTTATTTCTCCTAGCAGAATCGCGTTGAAAAGACCATGCTCTCGTCACAGAATTCCTCCATGCCGAATTTCTTCGTCCTTCAGTATGCGACAATGATTCGGCACGATACTAATCGAGAAAATCACGGAAATCGATCGTGTGTTCCGTCATGTTGCTTATTCCGACCACAGCATTCCGACCGAAATTTTCAGACACCGAGTGCGCGGCTCTTGAAATACGCCTTAGATTTTTACGAACACTTCAAAAAAGGGATGATGGGTTTATTGGAAGGATTTTTGATGCTTTCCTTTTATTTATTTACTTAAATAAATTAATTAAATAAACTAAAAAGAGTTTATTTTCGAAGAATTTTTGATGCTTTTTACATAATGACGCAACCGTCTTCCTCAGTGTTTTCTTTCGAACTAAAACGACTTTCTTCCAGTCGAGCGGTATTAATAAATTCCACAGTCTTTTCGGCCATTCGCAGTTCGATATCATTTTTAGTCAATACGATTTGATGCTGCTTATCCTTCTTCGTGTCGGTAGAATCGATGGTTGTTTTGAAACAAATTTTATGGCGTGCCAAAACTAGAGCTAATCTCACCAAATTGACGTCTACTTCTTCGTCCATTTTGGTAGTGGCGTGCAACTTGTAAAGGTTGACCCATTCGTCCACGAGTGAAGGTAAACGCAATTGTGAAAGGTAAGCGTGGCTTTCTTCCGCTCCAGTTAAACACCAAGCATCGTAAGAAATACCCGGCATACCGACGCGATGTAAAGACAACTTTTGATTGTACCGGAACGTCTCGATGGTTCTTGCGTTTTTGGGTAATTCGGTGACGCCCGAAAAAAGGTTTCCAACATTATTACATTGTAGTTCAGGAGAGGGGCGACCTTCCAACAAAGGTTTACTGAAGCAGAAGAATCCTTTTTTGTAAGTGAACCCGACGACTACCGAACGGATGATTACTTTTTCAAACTCGTCAGGTAGAGATAAAAATGTTGGCTCGAAAGAGACGAGAGACCACAAAATATTTGGAATAAAGGCGTATTCCATAAATCTGTCGTAAGGCTGACGAACGTACAAGACGCGATTTGGTCGCTGTCCGTTGACTGCGATGCCCACAAATTTTTTGTTATCCGAAGTATTGTTTCTGGTTCCTTCGAAAGTTACCGAAAAAGGCCATTCCACCACTAATCCCAAATGATTGACGTCCGAATAGTGCCGAAGGTAGGATAAAAGGATATCTTGGATTAAATAATCAGGTTTGTGAACACTCAAATGTCTATGAACAATACCAGAAAATTTCAGAGTGACCTTTTCAAAGTCGATATTCACGTTAGGCCCCAAAGCAAGAAAGCAGGGTTTGGAGATGAAATCCCTCGTGTAAAATTGAATAGTCGTAACGTTTCGACGGTTCTTCCACTCGTTAGCTATTCGATTCACTTGTTCCGGAGATTCGTTGGTCAGAAAACATATTCGATACATGTCATTGAAAGGGGGTCTTAGTGGAGTAAAGTAACATCCACCGGGATACGGTAAATCGTGACGGTCCAGGTATAAAATCGTGTTTTTGTACATGAACACGTTGTCGTAAGCGGGACGAGCGACACCTTCGAGTAAGTTTCTTACAACGTCGGGATTTTTGACGAAATAGGGCGTGGCGTATAAACGAAAAGTGGACGATTTGTTTGGCATCGGTAGAACCACGTGTTGTTTTCCCATCAGAATTGTCCAAGAATCTTGTTTGCAAAAGACTGAACAGCTAACTTCGGTTTTCAAATGTAGTTGAACCGCTTGAACGAATGGGTTAGTTGCGGAAATGTAAACTTTGTCGTGATTATGCAATCGCGTTACCAGCCAAGGCTCAAATGCCATATGAGCAAAGTCCAAGACTATCAAGTCGTTTTCAATTCGGAAGGACGTACATCCATGAAAGCGGCTATATAGGTAACCATACTTTGAAAAGTTCATGTCCTTTATTTTTATAGGGTCTACCTTTTTTTTTCAAGAAAGAAAAATAAAAACATTACCTTTACAGTATATTAAAATGCAAGAGAAAAACAAATATTGTAACAAGAATTGTCGAGGATGCTTATTTTCTTAATATATAAAAATTAATTATTATTTTTTGAGAGCGAGTTGCGTATAACAAACAGATGGAGAACATCAACTGGAGCAAGTGCAGAGGAACCTCCTCTTTCTCAGGTTACGATTATAATATATATATATAGCGGGTTCGGTCACACGCCTTAAAAAATAGCTCTGCTCGAATGCTCCGCCCATGCGGCGGAACCACGTAATACAAAAGTTTGAAACCTTCGTCGGCGGGAGCTTGCAAGAACAAATCCTTTCCAAGAAATTTATTTTCCAAGAAGGAATAAAAAAAGTTTTTATTTTCCGGAAAAGAAAAAAAAGTTTTTATTTTCCGGAAAAGAAAAAAAAGTTTTATTTTCCATTGTAGCTCCGCCCTCCGAGTGGACTATAAAAAGGCTCCCCTCGCCAGCAGAAGGGGACATTCCGGGTTAGCCCGGGTCGGCGGTAAGTCGTTGCCCATGTGGTCCTACCGAGGCATCATGACTACTGCTGAGGGGGCAGGAGCGGCTCACGCTGCTCCAAGTACCCCGTGTTCGACTAATCTGGAACTGTGACTTATGTCACACGCCTCAAAGAATAGTACTGCTCGAGTGCTCCGTCCATGCGGCGGAACCATGCACTACAGAAGTTTGAAGATCTTCGTCGGTGGGAACTTGCAATGAAAAAAAAGTTTTATTTTATTTTCCGGAGAAGAAAAAACCACTTCGGTTGCATCGCTTGAGTCGCATCTTAACTCCCACCCAAGCATGTAGAAAAAATAATTTTTAAAAAATAATTTTCTCTATGAAACTTAAAGCAGTTTCATGACAGAGAGAGGTGCACTCTTCTGACTTTATAAAATACCACTTCTGTTGCATCGCTCGAGTCGCATCTAAACTCCCACCCAAGCGCGTTTAAAAAATAATTCTTAAAAAATAATTTTCTCTTTGAAACTTAAAGCAGTTTCATGGCAGAGACGGGTGCACTCTTCTGACTTTATAAAATAACACACTTTGGTTGCATCGCTCGAGTCGCATCTAAACTCCCACCCAAGCGCGTAGAAAAAATAATTCTTAAAAATAAAATTTTCTCTATGAAACTTAAAGCAGTTTCATGGCAGAGACGGGTGCACTCTTCTGACTTTATAAAATAACACACTTTGGTTGCATCGCTCGAGTCGCATCTAAACTCCCACCCAAGCGCGTAGAAAAAATAATTCTTAAAAATAAAATTTTCTCTAAGAAACTTAAAGCAGTTTCATGGCAGAGAGGGGTGCACTTTTCTGATTCTATGTGTGTGTGTGTAATGATATATATATAATTATAATATAATATAAATATAATAATATAATATAATAATAATAACAACAAACATTCTTCCTTCCAGATTCAAAATCAGTCTGTGAATCATCGCTCAAGTCGCCACTTTCGGTTGCATTACTCAAGTCACATCTAAACTCCCCTCAAGCCGCATCTAAACTCCCACCCAAGCGTGTAGCAAAAATAATTTTAAAAATATTTGTTTCCAATGAAACTCAAAGGAAGCAGTTTCATGACAGAGAGGGGTGTACTCTTCTGACTTTATAAAAATACCACTTTGGTTGCATCGCTCAAGCCGCATCTAAACTCCCACCCAAGCGTGTAGGAAAAATAATTTTTTCTATGATATATATAATGTACAATAACTCCCTCCAATGCTTAATTTTTCTTTCTTAACTTGCAATCATGAGCAACGTAAATGTTTTATTTTCCGGAAAAGAAAAAAAAGTTTTATTTTTCGAAAAAGAAAAAAAAGTTTTATTTTTAGGAAAAGAAAAAAGTTTTATTTTTAGGAAAAGAAAAAAAAGTTTTATTTTTAGGAAAAGAAAAAAGTTTTATTTTTCGAAAAAGAAAAAAAAAGTTTTATTTTTAGGAAAAGAAAAAAAGTTTTATTTTTAGGAAAAGAAAAAAAGTTTTATTTTTCGAAAAAGAAAAAAAAGTTTTATTTTTAGGAAAAGAAAAAAAAGTTTTATTTTCCATTGTAGCTCCGCCCTCCGAGTGGACTATAAAAGGCTCCGCTCGCCGGCAGTCGGGGCATTCCGGGTTAGCCCGGGCCGGTGGTAAGTATTTGCCAATGAGGTCCTACCGAGGCATCATGACTACTGCTGATGAGGGACAGGAGCGGCTAACGCTGTTTGCAAGAACAGATAGTTTTTCCAAGAAGAAGTTTAAGCCTGTGACGTCATGTGCGAATGCTCTATAGTGGCTTCGGTTACACGCCTCAAAAAATAACTCTGCTCGAATTCTCCGCCCATGCGGCGGAACCACGTACTACAAAAGTTTGAAGACTTTCGTTGGCGGAAGCTTGAAAAAAACAGATCGTTTTCCAAGAAAAAATAAAAAGTTTTATTTTTCGGAAAAGAAAAAAAAGTTTTTTTTTTCGGAAAAGAAAAAAAAAGTTTTATTTTTCGGAAAAGAAAAAAAAGTTTTATTTTCATCGTAGCTCCGCCCTCCGAGTGGACTATAAAAAGGCTCCCCTCGCCGGCAGTCGGGGCATTCCGGGTTAGCCCGGGTCGGCGGTAAGTCGTTGCCGATGAGGTCCAACCGAGGCATCATGACTACTGCCGATGAGGGGGCAGGAGCGGCTCACGCTGCTCCAGGTACCTCGTACCCGACTAATCTGGAACTGTGGCTTCGGTCACACGCCTCAAAGAATAGCTCTGCTCGAGTGCTCCACCCATGTGGCGGAATCCATGCACTACTACAGACGTTTGCAGACCTTCGTCGGCGGGAGGCATCCAAACTTCCACCCAAGCGTGAAGGAAAAATAATTCTCTTTGAAACTGAAAGCAGTTTCATGACCGAGGGGTGCACTCTTCTGACTTTATAAAAATACCACTTCGGTTGCATCGCTCGAGTCCCATCTAAACTCTCCCCTCTAGCGTGTAGAAAAAATAATTTGTAAAAAATAATTTTCTCTATGAAACTTAAAGCAGTTTCATGACAGAGAGGGGTGCACTCTTCTGACTTTATAAAAATACCACTTCGGTTGCATCGCTCGAATCTCATCTAAACTCCCCCTCTAACGTGTAGAAAAAATAATTTGTAAAAAATAATTTTCTCTATGAAACTTAAAGCAGTTTCATGGCAGAGAGGGGTGCACTCTTCTGACTTTATAAAATACCACTTCGGTTGCATCGCTCCAATCCCATCTAAACTCTCCCCTCTAGCGTGTAGAAAAAATAATTTGTAAAAAATAATTTTCTCTATGAAACTTAAAGCAGTTTCTTGGCAGAGAGGGGTGCACTCTTCAGGTGTGTGTGTGTGTGTGTGTGTGTGTGTGTGTGTGTGTGTGTGTGTGTGTGTGTGTGTGTGTGTGTGTGTGTGTGTGTGTGTGTGTGTGTGTGTGTGTGTGTGTGTGTGTGTGTGTGTGTGTGTGTGTGTGTGTGTGTGTGTGTGTGTGTGTGTGTGTGTGTGTGTGTGTGTGTGTGTGTGTGTGTGTGTGTGTGTGTGTGTGTGTGTGTGTGTGTGTGTGTGTGTGTGTGTGTAATGATATATATATAATTATAATATAATATAAATTATAATAATAATAATAATAATAACAGTAAAAAACATGCTTCGTTCCAGGTTCAAAATCAGTCAACGAATCATCGCTCAAGGAGCATCTAAACTCCCACCCCAGCGTGTTAGGAAAAAATACTTATAGAAATGTTTTTTCACTTTGTAACTCAAAGGAAGCAGTTTCATGACAGCATTCTTCTGACTTTATAAAA
Source organism: Tetragnatha montana (assembly GCA_963680715.1). Taxonomy (NCBI): domain Eukaryota; kingdom Metazoa; phylum Arthropoda; class Arachnida; order Araneae; family Tetragnathidae; genus Tetragnatha; species Tetragnatha montana. Next base: position 15,704,581 of record OY796677.1, on the reverse strand, counting down.
ATACCACTTCGGTTGCATCGCTCGAGTCCCATCTAAACTCTCCCCTCTAGCGTGTAGGAAAAATAATTTGTAAAAAATAATTTTCTCTATGAAACTTAAAGCAGTTTCATGACAGAGAGGGAAAATACCACTTCGGTTGCATCGCTCCAGTCCCATCTAAACTCTCCCCTTTAGCGTGTAGAAAAAATAATTTGTAAAAAATAATTTTCTCTATGAAACTTAAAGCAGTTTCATGACAGAGAGGGGTGCACTAAAATACCGCTTCGGTTGCATCGCTCGAGTCCCATCTAAACTCCCCCTCTAACGTGTAAAAAAAATAATTTGTAAAAAATAATTATCTCTATGAAACTTAAAGCAGTTTCATGGCAGAGAGGGGTGCACTCTTCTGACTTTATAAAATACCACTTCGGTTGCATCGCTCCAGTCCCATCTAAACTCTCCCCTTTAGCGTGTAGAAAAAATAATTTGTAAAAAATAATTTTCTCTATGAAACTTAAAGCAGTTTCATGACAGAGAGGGGGTGCACTAAAATACCGCTTCGGTTGCATCGCTCGAGTCCCATCTAAACTCCCCCTCTAACGTGTAAAAAAAATAATTTGTAAAAAATAATTTTCTCTATGAAACTTAAAGCAGTTTCATGGCAGAGAGGGGTGCACTCTTCTGACTTTATAAAATACCACTTCGGTTGCATCGCTCCAGTCCCATCTAAACTCTCCCCTCTATGAAACTTAAAGCAGTTTCATGGCAGAGAGGGGTGCACTCTTCAGGGGTGTGTGTGTGTGTGTGTAATGATATATATAATTATAATATAATATAAATTATAATATAATATAAATTATAATATAATATAAATTATAATATAATATAAATATAATAATATAATATAATAATAATAACAACAAACATTCTTCCTTCCAGATTCAAAAATCAGTCTGTGAATCATCGCTCAAGTCGCCACTTTCGGTTGCATTACTCAAGCCGCATCTAAACTCCCACCCAAGCGTGTAGGAAAAATAATTTTAAAAATATTTGTTTCCTATGAAACTCAAAGGAAGCAGTTTCATGGCAGAGAGGGGTGCACTTTTCTGATTCTATGTGTGTGTGTGTGTGTGTAATGATATATATATAATTATAATATAATATAAATATAATAATAATATAATATAATAATAATAACAACAAACATTCTTCCTTCCAGATTTAAAATCAGTCTGTGAATCATCGCTCAAGTCGCCACTTTCGGTTGCATTACTCAAGTCACATCTAAACTCCCCTCAAGCCGCATCTAAACTCCCACCCAAGCGTGTAGGAAAAATAATTTTAAAAATATTTGTTTCCTATGAAACTCAAAGGAAGCAGTTTCATGACAGAGAGGGGTGTACTCTTCTGACTTTATAAAAATACCACTTTGGTTGCATCGCTCAAGCCGCATCTAAACTCCCACCCAAGCGTGTAGGAAAAATAATTTTTTCTATGATATATATAATGTACAATAACTCCCTCCAATGCTCAATTTTTCTTTCTTAACTTGCAATCATGAGCAACGTAAATGTCAACCGTAGTCTTACAGACCAATTCTACGGCTACAAAATGCCTAGAACCCTTGCCAAGGTGGAAGTCTTCTTCAACTTAATTATTTTTTTCTCTCTACCTTAAATTATAAAAAAATACAAAATCAATTTAAATTCGGAAAGTGGAATAGTCACCAGTTATATATATATAAAGTAAAAATTTTACCAGGTACTCCACGACGAGAAGCAAGAAGTCTATTATGCAGCAGTCTCTGTAACGAGTCCAGTAATGCAATAAACTGAGATATAATGGGAGAGATAAAAAAAATATTTTAATAAAACCCTTCGCACCTGTTTGGTGACCCAGTTTCTTCGTCCAATGAAATCGTCTCTCTCTTAGCTCCGCCCTCTGAGTGAACTATAAAAGGGCTGAACAAGGAATTTTTGTATATGTATTTCATTTTCGACATCGAAACAATTTATTTTCCCAATACTTTTTCTAAAAAACCACTTGACACCATATCAGGACGCAGAGAGTATTAGTTTAAAAGCAATCTTTATTTAACAGACGATGAATATATATATATATATATATATATATATATATATATATATATATATATATATACAAGGCACAATACAGTTTCAAGACTTAAAGTTCTTTTCGCGTTTTCAAAGGGTTGACGAGTTAAATCTGGCTCGGCGGTCCTGATCAAAACGACTCGTCTGATCTCGTTCCACAATTCGTCATGCTTTTGCTCAATTCGTCAAACTCTTTCCTCCCTGCATATTCTTCTTCGTGATTTTTTTTTAACTGCTCCCATTGTTCCGGGTCTACAGAAGCGTTCCTGGTCAAAACGACTCGTCTGATCTCGTTCCAAAATTCGTCATGCTTTTTGCCCGCTTCGTCAAACTCTTTCCTCTTTGCATATTCTTCTTGGCGAATTTTTTTTATCTGCTCCCATTGTTCCGGGTCTACAGAAGCGTTCCCGTTCAAAACGACTCGTCTGATCTCGTTCCACAATTCGTCATACTTGTTGCACAATTCGTGAAACTCTTTCCTCGCTGCATATTCTTCTTCGCAAATTTTTTTTAACTGCTCCCATTGTTCCGGGTCTACAGAAGCCATGGAAATATTCAGTCTTGGTCAACTCTACCTAAAATAAAAATACAAAATCAATTTAAATTCGCAAAGTGGAATAGTCACAGTTATATATAAAGTAAAAAATTCGTGGGAAATTGTTGTGAATAATTTTTTTTCTCCATAATTTTACCAGGATCCCTGTGCTCCACGACGAGAAGCAAGAGGTCTGTTGTGCAGCAGTCTCTGTAACGAGTCCAGTAACGCAAGAAACTGAGCCTATTTATATGTAGTCACGAGAAAAGAAATTAAAAAATCGTAACAGCAAATTTGTTTTTTTTTCAACAGTTGTCTTTCCGAGAAAACAAGTTTTTTCATCTCCCGGTAGAAAAAACTTTTTTCATCCCCCCGTAGAAAAAACTTTTTTCATCCCCAACAAAAAAACTTTTTTCACCCCCCGTCTGCTGACCCAGTTTTTTCGTCCAATGAAATCGTCCCTCTCTCTTAGCCCCGCCCACCGAAAAAGTTTTTTCGTCCAATGAAATCGTCCCTCTCTTAGCCCCGCCCATCGAGTGGACTATAAAAAGGCTCCCCTCGCCGGCAGTCGGTTCATTCCGGGTTAGCCCGGGTCGGCGGTGGGTCGTTGCCGATGAGGTACCAGAAAATTAATTATTTATAAAATTTTTTACGTAATACGGTGGATTTTATAAATGTATTTATTTATTATTTTCGAAAAATTATTAATTTGTAAAAGTACTACACGCACATACATCCTGGGCAGATACCGTTCCAGGCTTGGCATAACCGGCCGCCCCGAAATCTCTTTCAACACCACAACTGAAATTCCAGTGTTATTATATAACTTTGCTCGAACGAAAAAAAAACCCTAACCTTTTATTATTTTTTTTTTAAAGGTTCCTTGTTCATCAATCATGGCGAAACCCTCACATAAACTGACAGTGCCAATCAACATACCCACTCCACCCTCGAATGCTTTACGTCTACGACACTTTACACACGAGCAGTTAAAGTCAGTCGCTTTTCGGCAACAGCTCGCGAGAGAGAATCCTCTATTGCACGGGTCACTCCATCGGTGTCCGTGGATGTACGTGGACCGCCTTACATTTCGAGCTACCAAATGCGCCTGTAAAATCGTGCTTCGATTCTGGAAATGGGTAGCACAGTCGGAACCCACCCTGGTGAAAGCTATACGCTACGATCCCCACTTTTGTCCCGCAGACGCGACAAGACGTCGAGATTGGGCTCGATACGAGGAGCCCTGTTGTGCGGCCATTAAGGTGGTACTGAATCCGGACACGTTACTGGCTTTTCCTCGACGATTTCAGCCATTGTTCGGATCGCGGTTGTTCTTGAACTGGTTTGCAACCGAGACGAAAAACGCTCATTTCGACGGGACCGCTCTACTCAACAATGTACACCCGATGGAAAGTGCGTCTCCGACGCGCCCGTTGCAGCCCGTTCGTTTTGCGCTCAAAGGTCTCTGGCAACCCGACGTTAACGATCCCGAGTGTCTTCCGAGTCAAATGTACGTACCACACAAAGACGAAATGGGAATAGACGGGACGTGTGTGGATCCTAGGGGCGGCATCTACATGTACAAGCATTTGAGTGGCCTACCGGATAGATCCAACACAGGAAATTCACCATACGCACTCGAACGTACACTGGACGTCGGCCCTGATCATCAGGGTCAAACAGAGATTACGTTGGAGCTCCGAAACGAAGCCTCGATTCTGAACGAGCGCTTCTTGTCGAAACTCCGACGAGGGGTGTCGTCGGATTTACGAGCTCTGTCACCGGCTCCGGAACTACCCTTTCGCCGAGGCACCTTTTGGATCTATGGATCGGAGGGCGATCCAGAGGAAGATACTAGTCTTTTATCCTTTCCCGTGTACTTGGCAAACAATTTCGATTTGCAGTGCGGTCCCAATTTCGATTTGTGGATGACCAACGTGGGGCCCTTCAACACGGGACTCGAATGGTGGTTCGGACACCAGTGTTGCAACCACATCGAAGCAGAGGTGGTATTTAACCACTTTCCTCTGTTCGTCGGATTCGAAGTCGCGGGGCTCGATATGACGAACTATCCTAAGAGCGGCTGGCTGCGCAAATATGGGCGTGCTCGGTGCTATGATTTAAGCGGGGGTAGTAGCAATTACGATACAGAACCTGCATCACCCCCGACAAAACGATTGCGTCGTGCGTCTTCTTCGAGTCGTCGCGAATCGTCGGGATTCGAGGAGTCCAGTGGGGTGCAATCTTTACGATCGTTAGTCCAAGAAGTACTTTGCAACGAACGTCGTGCGAAATCGTTGAGGCGGTACATTACCCTGGTGCATCGTTTAAACGGACCCGACGCAGAGCAACTCTGCAAAGTGATGAATCGATTAGGCATTTGTACACCGTTTTGGAGAATCGCAGCAACACGCACGGAGCCGCAGATCGACGAAGAATATTATACGGTAGGAATTCGGCTCAACCACAAGTACGTGCTCAAGGCACACGAGTATATGATACAGGATGTGGAACGGCATATCCCTTTCGACTACCATTGGACGCGCTTTGGTGTGTTCGGCCGCGGACTCACCTTCATTGGATGTGCCGGAATTTACTTTCTGGAGCATTTCAAGGCCTTCGTCGATGGGGATCCCGACAGTGACAGCGACGACATGATTGTTGAATCCATTGAAGGAGAAAGTACCGGTAACAGCTTATTGTGAAGCGAAGCCTAGATCTCATTTATCATCAAATACACCCGTAGCAATTAAATTCAATTGAAATTTATTGATAGAATATATATACACATAAAAACGAGACCATCAGCTAAGAGCATTAGCTCCGTATATATTTGCACTTTAATAAAATGAGCAGTAGTAGCCCGCTCTTTCTTGTGCATCCAGGCGTCTAGCAGTTTTTTTTTTTTTACCAAGTGCATCGTTATGCTAACGATATCTAAGTGTTGAAAAATAAGAGGTAAAAGGATTCATTCCTTTTTAAAGCAAAAATCTCGATTTGGGGAAAATAAATTTTTTTTTCATGTTGTTGTAAATGTCCCAAAATATTATTGTAATGAAAAAAAAAAAGAAAATAAATTGGAACATTTATCAATATTGACTTTTGTATATTTTTTAATGTCTGTTTGAATGTTTTTCTTTTTTCTTAATGTGAAAAACATAAGTTTCATGAAAAAAAAAAGTTATTTCTCCAGTTACGTAAGTATCTCAGCGAATCGGAATTCTCCGCGATTATATAAAAAGGAAACACAGCTACTGTATTAAAGCCATGGGGTACGACTCGTTTCTTCGATCGCTGTTTGGAAGCCAAACCCAACTGCATCTGAAATACCTACAGTCTATTCACTTGTACTGCTTGTTCGTTGTATGCTTGGTCGTGACACTGTGTGCTTATTCCATACAATATTCGTTCGCGACTTGCGATAAGACATTCGAAGACCGCGTGCACGCTTTGAGAGCGAAATATGCCACCTCCGCGTCTCAACGTCCCAGCGATGACTGAATCCGCCTTGAACAACTATGACATTCACGTCGATTACTTTACCAAGTTTCTCTCGGACCGACTCCAGTGCCAGTTGATTTACGAAGGACCTTTGGACATCCGTGACCACATACTACTCAAAACTACGTATGCTTGTTCCGTTCGCTGCAAACAACCCCTCAAGACTGTACGATACGTATTTCCCGTCATGATCGGTTCCAGACTCGATCTCGCCATCCGTCACGGCGGCATCCGTAGTTTCGAATGCCCCTTACTACCGTCTTCTATTCCGCGAGGTGGTGAATTGTTTTCAGAACTAGACGTAGGTCGAGGATTTTTCCTAGTGAAAGGTTTTTTGAATCATCTCCCTTACTTGTTCACCAACGATTCGACTAACACGCATCTAGTTGGAAAAAGAAGAGTGCGCGTCTACGCCTACGATTCCAACGATAGAGGTAAAGAACTTTCCTACTACACGAACGACACCGACAAAAAAAAGCGCGGCGATTTGGTGGTGGTTCTCAACGACGGGACGGAAAGCACGAACGAGGTGGACGATTTTTTTGATCACTGTCCGTATCCCATCGATCCTATTCCTTACATGACCCAAATTTACCGCGAAGGACGTTTCGATATCGACGATTTATCCAACAAGGTCGTCTTGAGTCCGGGACACTTGTTCGTGAAACTCTTCGTAAAATACTTGTACGTTCCTATTCGGGACAGAGATTGGAATACCGTGAAATCGAAACAAACTCTCGTGTTCAAATCGATAGAAACAGGGACCTTACTTCACGTTCTGTCTCGCAAGACGCTTTATCACAAGGAAGGTAAATCGGCCGGAAAAATGACGCGCACTCCGCACGAATCCCACAGAGAATTCGGAGCAAACGGAGAAGTGTTTGTTGAAAAAAACTCTACTTGTTATCGGGAGGTCCCGATGCAAACTTACCCTCTCAACCCGTATCTTTTGCAGATGATCGTCAGACAAACTTCAAACAAAGTCAAACAGGGAACGCTGGAAGCACTGCACGACAGTTACGTGGGTTTTCTATGTATCTTGGGCTGTTACGAAACGAAAAACGTTGGTCGCACTACCATGATGGTACGCAACACTGTCGTTTCGACGTGTAACGATCTGGATTCCGGTTTCCACAACGTCACGGAACGAATTTGGAACTTGTTGGCATTGAATTTCGAGAGGCGTTCGGCGTATCACGTAGTCGTAAACGAAGCTTGCGTACCGGTAACTCGGGATTCTTTCGAAAGAATCGATCTGCACAGACTGAAACTGGATCTCACTCACGTGGAATGTTTCCAACGAGACAGATTTATTTTCGTTCGATACAAAACGGGACTCATATACAAACGGTTACCGGAAACGGACGTATGGATTACCACTCGCGACGAACTCTTTTGGTCGGGACGCTTGCTGGATATTGCAGACAAAAACGTTTTGGCGGATAGGTTCGGTTACAATTACGTCACCAGCTACATTGTCGACTTGAACCCGTATTTCAACCACGATTCTTTTACGAAAGTGATTGCCTCTTTCAATTCACTCAAAAATGCTATTCTCGCGGTAGATAGTAGGTACGCTTTCTATTTCATGGACACCGTCTCGACCTACGCCGAAGAACTGACGCCTTACCACGTAAAGGTTTTGGAACCCGAACCGGATGGCGTTTCGCTCCATTTCGTCCTTTGGGTGCCTCGCCTGATGGTGGCCTACGCGAGTTTCCTGGGCAATACGCAAGAAGACTGCATAGTGTGTCGAAAAGACGTCACCGCTTTCAAGTGTTGCCGGTTCTATACCATTCGTTGTAAAATAGAAGCCGACGGGCCTTTGGTGTTTCACCCAGTTCGTGGGGATCCGGACGACGGAGATCTTTTAGGGACGCTGGTCAATCACGGCGAAAGCGATGTCGTCAAAATAGAATCCTATTCCCTTCAGTTACGCGTGGTGACCCTCTCGAGAAGTATTCAAAATTTGCATTTCTCTAAAAAACCCTTTCGAATCGTCCAGTACTTTCTCAAAAACAACAACTTGAGTATAAGTGTGGAAAACAAACACTCGACCCAAACGGGTGACAAACTGTCTAGTTTCCATGGTCAAAAAGGAGTAATTAAAATCGTCCAAGACGTACACCTGTTGGACGAGACAATAAGGCCCGATTTAATCGTGAACCCATACAGTCTGTTTCGCATGACTCCCGGACAAATTTTAGAAGGGTTATTGGATGGTGGAGGGCGTGACGCAGAAATGGTCCGAAACAGCGACGGAACATTGGTTCCTAATGCGAGAGTGTTTTACGCCAAGACGAAATATTTTCCCATTGCCTATTTCAGTTCAGAGCATTGGTATGCACCAACGGAATGGGTTCAGGACAAGGTGCTGGGACAACCTGTCAAAGGACGTTCCCGAAAAGGAGGAATGCGACTTGGCAATATGGAACTGTTCAACGGATTCAGGGGAAACGGACTCGCGTCGTGTTCGGCAACTAAGCTGTTTGAACACGGTGATCAGGTTTCCTCCTCCTCGTGCATCCCGATACCGAAATCTGTCGAGCTGGTACGAGAGGACGCCCGATTTTACAAATGCGACATTTCTTACGAAACAGTCCCCAGTGTTGTGGAATCCACTACTTTTTAAATCCGAGTAATTTTTGGACCAAATTTTTAAAAAGTCCAGAACGACTTTTTAAAAAATCGGCCGTTTGCAAGTCGACTTTTTAAAAATTGCTGACAGTGTCGATGCACTGCAAGGAATTTTTAAAAAGTCGATTTGCAAACGGCCGATTTTTTAAAAAGTAAAAAGGACTTTTTAAAACTACCGAGCTGGAAAAGATCAAAGCATCCTAATTTTAAAAAGTGTCCGGCACAAAAAATTTTCTGTTCTTGCACCAGGCTTTTTGTTGGAAGGAACAAATAGTCGAGCGCTCAACTTTTTTTTCGGTTTGCGTAAAAAGGGCCGTTTTAGAGTGGTTAAAAAATAAAAAAAATAATCGAGCGCTCAACCATTTTTTCTATTTACGTAAACAGGCCTGTTTCAGGGTGGTTTGAAAACGGAATAAATAGTCGAGCGCTCATATTTTTTTTTCTATTTACGTAAACAGACCTGTTTCAGGGTGGTTTGAAAAACGGAAAAAGTACTTGAGCGCTCATATATTTTTTCGATTTATACGTAAACAGACCCCTTCCAGAGTGGTTAGTAAAACGAAATAAAAAACTTGTTTCAGGGTGGTTTGAAAAAAAAACGAACAAAAAATCGAACCCTTTTCAGGGCGGTTTGAAAAAGGAAAAACATAACCGAGCGCTCGACTATTTTTTTTAGTTTGCGTAAAATGGCTCGTTTCAGGGTGGTTTGAAATTGGGAAAAATAGTCGAGCGCTCATATATTTTTTTCACTTTACGTGAAAAGGTCCGTTTCAGGGTAGTTTGAAAACGAAATAAACAGTCGAGCGCTCATATATTTTTTCGCTTTACGTAAAAAGGTTCGTTTCAGGGTGGTTTGAAAATCGGAAAAAATAGTCGAGCGTTCATACATTTTTCGGTTTACGTAAAAAGGTCCGTTTCAGGGTGGTTTGAAAATCGGAAAAAATAATCGAGCGCTCAACAAATTTTTTCGAGTCAAGCAACTATTCTTCCGTTTCTAAATGTATATTATACACGAAAAAAAATAAGAACAATTTCGAAATTATTTCATTTGAAAGTGGAAAAAAAAAAGATTTTTACCCCGTCGCTTCAAACAACTTCAGACTTTTAATCAAATTCATTTATTAAAATAATTTATACATACGCGACATAAATAAAACAAAGGTCCATCGAAATTTTTCAGGAATAGTACACATTGATGGTTTATGCACAGAAAAATGACGAACCGGATTGATTTTTCTTTCTTCTCTCTGAACAAAAACAGCATCTCCTTTTCAGAAATGCTGGAAGAAACTAGTTTGATTCAATCTCCCCATGATGATGAAAATGTACAAGACTTGAACTTAACCATGAAGGATTTATTTTTCAAATCTTCGAACAACGAAAAAGATACTCGTATCGGAGAATCTTCATTCGATATTCCAGTAGACCTGTCGCACTGTTTAAAGAAGAAAGCCCCGATTCGAGGTACAGAGGCAAAATCTAACTGTTTGGGGGAAAAAAAAACAATTTATGCAAATCAAGGTTCCGAAGAACATTTTTTACACGATGCGTTTGAAGTAAATTCTTTTTCAATCGTCTCGTCGATTCATCCTCGTTGCGTGTTATCCTCCTCTGTTTCTCAAAAGGTTCGGCAGGACAAAAGAAAGAGTGACAGTCTTTTTTTCAAAAGTTTGACTTGTCGCTATTTCGCGAAGAAAGATATCAAAAAATCTTCTGATTCCCCCCCCTTATCAAAAATTACAGAAAGATTGTAAAATTACAGAAAGATTGTTCTCTTCCCTCCGGATTCTTCAACAATTCGTAATTGAAGGGACGAGCCACGGATCAATTACCCGTTCTCGAATGTCCTTGTTGGGCATCAAGTGGAGAAATTGTTCCAGTATTGTATGCAGACTCTTTCGTTCGCTTTGACAAATTAGTTCATGGGTTTCCAAATCGAACACTTCGTCCTCGGTTTCGTATAACATACATCTAGCCCCGTTTTTCTTTTTTTGAAAAAAAGTAGGAAAAATTGCCTTGCAGTATCGAATGACGTCTCGAGTAGTTTTTCTATTCAGAAATCTAGACCATTTTTTCGCATTGAAATGCTCTTGACGATCGGTGAGGCGTTCGCGATTACTCGCGTTGTATCTTCCAACGTCGCACAACACAGGATGGTTCGGCGAATATAAAAACCCGAATCCTTTAATGTCTGGCGTATTGCCTCCGAAACGATGACATATTGCGCAAAGGAACACCACGAAGGCAAAAAAAGTTTCTTTGAAAACTGGGCGCGTGATTTTGCTCGGAGGATACAGGTTGATATCTTGACGAAACATGCCCAAGGTGTAGCCGGACGACTCCCGCAGATGACCTGCAAAGGGTAACACGTATTCCGTTCCCAGTTGTTTGTGTAACACAATCATGTCGTAGAAATGTTCGGGTATGTCGCACGAACGCTCAGTCGGCCCGTAAGATTTCCACAGAGACGAGGTATCGGCATAGAGGCAATGAAACCGTTCCAGATTATAATTGTTTAAAATCATCAAACATTCCCTTCGAAAATGGTGAGCGCACTCGGAAGCGGCAAAGTCGACGTTTTTCAGATGGCGAATAATGCTCTTGGAGACATCCGAGCGGTCCTTGCGTTCTTTGCGCTTCCGTTTCATATCACATCTTTATCAACGCGCGAGAGAGAGAGAGACATAAAAGACTCTCGCCACATATTTTTGGTGAAGGATCTTTTTTTTTTTTTTTTTTAGAAAGGAATGGTAATTAAAAATTATTATTACTCTCTCTTTTTTAAAAGGACATCGGAGGGAAAAGCAGCTTGTAAGGCAAAGCAACCCGAGAGAGAAAATGGAAATGTTTCCGCAAGCAGTGTGCGTAGTAGACATGGACGAAACTCTTGGAACTTACCACCAAAATGTTTTTCACGTTCGACCCAAACTAGACGTTTTCGTTAACTTTCTACGATTGGCTCGAGTTGATATCGTTTTGTGGAGTCTGGGAAGTGACGATTACGTCCAACGCATGGTCAACGAGCATCTCCCTCAAATAGCTCGAAATGCTTACAAGATATTCGGACGCAACGAATGCAAAAATGCTTTTCAAAAATATCGTTCCCACAAAGCGTCTCAACACATAAGAATCATGTACGAAACCAACGTTTTCCTGATCGGCGTAGACGACAAAGCGAGTGAAAACATGGACGCTTCTTACGACTTGAGGATCAGCGTCAAACCCTATAAAAAGCCCAATCCAAGGGATGTCGTTTTATTAGAAACTAGCGAAAAAATTGCAAACGAACTCGTTGAGTTTTACGACCGGCAACACCTTTCGCCAATCACCTCCGACGACCCACGTCAAGACGATAATTCGAGACTCTTTTATCGAAGAAGAGAGAAAGAAGAATTACCCAATTCCCATTGGAAAAGTTGTCTTTTCCCTTACGATTAAACAAGAAAATACTCTGGAATATCCTTCCGCTTGTGAAAAAAAAAACTTGTAAAAGTCATCATACTAAAATTTTGTAGAAAAATATATAAAGAAATAATTTTTGTAGAACAATTCAGATTCCAGAGGGTATCGGAACATCAAGCACGATAGCATTACTTCTACGAGGGCGTGTGTGAAATCAACAAATTGTTTGATTTTACGTGTGTGACCGTTTACGTGTTCCGGGTGAAGAGATACCTCTGCGATCTAGCAAAAAGATAATAACGGCCGCGCTAACTGTTCGGCCACGACTTCCTTTTGTAGAACAATTCAGATTCCACAGGGTATCGGAACATCAAGCACGATAGCATTACTTCTACGAGGGCGTGTGTGAAATCAACAAATTGTTTGATTTTACGTGTGTGACCGTTTACGTGTTCCGGGTGAAGAGATACCTCTGCGATCTAGCAAAAAGATAATAACGGCCGCGCTAACTGTTCGGCCACGACTTCCTTTTGTAGAACAATTCAGATTCCACAGGGTATCGGAACATCAAGCACGATAGCATTACTTCTACGAGGGCGTGTGTGAAATCAACAAATTGTTTGATTTTACGTGTGTGACCGTTTACGTGTTCCGGATGAAGAGATACCTCTGCGATCTAGCAAAAAGATAATAACGGCCGCGCTAACTGTTCGGCCACGACTTCCTTTTGTAGAACAATTCAGATTCCAGAGGGTATCGGAACATCAAGCACGATAGCATTACTTCTACGAGGGCGTGTGTGAAATCAACAAATTGTTTGATTTTACGTGTGTGACCGTTTACGTGTTCCGGGTGAAGAGATACCTCTGCGATCTAGCAAAAAGATAATAACGGCCGCGCTAACTGTTCGGCCACGACTTCTGACTCGTTAGCGTGTGATACAAGTTAAGATTAATTCTCTGAAAATAATTTTTTTAATAAAATGTTTTAAAAACTAATTTTCGTGTACGAGTTAAAAAAAATTTTTTTTTTGTTTAGAATTGAGCCCACCATCCAGCCGGCAAGATTAACTTACCGCTACAATTCTTCTTTGACCTTAAAAAATTTATTTTAATATACTTCTAAAAGTTAAGCTAATTCTTGGGCAGGTAGCATTTTTTTCTCTTGGAATGGAATGGAACCAAAATGAATTTGTTGGAGGACGCATTATTAAAAGACTTCCATTTTCAAGAAACAAATTTTGAGGCTTAAACTTTTTTTTCGAAAACGTAAATTTTCTTTTCTGTCCAAAAGATACGCATGCAATAAGTGCTTTTCTATCCAAGTCTTTTTCGTCGTCTTTATGGGCCCCTATGCAGTCAGAGCCGTCTTTGTACCTGTTAATTAATACGAAGTTGAATGAATGCTTACATAAAAGCTCAACCTTCTCTTTTATTTCCAATAACGAAGGAGTCCATGGTTTTGCAGCTATGGTTGTTCCACTAAACTTATACGTGACACAGGGGTCCCCGTAAGCTACCATCTGGCGAGGAATAAAATATTTTTTACCATAGATTTCTATCATTGCATCTTCTTTTTTCAAATAGGTTAGCTCTTTTTCCAAAAGACGGAAATATTCCCAAGCCTTACAATCCGAAAACATTTTTCCGTATTCATAGGATAAGGAATCCTTAGAATACTCGACTTTACTATCTGAAAACATTTTTACGTATTCAGAGGATAAGGAATCCTTGAGTATATTCATTTTCAACAGGAATTTCTTACAAGACTTAATTGATGTTTCAATTTTGTATAACGTGCCGTATGAATTATTTTTAAATGTTTTTTTTATTATACATTAGATCCTATTGAGAGTTTCATCACTGAATGACTCTCTCTCAAATAGTGTTGTTCATCAAGTTGTGTCTGCCTACTTATACCTCCTAATTAGACAATTTCATTGGCTGCGACACGGCATTTGAATTTGTAAAGTAAAGTTAGAAAAATATTTAATTGTGTGCTTCACAATTCAAAGAGTAGTACATCTTGTTATAATAATAAGAGTATATTTTTACAATATAATATATTTTAAGAGTGTATATAAATGTATTTGATTTTTCCGCTAAATATTAATTACGAGCAAACAAATAATTTGACAATTAAAAAAGTACAACCAAGTGAAAAGTATTCATTATTTATTTTTTTTTTTCAAAAAAAAGGAACATTTCAAGCATTCAGTTTAGCAATCTAACAATAAGTGACTGGAATGGAAGTACTAACGTGACGATCCTTTTAAATAACATCGACTGCTTCCTGTTCGTTTTTCATCACTGGATTTCTTTTTCTTCTTCTTCTTCTTCTTCTTCCTCTTCTTCTTCTTGAGTATCCTCCTGAAGCCATTCGATGAAAGGTTTAGCTTTTTCGTGAATCTCTCGAGCTACTTCTATAGAAACATACTCGTCGGATACGTTTTGCAACCAATCGATTAAAACATCTTTTTCCAAAACATCAGTGTAGTAAAACACTTTCAAGATGTCCGGAATTTTAGACATTAAAGAATCCTGGTGCGAATGAATCATTTGTTCCAAACCACCCAACAAGTATTTTTGCGATTTCTGATTCCCGTGAGTGAATCTCAAAAATAGAATCCGGTGAGTTTGAATTTCTTGAAGAATATGCTCTCCGAGTAACAACTTGCACAAAACCAACACTGCCTCGTCTGTAATATGGAGTCTCCTAGCCTCTAAAACCACTTCCCTTTGAAAGGTTTTCCCGGTATCTTTTAAATAATTTTTTACAAATTTATGAAATAGATTCAGTCTTTCGTGAACAGTTCTTTCTGAATCATCTTTGAACATAACATTTTTAGCGTCAGATGACAAGCTCTCCATTCTTCTGTCTACAGCTTTGACGTTTGTAAAATCATACAATTTGGTTAGTCAGAGTCAAACCCTTCAGCTAGACTGGAAAAGTACCTTCCTATGTTTCTCTTTTATACTTTGGTAAAAGATAAAAAAAAAAATATGTATTACATTTGCTTTATAAAAAAATTATTTCTGGACAAATTTAACCGAAAACAATACCTTTTAAATCATCTTCTTTAAACATTAATTTCTCAACATCCTTAATAACTCTAAACCTGTCTCTAGTTCTAATATTATAAAATGTTGTATTAGTTTTAATTTTTTTGTCAAAATATCTCTTTCTTACAATAGCTAGTCCCAGTGTAGGAATATAATACCAACCTTTGGTAAGTATCAAATAGTTTAAAGATATATCCTTTTCTACTGGTAGTATAGAAACTAACTCTTCCTTACTGTATCTACGTTTCAAAGGTAATGTAACGCTTTCCTCAAAATATATGTTATATAATTCTGATACAGTATTCGCACATGCATGCATGACAATTTTTCCCAGGCAAATTACATTGTCGTCGGATGGTAGGTAACCAAGACCATTCGGGTGAAATCCGATAAACTCCTCCATCAAATGAGTGAGCACACTTTTTCGTGTGATCCTTTTGAAATGTTTCTTTTTATGGTGAATTGTGTCACGTATTGAATCACAAAGCTAGTGCTCAATCAGCGCCCTCAATCCGAGACAAGAAAGCTGTGTATCATCATTTGAGCTCATTCATATTTATACCACTTCTTACACCTCAAAAAAGTTTTTATGCATGATGCATATTTATTGTAAAGTTTAAAAAAAAATATTTTATCTAGGAATATTTAAACAACCTCAATCTAGATGGAGCTACAATCTCTCACCCAGCGACTCTTTTTGAGCGTCAAATCTTCTTTTATTCTATTACGAGAAAATTTTCTTTGTTAACAAAGAAAACAATAATTGGATACTGAGGGAGTGCCACGGTCTTTAAGCAGGAATTGAACCGTGGACCCGTGACATAGTAGAGCGAAGCAAAACAACTAAGCCATTGGAACTGAAACCTTCTAACAGTGCAAAATCTTATAATATCTTGGGTTGACTGCTCATCATTTCCTCCTCTCCTCATAACATTAGTTCTATGGCATCAAATGTAAAAACGGTAAAACGACACTTTTCACATTGGATATAACGGCTAAGTGACAGTCGGTAGAAAAAATATATAAGCACCGGTACACCATTGGATTTTTCCACAACCGAAATGTGCAGTCTTTCAATTTCACCTACAAACTCGAATTACTTTTTTACCTCTGAATAAAAAATAGGTTAAATAAAAATACAGTTGTTAGGTTTTTTTTTCTTTTTTTTTTTGGTAAGTTCTACAATCCCCTCCTTACAAAACGAGCACTTCCGTAGACCGTCATCGCTTTCCCAGGTTTCGCTTGTTCAGGTAATATTAAATTTTCAAACATTCTCTGCACAGTGATTGAAATTCTTCATTCGACAACTGGACACCAATAGTTCCCGGTTCCAAATGATTGGATTTTTCTTTCCAAAAATGACGAAGATCGTACACGGGAGAGCCTTCTTTGGTGCACACGTGGAAAAATATTCGTCTACCGATATGTTTCGAATACATACATGACGAAGTATTCGACGATTGTATTTTTTCCTCCTTCTCTGGGTTTTGAAAATAATGAACACATAGGAAAATTATTACGGTACTTAATACGATATAGCTGAAGACGTGTTTATACTCGCACACTTTTGTTTTAACATTTTCCATTACACCGAGTAATAATGACTTCAGTCAAAGTACACCGAGTAATAATGACTTCAGTCAAAGTACACCGAGTACTATGTCTTAGTAACAACTGAGAGTAACAAGTCTTGTACAGTTTTTTCACACTTATATATTAGGATGAGGTAAAATAATTTTTTTTTTTAGCGGGACAGCGACAAAAACGTTTTTGTTTTTTTTTTAAAAAAAAAAAACTAATATAATAACTCTTTTTGAATCCGAATTGTGAATTCAAAGTTTCCAGAAATGAAATCCCACCTAAATAATCAAAAATTGTTTCACTCGTTCGGGTGGTGAACAGACTTCTTTGCAGTTTTTTCTGTGATTGTGCAGTGAGTAACTACATATATGTATGATAGCATTATAACCTTTTCTTTTTAAAAGTCTAAAAGAAAAAAGTAACAACGTGTCGGTAGATATACAACATATTTATTTTTTCATTTTGATACGAATATATAAAAAAAAACTATTTCTTTTTTAAAACATTACACAAACAAAATACATTGCAAAATGTAATAACAATATAATGTTTTTCCAACAGCATGCAGTTAATGAACAATCGGTTTGACGGGAAATTTTACCATTTGCTGCAATCCTCCCACAATCACGTTCCACTTGTGACAATGCTTTCGACTATTCCTGCAAAAGGCACAAATACCTGCATGCCTATCATCCAGGAACGTATCACTGACCGACAAGGGAAATTCGTGTTTGACGGTCCTCCAAGCACTCATGGAATCGTGCCCCACGAGAAAAAGGTGATGAACAGTTTCCAAGTTTTTCAAGTCTTCCGTCAGCTGCTCCCTCCACGAAGGTCCACAGCAATCTTCCGATATGGTGGTGATTCCGTTGGTCAATGTGTACGAATCGCCAATCACGCACAAAAAGGTTGCATTCAATTGATTCGTAAAGATTCTACGGATGCGGCAATGATTCTTCGGAGGTTCTCCTCCAAGAAGTGAAAAAGTATTCCGATTAGAGTGACGGGTGTCGTTGAATTGTTTCCTGTTCGAATGATGAAATAGCGATGGCTTCGAAGGAGGAGGAATGAATTTTCTCGGATCATTATCATCATCAGGCCGAGGAAAATAATAATTGAAATCCAATGATTGGCGCGATGCACCGTGCTCGCTTTTATTTCGTGGCGTCGAATGTTTCTTTTTTTCACCACCGAGATAACTCCTCGTTGCGGTTGCGTTTCGATCGATTTCGCAATCTTCTTCCAAACACTTCTTTGATGATGGTACAATTCCTTTTTTTTCTTCTTTCTGATCTTGTTGTCGTGGAAGGATCGTGACGAGTTTTAACGGGGATGGTTTTTTCTTCATCATCATTTCGTTCGAAACGAAAAATTGAAACTTCTTGGGAGGAGTTTCCGGTATCGGGGACAAAGCTTTCTGGAGATCGTCACACTCGTCCTGTTGCTTTACCTGCTTTTTTTCTTTTTCATCGCCGAGAGACACCAGCGTATTAGCATCCAACGTTTCTCCAAGAGCAGGAAATTCCAGTGAGTAAATTTCTTCGTCCATTTCTTTATATTTTTTCAAACTATTTTTTTTAGAATTTTTGGTGGCCATCATAACACTTTCGAATATAACCTTTGATTTTATATATATATATATATATATAGATATATATTTATTATTATATCATATTATATTATTAGATTAGATTAGATTTATTTTTATAAAAAAACAAAACGCTTTACGAAGACTAGGTTCTGAAGAGTAGTGTGGAATGAATGAGTCTCGGCTCGTTTTAAGAAAGACCGTTCGGAAGAAGAGGAAGGTTTACAATGCATCCTTGAAAAAAAAGGGAAAGCTTTAAAAAGAACACAAATCGGTTCTGTCGCTTAAGTAATACTGTCAGAGTTTTTTTTTTTTTTTTTTGGTGTAATACTGTTTAAATGATTTATCTCTAAAGCAAACATACACAAGACGAATATAGGTTCAAAACAATTTTTTACTTATTTTTTTTCTCAGACACAAAGGCATGAGTTACACAACAGAATAGAAAAAAAAAGAAATTGGTTCACACAACGAAAAAACACAGATTAAAGAATTATGCACACATCGAGGTACAACATTTTCTGGCAAACATCTCTTGTTTTTATTTGTTTTTTTTTTTTAATTTTGTGGAACTCGAAACGTTTTGGCACGCACGTCTTTTTCAATGTTCTATAGCACTTATTTTGAATTTCACCTTAGTCTGCAGTCCCGCCACTATCACTTTCCACCTGTGACAGTCAATCCTTTCACAAAAAGTACATTCCCCAGCGTGCGTATCGTCGAGGTAAGTTTCCCGAACGGAAAGTGGGAAATGTTTCTTTATATCTTTCCATGCATTTCTCGAGTCCATTCCCACGAGAAACAGGTTTTTATCGGTTCCCAAGTTTTGGAGATCGTTTATCAAATTCTCCCTCCACGAATTTCCGACGTTGTCTTCCGATATCGTCGATGTCCCGTTGGTCACGGTATAAGAACAATCTTCCACGCATAAGAAGGTAGCACCTAATTGGTTCGACGATAGGTAACGCATCCGTTCAGGATTGAAATGTTTCCGAGGACGAGCGTCATTCAATTGATCGAATTCGTCTCGATGGTCCTTATTATAAGATTGATGATGAGGAACATCATTCTGTTTAGTATTTTTTTCGTTTGGAAAAAGTTGTCTCCGTACTCCCTGGCATTGTTGTTGAAGAAGAAGATAATCCGACGAACGATCTTCGAGCGGTCGGTTGTTGTTTTTACTTCGGGATTGATGACCGACATTATTACCGTCGCGTTTTGTATCAACGGCGGCGGGCCCAGTCGGTTGTTTTTCTCTTTTCTTCTCTTCTTGTCGTCGGAGTGGTGGAGAATGAATTCCTGCAGTTCGTTTTGAACCTTTTTTAACTCTGATGGAGGAGGATTTCGGAGTCTCCGGTAGTGTACGAGGTGGCACGGTGTTGGATGCGGATTCTTCCGGTTGCACGAAAGCATCACTCTCGTCCGAACTAGTACATTCGCTCTCCTCTCGTCTGTCATTTTCGTGCATTTTTTTAAGATTTTGCCATTGATGTGGATCCCCGCAAGCCATTTCCTACTACGTTCTCGTCTTTTTCTCTTCTAATCATCAATCAATCTGAAAAATACAAACGAGTCAGTTCGATTTACATTTACTTTTTTTTTTTTTTAAAAAATAAAAAAAATATGATGATGAAACTGGAACATAAAAGAGCAAAGCAATTAAATTATTTTTTTAAACACTCTACACACACAAAAAAAAAAAACCTGATAAAAGCCACGACGTCAATCAGAACAATTCCTCGATAGGTATCATCAAGTATTTATTTACCTCGACTTTATTGGTTTTCCCGGGAGATAAGTCCTCTCTCCATTCTTAGTTTTCATTAAAATTGCGGTGGGGAAAGGAGGTATCATTTCTTCTTCCAATTCAACTGTCAGAACCGACGAACAGGTAATTTTTCTCTTCGTGGAGTAAGTTTTGCTTTCGTGTGTATTATTATTGATGGTGGTGGGGTGGGGAACCGAAAAAGTCGACTGGTCGAAATTCCGAGAAGAAGTCGTCGGGTTGCTAAAAGACTCGCAAGCCGGATGCACAATCGAATTCAGGATTTCCATAGTCGACTCCGGAGACATGACCGCCCACGGTATCAAATCATCTAAACCGTCTAGTAGAATACCGTTGTCGGATAATTTTCCAGGATTACCATTTTGTTTTATTCCAGCAGACACATCGTCGTTATTATCATCAAGTACTGAATTTCCTTTTTCGTAGTTAAGAGTGGCTGGTGGCGTCGTCCCTTCGACAGGACTGTTGGGAGGTGCTACAGGAATGTCACTTTCCGTTATTAAATTTGCACGGATTTCATCATTATAGGCAGAGGAGGAAATTTCATTTTCAGTTTTGGATCCCGTTGGACTGTCGACGATGGTCTCCTCTTCATTGGATACAGACAACGAGGAAAGACATGGCAACGGTGGTTGTTGTAAAGTTTGATGTCGGAAGCGATGCACGATAATCGAATACTCTCCGTACACGAACCTAACGAAGTGCATGAGAGCATATTTCAAATCGAGGTACGAGTTTTCAAAATCGTGTTCCAATCGAGCCACAAACACGGGTGCTTGTTCAAAAGTGAACGCAAAGGAAAACGTTATGTTGTTTCTCACTTTTCCATGCTCTAGAATCGTCCAAACGTAGCCTGCTAGATTCGGTCCTCCTCTGGGACTACAATGCAGCACGTATATCATTTCCCAAGTGCTGTACACTTTTATGCGAGGATTAACGTGAAGGATGCTTGGTTGAACAGCCCCCAAGCAACGAGACTTGACGATTCCCACTCCTGAACAACTACTACCTAGAAGACCTCGATGAACGTTCGAGCATCTCCAGTAAAGATTTCCGTCCAGGACACTAACAACTCCCAAAAGATAGGTTCGCGTCGAAAGTTGGAGTTTGAACCACATGGTCTCGTTTTTTTTCAACGGCAGCGTCACCACCACCACCACCACCCTAAAAAGAAGGAATACCTCTTCCCTCGTCTCCTCAAAGGCTTTTATAGACTACCAATCTGAGAGGTGAAAAAGAAAAAAATAAGAAATCTTTTTTTCATTCCGAAAACCGTCAGTGTTCTCGAAAGAATAAAATACAATATAATAATAAAAATATATATAATAATTATAATAATACTATACTAATGTAATATAAAATATAATAATTATAATAATACTATACTAATGTAATATAAAATATAATAATTATAATAATACTATACTAATGTAATATAAAATTTAAAAAAAAAAATAATGTAAAATTTTTATTATACTAGACTGCAACGTTACTTGATCCCGCTTAGTTTCCTACTCTTTTGTGTGAGGAAAAAAATCAAGTACTTTTCAAGGATCATTTTTTAAATTTAAATTTTTAAATTTGACTAACATAGAAAGGCAAGAGAAGTTAATAACGCGTGTAAAAAGTGCTGTTGGTATTTTCTATTATTATCCCAAAGAAAGAAAAAAACAATCCTTTAAGTTTGAAGCAAAGCTTATATATATATTGAGTGGATAATATTTCAAGCGGCGCTTTGCACTCCTCATATATGTATGATGATGATAATAATATTCTCTCTACCATCAGAAGACGAACGACAAGCGACCGAGACGCACTACCAGCAGAGCGGTTAGTGCGTCACTTTTATACACGCCAGACTGAACGTAAGAACCAATGAGAGTACATTTCATCCGATAAAAAGATTATTTTTAGATTTTTAGAAATATATTTATATTTTTATTTTTAGAATATATTTATATTATTTTTATTTTTAGAATTAGAAATTATTTTTCCCGAGAAATAATGTTTTTTTTTTTTACTTTCCGAGAAGAAAAACCATCAGAAGACGAACGACAAGCGACCGAGACGCACTACCAGCAGAGCGGTTAGTGCGTCACTTTTATACACGCCAAACTGAACGTAAGAACCAATGAGAGTACATTTCATTCGATAAAAAGATTATTTTTAGATTTTTAGAAATATATTTATATTATTATTTTATATTTTTATTTTTAGAAATATATTTATAATATTTTTATTTTTAGAATTAGATTAGAAATATATTTATATTTTAGAAAGATATTATATTTCCCGAGAAATAATGTTTTTTTTACTTTCCGAGAAGAAAAACCATCAGAAGACGAACGACAAGCGACCGAGACGCACTACCAGCAGAGCGGTTAGTGCGTCACTTTTATACACGCCAGACTGAACGTAAGAACCAATGAGAGTACATTTCATCCGATAAAAAGATTATTTTTATTTTTAGAAATATATTTATATTATTTTTATTTTTAGAATTAGAAATTAGAAATATATTTATATTTTAGAAAGATATTATATTTCCCGAGAAATAATGTTTTTTTTTTACTTTCCGAGAAGAAAAATTTTATCTGTTCTTCTTATAATAATTCATTAAATAAAACATTTTTTTCCCGGTTCGATCATATATATATAATATAATTCCGGTTTGATCAAACGACCGAGTCAAATTACCAGTAGCTTCCAACTCGACGAGTCTCGTAGAAGTGAAGAGCGGCACTGGACGACCCGTCTTTAAATATGCCGAATCGTACGTAAGAACCAATGAGTGAAGAGCGGCATCGTCTATTCGGAAAAAGAACTATTTTTTTTATTTTTCCATAAAGAAAATAATGTTTTTTTATTTTTCCGTAAAGAAAATAATTTTTTTTTATTTTTCCGTAAAGAAAATAATTTTTTTTATTTTTCCGTAAAGAAAAATAAAATTTTTTTATATAGCGAAGCTTATATATAGGTTGATAATGTTCTCAATCTCAGACGAGGAGTAACGTGCTACCGAAACACAATTCAAGCAGCGTCTGACTCGGACGGGATACGAGTGAAGAGCACCGTAGTAGGAACCTACTTTATATACACTCCGAACCAAACCTAAGAACCAATGGGAGAAGATAGTGATTAGGTTAAGGATAAGAGTATTTGTCTGTATCAGGTTTTGGTTTTTATGATATGATGATTTGTACAGTGAACTCTGAACTAAATTGTTTTTTTTTTAGTGCCTGTGTAAACAAATTACATAAAGAAAAATTTCTTTTCGTTTCCCCACACTTAAAAAGAGGAACGATCAGTTCACAACTGCCGACGAACAGGACGAGCAATAATAAACGATGGGAGTTCCTTGCTTGCAGTACTGCTGTTCGAAAAAGTGCTTGGTCCTCAAAAAGTCGAAAAGCAAAGACTCTAAATGTTACTTGTGCTACGATTTACTCGACTGCCTCTGCAACTGCCAAGAATATCGGTCATTATTGATGAATTATTGTTGCTACAAAAAATGTTTCGAAAAATTTACGAGACCCATACTCGATGTGCCGTGTTCGGGGTGCGAGAGTTTCGACATTTGTCACTGCGATTGCGAGATACGAATGAAGTTCGTGAACCTACAGTTTTGTTGCCCCGAGCGTTGTTCGATCATGCGAGACGATCGTAATTGCCAACTGTGTCCTCCTGGGACACGCTGCTTGTGTTTGTGCGAAAAAACGAGAACGAAGAGCTTAGTAGACGATGGAGGAAGAGCCGAATACGTTGCAATAATAAATGGTAAAACGGTTAGGTTAGAAATAATTCAACAACAACAAAAACTACAAAAGTCACCAGAGGACGAAACGTACTGTTGCAAGGATAAATGCGTGAAAGCTCCAAACGTTTTTATTAGAGGAAAAGCATGTGAAATGTGTAAAGCCGTCAACTTTTGCAAGTGCGGGTGTATCAATTACGCCAAACGTTATCATTGGTTTAACCAATCTCAATACTGATAATGATGTCACTGTTATTTCTTCGTGGAAGTGGCAACATTGCACTTGGTGCATGCAAACAGGGAAGGTTCTAGTAAAACTGCTGCTGTGAGCTTTTTTTACCCAGTGAACAGTCGCGAGAGCCAAAAAAAAACAGGTCTCTACTTCTCCATGTCTCCAATAACAAAAAAAAACAATCAGTGAGGGGAAAAAATGTTTTTTCTTCTTAGTAAACCTCATCACGAAGGTTTTTTTTTGTAGTATTGCAAATATATAACGTGCCATGTATATAAAGACAAAGAAAAAAATAATAATAAAGTATCTATTCATGCAAAAATCGTGTCTATCTTTTTATTAAAGTATTATTATATTAATATTTATTTATTTACTTCAATGAAAAAAAAAGATTTCATTTTAAAAGGTATATATAAACCCCCCTTCCTGGTCCTCGGGAACTCAGTCGTGTCGTGCCAAACCAACGCCCGAGGACAACCATCGATCCATTAACTAACTCCTTTTTTTTATTTCCAGTTGAAATGAATCAGAAGATCATTCCCCCAAATCCTTCATTAGTCACTGAGGATAAAGGTACTAAAAAAATTAACATGTTCTAGGATTGATTGATCAGGTTTTTAATTAAGCCTTACACAGTTTTTTTTTTTATCAATCGCCAAAAATCTTCATCAGTCTGTATGTTTTTTTTTATTCTTTCAGGAGGAAAAAACCGTAAAAATTCCACCGAGGATGTGTTAGCTAACTGCGCAGAGGATTTGAGATTCAAGGATAGCTGCGCAGAGGATGCGTACAAATCCTTCAATGCTGCTATCACGGAAAAGTGCAAGAATTTAACTCGTGAACAAATAAATCTACTTTTCGATCATTTAGAATCAATGGTTGATAAGATATGTGATGAAGCGAAGAAACGATAACTCATATCTTGGATGGGAATTCTCATCATCATCACTAACCTTATAATTATGTATACAGTAATGTTTGTTTTTTTAACGCCACCCACGGTTTATAACCCATTTGTGCAATAAAAAAAAATGTGTGATTAATTAGACCATATTTAAAAAAACAGCACTGTCATTAGAAATTAACCAAATATGCGTAATATGTTGATCTTTTTTTCAAACGTAATATTACTTGGTGATATAAGGTAAAAAAAAATCCATTTAAAAGAATAGCCCAAGTATGTACTTCCACAAACTTCCTTGAGGATAAAAACATTGAACTCACAGAATTTGCTGAAAAAAAAACCACCTACTGTGATTATTACAAATAATATGGGGGGTCATTGAAGAAATGTGAAAAGCAGAAACATTTTCTGCACCGAAGTGTCTAGAAGTGTCTATTTGGACTGGCAGCTGGTGCATGCGCCGTAGGTCTCGCGGTTACGTAGCAGTCCCGGCGCTCCACTTTCTGCACCAGCTACATCGAGCGAATATTTTTGGTTGTACAACAATTTTTTGTTTTGGAGCAATCAAATTTAAGAAAAAATAAATGCTACAAAAAAAAAAACAATATCTAGATTCAGTTACGAACTTCGCTGCGCTGTGATCCGGACTGGACTCAAACTGTCTGGATTGGAAAGAAAAAAAGTTTTATTTTCCGGAAAAGAAACAAAGTTTTATTTTTGTATCGCGATCGTAGCTCCGCCCTCCGAGTGGACTATTATAAAAAGGCTCCCCTCGCCGGCACTCGGGGGCATTCCGGGTCGGCGGTAAGTCGTTGTCGATGAGGTCTTACCGAGGTATCATGACTGCTGATGAGGGGGGCAGGAGCGGCTCACGCTGTTCCAGGTACTCCGTACCCGACTAATCTGGAACTGTGACTTGAGAATAGCTATGCTCGAGTGCTCCGCCCATGCGGCGGAACCATGCACTACAGAAGTTTGCAGACCTTCGTCGGCGGGAGCTTGCAAAAGAATAGATAGTTTTTTTTTCCAAGAAGAAGTTAACGAGATGAAAAAAAAAGTTTTTATTTTCCAGAGAAGAAAAAAAAGTTTTTATTTTCCAGAGAAGAAAAAAAGTTTTTATTTTCCAGAGAAGAAAAAACAAAGTTTTTATTTTCCAGAGAAGAAAAAACAAAGTTTTTATTTTCCAGAGAAGAAAAAACAAAGTTTTTATTTTTCATCGTAGCTCCGCCCTCCGAGTGGACTATAAAAAGGCTCCCCTCGCCGGCAGTCGGGGCATTCCGGGTTAGCCCGGGTCGGCGGTAAGTCGTTGCCGATGAGGTCCAACCGAGGCATCATGACTACTACCGAGGGGCAGGAGCGGCTCACGCTGCTCCAGGTAACCCGTACCCGACTAATCTGGAACTGTGGCTTCGGTCACACGCCTCAAAAAAAAAATAGCTCTACTCGAGTGCTCCACCCATGTGGCGGAACCATGCACTACTACAGACGTTTGAAGACCTTCGTCGGCGGGAGGCATCCAAACTTCCACCCAAGCGTTATAAAAAATACCACTTCGGTTGCATCGCTCGAGTCCCATCTAAACTCTCCCCTCTAGCGTGTAGAAAAAATAATTTGTAAAAAAATAATTTTCTCTATGAAACTTAAAGCAGTTTCGTGACAAGAGAGGGGTGCATTCTTCTGACTTTGTAAAATACCACTTCGGTTGCATCGCTCCAGTCCCATCTAAACTCTCCCATCTAGCGTGTAGAAAAAATAATTTGTAAAAAAATAATTTTCTCTATGAAACTTAAAGCAGTTTCGTGACAGAGAGGGGTGCACTCTTCTGACTTTATAAAATACCACTTCGGTTGCATCGCTCCAGTCCCATCTAAACTCTCCCCTCTAGCGTGTAGAAAAAATAATTTGTAAAAAATAATTTTCTCTATGAAACTTAAAGCAGTTTCATGGCAGAGAGGGGTGCACTCTTCAGGTGTGTGTGTGTGTGTGTGTGTGTGTGTGTGTGTGTGTGTGTGTGTGTGTGTGTGTGTGTGTGTGTGTGTGTGTGTGTGTGTGTGTGTGTGTGTGTGTGTGTGTGTGTGTGTGTGTGTGTGTGTGTGTGTGTGTGTGTGTGTGTGTGTGTGTGTGTGTGTAATTGTAATACTATAATAATTAATAATAATATAAAAAACATTCTTCGTTCCATGTTCAAAATCAGTCTATGAATCATCGCTCCGGTCCCATCTAAACTCCCACCCAAGCGTGAAGGAAAAATAATTTGTAAAAAAATAATTTTCTCTATGAAACTTAAAGCAGTTTCGTGACAGAGAGGGGTACACTCTTCTGAGTTTGTAAAATACCACATCGGTTGCATCGCTCAAGTCGCATCTAAACTCCCCCCTCTAGCGTGTAGAAAAAAAAAATTTGTAAAAAAATAATTTTCTCTATGAAACTTAAAGCAGTTTCGTGACAGAGAGGGGTGCACTCTTCTGACTTTGTAAAAATACCACATCGGTTGCATCGCTCAAGTCGCATCTAAACTCCCCCCCTGTAGCGTGTAGAAAAACAAATTTGTAAAAAATAATTTTCTCTATGAAACTTAAAGCAGTTTCGTGACAGAGAGGGGTGCACTCTTCAGACTCTATAAAATATTTTATAAAATGTGTGTGTGTGTAAAAATACTATAATAATAACAATATATATAATATAATAATAATAATAAAGTATTAATAATAACAAATAGTCTTTCAAAAGCAGTCTATGAATCAACGTTCAAGTCGCATATAAACTCCCACCCAAGCGTGTAGGAAAAATAATTTTTAAAAATATGATTTTTCTATGAAAACTCAAAGGAAGCAGTCAGTTTCACGACAGAGAGAGAGTGCTGCACTCTTCTTACTATAAAAATACCTGTTTGATTGCATCTAAACTCCCACCCAAGCGTGTAGAAAAAATATAATTTTGTAAAAAAAAAATATTTTTCTCTATGAAACTTAAAGCAGTTTCGTGACAGAGGGTGTACTCTTCTGACTTTGTAAAATGCTGCATCGCTCGGCTCGAGTTGCATCTAAACTCCCACCCAAGCATGTAGAAAAAATAATTTTTAAAAAGTAATTTTTCTCTATGAAACCTAAAGCAGTCTCGTGACAGAGAGGGGTGCACCCTTCTGACTTTATAAAAAATACCTTATAAAGTGTGTGTTTGTGTGTAATACTATAACAACAATATAATATATAATATAATAATAATAACTAACAGTCTTCGTTCCAGGTTCAAAAAAGCAGTCTATGAATCAACGCTCTAGTCGTATATAAACTCCCACACCCAAGCGTGTAGGAAAAATAATTTTTAAAAATATTTTTTTTTTTCTATAAAGGAAGCAGTTAGGGAAAAAGTGTCTGTATCGGACGTGTCAACACACTTGGACCCAGTCTTTTACTTTTTTACCACTCTCACCCGTCCGTCCTTTCCAGGTATCAGATTCTCCACACTCTCCCCAAAGGCCATTTTTCTTTCCGACTCTCTCATCCACTCAGGACCGCAACACCTTGACAACAGGTCAGCAGGGTTCTGGTTTCCTGGGACATGTCGTCAGACCTTCGTTGACGAGAATACTGATTAATTTTTTTTTTTTTTTTTAACTCGATCTCGCGCTCCCTTCAGCAAGCATCCTCTGGTGCCGAATCCGAGCCAACGGTAGTTCTGCAAATCTACCTAAGCTACCCACAAACAATTTTTCCAATTACATCGGCTCTTTTGAACTTGATTCTTCTAAATCATCAGACAAAAATTATCACTCCCCTCCCACCTTACGACCTTTGCAGGAGTCCTTCTTCCCCCCCTCCCAAAAAAAAAAAGGTCGTGACAACCAGTTTTTTTTTTTCCCCCAGCCATCAGAGAGTGGTTGGCAGCGTGTAAACCGACAAGCCCCCTCCCCTCGAAAAAAGCTCGGGAATAATTACAAGTCGGATGAAATGCTTCCTATTTATATAAAAAAAAACTTCGACTGCTATTCCCGCTCGTCGTCGTCGTCGTCTTGATCACTACTGACGTTAAATTCTCTAGCTTTCTGTAGCCATTCAATCCATAAAAAGAATGGTTTGGCTTCTTGGTGAATCTTTCGAGCTACCTCTTTAGAAACATACTCGTCGGATGCGTTCTGCGACCAATCGATCAAAACCTCTTCTTCTAAAACATCGATATCGTAAAACATTTTCAAAATGTCCGGAACTATAGGCATTAAAGAATCCTCGTGCGAATGAATCATTTGTTCCAAACCACCCAACAAGTATTTTTGCGATTTCTGATTTCCGAGAGTGAATATCAAAAAAAGAATCCGGTGAGTTTCAATATCTCGAAGAATGTGGTGCTCTCCGAGTAACAACTCGCACAAGACCGACACTGCCTCGTCTGTAATATCGAGTCTACCAGCCTCTAAAAACATTTCTCTTATTTGCAGGTTTTTTATAGAATCTTTCTGGTTTTTTTTTTTTACAAATTCGCGAAATAGATTTAGTCCGAGCATGACATTTTTAGCGTCAGATGGCAAGCTCTCCATGACGTTCTTGTTTAAGGCTTTATATAGGACTCTGAAAAAAAAAACGCAGCGCATGGGGGATAACCCACGATCTTCGCGTTTCTTCTGATACAAAAATGTTAATTATAAACAGAAATGCAGAATTGATTGATTGTAGATGTTCTCCGCTGTAAGAACAACGTTATTCACCCAATTGTGTTACACAATTACTGACAAAAAATGGGGGTCCATTTTTTCTTATATAATCTTAAGGATAATTTATATAGGACTCTGAAAAAAAAATTTTTGTCACAGAGATACAAAAAGATGGTTCATTAGCTCATTTGGTTAGAGCGTCGTGCTAATAACGCGTAGGTCGTGGGTTCGATTCCCCCATGGGCCACGTTCTTTTTTTAAGAGCTTTCAATCAAGCCACTTGTGTAAGTTAAAAATATAATTATTATACTTAAACCAATAACAATATACATGAGTAAACATTTTTTATTTCTCATAATCATAAAAATAGCACAAAAAGACAAAGAACAAGTCACAGTACGGGATTTGGTCAATGATTTTTTTGTCAATTTCAGATGGAAGTATTGTCGTGACGATCCTTTTTAAACAACAACCTCGACTGCTTTCTGCTCATCTTTATTATCAGCCTCATCGCTACTGGCGTACAATTTCGAAGCTTTAAAGAAACGTTTGACTTCTTCGCGAATCATTCGAGCCACCTCATTTGAATTATACTCGTCGGATATGTACTGCGACCATTCGATTAAAACCTCTTCTTCGAAAACATGGCTATCGTAAAACGCTTTTAAAATGTCCGGAACTTTGGACATTAAAGAATCCTTGCGCGAACGAAACATTTGTTCCAAACAAGCCAACAAGTTTTTTTGCGATTTCTGATTCCCGTGAGTGAATAGCAAAAATAGAACCACATGAGTTTCAATTTCTCGAAAAATGTGCTCTCCGGGTAACAACTCCTCGCACAAGACCGACACTGCCTCGTCTTTAATATCGAGTCTCCCAGCCTCCAAAAACAATTCTCCTTGCAGGTTTCTTACGGAATCTTTATATTGTTTTACAAATTCGCGAAATAGATTGAGTCTTTCTTGAAAGGAATCATCGTCGTCGAACATAGCATTTTCAGTGTCAGATGGCAAGCTCTCCGCGATGTATCGTTCCATGATGTATGCTCCCAAAGACAGCAATAATAGTAAATCGAGTGTTCTTGTTCAAAGCTTTATATATATATATAATCTGTACAAAAAAAAATATTTTCCCCTCTCGAATTTTGTTTTTATTACTTCGAACAAAAAAATTAACCCTACAAACTATAAATTATCGTTCCTGTGGACTACTCCAAATGGACTTATGTAATTCTCGTGAAGATAAACGAGTTTTTACTACCATATATAAAAGTTTCGATCAATCAAGTTTTAGTACAAACATTTCCAGGATCTACAACAAAAAGGTGATAAAGCTGAACCAGATACTAAACAAATTTCCAAACCCTCCCCTCTTCTGGAATCTTTTAAAAAAAAAACGTGAAGTGTGAAGAAGAAAGAAAAAGAAACGGTTTATTTTTTAATTTTTTTAAGACTTTCCTTCTAATAAAAAGCTTTCGGAGAGCCTATTTTTCAGGGATAATAAACTACTTTAATAAAGACACTATATTTGCATTGATATATACTTTATTGTTTTTCGTTACATATTTGTTTTCAAGCCTTTGTTCTTGCAGCCTCAATTTCAGCAACTATCTCTCGAACACTTAAATCTAAATAATCGAAATATTCTTTTGAATGTTCAAAAGTAAAATTTTTGCACTTTTCCATGACAGCAGCAATGTGGGCCTTTAATCTCGGATCCTCTGCGCAGCTATCCTTGTCCTTGAATCTCAAATCCTCTTCTGCGCAGTTAGCTAACATATCCTCGGTAGAGTCCATACAGGCTGATGAAGATGAAAATGCCTTTGTCCATAACTCCTCAATTTCAGCAACTATCTCTCGAACACTTAAATCTAAATAATCGAAATATTCTTTTGTTTGTTCAAAAGTAAAATTTTTGCACTTTTCCATGACAGCAGCAATGTGGGCCTTTAATCTCGGATCCTCTGCGCAGCTATCCTTGTCCTTGAATCTCAAATCCTCTTCTGCGCAGTTAGCTAACATATCCTCGGTAGAGTCCATACAGGCTGATGAAGATGAAAATGCCTTTGTCCATAACTCCTCAATTTCAGCAACTATCTCTCGAACACTTAAATCTAAATAATCGAAATATTCTTTTGTTTGTTCAAAAGTAAAATTTTTGCACTTTTCCATGACAGCAGCAATGTGGGCCTTTAATCTCGGATTCTCTGCGCAGCTATCCTTGTCCTTGAATCTCAAATCCTCTTCTGCGCAGTTAGCTAACATATCCCCGGTAGAGTCCATACAGGCTGATGAAGATGAAAATGGGGAAAATGCTTAGTTAAAACCTAATCAATCAAAATCAAATAATAATTAAACGTTAGCTTTTTAGTACCTTTATTATCTTGAGTGTTAGTATTTTTATCCTCAGTGATCAATGAAGGATTTGGGGGAATGTTCTTCTGGTTCTGTGAATCATTCATTATATTCCAACTGGAAGTAAAAAGAACAGTTAGTTGATGGATCGGTGTATGTCCTCGGGCGTTTGCGAAATATATAATAATAATACTAAATGTAATGTGAAAGATTGTTATATAATAATAAAATATATAACATGTATGTGTATTTATATCCTATCTAGTCTATTACAACTACCACAATCGGTCAGACAGTCACAGTCCTACAAGTATATTATATTAACTTAAGTAAAAAAATAATAATTTTTGTCGTCGATTACCTGAGAATCGCGTTGTGATGCTTGCAAATTTGGTCGTACGCATTCACTCGGGTAAACCAACCTATTAAGACTCCGTCTCCCCGTCCGAGACTAGAGTTGGAAGCTGCTGGTAATGCGTCTTCTGACGGTAGAGAACGTTATCCACCTAATATATATAGGCTTTTGCTTCAAACCGAAAAACTTTTTTTTCCGAGAAGAATAAGTTTTATTATTTTTCTGAGTGAAATAAAATAAAAAAACTTTTATAAAGTGTCCCAGATCCCTTTAAAACACAAGCAACCGAGATGCACTTCCAGCTCCGACTCGAGTTTGATTATAATAAGCACGATGTTGTATGACTCATGTGAAACATTTACATTGAGGATTGATGGACTACAAGTTGTCAAGAATGTACTTAACGGCAATGAAATCGAAGAACTTCAGTCGAAGATGTGGGTGTGGCTTAATAACAAAACAAAATACACAAGTAAACCTGTGGTAAAGGATGATATATCATCATACCGCTCTCTGTTTGAACTTTTTCCTAAACATGGTATGCTTTTTCAAAATTGGGATTTTGGTCATAATCCACTGTCGTGGGCCGTCAGACAAAACAGAAATGTAATAAACGAGTTTAAGAAAATATGGGGACCAGTGGACCTGATAACGAGCTTTGATGGAATAAGTGTATCTTTACCCTGTGAAATAACAAAAAGGGGTTGGACGAAAGGCAATGAATGGTTCCACTCAGATCAATGTTTTAAAAGAAACAACTTTGAATGTGCTCAAGGATTGGTGAATTTATTTGATGTAAATGATGGAGATGCAACCCTTAGATTTCTCAGAAAAAGCCACACCCTTCATGGGGAGTTTCAAAGGCATTTTAAAATTAAAAGCTCATCGGATTGGTGCATGTTGACACCGGAACAGAAAGCATTCTTCACAGAACGCCTTGAAGAGAATTCAGACATTTGTGTTAGGGCACCAGCTGGATCACTTGTTCTTTGGGATAGTAGAACAATACATCAAGGAATGGAGCCACAAAAAACAAGAGAAAGGGAAAACATAAGATGCGTACCCTACGTATGCATGACCCCAGCATCTCATGCATCGAAACAACAAATTAAAAAGCGAATTGAATATTTCGAAAGTCGAAGAACGTGCAACCACTGGCCACATAAAATTAGAGTTTTTCCAGAGAAACCAAGAACATACGGCAAAGAAGTTCCGAGAGTTGACAAGGACATCCTAGAGGTCACAGATCTCATGAGAAGACTTGTAGGATATTATTACATTTAAACACACAGATCACTACATCAACACTTGAAAGATAATGTATAATTGACGAAATAAAAACAAAAATTCGAGGAGAAAATTGTACTTTATTGTTTTTCGTTACATATTTGTTTTCAAGCCTTTGTCCTTGCAGCCTCAATTTCAGCAACTATCTCTAGAACACTTAAATCTAAATAATCGAAATATTCTTTTGTTTGTTTTTGCACTTTTCCATGACAGCAGCAATGTGGGCCTTTAATCTCGGATCCTCTGCGCAGCTATCCTTGTGAGTCCATACAGGCTGATGAAGATGAAAATGGGTAAAATGCTTAGTTAAAACCTAATCAATCAAATCAAATAATAATTAAACGTTAGTTTTTTAGTACCTTTATTATCTTGAGTGTTAGTATTTTTATCCTCAGGGGGAATGTTCTTCTCCATGACAGCAGCAATGTGGGCCTTTAATCTCGGATCCTCTGCGCAGCTATCCTTGTCCTTGAATCTCAAATTCTCTTCTGCGCAGTTAGCTAACATATCCTCGGTAGAGTCCATACAGGCTGATGAAGATGAACATGAGTAAAATGCTTAGTTAAAACCTGATCAATCAAATCAAATAATAATTAAACGCTAGTTTTTTAGTACCTTTATTATCTTGAGTGTTAGTATTTTTATCCTCAGTGATCCCATCCATCTTCACTTTGTGACATATCTTAGGAACCATTAAATCTAAAGAATCGAAAAAATTTTTTACTTGTTCAAAAGTAAAATTCTTGCACGTTTCTATGATAGTAGCATTGTAGGCTTTGAATCTCGAATTCAAATCCACTTCTGCACAGTTAGCTAACATATCCTCAGTAGAGTTTTTACGCTTTTTTCCTCCTGAAAGAGAAAAAAAAACATACAGGCTGACGAAGGTGAAATATATTCATGGTGAAGGGGATATGAAATTAGTACGATTTTTAGTACCTTTATTATCCTCAGTGTTAGTATTTTTATTCTCAGTGACTAATGAAGGATTTGGGGGAATGTTCTCCTGGTTCTGTGAATCATTCATTATTCCAACTGGAAGTAAAAAAAGGAGTTAGTTGATGGATCTGTGGTTGTCCTCGGGAGTTGAGAAATATTAATAACTAAATAAGATATATAATATATAATATAATAATATATATATAAGAATACTAAATAAGGATATATATCCTATCTAGTCTATTACTACTACCACAATCGGTTTTGTCGCCGATTACGTGAGAATCGCGTTGTGATGCTTGCAAATTTGGTCGTACGTATTCACTCGGGTAAACCGACCAATTACGACTCCGTCTCCCCGTCCGCGACTAGAGTTGGAAGCTTCTGGTAGTGCGTCTTCTGACGGTAGAGAACGTTATCCACATAATATATATAGGCTTTTGCTTCAAACCGAAAAACTTTTTTTTATTTTCTGAGTAAAGTAAAATAAAAAAACTTTTTCTTCTCGGAAAAATACGTAGAGGATTAGTTTTTCTGGATAATATATAGAAGAAGATAGGTGGCACTTTCGTAGCGCTACTATATAAGAGTAGGGTAATCCTTTGCCGCTCGGCACTCGTTTCTCATTCGAGAGACTCGGATTCGCTCTTGTATGGTACTTACTGGTGATAGGTTCGCTCGCTTGGTGCTCCTCATCATCATCAACTGGAGGTAGGGAATGTTATGTTTTTCGAAAAACAACAATGAAATGGTTGACAACGACGAGTGTGGAATATGCCTTTCGACCGAACCCGTTGAACAAAAATTCATTCGTCTCAACGCTTGCAGTCACGCGTTTCATGCTGATTGCATTGCTCAATGGTCTGAAAAAAGTAATAATTGTCCTTATTGCCGAACTCGTGTAAGCTTTTCGGATAATTTGAAAATCACGATACATTTAATGTCGATAAATTCTTCGGAAATCGAGTTTTTCTCGTATTTGACGAGTAACGTGGACGTTTTGATCCACGATCCCGAAACGCCAATCTATTTGAAAAATTTCAAACTATTTTTCCAACGCTTACTTTCCGTTTACGAGGATGCGAAGAAAAAGAAGACGGAAAAGTCCAACGAGGAGATTAGAAGAAGTTATGAATGCATGGAAAAATTGATCAAGGTCTTTGGGGACATACACGACAACCTCCACGCCGTCTACAAGCGAAAGGATTTATCCATAATGGAAAACTACCTAATATACCTGAGGAGTAAACTGAGGAAGATAGAACTGGATAATTATCTAGCATACCAGTTGAATAAAATGAAAGGGAGGGAAGAAATATTCGCAAACTTGGATCCCTTCTTTAGCCGCGATGATATTCTGGCGTTGAAGGAAGACGACGACTGGGATGACGACGAGGAGGATGATGATTGATATCTTTTTTTTTTCCCTCTTCGTCTACATTTCCGAGAAGAAGAAAATGATAATGTTTTTATTTTAATCAGTGAAAAAAAATCAATTTGACTCGAAGCATATATACACGTGGGGATCGAGCATTCGTCCCTATTCAGCTCTACTACTATAGTAGAGTAGATGAGGATACGAGTGCGAGGGGTAACCATTCCAACCACTATAAGGAGCTTAGATAAAAGAACGATCGGCAGACGGCTCGTTTTGAGAGAGGAGCACGACGAAGCAAACGAATCCAAAGAAGAGTGCGTTCGGCTTTCGGTACGCTATGGAATTCTTCAATCATCCGTCTCTCGAAACGGTCGAAAACGGGGAGTGTGGAATATGCCTCTCGACCGAACTCATCAAAGGTAAATTTTTTCGTCTCAAAGCTTGCAGTCACGCTTTTCATATAGACTGCATTTCTCGATGGGCTGCTAAAACTGAGAATTGTCCTTATTGCCGAACCCCTCTCAGAATGTCGGACAATTTTAAGATCAGGATGCATATGGTACCGATAGATCCTTTGGAATACGAGGTTTATACGTTCATGGTGGACAACGTGGAACTTTTGACCCACGATCCCGAAACGTCGATCTATTTGGAAAAGTTGAACCGATTTTTCAAAGGTTTACTTTACGTTTACGAAAACACGAAGAAGGAGATGAAGAAAAAGTCGAACGAGGAGAAGGGGAGAACTCATGTGGAATTTTTGATCGGGATGTTTAAGGACATACACGACAACATCGATGTCGTCTACAAACTAAAGGATTTATGTATTTTTGATAACTACATAATATACCTGACAAATGTATTGGCAGGGGTGGGACCGGATGACTACGAAGAATACGCGAGGAATTATATGTATGTGAGAGGTATTTTGAAGTTTTATGGTTTAATGACGCATACAAAAATTTTATTAAACGATATTATGAGTATTGAAGAAATAAAGAAAAATATAATATTTTATTTTAATTATTTAAATTCCCGACCGCTATAAAGAGCAGATAGAAAAAAGTGCGATCGGCTTGTTACGAGTTCGGTACGCTATGGTATTCTTCAATCATCCGTCTCTCGAAACGGTAGAGTGTGGAATATGCCTCTCGACCGAACCCGTCGAAAGAAAATTCCTTCGTCTCAAAGTTTGCAGTCACGCTTTTCATATAGACTGCATTTCTCGATGGGCTGCTAAAATTCGGAATTGTCCTTATTGCAGAACCCCTCTCAGTATGTCGGACAATTTGAAAATCGGGATGCATATGCTACCGGTAGAGAGGTATCTTGAAATTTTACGGTTTAATGACGCATACAAAAATTTTATTGCACGATATTATGAGTATTGAAGATAGGAAGAGAAAAATTATAATATTTTATTTAAATTCCCGACCACTATAAAGAGCGGATAGAAAAAAGTGCGATCGGCTCGTTTCGAGAGAGGAGCAAACAGATCCAAAGATGAGTGCGTTCGGCTTTCGGTACGCTATGGAATTCTTCAATCATTCGTCTCTCGAAACGATCGAGGACGGCGAGTGTGGAATATGCCTCTCGACCGAACCCGTCGAACGAAAATTCCTTCGTCTCAAAGCTTGCAGCCACGCGTTTCATGCAGACTGCATTTCTCGATGGTCTCATAAAAGAAAAAATTGTCCTTATTGCCGAACCCGCTTCAGCTATTCGGATAGTTTTAAAATCAAGATGCATAATGTACCGATAGGTGCTTTTGAAAACGTGTTTTTCACGTTTATGACGGACAACGTGGACCTTTTGACCTACGATCCCAAAACTTCGATTTATTTGGAAAAATTCGACAGATTTTTTGAACGCTTACTTTCCGTTTACGAAGACGTGAAGAAGGAGATGAAGGAAAAGTCGAACAAAGAGAATGGGAGCTTTTTTATGGAAGAATTGGTCATGATATTTAAGGACATACACGACAAACTCGACGTCATCTACAAGCTAAAGGATTTATGCATTATTGAAAACTACATAATATACTTGAAAAATGTATTGATAGTGGTGGGCCCAGAAGACCACGAAATGTACCTGTCGAGTTATATGTGTGTGAGGTGTATCTTGACGCATACAGGTTTAATTTGATTCTTGCACCATAAACCTACAAAAAAATAATCGTAAACGTGGAACCCTTCTTCAGGTGCGAAGATTTTTTGACGATTTGCAGACCGTTTTCACCGATCCGTTTTCCAGAGTCCTCGCTACTGTAATGTTACACAATCGTTTTGACTCGCAGAAAACGGCATCGTTGTCAAGATTCTACGCTAAATGTAATAAGATCCTGTAATCGAAATCCACAAATACTAAAAATAAACTATTGATATATTTAGTCCCTTTTTTTTCTTCTTCTATATTTCCTTTTCTTTTTCCTCGAATTCAAATGTGCGGTTATCTCAATATAGAAAGACGAAAAAAATACTTTGAAAAGTTAAGTTTATATTCTTGGGCAGGTACTATTTTTTTTTTGTTTAGAATGGTAACCAAAACACGAATTCGTTGGAAGATTTATAATTAAAAATACTTCCCTTTTCAAGAAACACATTTTGAATATTTTTTTACCCCTTATATAACTCGATGAATTCCCAGAATTTTGCCAGTTGGTGGACTCGAGTGAAGTAAAGTGAACCTAATTCAATCGTTGTATTGAGACGACCATAACAATATATTGTGCATATTATGCATTTGTTTGTAGTAATTTGCACATTTTTGTTCATTCTCAAATGTTTGGGACCATTCGATACCAAAAAGGAAAATTTCGAGAATTTGACTCCAATGACTGATGAGCATCCCCATGGTTCTGGAATATTCGAACCTTCCAGTTCACTTTTTATCAAGGTTTCAATGATTCCAAACGGACTCGATCTTCTCACAAAAAGAAGTTTCGATGTACCCGCTCTCTTGTATTATCATTTCCTCAAAGAAAAGGTCATTTGTTATACACCGAATACGGTTTTAATTATACGCGCTAAGAAAAGAACTTTGTTTGGTGTTTCAAAATCAATAAAAATAGCTTATGATTTGGGTTACAATAAAACCTTTGCTCGTGTAATAGAAAATTTAATCGATGATGAATCGAGTTACGATTATTTGATAGAACGTGAAGCGGTGCCACATGTTTCTTTTATAAAGTTAATGCAAATCCTTTCTGAAAAAATTGATTGGAAACAACCAGTGACGACTTATTTAATGAAATACAACCTCACGGATCACTTTCTCGTCAACTTGAGTGGATGGGTGGCAGTCGTGCGAAACTAAAAAAAAAAAATAAAATCACAATCAACTTACAAAAAAAAGCAATATACTATACCGTCGTTGCATCTCGTACTCATACTGAAGGGAATCGCCACCCCTCACAGCCTCTTTATAACGCCACTCAAAAAAATCCCCATGAAAAAATGATACCTGTTTTCTTCAAGGAAGATTCTTTTCACCTTCCAGTGCACACTTCAGTGTTTCCCGATTTTTTAAAAGAAAACGTGCTGTGCTACCATTCCAACACTTATTTACTCGTCGATGCTACGTTAAAAGAAACAAAAACCCAGTGTCGTAATATTATGATGATGGGTTACGATATAGGTCGAAGTGAAAACTGCGCCGAAATCATTCATCGCCTGACCAATCAGTATTGTTACGATTCTTTTAACGAATCTAATGCTGTGCCGGTGGTATCGCACAATTGTTTGTACACAACTTTTATTGATAAAATAGACTGGAAGAAAAATATCGAGATACAATTATGGCACCGATGGACAAGTACCTCGATAAAATTTTGGAGAATTAAAACTCAGCGGTCGTGCTGTCGTTTCACCGAAACAAATGAATACAAACTCGTTACATGGTTACGCCCCAAACATACCCTTAGAAATAAATTTAAAACCCATTCCATTGAAGAACTTTTAAAAACATATATCGCATCGAATGATTTAGGAGAAATCGAAATTTTATGGTAAAGAAACGAAAGTTGAAGAAAAATCCAACACTAATTATGAAAAAACGTATACAGGCTTTAAGATTATATAAGAAAAAATGGACCCCCATTTTTTGTCAGTAATTGTGTAACACAATTGGGTGAATAACGTTGTTCTTACAGCGGAGAACATCTACAATCAATCAATTCTGCATTTCTGTTTATAATTAACATTTTTGTATCAGAAGAAACGCGAAGATCGTGGGTTATCCCCCATGCGCTGCGTTTTTTTTTTCAGAGTCCTATATAAAGCCTTAAACAAGAACGTCATGGAGAGCTTGCCATCTGACGCTAAAAATGTCATGCTCGGACTAAATCTATTTCGCGAATTTGTAAAAAAAAAAAACCAGAAAGATTCTATAAAAAACCTGCAAGTAAGAGAAATGTTTTTAGAGGCTGGTAGACTCGATATTACAGACGAGGCAGTGTCGGTCTTGTGCGAGTTGTTACTCGGAGAGCACCACATTCTTCGAGATATTGAAACTCACCGGATTCTTTTTTTGATATTCACTCTCGGAAATCAGAAATCGCAAAAATACTTGTTGGGTGGTTTGGAACAAATGATTCATTCGCACGAGGATTCTTTAATGCCTATAGTTCCGGACATTTTGAAAATGTTTTACGATATCGATGTTTTAGAAGAAGAGGTTTTGATCGATTGGTCGCAGAACGCATCCGACGAGTATGTTTCTAAAGAGGTAGCTCGAAAGATTCACCAAGAAGCCAAACCATTCTTTTTATGGATTGAATGGCTACAGAAAGCTAGAGAATTTAACGTCAGTAGTGATCAAGACGACGACGACGACGAGCGGGAATAGCAGTCGAAGTTTTTTTTTATATAAATAGGAAGCATTTCATCCGACTTGTAATTATTCCCGAGCTTTTTTCGAGGGGAGGGGGCTTGTCGGTTTACACGCTGCCAACCACTCTCTGATGGCTGGGGGAAAAAAAAAAACTGGTTGTCACGACCTTTTTTTTTTTGGGAGGGGGGGAAGAAGGACTCCTGCAAAGGTCGTAAGGTGGGAGGGGAGTGATAATTTTTGTCTGATGATTTAGAAGAATCAAGTTCAAAAGAGCCGATGTAATTGGAAAAATTGTTTGTGGGTAGCTTAGGTAGATTTGCAGAACTACCGTTGGCTCGGATTCGGCACCAGAGGATGCTTGCTGAAGGGAGCGCGAGATCGAGTTAAAAAAAAAAAAAAAAATTAATCAGTATTCTCGTCAACGAAGGTCTGACGACATGTCCCAGGAAACCAGAACCCTGCTGACCTGTTGTCAAGGTGTTGCGGTCCTGAGTGGATGAGAGAGTCGGAAAGAAAAATGGCCTTTGGGGAGAGTGTGGAGAATCTGATACCTGGAAAGGACGGACGGGTGAGAGTGGTAAAAAAGTAAAAGACTGGGTCCAAGTGTGTTGACACGTCCGATACAGACACTTTTTCCCTAACTGCTTCCTTTATAGAAAAAAAAAAATATTTTTAAAAATTATTTTTCCTACACGCTTGGGTGTGGGAGTTTATATACGACTAGAGCGTTGATTCATAGACTGCTTTTTTGAACCTGGAACGAAGACTGTTAGTTATTATTATTATATTATATATTATATTGTTGTTATAGTATTACACACAAACACACACTTTATAAGGTATTTTTTATAAAGTCAGAAGGGTGCACCCCTCTCTGTCACGAGACTGCTTTAGGTTTCATAGAGAAAAATTACTTTTTAAAAATTATTTTTTCTACATGCTTGGGTGGGAGTTTAGATGCAACTCGAGCCGAGCGATGCAGCATTTTACAAAGTCAGAAGAGTACACCCTCTGTCACGAAACTGCTTTAAGTTTCATAGAGAAAAATATTTTTTTTTTACAAAATTATATTTTTTCTACACGCTTGGGTGGGAGTTTAGATGCAATCAAACAGGTATTTTTATAGTAAGAAGAGTGCAGCACTCTCTCTCTGTCGTGAAACTGACTGCTTCCTTTGAGTTTTCATAGAAAAATCATATTTTTAAAAATTATTTTTCCTACACGCTTGGGTGGGAGTTTATATGCGACTTGAACGTTGATTCATAGACTGCTTTTGAAAGACTATTTGTTATTATTAATACTTTATTATTATTATTATATTATATATATTGTTATTATTATAGTATTTTTACACACACACACATTTTATAAAATATTTTATAGAGTCTGAAGAGTGCACCCCTCTCTGTCACGAAACTGCTTTAAGTTTCATAGAGAAAATTATTTTTTACAAATTTGTTTTTCTACACGCTACAGGGGGGGAGTTTAGATGCGACTTGAGCGATGCAACCGATGTGGTATTTTTACAAAGTCAGAAGAGTGCACCCCTCTCTGTCACGAAACTGCTTTAAGTTTCATAGAGAAAATTATTTTTTTACAAATTTTTTTTTTCTACACGCTAGAGGGGGGAGTTTAGATGCGACTTGAGCGAT
Organism: Tetragnatha montana; assembly: GCA_963680715.1. Taxonomy (NCBI): domain Eukaryota; kingdom Metazoa; phylum Arthropoda; class Arachnida; order Araneae; family Tetragnathidae; genus Tetragnatha; species Tetragnatha montana. The sequence goes on along the minus strand of OY796677.1, from coordinate 15,662,063 downwards.
GCAACCGATGTGGTATTTTACAAACTCAGAAGAGTGTACCCCTCTCTGTCACGAAACTGCTTTAAGTTTCATAGAGAAAATTATTTTTTTACAAATTATTTTTCCTTCACGCTTGGGTGGGAGTTTAGATGGGACCGGAGCGATGATTCATAGACTGATTTTGAACATGGAACGAAGAATGTTTTTTATATTATTATTAATTATTATAGTATTACAATTACACACACACACACACACACACACACACACACACACACACACACACACACACACACACACACACACACACACACACACACACACACACACACACACACACACACACACACACACACACACACACACACACACACACACACACACACACACACACACACACACACACACACACACACACACACCTGAAGAGTGCACCCCTCTCTGCCATGAAACTGCTTTAAGTTTCATAGAGAAAATTATTTTTTACAAATTATTTTTTCTACACGCTAGAGGGGAGAGTTTAGATGGGACTGGAGCGATGCAACCGAAGTGGTATTTTATAAAGTCAGAAGAGTGCACCCCTCTCTGTCACGAAACTGCTTTAAGTTTCATAGAGAAAATTATTTTTTTACAAATTATTTTTTCTACACGCTAGATGGGAGAGTTTAGATGGGACTGGAGCGATGCAACCGAAGTGGTATTTTACAAAGTCAGAAGAATGCACCCCTCTCTTGTCACGAAACTGCTTTAAGTTTCATAGAGAAAATTATTTTTTTACAAATTATTTTTTCTACACGCTAGAGGGGAGAGTTTAGATGGGACTCGAGCGATGCAACCGAAGTGGTATTTTTTATAACGCTTGGGTGGAAGTTTGGATGCCTCCCGCCGACGAAGGTCTTCAAACGTCTGTAGTAGTGCATGGTTCCGCCACATGGGTGGAGCACTCGAGTAGAGCTATTTTTTTTTTGAGGCGTGTGACCGAAGCCACAGTTCCAGATTAGTCGGGTACGGGTTACCTGGAGCAGCGTGAGCCGCTCCTGCCCCTCGGTAGTAGTCATGATGCCTCGGTTGGACCTCATCGGCAACGACTTACCGCCGACCCGGGCTAACCCGGAATGCCCCGACTGCCGGCGAGGGGAGCCTTTTTATAGTCCACTCGGAGGGCGGAGCTACGATGAAAAATAAAAACTTTGTTTTTTCTTCTCTGGAAAATAAAAACTTTGTTTTTTCTTCTCTGGAAAATAAAAACTTTGTTTTTTCTTCTCTGGAAAATAAAAACTTTTTTTCTTCTCTGGAAAATAAAAACTTTTTTTTCTTCTCTGGAAAATAAAAACTTTTTTTTTCATCTCGTTAACTTCTTCTTGGAAAAAAAAACTATCTATTCTTTTGCAAGCTCCCGCCGACGAAGGTCTGCAAACTTCTGTAGTGCATGGTTCCGCCGCATGGGCGGAGCACTCGAGCATAGCTATTCTCAAGTCACAGTTCCAGATTAGTCGGGTACGGAGTACCTGGAACAGCGTGAGCCGCTCCTGCCCCCCTCATCAGCAGTCATGATACCTCGGTAAGACCTCATCGACAACGACTTACCGCCGACCCGGAATGCCCCCGAGTGCCGGCGAGGGGAGCCTTTTTATAATAGTCCACTCGGAGGGCGGAGCTACGATCGCGATACAAAAATAAAACTTTGTTTCTTTTCCGGAAAATAAAACTTTTTTTCTTTCCAATCCAGACAGTTTGAGTCCAGTCCGGATCACAGCGCAGCGAAGTTCGTAACTGAATCTAGATATTGTTTTTTTTTTTGTAGCATTTATTTTTTCTTAAATTTGATTGCTCCAAAACAAAAAATTGTTGTACAACCAAAAATATTCGCTCGATGTAGCTGGTGCAGAAAGTGGAGCGCCGGGACTGCTACGTAACCGCGAGACCTACGGCGCATGCACCAGCTGCCAGTCCAAATAGACACTTCTAGACACTTCGGTGCAGAAAATGTTTCTGCTTTTCACATTTCTTCAATGACCCCCCATATTATTTGTAATAATCACAGTAGGTGGTTTTTTTTTCAGCAAATTCTGTGAGTTCAATGTTTTTATCCTCAAGGAAGTTTGTGGAAGTACATACTTGGGCTATTCTTTTAAATGGATTTTTTTTTACCTTATATCACCAAGTAATATTACGTTTGAAAAAAAGATCAACATATTACGCATATTTGGTTAATTTCTAATGACAGTGCTGTTTTTTTAAATATGGTCTAATTAATCACACATTTTTTTTTATTGCACAAATGGGTTATAAACCGTGGGTGGCGTTAAAAAAACAAACATTACTGTATACATAATTATAAGGTTAGTGATGATGATGAGAATTCCCATCCAAGATATGAGTTATCGTTTCTTCGCTTCATCACATATCTTATCAACCATTGATTCTAAATGATCGAAAAGTAGATTTATTTGTTCACGAGTTAAATTCTTGCACTTTTCCGTGATAGCAGCATTGAAGGATTTGTACGCATCCTCTGCGCAGCTATCCTTGAATCTCAAATCCTCTGCGCAGTTAGCTAACACATCCTCGGTGGAATTTTTACGGTTTTTTCCTCCTGAAAGAATAAAAAAAAACATACAGACTGATGAAGATTTTTGGCGATTGATAAAAAAAAAAACTGTGTAAGGCTTAATTAAAAACCTGATCAATCAATCCTAGAACATGTTAATTTTTTTAGTACCTTTATCCTCAGTGACTAATGAAGGATTTGGGGGAATGATCTTCTGATTCATTTCAACTGGAAATAAAAAAAAGGAGTTAGTTAATGGATCGATGGTTGTCCTCGGGCGTTGGTTTGGCACGACACGACTGAGTTCCCGAGGACCAGGAAGGGGGGTTTATATATACCTTTTAAAATGAAATCTTTTTTTTTCATTGAAGTAAATAAATAAATATTAATATAATAATACTTTAATAAAAAGATAGACACGATTTTTGCATGAATAGATACTTTATTATTATTTTTTTCTTTGTCTTTATATACATGGCACGTTATATATTTGCAATACTACAAAAAAAAACCTTCGTGATGAGGTTTACTAAGAAGAAAAAACATTTTTTCCCCTCACTGATTGTTTTTTTTTGTTATTGGAGACATGGAGAAGTAGAGACCTGTTTTTTTTTGGCTCTCGCGACTGTTCACTGGGTAAAAAAAGCTCACAGCAGCAGTTTTACTAGAACCTTCCCTGTTTGCATGCACCAAGTGCAATGTTGCCACTTCCACGAAGAAATAACAGTGACATCATTATCAGTATTGAGATTGGTTAAACCAATGATAACGTTTGGCGTAATTGATACACCCGCACTTGCAAAAGTTGACGGCTTTACACATTTCACATGCTTTTCCTCTAATAAAAACGTTTGGAGCTTTCACGCATTTATCCTTGCAACAGTACGTTTCGTCCTCTGGTGACTTTTGTAGTTTTTGTTGTTGTTGAATTATTTCTAACCTAACCGTTTTACCATTTATTATTGCAACGTATTCGGCTCTTCCTCCATCGTCTACTAAGCTCTTCGTTCTCGTTTTTTCGCACAAACACAAGCAGCGTGTCCCAGGAGGACACAGTTGGCAATTACGATCGTCTCGCATGATCGAACAACGCTCGGGGCAACAAAACTGTAGGTTCACGAACTTCATTCGTATCTCGCAATCGCAGTGACAAATGTCGAAACTCTCGCACCCCGAACACGGCACATCGAGTATGGGTCTCGTAAATTTTTCGAAACATTTTTTGTAGCAACAATAATTCATCAATAATGACCGATATTCTTGGCAGTTGCAGAGGCAGTCGAGTAAATCGTAGCACAAGTAACATTTAGAGTCTTTGCTTTTCGACTTTTTGAGGACCAAGCACTTTTTCGAACAGCAGTACTGCAAGCAAGGAACTCCCATCGTTTATTATTGCTCGTCCTGTTCGTCGGCAGTTGTGAACTGATCGTTCCTCTTTTTAAGTGTGGGGAAACGAAAAGAAATTTTTCTTTATGTAATTTGTTTACACAGGCACTAAAAAAAAAACAATTTAGTTCAGAGTTCACTGTACAAATCATCATATCATAAAAACCAAAACCTGATACAGACAAATACTCTTATCCTTAACCTAATCACTATCTTCTCCCATTGGTTCTTAGGTTTGGTTCGGAGTGTATATAAAGTAGGTTCCTACTACGGTGCTCTTCACTCGTATCCCGTCCGAGTCAGACGCTGCTTGAATTGTGTTTCGGTAGCACGTTACTCCTCGTCTGAGATTGAGAACATTATCAACCTATATATAAGCTTCGCTATATAAAAAAATTTTATTTTTCTTTACGGAAAAATAAAAAAAATTATTTTCTTTACGGAAAAATAAAAAAAAATTATTTTCTTTACGGAAAAATAAAAAAACATTATTTTCTTTATGGAAAAATAAAAAAAATAGTTCTTTTTCCGAATAGACGATGCCGCTCTTCACTCATTGGTTCTTACGTACGATTCGGCATATTTAAAGACGGGTCGTCCAGTGCCGCTCTTCACTTCTACGAGACTCGTCGAGTTGGAAGCTACTGGTAATTTGACTCGGTCGTTTGATCAAACCGGAATTATATTATATATATATGATCGAACCGGGAAAAAAATGTTTTATTTAATGAATTATTATAAGAAGAACAGATAAAATTTTTCTTCTCGGAAAGTAAAAAAAAAACATTATTTCTCGGGAAATATAATATCTTTCTAAAATATAAATATATTTCTAATTTCTAATTCTAAAAATAAAAATAATATAAATATATTTCTAAAAATAAAAATAATCTTTTTATCGGATGAAATGTACTCTCATTGGTTCTTACGTTCAGTCTGGCGTGTATAAAAGTGACGCACTAACCGCTCTGCTGGTAGTGCGTCTCGGTCGCTTGTCGTTCGTCTTCTGATGGTTTTTCTTCTCGGAAAGTAAAAAAAACATTATTTCTCGGGAAATATAATATCTTTCTAAAATATAAATATATTTCTAATCTAATTCTAAAAATAAAAATATTATAAATATATTTCTAAAAATAAAAATATAAAATAATAATATAAATATATTTCTAAAAATCTAAAAATAATCTTTTTATCGAATGAAATGTACTCTCATTGGTTCTTACGTTCAGTTTGGCGTGTATAAAAGTGACGCACTAACCGCTCTGCTGGTAGTGCGTCTCGGTCGCTTGTCGTTCGTCTTCTGATGGTTTTTCTTCTCGGAAAGTAAAAAAAAAAAACATTATTTCTCGGGAAAAATAATTTCTAATTCTAAAAATAAAAATAATATAAATATATTCTAAAAATAAAAATATAAATATATTTCTAAAAATCTAAAAATAATCTTTTTATCGGATGAAATGTACTCTCATTGGTTCTTACGTTCAGTCTGGCGTGTATAAAAGTGACGCACTAACCGCTCTGCTGGTAGTGCGTCTCGGTCGCTTGTCGTTCGTCTTCTGATGGTAGAGAGAATATTATTATCATCATCATACATATATGAGGAGTGCAAAGCGCCGCTTGAAATATTATCCACTCAATATATATATAAGCTTTGCTTCAAACTTAAAGGATTGTTTTTTTCTTTCTTTGGGATAATAATAGAAAATACCAACAGCACTTTTTACACGCGTTATTAACTTCTCTTGCCTTTCTATGTTAGTCAAATTTAAAAATTTAAATTTAAAAAATGATCCTTGAAAAGTACTTGATTTTTTTCCTCACACAAAAGAGTAGGAAACTAAGCGGGATCAAGTAACGTTGCAGTCTAGTATAATAAAAATTTTACATTATTTTTTTTTTTAAATTTTATATTACATTAGTATAGTATTATTATAATTATTATATTTTATATTACATTAGTATAGTATTATTATAATTATTATATTTTATATTACATTAGTATAGTATTATTATAATTATTATATATATTTTTATTATTATATTGTATTTTATTCTTTCGAGAACACTGACGGTTTTCGGAATGAAAAAAAGATTTCTTATTTTTTTCTTTTTCACCTCTCAGATTGGTAGTCTATAAAAGCCTTTGAGGAGACGAGGGAAGAGGTATTCCTTCTTTTTAGGGTGGTGGTGGTGGTGGTGACGCTGCCGTTGAAAAAAAACGAGACCATGTGGTTCAAACTCCAACTTTCGACGCGAACCTATCTTTTGGGAGTTGTTAGTGTCCTGGACGGAAATCTTTACTGGAGATGCTCGAACGTTCATCGAGGTCTTCTAGGTAGTAGTTGTTCAGGAGTGGGAATCGTCAAGTCTCGTTGCTTGGGGGCTGTTCAACCAAGCATCCTTCACGTTAATCCTCGCATAAAAGTGTACAGCACTTGGGAAATGATATACGTGCTGCATTGTAGTCCCAGAGGAGGACCGAATCTAGCAGGCTACGTTTGGACGATTCTAGAGCATGGAAAAGTGAGAAACAACATAACGTTTTCCTTTGCGTTCACTTTTGAACAAGCACCCGTGTTTGTGGCTCGATTGGAACACGATTTTGAAAACTCGTACCTCGATTTGAAATATGCTCTCATGCACTTCGTTAGGTTCGTGTACGGAGAGTATTCGATTATCGTGCATCGCTTCCGACATCAAACTTTACAACAACCACCGTTGCCATGTCTTTCCTCGTTGTCTGTATCCAATGAAGAGGAGACCATCGTCGACAGTCCAACGGGATCCAAAACTGAAAATGAAATTTCCTCCTCTGCCTATAATGATGAAATCCGTGCAAATTTAATAACGGAAAGTGACATTCCTGTAGCACCTCCCAACAGTCCTGTCGAAGGGACGACGCCACCAGCCACTCTTAACTACGAAAAAGGAAATTCAGTACTTGATGATAATAACGACGATGTGTCTGCTGGAATAAAACAAAATGGTAATCCTGGAAAATTATCCGACAACGGTATTCTACTAGACGGTTTAGATGATTTGATACCGTGGGCGGTCATGTCTCCGGAGTCGACTATGGAAATCCTGAATTCGATTGTGCATCCGGCTTGCGAGTCTTTTAGCAACCCGACGACTTCTTCTCGGAATTTCGACCAGTCGACTTTTTCGGTTCCCCACCCCACCACCATCAATAATAATACACACGAAAGCAAAACTTACTCCACGAAGAGAAAAATTACCTGTTCGTCGGTTCTGACAGTTGAATTGGAAGAAGAAATGATACCTCCTTTCCCCACCGCAATTTTAATGAAAACTAAGAATGGAGAGAGGACTTATCTCCCGGGAAAACCAATAAAGTCGAGGTAAATAAATACTTGATGATACCTATCGAGGAATTGTTCTGATTGACGTCGTGGCTTTTATCAGGTTTTTTTTTTTTGTGTGTGTAGAGTGTTTAAAAAAATAATTTAATTGCTTTGCTCTTTTATGTTCCAGTTTCATCATCATATTTTTTTTATTTTTTAAAAAAAAAAAAAAGTAAATGTAAATCGAACTGACTCGTTTGTATTTTTCAGATTGATTGATGATTAGAAGAGAAAAAGACGAGAACGTAGTAGGAAATGGCTTGCGGGGATCCACATCAATGGCAAAATCTTAAAAAAATGCACGAAAATGACAGACGAGAGGAGAGCGAATGTACTAGTTCGGACGAGAGTGATGCTTTCGTGCAACCGGAAGAATCCGCATCCAACACCGTGCCACCTCGTACACTACCGGAGACTCCGAAATCCTCCTCCATCAGAGTTAAAAAAGGTTCAAAACGAACTGCAGGAATTCATTCTCCACCACTCCGACGACAAGAAGAGAAGAAAAGAGAAAAACAACCGACTGGGCCCGCCGCCGTTGATACAAAACGCGACGGTAATAATGTCGGTCATCAATCCCGAAGTAAAAACAACAACCGACCGCTCGAAGATCGTTCGTCGGATTATCTTCTTCTTCAACAACAATGCCAGGGAGTACGGAGACAACTTTTTCCAAACGAAAAAAATACTAAACAGAATGATGTTCCTCATCATCAATCTTATAATAAGGACCATCGAGACGAATTCGATCAATTGAATGACGCTCGTCCTCGGAAACATTTCAATCCTGAACGGATGCGTTACCTATCGTCGAACCAATTAGGTGCTACCTTCTTATGCGTGGAAGATTGTTCTTATACCGTGACCAACGGGACATCGACGATATCGGAAGACAACGTCGGAAATTCGTGGAGGGAGAATTTGATAAACGATCTCCAAAACTTGGGAACCGATAAAAACCTGTTTCTCGTGGGAATGGACTCGAGAAATGCATGGAAAGATATAAAGAAACATTTCCCACTTTCCGTTCGGGAAACTTACCTCGACGATACGCACGCTGGGGAATGTACTTTTTGTGAAAGGATTGACTGTCACAGGTGGAAAGTGATAGTGGCGGGACTGCAGACTAAGGTGAAATTCAAAATAAGTGCTATAGAACATTGAAAAAGACGTGCGTGCCAAAACGTTTCGAGTTCCACAAAATTAAAAAAAAAAAACAAATAAAAACAAGAGATGTTTGCCAGAAAATGTTGTACCTCGATGTGTGCATAATTCTTTAATCTGTGTTTTTTCGTTGTGTGAACCAATTTCTTTTTTTTTCTATTCTGTTGTGTAACTCATGCCTTTGTGTCTGAGAAAAAAAATAAGTAAAAAATTGTTTTGAACCTATATTCGTCTTGTGTATGTTTGCTTTAGAGATAAATCATTTAAACAGTATTACACCAAAAAAAAAAAAAAAAAACTCTGACAGTATTACTTAAGCGACAGAACCGATTTGTGTTCTTTTTAAAGCTTTCCCTTTTTTTTCAAGGATGCATTGTAAACCTTCCTCTTCTTCCGAACGGTCTTTCTTAAAACGAGCCGAGACTCATTCATTCCACACTACTCTTCAGAACCTAGTCTTCGTAAAGCGTTTTGTTTTTTTATAAAAATAAATCTAATCTAATCTAATAATATAATATGATATAATAATAAATATATATCTATATATATATATATATATATAAAATCAAAGGTTATATTCGAAAGTGTTATGATGGCCACCAAAAATTCTAAAAAAAATAGTTTGAAAAAATATAAAGAAATGGACGAAGAAATTTACTCACTGGAATTTCCTGCTCTTGGAGAAACGTTGGATGCTAATACGCTGGTGTCTCTCGGCGATGAAAAAGAAAAAAAGCAGGTAAAGCAACAGGACGAGTGTGACGATCTCCAGAAAGCTTTGTCCCCGATACCGGAAACTCCTCCCAAGAAGTTTCAATTTTTCGTTTCGAACGAAATGATGATGAAGAAAAAACCATCCCCGTTAAAACTCGTCACGATCCTTCCACGACAACAAGATCAGAAAGAAGAAAAAAAAGGAATTGTACCATCATCAAAGAAGTGTTTGGAAGAAGATTGCGAAATCGATCGAAACGCAACCGCAACGAGGAGTTATCTCGGTGGTGAAAAAAAGAAACATTCGACGCCACGAAATAAAAGCGAGCACGGTGCATCGCGCCAATCATTGGATTTCAATTATTATTTTCCTCGGCCTGATGATGATAATGATCCGAGAAAATTCATTCCTCCTCCTTCGAAGCCATCGCTATTTCATCATTCGAACAGGAAACAATTCAACGACACCCGTCACTCTAATCGGAATACTTTTTCACTTCTTGGAGGAGAACCTCCGAAGAATCATTGCCGCATCCGTAGAATCTTTACGAATCAATTGAATGCAACCTTTTTGTGCGTGATTGGCGATTCGTACACATTGACCAACGGAATCACCACCATATCGGAAGATTGCTGTGGACCTTCGTGGAGGGAGCAGCTGACGGAAGACTTGAAAAACTTGGAAACTGTTCATCACCTTTTTCTCGTGGGGCACGATTCCATGAGTGCTTGGAGGACCGTCAAACACGAATTTCCCTTGTCGGTCAGTGATACGTTCCTGGATGATAGGCATGCAGGTATTTGTGCCTTTTGCAGGAATAGTCGAAAGCATTGTCACAAGTGGAACGTGATTGTGGGAGGATTGCAGCAAATGGTAAAATTTCCCGTCAAACCGATTGTTCATTAACTGCATGCTGTTGGAAAAACATTATATTGTTATTACATTTTGCAATGTATTTTGTTTGTGTAATGTTTTAAAAAAGAAATAGTTTTTTTTTATATATTCGTATCAAAATGAAAAAATAAATATGTTGTATATCTACCGACACGTTGTTACTTTTTTCTTTTAGACTTTTAAAAAGAAAAGGTTATAATGCTATCATACATATATGTAGTTACTCACTGCACAATCACAGAAAAAACTGCAAAGAAGTCTGTTCACCACCCGAACGAGTGAAACAATTTTTGATTATTTAGGTGGGATTTCATTTCTGGAAACTTTGAATTCACAATTCGGATTCAAAAAGAGTTATTATATTAGTTTTTTTTTTTTAAAAAAAAAACAAAAACGTTTTTGTCGCTGTCCCGCTAAAAAAAAAAATTATTTTACCTCATCCTAATATATAAGTGTGAAAAAACTGTACAAGACTTGTTACTCTCAGTTGTTACTAAGACATAGTACTCGGTGTACTTTGACTGAAGTCATTATTACTCGGTGTACTTTGACTGAAGTCATTATTACTCGGTGTAATGGAAAATGTTAAAACAAAAGTGTGCGAGTATAAACACGTCTTCAGCTATATCGTATTAAGTACCGTAATAATTTTCCTATGTGTTCATTATTTTCAAAACCCAGAGAAGGAGGAAAAAATACAATCGTCGAATACTTCGTCATGTATGTATTCGAAACATATCGGTAGACGAATATTTTTCCACGTGTGCACCAAAGAAGGCTCTCCCGTGTACGATCTTCGTCATTTTTGGAAAGAAAAATCCAATCATTTGGAACCGGGAACTATTGGTGTCCAGTTGTCGAATGAAGAATTTCAATCACTGTGCAGAGAATGTTTGAAAATTTAATATTACCTGAACAAGCGAAACCTGGGAAAGCGATGACGGTCTACGGAAGTGCTCGTTTTGTAAGGAGGGGATTGTAGAACTTACCAAAAAAAAAAAGAAAAAAAAACCTAACAACTGTATTTTTATTTAACCTATTTTTTATTCAGAGGTAAAAAAGTAATTCGAGTTTGTAGGTGAAATTGAAAGACTGCACATTTCGGTTGTGGAAAAATCCAATGGTGTACCGGTGCTTATATATTTTTTCTACCGACTGTATGAATTGATGTTTGATCATTGTCTGAAAGTAATATTCAATAAAATTTTTTAGCACAGTGTAAGACATGAATTTTGTCTAGGATCGCTTAAAGCCTTTCCACTCTGTTACACACTTTTACAAAAATCTAATCGCTACTTTTTATAAAATAAATCACCATTAAGGAGAACATTACCAATAGTTTTTAAATGCTGTTTTACTTTTTTCTTGGATTTAAAATTTTAAGCCAGAATTCCCTTTTTAAGCTTAATTTTCCACTCTGTTACGTAACAGAGTGGAACTGTACAGTGTACACTCAATATAACAGGGTAGACAACAAAGGTTAAAAGCAGAATTGTGGCTTAAAGTTTTAACTCAAAGAAAATACTAAGCTGTATTTAAGAACTTTTTGTAATATTATTGTAAATGGTGAATAATTTTATAAAAAGAATACTTTAATTTTTGCAATAAGTTGTTTAGTAAGATAAGCTTTAACTTAAGAGTATCTTTTAACGCTAAAAAGTTATTTCTCAAATTAATGGTAATAAAAATATGAAAACAAGCGCACATTGTAAGACTTAATAGTACATCATCATAGAAAAATTATGAAGTTTAAATGAAAATTTTATCTTGGCATTTTTGGTCAACTTATTGAAAAATTATGAGTTTTAATGAACTTTGACTCAATTCCAGGGTACCTAAGTACATTTTGATTCCTCTGATTTTTTTTTGCTGGAGTATGTCACTTCTGAGGCACCTTTTTTTTCAGTATACCTTTTTGAATTGCCAAAAAAAAAAGCTTTTCATTATAAGCAGCGTTAGAAATTGGGAAAAAACCAGTGATCCTGCGGACCAGTGCTTTGCCAATCTTACTGGTCCGCAACAAAAATTACTTGTCCGACAAATTAAAAAGGACCGGTTTAAATATATAAAGTAACTATTGCACTGAATGTGAGTACCAAATAGATGAATACATATTAATAATATTTTTCTTTTTCGCCGGGGCTCCCCTATCCCATATCACAACATTTCGGGTTCTGTCAAAAATATGTAGTACTTGCTTCACCAAATGCAAGCATCAAACGCACTTAAAATACCGCTATCACTGAACAAATCGTCTAAATGATTACACCTGCTCGAGAAATCACTGGTCCGGCGGACCACCAGTGATTTTCCGATTCCACTGGTCCGAGCCGTTTTTTAGTTGTCCCGGACCAGCTAAACACCCCAATGGACTCTAACCGCCTATCTGGTTCGAGACTTCACGGAACCAACACGTGACCTACAACTGAGCTTGCAATTGGTTACCACAGATACTACACTAGTAGATCTACTAGTGTAGTATCTGTGGTAACCAATTGCAAGCTCAGTAGGTCACGTGTTGGTTCCGTGTGACGTCAGACGGTTAGAGTCCATTTCGAACGCTGATTTATACAGGGTGTCTCAAAAGGTCGAGTACAAACTTGGAGGGATGATAGTACTCATCAAGACGAACAAGAATTGGTATAGAAAGGGGGGTCGCAAATGAGTTTTAAGGGGTGAAACCCCGGGGTGAAAATCAGCAATAAAACTTGCATATTTGTGCAGGAAGAGACACAATAGTTCGATTCCGTAATTTTTTACATCAAAATAATAAAACTCGTATTGCAAAAAGTAAATTTAACTGTAACTTTTTCAAGAAGTTTTCTTTTCGTTGCGAAAGATTTATTTCGATCAGTCTTCTTTTTTAATGCATGTTCAACCAAAATTGGCTACTTATTAGCCATTTGGCGCAATTTTTTTCTCCATTCTTATTTTATCGTTAAAATAGTGGTAATGAAACTCTAAGATTTTCCAGTTTTATTTTTACAGTAGTTTTAAGCTACGTTGTAATATTTAATTATGAGTTTTTATTTTTAAATATTTTTAAGCTAAAAATCTCAGAAAAGTTGAAATTCCAATGTGAAATTGATATTTTAGTTTATCGAATTGAATAGAACATACCCTTCATAATAATCCACAGACCCTTTCATAAATACATGAGTACTCATTTTATTAGGTTTACCCGAAAAAATAATACTAATCTCGAAAACTTTTTCAATGCTTAAAAGCAATTATTAATTATTTAATATTATTAAAAGGATAATTAAAATAATAAATTTAATCCTTCTTCCTTCCTCCTCGGCTCTACAGTCCATGTAGGACCTTGGCCTTCCTAATAAATTTAATCAAGAAATATAATTATTTGTAAATTTTGGATGAATACCTATAAGCAAAGCCTACAAACATGTATTACAAGTGATTCTAGAAAATATTTTAATTTTGTAAGCAGTTTCTAAAATAATTAAAATAATAATGATAGTATTTAAAATGTGCAAACATCGGAATTATTTTTATTCACGGCAAAATGTAGAAACTAAGGGTCTTTTCCACACTTGAATCATGAAGAATTCGAAAGGTGATTTTTACCATTAAACGATATTTAGCAAACTTAATGAATCCAAACTAATTTATTAAATGAAGTCAAATTGCGTGGTCAATAAAAACCGAAAACCTTATCTTTTGTAGTATTCAATGTCTTGCTTTGATTTAAGAAGGGAAATTTTTGAACCAGATGAATTTAACTAAAAAAAAATAATGTAATTTACAATAGAAAAATAGAATTTTTTTTATGGATGCTTTTCTTTTAACGTTTTCAGTTTTTTAAAGAAATGTCACAGACTCAACTACAGGGTGTTTCACAAAGAACTTCCCTGGTTTTAAAAATTAATAACAAATAGACAAAACATGATAAAAATACGCCGTCTACTGCAATGTACTTTTTAGACCTTTCGATTCAGAAATCGTTTCTTCCGTAAATTTTATTTCCCTATACTGTATGACAAGGATTTCAAGGACCCCTTTTCCTTCGTTTCACAAAATCTTGGGCTGCAATATATATATATTTTTTTTATCTACCGATTTTAGAGAAATTGTGTTAAGAAATTCTTTGGTCTAAGAAGTAGTACATTGCAGCAGACGGCGTGGCGTATTTTTGTCTATTCGTTAGTTTTTAAAACCAGGGAGCTCTTTGTGAAACACCCTGTAAGAAAATGTAATGAAGACTTAAATTTTGTATGAAACATTTTTTAATAAAGAAAAAGGGTTTAAAAATATAAGCATTTTAAACAGTTTTATTCTTTAATGTTCTTCAGATGCGACAACATAACCGTTATTCTCATGACTAAATTGAAGGGCTTGGTGGATGAAGGGGTTATGTACAAAATGGATAAATTTCGGTAATCGAGGTTTTCGCCAAATTTGGGCGATTATCATTTCAATCTGAAAATGGCTTCTACCAGCACAGCAGGGATTTGAATGTAGGTTGTATTAGTAGTAGCTTGGCGAGATCAGATCTCGCCAAATTTGACGAGGTCCTCGGTTATTGAATCTGTCCCAAATGTAACATAACCCCTTCATCCACCAAGCCCTTCAATTATTAAAAATTCAAGATCGACAAATACACTTTCGAAAATGGGTTCGAGCTCGGCCAATTTTGTATCCCTGTTGTGGAGAGTAGAATATGGAGAGATGGGGCTATAGTTAGTCATCTCTCCTGGGAAAGAATGGCATAGCGCCTTCGAGGACACACCAACTGTTTTACCCCAGCAGCTTCATTAGGCCCAAAGACCCTAGGAGGAGACAGTAAAGCCTATCGTCAGTACACAGACAAAGTCATTTTAAAATTAATTAACAGAGTGGTGACTTAAATATCACTAGTTTCTTGTAAAATAAATTCTTTTTCAGTGATGTTTCACCTCCCTCCCCAAGCGGCAATCTACCACTTTTAAAATAATTTTCTCTTGTTTACTATCGCTATGAAACCTTTCAGTACCACGACAGCTAGCTCGAAAGCAGTACTTACACGTTGCTTATTAGAGCTAGTTACGATTGCTCCATCCAGGGCTTTAATTAACCATTGGGTGTGACGCTGCCGGAAATTTCTTAGCCAAGAAGGAATAGCTTTTCACACCGGCTAAGGCTGTACGGACGTTCTTAACTTTCAAAGTTGTGCATTATTGGGCACAAGCACGGAAAGCGTATGGCCATTTGTTACTTGTGACCATGATCCACATGTGATTGATATTTTGGACCCATGAATCACTTTATTAAAAGTGGCCATCAAATCTATACCCTAGATTAGATCATAATATTGAACTAATTAACTAATTTTGTAGGCTGGGTCATTCCATTTCAAGTGGTCCAAAAAAAGTAAAATTGGTTGCTCGACCATTTTTAAAAAATCTGAAATTTTTTGTACATCAACCCTAACCTAAAAGAAGATCAAAACAACCATTATTTTTAATTTAACCTATTTTGCTTGTCCGCAGCAGCCATGCAAATTTCGACGTTTTAGCGGTTTTTGCTAATTTAAGCGTTTACGGGATTGGAAATATCTCCCCTTTAAAATCTCCAAATCAAATGGGGTTTGAAGCAAAATTGTTTAGAATAAAACGGTCTAAAAGACTAGAGCAAGTATGTTTTTCTAAAATAAACCCTTAGGGGTGAAATTTTAGTTTAAAGTTGAAATTTTTTTAAAAATATCTGCCCACTTTAAGAAGATTTTTTTATAAGAAGGAAACCTGTCAAGGCACCAATATTTTTTTTATTAATAGTCCAAATACATTTTAGGTCATATGCAAAGTTTTGGATCTGAGCCTCAATTTGTCTTTATTTAAAAAAATCTCAAAGTCGAAGATTTGTCAAAATTTGCAATTTTGAGGGTTAAATATCTCTGGTGGGGGACCAGTTAAAAATTTTAAAATGGTTCATTCTAGAGTACTATATATTAGTGTTAAGCTCAAGAAGTTCATAGGAGGAGATTTGACTACAAGCCGAGGTATGATTTTTACAAGGTGCCCCCAAATGTCGCAAAATTTGGAAGTTAAGGATTTCTACAAAATTTGTCTGTTTTCAAGAGAACTTTTTTATAGGAAGGAAACCATTCAACACAACACATATTTTTATACAAATAGTCCAAATGTAATTCAAGTTACACGCAAAATTTGAAACCTGAAACTTGGTTTTTCTTTGCTTAAAAAAATCCCAAAATCAACGATTTGTCAAGAATTTCACTTTTTTAGAGTGATATCTCTCTGAAGGAGCAGGAGATAAAAATTTGAAACTTTGTCATCTTAGAGTATATTATGGTAGTGTTATGCCCTAAAAGTTTCAAGATGGAGGATTATTTGGCTACAAACATAGAAATGGCAAGGATGATATTAAACTTTTTTTTTTGTTGAAGTGATTTTTTTTACTTTACAATTATTTTGTAAATTTTATTAATGTTTCATTACTTTTTAATTTTAATTATACAAAATACAGCAATATAGAAAAGCTTAGCAATGAACTTTATGAATTAAAATATTTATCTCTATTTTTTACCAAACATATGTTAAAGTTGGGCTTGATATAAGTAATTATATTAACTGCTTAACCTTAGCATTCAGCCATTGACAATCTTTACAACCTGAGAGACGGAAAGGGAAGAAGAAAACCGCGATGAGAATTGTTTTATTGCATACTGCAAACAGTGGCGTATATAAGGGGGGGCCGAGGGGGCCCTGCCCCCCCCCCCGAAATTCGGACTAGGTGTACCAAAACAAGTTAAAACATTGTATTTTAGGGTCCAATTTTAAAAAATTTTCTGGGGGAGGACCCCCAAACCCCCCTTTTGTACTTGGAATTTTATTAATAACAACTATATTACATATATAATAAGTTCATCAAAATCCAAATCCTACCAAAAAATATATGTCCAAAATTCGGACTTAGTGTTCCAAAAACAAGATAAACCCCTTTTTTTAGGGGTAAAGTTCCAAAAATTTTCTGGGGAAGGACTCCAGATCCCTTTTTGTACTTGGAACTCTATTTTATTACTTTTTAAATATTAAGTTCATAAAAATGTACATCCAAAATTCGGACTTAGTGTACCAAAACTAGTTAAAAACCTGGTTTTTAGTCAAACTTCCAAAAATTTTCTGGGGGAAGGCCCCCAGACCCCCCCTTTGGTACTTGTATTTTTATTACTAACACCTTTTCCTATATTAAGTTTTTAGAACCTAAGTTATAACCTTAAAAAGCTACATTGGACCTATTAAATATGTGGGGAAGGGGCTGGAGAGTAATTTTGGGCCCCTCCCGAAATAAATTCCTATACACGCCACTGACTGCAAACCTGCACCAAGATCGGAAGAACATTTTGATTCACCAAGGTGTTTTGTTGTTGTATTTTTTATTAGTCGCAAGTTCATGTTAAAAAATTGATTGTGATGTGGGTCAACTTTTCAGAGAAAATTGTCACAAGTCTGTTTAGGGGACATCCATAAATTACATGAGGTCAAAAAGGGGGGGAGGGGTTTGGAAAAATCTCACCAAGGGGGGAGGGGGGCATCTCACGTTAACTTTTTAAGTTAGAAATTATTCGATTTTCTTTGTTTTTTAAGTATGAGAAAGGAAAATAATTTTTAAAAAGTTGTAAATAAATCTCACGCGGGGGGGAGGGGGGTCCAGCAAAATCTCACCAAGGGGGGAGGGGTGTCCAGCAAAATCTCACCAAGGGGGGAGGGGGGGATTCAGATTTTGGAAAAAAAACCTCACGTAATTTATGGATGTCGCCTTATGGCCCAGTAACTCTTGAGTTTAATCGGTTAAGTGAACTAAGGGAAGATCATCAAAATTTGTTTGTTCTAAGGATCAATAAATCTGTCAAAAATACATGCAAATATCATGAGAAAAAGTATTTGTTAAAATATCATAATCTCTTTGGCAATACTTGTTCGGATCCACTAAAAATTCATAAAAAGAGTTATAACCAAAGGACTTAATGAAATTAAAATAGAGAATTTAAAAAGAGAAAAGATACCCGGATAAAGATATCCTCCATCTTGAAACTTTAAGGGCATAACACTACCATAATATACTAAGATGACAAAGTTTCAAATTTTTATCTCCTGCTCCTTCAGAGAGATATCACTCTAAAAAAGTGAAATTCTTGACAAATCGTTGATTTTGGGATTTTTTTAAGCAAAGAAAAACCAAGTTTCAGGTTTCAAATTTTGCGTGTAACTTGAATTACATTTGGACTATTTGTATAAAAATATGTGTTGTGTTGAATGGTTTCCTTCCTATAAAAAAGTTCTCTTGAAAACAGACAAATTTTGTAGAAATCCTTAACTTCCAAATTTTGCGACATTTGGGGGCACCTTGTAAAAATCATACCTCGGCTTGTAGTCAAATCTCCTCCTATGAACTTCTTGAGCTTAACACTAATATATAGTACTCTAGAATGAACCATTTTAAAATTTTTAACTGGTCCCCCACCAGAGATATTTAACCCTCAAAATTGCAAATTTTGACAAATCTTCGACTTTGAGATTTTTTTAAATAAAGACAAATTGAGGCTCAGATCCAAAACTTTGCATATGACCTAAAATGTATTTGGACTATTAATAAAAAAAATATTGGTGCCTTGACAGGTTTCCTTCTTATAAAAAAATCTTCTTAAAGTGGGCAGATATTTTTAAAAAAATTTCAACTTTAAACTAAAATTTCACCCCTAAGGGTTTATTTTAGAAAAACATACTTGCTCTAGTCTTTTAGACCGTTTTATTCTAAACAATTTTGCTTCAAACCCCATTTGATTTGGAGATTTTAAAGGGGAGATATTTCCAATCCCGTAAACGCTTAAATTAGCAAAAACCGCTAAAACGTCGAAATTTGCATGGCTGCTGCGGACAAGCAAAATAGGTTAAATTAAAAATAATGGTTGTTTTGATCTTCTTTTAGGTTAGGGTTGATGTACAAAAAATTTCAGATTTTTTAAAAATGGTCGAGCAACCAGTGCTGGACCACTTGAAATGGAATGACCCGGCTTTAAAGCAAAATCATTTTACTGTCCACAATGTTACTTTTAATCAACTATCTAATTGATTTCGAAGATGTTCTTTTGAATTGGCTGACCAATATTTTTGAGTCTAGAGTTGAAATCATTTATAAAAATAACTAAATTAGTTTAAATTTGAAGTATCTTAAATTTTTGAATCACAAAAATGTTAAAAGCTATTCATCTAGATTGCATAGCTGCGAATCTGATGGAGAAAAAAATAGGAGTACTTTCACGGACTACATATGAAAGCCCACCCATCTATTTTTCGGTCACGATTTAAAACTTAAGCTACTTTTTTAGTTAATATTTGAACTGCAAAGCACAAATAATTCAGATAAAAAAAACCTATGAAGAAACAAAAACAACATCCCTCTTAAAATTAAAGCTTTTTCTGGAAAAAATAATTTTAAGAAAGAAAATGTAATACTGAAACCTTATTAAAAAATTAAGAATAAGAAAACGAAAATAAAAGACTGATATTAAGAAATGATGCATTGAGAGACCTTAAAAAAATTTGGTCTAGTTCTGGTTGGATTTTTGCTATTTGTAATTCTTTGTTTGATATTAAAACTCTTAAATTAGTTTTATTCAAATGATAGATTTCTCTCTTTGTTTTCTATTACTTTCGTAATTTTCCAGCTAGTAGTGAACAATTTCTTCAAAAACAAGCTTTTAAAACTAATGACATCAACACGAAGGAAGAAAAACGCGATCGCGACCGTCAAGTTGTTTTTTCAGTCCACCATAGCAATGCAAAAAGCCAACTTTACAGGCAAACGTACGGAAACATAAATGAAAATTCGTTATCTTTCATTGAAATTTCGGACTGTAATACGATTTCAGGACTTTCACATAATCAGTAGACACCTTGGAATAACTTTAAAGAGTTTAGAAATTAAAATAGTTTTTTTACGATTGCAAAAAGAGTATTTTTAAAAAATTGGAAAATTGGAGTTTTTAGGAAAAAATCGGATCATCGAAGAAGAAACTAAAAATAGGAGTAACTCCAATAAAATCGGAGTACTTGGCAGGTATGAGATTGCACGACGTGATCTTATTTCTAAGTTTGGCCTCTACGATTCTCTTTAAAAAACATTAATAATACCTAATGCATAGAAATTTGAGTTACCTACCTTAAGAATCACAAAATAGTATTTGGCGATCACGGATTGGCGACATTTTTTTTCCTGTTGAATGCAATAGTTTTACTGGTGGGAAAACTCGCTTAGTAGAAGAAGTTATAATATTTGAAGTTGTTTCACAAAATAACTACGGGAATCGAACGATTGTGTCTCTTCCTGCACAAATATGCAAGTTTTTTTGCTGATTTTCACCCCGGGGTTTCACCCCTTAAAACTCATTTGCGACCCCCCTTTCTATACCAATTCTTGTTCGTCTTGATGAGTACTATCATCCCTCCAAGTTTGTACTCGACCTTTTGAGACACCCTGTATAGCCCCAATCCACACTTGACTAGAGAACTCGTTACAATGTTTTCCGCTAGTGGCCACCACCACCGCGCTGAGGTCGAGTCGGAGATAAAAAATTGTTTCCGGTAAAAAGGGACTTTTCCCTCCCAAGACTCGCACACGTCGCACACTCCATGCAAATTGATTTACAGCTCTTTCATTTTTTCTATCTCAATTTTTGAAGAAAAAAAAATGTCCTCCCAAAATTTCGGCAAAAAGTTCGGTTCCTTTTTTTCGGGTCCCTTTTTTTCCCATCTTTTGAGTCCAGAAGACAGAGAATTAGCATCCATAGTCTACAACTTGTCTTTGGAAATTATCTCATCCGATCTTAAGGTCGATTCGAATGATGTTTCGGACGGTCGGATCGGTGTGTCCAGGGAGAATCTGGAACGAATATTTACACTGTTCGAAAATGCGAGCGAAGCTCGAGATAAGTTCGTAAAAAAATTTAAATTGTGGGAGGATTTGCGGAAGGAAAACATCAAACAACTGGAGGATTTGATCCGCTTGATTCAAGAAGATCAGAAAAACTGTATCACCGCTATAATAGTCGGCACAACTACAGCTTTGATTGGAGGTTAGTACCTAAACATAGAAAATTAATTCATTGAATAAAAAATATTGGTATTTATACTAAAGGCAGAAAGATGTAACAAAAAACAAACAATTAAATCGATGAGTGAAATAATTCAATTTTCTTGGTAATTTTTTATTAAAAGTTTTTGAAAATTCGAAGAAAATCCAATTTTTGGATCTTTAATCTTACATAACTCCAGTTCTATTTGGCCAAGAAAAATGTATCACCCGGTGATACAGCCTCATTTTGAAGAAAATTTTACACGGTTTAATTTGATGTAAAAGTGTACTATGTCCATGAATAATTTTTTTTTCATTACTTTTTTATAAAAAAGTTTTTAAAAAACAATGTTGGTATCCTTGAATTTTTTTGAAAATGGTACATATTTTTCCAATATTATCTTATGTAATAAAAGTCAATGTGATGTGTGTATATTTATATGTATACTAGCTGATATACCCGGCCTTGCAAGGATAGAGTTAGAATTTTTCTTTAAAAATTTTTAATACGTTCTATACCTTATTTTGTTTGGTGAAAGGTATTAAAATCTATTCAGTCCTCAGAATTTTAATAATTGATCGATTTCTACATTTTACCACAGGATCCCCATGAAAAACAAAATAGAAAAACGTTAGAACATATTCTCCCTAAAGTTACTTAAAATGCTTATTTAGAGCCCTTGATTTAATTAAATCTTCAGGATTTGAATTTTAATAACATAATAATAACTAAAGCCGAACTGAAAAATATTCGACTGCAATTTAAGAAAAAGTCAATCTTTTCTAGTTGAGTTTTTCTATCATAACTAATCTTTTCTAGTTTTTGGTTTGTTGACCAACTTTTTTAAAAGCTGCAGAACAACAATAGAGCATTCGCACATGACGTCATTTGGAGGACAAAAACAACGTTGCTAAGGCTGTTGTTGGGGCGGGAACTAGAAGCATCCAATAGAAGCATTCGCACATGATGTCACTGGCGGGCAAAAACAACGTTGCTAAGGCAGTTGTTAGGCCGAGTCATGTGATTGAAAATGCTCTATGTAATTCTATGAAAATTTTTATTTAAAAATTGGATAAACTCTCAAATAAAAACATTTTTAACTCTACTTACCAGTTTTGAAATTTTAAATTTAGTTGAAATATATTTTTAGATTATTAATATGATTTTTAAATAGACTTATATCAAGTTTTTCTTTTAAAACTTGTTATTTTGCATTAATTTTTTTTTTGTAACAATGGGGTTAAGCAGATCTCTTTTTGAGCAGAAATAAAGCTATTTCAGCAAAATGATCATACAAATCATAGATAGTATTTATATCTATGATACAAATAGTCAAAATAGGGTCAAGGATTAGATTTTAGAACTTCGAAACATAACTTATGTTTTTTCTTGGATTTTTTTACGTATGTTTACAAAGTTTGGTGCAGATCGGAAGAAAACTGTGGATTTGTATGAAAGACACACATATACCCTAATTGACTTTCATTACATTAATGGTGTTTGTCTTTTATACAAATCTACAGTTTTCTTCCGATCTGCACTAAACTTGGTATACATACGTATAAAAATTAAAGAAAAACATAGGATCCATTTCAAAAATTTTTAATGACCCCTTCACCCTTTTTATGCTTATTTTGCTGAAATATCTTTATTTCTCCTCAAAAAAGATCTCTGTACAACCGGTTGTTATTAAGAAAACAAAGCGAAATAACAAATATTAATAATCTACAAATCTATTTGTACGAAATTTAAAATTTTAAAACTGGTAAGTATAGTATAAAATATTTTTATTTGAGTTTATCTTATTTTTAAATAAAAAGTTTCATGGAATAACATTGTTGTTAAATAGTCTCCATGGTCATGGAGTCATGGAAACGAGGATGTAAAATAAAAAGATGGAATATGCTTTAATTATTGTATAATTTCACTGAAAAATGTAATTAAAATCCTGAAGATATGATCAATCAAGGGCTCTAAATGAGCATATTTGAGGTAATTTTTGGGAGAATATTTTTTTATTTTCATGGGGATTAGGTGGTAAATGTAGAAATCGTATAAAAATTAGATTACTTTGCAACTGGATGGGGTTTAATACATTTCACCCACCCAAGAAAGTAAGCTATAGAATGTATTAAAAGTTTTAAAGAAGAAAGCTATAACCCCACCCATACAAAGCCGGGTATACTATTTGCCAGTAAGGTATAATTTTTTTTAATTATAGAATGGAACAGCCATAGGATCACAGAAGTTATAGCGAAAAGAGTTGTTTTAAATAATACCACTTTGTTGTATAGTAAAATGGCCCAAAGACGGATTAATGGGGGGCGGAGCGGGCGACCGCCCCCCCCCCCGAGGAAAATCCCCTAATAGTAGTTTCAGAACACTTTTTGGCATGTTAAATTTCAAAAATTTCCCGGGGGAGGACTCCCGGGGCCCCCTCTTCTTTCCTTGGTTGTAAAGTAGCTTAAGTCGTTTTCTATATAGGATAGAAGTTCCTATTTAGGAGGGT
This sequence comes from Tetragnatha montana, assembly GCA_963680715.1. NCBI lineage: Eukaryota > Metazoa > Arthropoda > Arachnida > Araneae > Tetragnathidae > Tetragnatha > Tetragnatha montana. Next base: position 15,638,411 of record OY796677.1, on the reverse strand, counting down.
AGTCATGGGGGGGATGGGTCCGGACCCCCAATGGACCTGACCTAAAACCTTTTGGACCATATTTCAGGTGTTATAATTACGATTAGCCACTCAACAGAGGATGTCTATACCCTTTAAAAGTGTCTGAAAAACACTTTTTGCTTGTTAAACTATCCATGTAGTACCATGGGCCAGTTAAAGTAGCAGTTGTTAAAGGGGCCCGGCCTCCCTTCCGAAAGTCGAACTAAGTGGATAAAAACGAATTAAAATGCTGTTTTTAACATTTTCTGGGGGAGGACCCCCAAGAGCCCCTTTTTTACTTGTATTTCTACACTGCCACCAAATGTTTTACGTCTAAATTTTTAAAATTAATGTGCCCCCTTCTCCCCTATTTTTAAACTTATTTTATATCAGTTTTGTTTTAAGTCTCAAAACAGCTTACACAGTATTATACTAGACAGCAACTTAAGTTGACCCTACGACGTCACTAACAAACAAAGTAGTTCCCATCGCGGTGTCTGAATTTTGAGTGAAATGATGAACGTCAATTTATAAATATGATTATTTTGTTAAACTTATGTATATAAGTGCTTTTCAATCACGATTTGCGTACCGAAACTCCTCTTATAGGAGGAGGAACCTATAGGAACACGAAGCCTGTTGGGTTGATATATCAACCCAACAGGCTTCGTGTTTACCGATTTATCCTTCCGCATTTGTGACGTACTGGGTTCAAGAAACGTTGCTGTCGAGTATAGTTTTAATTAATTTTAATGATATTATACTGTATTATACTGTAAATTGAATATTCCATCTAACTGCCCCCACCGGCAAAATTGCATTTATCCGTCACTTAAATATGGCCTTATCAGTTTTTCAAGTTTAACTGCATTTTCCAAACGAGTATTTGGTTTTTAATCTGGTGTTGGTATTTTTTATTTATAAGAGGGTATTATTTAGATCATAAATACAGCAAAAACCGGGACGTCTGGCAGGCGCGTATCCAGCACGGCGCCAAAGGGAGGGGCACTTTTCCGGACCATCCATCACCTTTACCTTTTGAGAAAAATGTCAAAATATTGCGGATTTTCTAAAAATTATCGTTCAAGATCCTCTTTTGGTACCCCTGGGGGTATGGGGGTCCCCCCCCAGAAAAAGATTTTGAAATTTGACCTTTAAAAGTAGGGTTTTAACTCATTTTGGGTAGTTTTTTGTGGGATTTTTTTTCGTACTCATGAGTGATTTTATGGGTCCAGAGTGCCCCCCCTGAACCCACCACTGACGTCTGTCATCTGGTAGAAGCACCACTTAGGCTCCAGCCAAACTCAGCCGAAAACTATGAAAAAAACGATAAAGATGGCCATCTCACTTCTACCTTCACTTAGAAAACCATCTTTATCGGGGTTTTTTTATAGTTTCGGCTGAGTTTTCCTGTAGTGTGGCTTGAGCCTTACGTCCTACCATCTCCTCCAGGTGCTGCCGCCACCGCAGCCCTCCTCTTCCCCCCGGCCGCGCCCGCGCTCATTCCGGCGGCCGTTTCGGCCTTCATCCCAGGCGCTCTGCTCCCGGCGGCGACGGCCGTGGCGTCCTTCGTTCTCCCGGTGGCGGTCGCGGCTCCTTCGGCGGTGGCCACCGGCGCCATGGCCGGCGGCTTTACGGCCGCGGGGCTCGGCGGCCTCACCGCCGCCGGCTCGACCGTAACCCTCGTAATCCTGCGAGAGAAGCGGCTGGAGGAGGCCCGGCAGGTGATCAAGGAGGACGAGATGACTTTCAAGATGTTCATGGAGGAGTGGTTCAGACACGCCCAAGGGCTCAACGAGGCCACGGAGGAGTTGATGGGATTCGACGGCATCGAGGAGTGTTTCAAAGAACTCGCCGTCGTCTTGAGCTGGTGCGAGAACCAAGAGAGCCTGTTGCCCTTGAAGTGAGTAACCATAGCCTTTTTTTATCCTTGGAGTACCCACCTCAGAATATAATATCGAAAGGTTGTTTTGTTCTGTTACGATGAGGATCGTGGGGCATTTCCTCGTTCCACACGATATATTGCTCTCATAATGATGTGATTGAAAATTGTCATATTGGCGTTAGGCGATGCTTTTTTTTCAAAGCTGAACCCGGCCCTAAACTAAGGGTACGTTCACCCAATTTTTATAGGATGGTATCAGTTCAAAAAATCTGCCCTTTCTCCCCATTCATGACCCCTTCAACAATAGCGAAGGAGACCGAAGACACCTAATAAGCAGACCCCCGAGTGACTTCTCGCTCCTCCCCGAGGCCTGTCTTTTGTTGGAGGGACCATTGAAGGGGGTTGTTTGCGGTTTTCCTATTGTCCGATAACCAGAAACAGCAGATTTTTTGAACAGATACTATCCTGTTCAGTCAGCCAGTCAGTCAGTCATACAGTCAGCCAGAAAATCAGCATGGTATCTGTTCAAAAAATCTGCTGTTTCTGGTTATCGGACAATAGGAAAACCGCAATCAACCCCTTTCAATGGTCCCTCCAACAAAAGACAGCCCTCGGGGCGGAGCGAGAAGTCACTATCGGGGGTCTGCTAATTGACTGGGGGGTGACTTCGGACTCCTTCGCTATTGTTGGAGGGATCATGAATGGGGAGATAGGGCAGATTTTTTGAAGAGATACCATGCTGATTTTCTGGCTGACCGTACCCTTAGAGGCGAAACACACCGGCCGCCACCAGTGGCGAAAGCAATAAAAAGCCATAAAGATGGTTATCTAAGACAGGGTATATAATAGAAGTGAGATATGGATCTTTATGGCTTTTTTATAGCTTTCGCCACTGGTGGCGGGCGGTGTGGCTTGTCTCTTAGAGGCAAGCCAAACTCAGCCGAAAGCAATAAAAAAGCGATAAAGATGGTAATCTCCCCTCTATTAGATACCCTGTCTTAGATAACCATCTTTATTGCGTCTTTATTGCTCCCGCCACCAGCTCGGTATGGTGTGGCTACCACGTGATCGTTATCAAGATTTCCTTCGCCCCAAATTAGGGCTAGGATACACTCGACGGGCGTTTTCAATCGCTCGATGTCGTAAAGATCCTTATCAAACGGAGGGAAGAAAGAAAGGTTATAGTTGAGGGGCGATGCACTAGGACTAGACTACTCCTGTAGCAGAGCGGTCGAAATACTTTCCACTGACAAGCCTCGCAAAATATTCCAATTTTCTTCGAATTTCATATCAATATAAGCTAAAATTTCCCTTAGATTCTAATTCTGTAAAAAAAATAGTTTTATCATAAGCGCGACGAAAGATAACGGTTGGAAATGGAAAGGATGACACCCGTTTTCCTCTGCTACAGAGGTAATCTAGTATGCATCACCCTTCAACTCCCCTTCTTTCTTCTATATATAAGGATCTGTACAACATAAAGCGATTCAAAACGCCGATTACGTGTAGCTCCGACCTCTTCCCTCTCTCTTGCAGGAAAGACCTCTTCATCTCCAAGATAAAGCCCTGCATCCGACTCTTGCTCCCTCGCCTCAGGAAAGCCAAGCCTGGCTTCGGCGCGACCTTCCTCGCCTCCCTACTCTCATTTCTGTTCTGCCTCTTCCGTATGTTCCCGAGCCTACTCCGGCTGGTCTCCGACATGCGGGCATTGCGTGATCGCCTTCATTCCCTGGACCCGCACGGCCTGCTGGCTTCAATGGCGTTACTGACGGTGGATATAATCGCCATGATGAGCGCGAGGCAGGCCGCCTTCGGCCCCTTCGCAGGCCTCGGGATGTGCTGCCACGCCGCCACCGTGGTGCTTTCCTCCCTGGACCTCAAGAACGGCGGGGACTGCGAGCCCGTGAAAAAGGTGGTCGAGGAACTGCAGAAGGAGTTGGATATTTTGAAGGAGGTTTTTGACAGTTTGGCTTCTTCGATTGGAAAGGAGGTTTGCACTTTGGAGGAGGTTGGAAGGGTGACGTCAACTGGGGCAATCCCAATGGGATGGAAATGATATTGTTTCTCTGTGATGCGTCCAATCGTCGCCGTGCCGTAAAACGCAAAAAGTGGAAACGGTTCTTAAGACCCAATCAGTTCAATTTCGTTACCTTTTCATTATTTTTTTTATTTCCAATGACCAAGGTTACAAAAAGACCACTACACCACAAAGAGGTACAAACAGAAACAACAAACAAACAAATAAAATGTGTCGAGAAAAGTCTATGAACCCAATAAGTCCCTTGCGTGCCAATAACGGCCGCCTTTTCATTATCGCCAAGATGTTTTGAACATCAAAAATTGCAAACCAACCGATTAAAATGCGCAGAACCACCTAAAGAAGATGGCCAGAGCACTCAAACGTCAGTGATGACGTCTGTAGGCCACCGAGCATGCTCTTTTATTTCTCGAAAGTTCACGGGCTTATCAAAAGCAAGAGCTGAAATTAGTGAGCAAAAACGAGCATTCTCAGTGGCCTAAAGACGTGAGTTCATAGTGGTGCCAAGACGTTTCCACTTATTATTCGGTCTGCTGCGGTGCGGACTTATTGGACGAATCACATGGAATCCGTTCTTTTACCCTTCTCAAATTCCCGACGCCGTTTGCCCATTTTTCCGACGTATGCGTTTGGTTTGCACGACAACTCATTTGTCCTAGTTAGGAATCTATTACTTTGTTGAAATATGAGGGGCCTTAATATTTTATGTTTGGGTAGTTGTACGAAGCTGCGTCTCAGGATCCCCCTGATACATGACAAAAGGAGGCTATGGCCCGAAAACTTTAGGTCTCATCCTTAAAAAAGTGATATTTCAACAATGTCATATTACTATCTAGGAGAAATGAGTTGTCGTGCAAACGTACCCGTCGGGAGTATGAGCTATCAGGGAATTGATTTTCGGGATTTTGAACCAGACCCGAATCACACAGTAACAAAAGGGACTTCATTTGAAGCTGTCTCACTGTAGTGATTCTTCCAGTTGTAGGTACTTGCCAGACCGTATAACCGGAAAAATTTATAGCATTTAAATAAAAGTAATAAGATAAATGCCTCAATTTTTCTTTCAACTCATCTTTTTCTAAGTTTTATTACAAAATTGGACTTAATATATTCAGAACTAGCACTTAAAATTTAGCCTATAAAAATGTATATCCCATGTCATGCCCATATACCACAATTTTTTTAATTAATTATTTTTGTTATTTATTATTGAATATTGTTGAAATTTAACTTGATAGAAAGTTTTTCCATTAATTTTTGGTTGGCATATAATTAAACTTGGGGGCATAAAATGTAGGTAGTAATTTTTTTCAATAACAATGTGATTACACATGTGCTGTTTGGTTGATGGACAACCTGGGGGTCCTTCCAAAGGGTTCTTTTGAAATTATCAGTTTACTTGATTTAATGATATAATATACATAGATTTTCAAATGAATTTGGTTGACTTAAAAGGTTTATAAATATTAAAGAGAAATAGATAATGAAAAAAAATTTTTTGTTAAAAATTTTATTATACATTGGAAAATACAAAGATATGTTTAAAAATATTTTTTAAATCTAGATTTTATATTCAATCCCATAAATTCACATCCCTATCCTTTGAAATTTGTGCCACTTAAATGAGCAATAAAATAAGGACTAAATTCTATGTTGAATATAAATAGATTATTCAACTTTAGATAGTAAAGAAACCAAAATTAATATTTTTAGAAACATTTTGAAATAAGCTGAAATAAAACTGTTATTAAACAATTTAAGTGACAAAAATTTTGATATAAGAATAACAAGATTCATAGAAGAAATGTGTACCAGAAAATGTTATAAATTAGTCCATCTCTAATTTACAGAGAATAATTCTTAGTTTTTATAAAATTAGGCCCAACCACTCAAAAATACAAACAATAGATATTTTTAAAAAATTGAGTAAACTCTTTCATATTATTGCAATGGAAATGGAATCACATTGTTGCTCAGTAAATTTGCACAAAGAAAAATTAATTAAGACAAATAAAGGGAAGAATATTCACTTTAATTAAACCAGTAATCACATTTGTAAAAATAACTTGTAGATTTAAAGAACAGTAGTTGTCAAGTGTAAAAACAAAAATTGTGTAACAATAAAAAAGGACATGAACAGACAATACATAATACATAAAAAACATATAGTAATCACAGCAATATAATCATTGAAGAAAAGAGATATAACTTTTTTTGTACTTTAGAAAACACATGCAATAAAACTGCCTCCAGTAAAAACATAATATTTTCAACTGGTATTAAAATGTTTAGTAAAACCTAATTTGTTAAAATTAGACTTAACATAGCTAAACAGATCTCTAATCCTCAAGTCTTATTCTTGATTCACAATGTCAATTTATCATCTGTTATTACCTGAAATTGGGTTGTAAATTGTAGTTCACATTTCTGTTTTCTTTCACTTTCAAAGAACAGTGTGTTGAGGCATGCAACCGTTCAATCACCCTTCAGAAAAGTTTGAAAAAATATCCTTAACCTATGATTAAGAAAACTTAATTTCTCAGTCTTTTTTTTTAAAGTTAATTTAGAAATAAAGATAGCCCATATAGAGCTTTAACAAGTTTAGAGGTGACTTAAATTAGTGAATACAGTTTATTTTAATACAATATAATGAACATTGATTGAAAATTAAGGCATACCTGCCAACATTGGGATTAAAAAAAAGGAAGATTTTAAAACTCAAGATACCCACAGCATTTTTTACACTGATAAGTCAACAAGGGTACCTACCATGCTCTACCTAAGTCAATAGGTAGCATAACTGAGCATCTTTCAGTAAAAATAATTTATTAAATAAAAAAAACTTTTTAAAAACCACGTTTTTAAAATGCACTAAAAAGTATAAAATAATTTGCTTCTAACTCCTTGTAAAACGAAAAAACGTGGGGCTCATGCATTAGATATTTAATTTAACAGCTTCTCTCCGTACTCTTTATGCTTCTTATTTCTTTATTTATTGTGGATATATTAGTAAATAGACTCTATTTACTAATATATCCACAATAAATAAAGAAATAAGAAGCATAAAGAGTACGGAGAGAAGCTGTTAAATTAAATATCTAATGCATGAGCCCCACGTTTTTTCGTTTTACAAGGAGTTAGAAGCAAATTATTTTATACTTTTTAGTGCATTTTAAAAACGTGGTTTTTAAAAAGTTTTTTTTATTTAATAAATTATTTTCTGCTTTTTAGTTCTGTGTTCAAAATTTCAAGTCTCCACCTCATCGGGAAGTTAGTTAAAAATCGATTTCTAAATCAGCCCCCCCTGGGGGTTCAGGGGAAGCAAATTTAACCGAAACAACGAGATAATATCGCAATGTCATCCAGATCCGAACTGTGTTCAAAATTTTAAGTTTCTACTCATCGGGAAAATCGATTTCTAAATAAGCCCCCCTGGGGGTTCAGGGGAAGCAAATTTAACCGAAACAACAAGAGAATATCGTATTGTCATCCAGATATGAACTGTGTTCCAAATTTCAAGTCTCTACCTCATCGGGAAAATCGATTTCTAAATAAGCCCCCCTGGGGGTTCAGGGGAAGCAAAGGTAACCAAAACAACCAGATAATATCGCATTGTCATCCAGATCTGAACTGTGTTCAAAATTTCAAGTCTCCACCTCATCGGGAAGTTAATTCAAAATCGATTTATTTCTAAATTCCACCCGAAAGCCCCCCTGGGGGTTCAGGGGAAGCAAAGGTAACCGAAACAACGAGATAATATCGCATTGTCATCCAGATCTGAACTGTGTTCAAAATTTCAAGTCTCTACCTCTTCGGGAAGTTAGTTAAAAATCGATTTCTAAATTCCACCCGAACAGACAGACAGATAGACAGACAGACAACAAAAAACGTGGTAAAATCTAAGAAAAACATACATTTTTTAACAAAATATCTATTTTTTAGTCCTTGCACATCCCTAACTCTTGGCAATTTTGGAATCTGGAAACATTTTTGAATGATCAGGACAGCTGAGAGGCAAATAATGATCAATTATGAAATCTGTAAATAAACATTCTGCATTGGTAACCGCTTTCTCATGCAATTAATAGTTTTTTTACTAAGAGATCTAGCTATTCATTATTTCCAACAGCAGAACAACTGCTTTTAAGCTTTAATCAAGTCAGATTAATAACTAATCAGAAAAAAATCTTTTAACTGAGCAAAAAACGGAAGAAAATGATTGAAAAACGGATGACGGAAGATTCTCTAAAAAAAAAAAAATACGGAAATCTTCCGGCTAAAACGGAAGAGTTGGCAGCTATGTCAAGGTTTTTAAACTAGCACAAAAATATAATATAACTACAAACAATACAAATGCAAAAAAAGTAAGGCGTGGGATTTAAAATAATTCAGAATTATAGTGGGCATATTCATGGTCTTACTACTTAAGCAAGATAAATGTTGTCATGCTTGGTCTTAGCTAACATGACTAACAATTGAAACCACAAAAGAACTTTTAAGTTGAAATTAGTAAAATGATTATTTTACAAGATCCAGTAAATATTCTGGAGTCTGCAAAGAAACTATGTAAAACTTACTGTCAGTAAATTTCTTATTTGGAGGTCTCAGAATTAAAGTGGACCAAGTCCACTTTTGGTCATTTTTCAGTTTGCAACGCTATAAAATGCACCAACTATGTAAAATTTCAGTGCAATAAAGAACCAAGTCCTAGTTCTGATAATATCCGCAAAAAATGTTAATTTTAAAAACTGTTAACATTAATTTTCCTATGTAGCTTGAACTTTAAACCTCTGTAGCTCAAAAGTAGCTAAAGTGGACTTGGTTCACTTCTATTCTGAACCCTCCATTTATAACTCATGTAAGTTAAATCGAATTTTCATTCATTCTCTCACCGTTTAAAAACTCTGATATAGTATTAAATAAAAAAAATCAGTAAATATATATTACTGAAATATGGTATGAACATAAGCTCTATAAGTAGTCCTCCTTCAATGATCTCAATGTTACAAATAATCACAAGTAGTTTGAATGACTTGGTAATCTGACATAATGACGCAGATTCAAATGAAAGAGAAATTTGCTTTGAGATAAGACACTACTAACACTTAATGAAAGTAGATTTTGATTAACTTTAAATAAAGATAAAACTTTATTGGGAGAAGTTTTAATAAACTACCCTATAGTAAAATGTGTCTAAACACAAGTCAGAGTGACATATTTTATGAATGTAATTACTTAATAACAAAATAATTATCCAAAATTAGAAGTGATTTAGTTATAGACTCCACTCATTAAAATTGTCAAAAAAAAAAAAAAACCCAAAAAATACAGTTGAAATTATGATTTGAAAGAAAAGGAAGTTATAAATATTTTTTATTTCATTAAAGTAATAATTTATTTAGCTGTGTACTACCTATATCAGAAAACCAAGCCATTTTAATAACACAGATAGAAAGAATGAAAGATCCTATATTGAAGCAAAACACTTTCATCAAAACCACCAATTGTAAAATGGGTATATGAATAAAAAAAATATTAATTTTTCTTAACCTCAAACTAGAATAAGTGTATTGAAAAAGTTAAATTCTACAGGATAGGTCACTATTGTCATGTTATTAGGATAGACATAATAATTCAAAACCAATAAAACAACCACAAAAACTGGATAAGAAAATGTGGCTATTTCCAATTTTATAAATGATAGAAATTATCTATTTCAAGTCACTTTGATCACACAACATTTCACTGAGTGAAATGCCATAGGTTAAATTGTTTAGTAAAGTTCATCGCAGCTCAGAGTCATTAAACCAGGTTTGACTGTATTAGCACTTTTTAAGATTGTAACAATAATTACAAAAAAAGCATGATTAACAACATCAGTATTTTTAGAAAGCCTTCAATATAGAATCTTATCTTTAGGGCCCAATTCACAAAATACCAGTACTTAGAATTTCAGTCCCATGGATTCCAGTCTCAGTTCAGTTCCCAGTGAATCGATACTTATTACCTTTTAGAAAATAGTTTATTCTATTTCTTAGGTTTTTGTATCAAAAACTTAATTATTATTAATATTAAAAATGTCTACAAAAATTAACAATTAATAACTCCTTTCAAAGAGTAAATGTAAATTTGTGTAAACTTCTGCCATGTCAATCAAATCATTTTAGTATCTATAAATGCAGGAACTTCCAATACAGCTGAAATGAAAGCCTCATTAATTATCCTCAGTGCTGAAATTGAAGAAAAATATTTGGGGGGACTCACCTTTTTACAGAGTAGATGATTGATGGAGGATAAAATATGACTAATTTTTGGTTCCTACTCGAATTGATAATCAAATTCTAGATTACATAAAATTGCATAGTACATAGTTAGGGGAAAGTGGGGGCTAATGAAACATTTTTTTTAAATACTAGAATAAAAGCACAAATGCTGTTATTATAATTTTTATAACCTTTGATGGAAAGTAAAAAAAAAAACATTATTCATATTTGTGTTACCATTGTGCATTGGCGGATCCAGGATTTAGTTTGGGGGGCTAAAAATTTGTGAATCGAATTGAATCATCTTGCTCAACCTAATGTTAAAAAAGTTGTGAATAATTGAGTTCCAAGTATGAAAAGGGGGGTCTGGGGAATTTTCTGGGAATTTTTGGAAATTAGACTCTAAAAACAGGGTTTTAACTCCTTTTTTGTACAGCAATTCGTGAGTAACAGAGATTAAATTATTTAAAGGGGGTCTGGGGGTCCTCCCCAGAAAGTTTTTGGAAATTTAACCTTATAAATCCGAATACGAATGTATTTGCGAATCGGAATACGGGGAGACTGCTGGCACGCTGACAGCCGAATCCGAACACTCATTCGAATGGGAATTTAGGTCCGAAAAATAAATTTGCTTTCGTATTTAAATCTACCCTTAAATTTATAATTTTTTTTAGTGGAAACAAATATTTTTGGGAACGGGGACGGTAAAAATATTTCGGGGGACGGCATCCCCCCGCGTCCCCCTCCAATTTCAGCACTGATTATCGTGTCATCCAATGACCGGAAGGCTGACTGGTACCATGTGAATTGGGGTTAAGACCGCACTACCTGAACTCCTCCTTCAAGTACCAAAACCCATCTCCCGATGACGAACGGGAAAAATCACAGATCCTGCTCAGCATAGCCTTGAAAACGGCGGTCTGGTTCACAGGGAGTTTGTCCTTAAACGCCTCTATGAGCTCCTTAGTGGATGCCTGTCCATCCACAGCAGCCTGGAAAGCAATGTAGTTCCTGATGTCTACAAGCAGCTCATCCTGTTCGGACAGCGACTTGGCTGGAGAGGAGTTGGCGGCAGTTGCCTCGTCGTCGCTGCTGTTGTCCCCGTTTTCGCCGACGCCGAAGACCTTCTTGCGCTTCCGAATGGCCGAGAGCAGGATGGAGGAGGACGAGGAAAGGGGTTTTTGGTCCAGTTGGCCGCTGAAGATTGATTTGGTGTCGGGCGACGATTTGCTGCTTTCGCCCAGGTCAGAAGATCGTTTCTTTGGGCCGAACTTGCTCCTAGGTTGGGGAAGAGAATTCCTTAATGAAAATTACTTGTACCATAGTAAGCCATTCTACGTTGAGTTAAGTATAAATACCAGTTTTTTCCTTTTTTTGAATCCATTTTTTCTTAGACTAAATTAATCATACTAAATAACAACTATTATTAAATAACAACTATTAACTAAATATTGAACAACTTTTTTAAACTGACTGAAGTTAATTGATAACTCCCCGACACCGTACCATCTTGCCAACGCTTGGTACACCTTTTTTTTAATACATATTTATTCGGTTTTTTTCCCCCTTTCATATTTTTCATTATCTCGTATTTCAATTCTAAGTATCAATTTTGCCAGTAATTTTATGTTTGTTTATTATATCTCATTGTATTTCTATTAAACCTGCACAGGATTATTTCCTCCAGGTTATATATGTTCAACTGTAAAATCCTTCTTTCTTTGTCAATAAATAAATTTGTTCTTGTTCTTGTTGTTGTTAAATAATAATGAATAATAATTGCTTTTAGTATGGCAATGTGAATAACTTCCATGCTAAAAAACTTCTTAGAGTACTACTCGCTTCTAGCAATTTTTTATTACATTTCACACCACTTTAAAACTTAACTTCAGTTGTCAATTAACTGTCAATGGGGTATTTCACTGTGTTTTTTACATTCTGGTAGAGTCTGTGACATGTAAATTGCCTTTCTTAATGTCACATAAATTTTAAAAAAATTCAAAATTTTGTACATTGATATCAATATACCCTATTAACAAGAAATTAGCATAGTAAAAACTTTAAAAATTTCAAATCTATAAGCATTAAGAGACAAATATTAAATGTTCCAGACTGAACCAAAATGCTACAAATACTGTAAAATGTCCCCCCATTAGGTTTTTAAAAAGGTATTTAATCCCTTTTCCTCTATGCATGTTAGACTCTTTAAGAAGTTTGTTATGAGTTAAGAATTATTAGAACAAAACCAAAAAAAAAGTCTCAGCATTTAAATCTCTCACAAAATAACCTTTCAATGTGAACCCAAAGCCTGGGATCGGATAATCACATTGAGATTTTCAAGACTGAAAAAAGTGTACCGCTGTGGACTTACTTAGTTCCTCCATGTTGCCCAGTCCAAGTGGGGATGCCTTCCTGGGCTCGTGCACATTGACGCCTTGAATCCTTCAAAGCCTTTATAGCTTCTTTGGCTACTCTGTTTGCCTCCCCTTCCACTATCATGTAATCGGCTGCAGAAGCATCTACGATTGCATCATGCTTGAGAGCTGTGTGTACGCCTAGTAATAGATAAAGAGAAGGGTTTATCATACCTGCCAACTTTTACGGATTGTCCGTAAAATTTACGGATTTCTGTCAAGTTTTACGGTTGTACGGATGGATCAGAAAATTTTCCGGATTTTGCATTTCTTTCCACAAAACTATCCATGAAAATGCAAAACATTCGCAACCTAAACAATTTTCTCTAATATCTTTTTACTTCAAAACCATCTCCGGAAAAATTCATCCCCTGTTCTTACGATTTGATCAATTTTTATTCTTTTATTGAGTGAAATTTAAATTTTTTTGCAAATCTTTTTCGGATTTGTCCGCGAGTCTTGGCGCGCACTCACCCGGTAAGTTTGCTTCTCCCGTGTTCCGATCGCAATGCGGAAAAAAACAACTTTACCGAGATCGGACCTGTGGTTCATCATCGCGTTTCCCTCATTTAGCATTGAGGCTTTTTAACGCGGAAAAGTTTCTCCTCGCTTTCTAATCGTAGCAACTCAAGCTTATTTAAATTAATCTTTATCACATGCTGCTGAAAATGTTGATGGAAATTTAGAAAAAAATTTATAAAAGCTATAATCATAACATTTGATTTGATATTGATTCCAAACAGAAATTTAAATCAAATGGTTTGGGAAAAAGGGTACAAGATATTCATGTAACCATATTGGTTTGTAGTACGAATTTTGTGAAGGGGGATAAGTCAGTTGGTTATCAGATAAGGTAGTTTTGTAACGTTATGCAAAAAGTTTTACTGATGCAAGTTTTCAAAAAATGGCAGGTATGGTTTATTATGCATTGAGACACCTGTTAATGAGTTAGCAACAGAAAAGGGTTGATGCATAATTTTGACCATATGGAGTCCTAAGAAGTTTACTCATTTGCTTATATGGTACCAATGGATAAAGCTTAAATCACTTTACGATAATTTAAAACATAATATAGAAAATTTAACACATGATAAAATCAAAGGTATATTTATTGAATCTTAAATTAGATGTTTGTAAGGTATGCATCCTTTACAATATTCTGCTTCAATAACTTGTATTTAATGTGATCCTGCAACATAAGGCTCAAAATATAAATGTGTTGAAACAAATATGTCTACCTTTTCAAGAAATAAAGTAGTTAAGTATTCAATACTAAATAACCTTACTCATTGAAAAGATATTTTTATTAAATATATAGAATAATTTTAATAGATTTCCATAAGAAACATGCAACTTAATTATGTTAGTCTATTTAACACAGGGATTCCACTATGGTGGCTTTTTAACATTACATTAGAATGCTAAATATTTTAGACCATTTTTGTAAAAATGTGAATGAAAAATCTGAACAGTATTGAATAAATTGAAGAATATAAATTGTTATTTTAGCATTTTGCTAAAGCTTTTTTGTCCATTTTAGATTTTTTGCTAAAGGAATTATTTCTCTAGCTGAAAACTTAAAAAAATATTTATTTTCAAAGTTTTTATAATGTGGTTGTGAAACCCTAATATAAACAACCCAAGAGTCACTCCTGGTTACAATGAAAACAAAATTGGCTTTAAATTTGTAGTGCACCATTTCCTAACAACTGAAAAAATAATAGCAGTCTCACCAGACTTTTTAAAGAGTTTGCTCAAAACATAATCGTCTTGCTTCAAATTCTTTTCTTCATCTGTTTCAGGAGGTTTAAAAACACTCTTCTTTACAAGGAAATCAATTTTTTCACCATCAATTCCTAAAAAAACAAATTGGGTTGTTTTTTATATGAGAAACAAAAAATGTACTATGTACTACTTTATAATCTTAATAAGTAAATAGAAAGAAAAATCAACAAGAATAAAGTTTGGAATCCAAATACATGCTGAATTAGAAACATGATTCATTCAAAATAACATAATACCAAGCCTTTAATTCTTTCAGTCCTAGTGACCCTGAATTTTCCATAAGATTTAATGGAAATCTTGGGTGGTCAAGAATTGAAAGGATGAAAATAAACTAGTTTTTAAGTATTATACTAAGTCAAACTGAAAAGTTATGCAACATCAAATAAAAATATTATATTTTTAAAGTATAGAAGTATAAACTACTTTTTATTAAAAAACTGGGCAACACCAGCTAATTTTAGTTCATTGTTATACCTGACAAGCAGCAATATCCAAAGAAATTTACACCTTTGAAAATGCAAAGCACAATGGTATTTTCAAAAACATATCAAACTTAAGGAGTCTTACTTGCTGCTTTTCTTTTTCTTGATTTCTTTGGGCTTTCTTTACTCTTGGGATGCGGAAGTTTTACACTACTCTTAGCTTTTTCAGAGCTCTTTGCTGTTTGAGGAGATTCAGAAACTGGAGCAGGCTTCACTTCCTCAGATTTCTTCTCAACACTTTCTTTGCTTTCAGATGGTGTTTGCTTCAACAGCTGCATACTCAGCTTCTTCGCGAGTAGCTTCATCTGTTCACGCTTTTCCTCACTGAACGAGACCGACAAGTCTTTGGGAGGAACAGCTTGGTCCCTGGGATTTTTGTGCGGTTTCATAGATTTTTTCTTTAAGTCTATTTCTGAACCAGTTCCAGCAAATATGGCACTGGTTTCAGTTCCCTGAGATCCCACTTCATTGTAGGTGAAAAGCTCGTATAAGTCGTTGCTCTTGAAGAAACGTCTTTGGCGAGGGTCTTTAAGGACCCTGTTTGTGGTGAATTGCTTGAATATTTGTCTGTAAGAAATTAGGGGAGGATTAAAAAAGGGGTGCATCAATATAAACTCTTTTACAGAATGATGAACTTCATTTGGAACACGATATTGATGATTAAATAGATGAGAAAAGTGAAAATAAGTATCATTAAAAATCTTTCTACAAAATTATATTTAAGAAAGAAATGAGAATTAAAAGGATATTAATAAAGTACTACCATTACAGTCCCTTCAACAAAATTCTATAATCCTATGCAAAATTTAAATAAGAATGGTTACATTGAAATACCATTTTCAAACATTCTCAACACGTCTTAAACTTAACTGCAATTTATTGCATGAAGATAGTAATCTAATCTAAAGATAAATTCCAACTTTTTTCATGTTTTTTGCACCCAAGAATCAAATAAGAGGTCTTAAGTTGGCAAGGGGGGACTCAATTTTGTAAATAAAACTAAAATAATTCACAAAATAAAAAACCCCTTGTATCAAACAAGAAAGAATAAGAGATAATCAAATAAGCTCTGTTTTGATATTCTTTCATAAACTCTGACAATTAGTGATAAACCAAAAGAAGGGAAATCTAAAGTAAAACAAGCCTTCAATGAACTTAATTATTCAACTTTAGATTAAATTAACATCATTCAAAGGATGAATTAGAAACCATGTTATGAAAATAACTATAAACCTGTGATAGATCTTTTCTTCTATAGTCCCAGCAGTCAATAGTCGATAAATAGTGACTTGTTTGTTCTGTCCAATTCTCCATGCTCTCTCCCGGGCTTGGGCATCAGTGCTTGGGTTCCAGTCAGGATCATAAAGAATCACTCGGCTTGCCCCAGTCAAGTTGACACCAAGACCACCAACCCGAGTGGTCAATAAGAAAACAAAGATTTTCTCATCCTAAAAAATTAAATATAATCTGAGTAACTTTTTCAATATTAGGTTGATGGTGAAATTTAGATTACATTTCAAAAAACAGTAATAAAATTTATTTAACCCTTTCGCGACGGGCATATCAGTCACCGAACTGCTCTCACGGGACGGCGCACGAGTAGAAAGAACTTCCCCTGTGGACGGGCACTTAGCGCGTCTAAGTCGAACTTCGGGAAAAAAATCACAGAAATTAAAATTGTGGACCAAAGTATCTAATTTTCGGCATATGGTGGAAGGAATACCTTTTAAGTCCATGCTAAACAAATTTAAAACATTATCTCTCTATTTCACGAAAAATTTTATAAAACAAGCAATTTGTAAATTATTAGCATTTCCACACCATGAGATAAACTTTTCTTGGAAAAATATCCCAAAATGAAAAGATTTCATCCCAAAAAACTGATTAAAAAAGATATATTAAACATTTATGGTACAAAGCCCACATTAATTCTTTTTCACTGGAAACGCGCAACGCGCGCTGCTAATATAACCGCTCGGAAATCGTTTAAACATTAATAATTCTGAGATAAATATTAAATAATTTATCTAATACAATCTTCATTTCATTTACACACTCAAACATCGATTTTTTTCTGTTTAAGCAATAAATAATTCCATTCGAAAGTAAACGAAATCTAAAAGAAAAAAAGCAATAAAACCACCAACACATCTATTTCCGATCCAAAAAAAATGATATAAAAGTATTTTGAGTCTCTTAGAACAGTTCCAGAAGTATTTATTAGCTAAGGAGTTGAAAGAAAACACTCTAAATTCACATACTCATATTCTCAATGCATCATAAATAAATCTCGCTATTTCTCCGCAACAAATTATCAAAAAAATAAAATATTTTATGGGCATGGAGGTCATGATGTTCTCTTTCCAATAATATCTTTTTAGCAGACATACAGCGGCATCTAATGGGAATTAAAAATATTAATCTAAAGTTTTTATCGTGTATCATATGTGTGCCACCCGTCCTCTGGGCCTCTTTAAGTGGTGGCTCACCGGTGCGCCAGCCGGCCCGTAGGAGCATCTCGCTGCCGGCACACATATGAGCCACCCGTCCCGAAAGGGTTAAAATAATAATACTTTAATTTTAACTACTCAAAACTGTTTGCAAACCTCACTGTTTTTAACACTAGACCACCGCCTACAAGCTCAAAAGCTTTTTTATAATCATTCGTTGACCCTGAAATCCTTTCACTTTTAAGAGTAGCATAATCTTTTCTGCTAGACTTACAGAGTTGAACTTGTTCACAGCAGGTTGCCGGGAAGAGATTGGTGTACTTCCATCCATTTTCATGTACGTGTATCTTTCCTTTTGAACAAAGATTTCAAAAATATCCATCATCTGTAATTCAAATAAGTAGATATAAAATTGATTATTGTTTTTTAAGGGTAAAACTAAAATCCAGCGAAAGGTTAAGCATTTTGGAACAATTCTAGAATAAGGCCAAACATTAAACATATTTCATTAATGTGCCTCAAGCAACTGACTTTAACTCATTTAATATCATTTGATTTACCAGGAAAAGAACATAAAACATGAATTTTTCAGATTAATAAATTGTTTTATAAAATATAACTAAAAATATTTTGGTAATAGTAATTTTAAATTTTGGAAAACACATAAAACTGTCTGTATTGTTTTAAACACAGTGGGTTAATTTTTATACATTATAAGCTTACAGTTGGTAAATTTTTGTTTACAGAACATATTATTAAATACAGTTTTGAAGATAATTACAACACAGATAACACATTTAATGAATACACCAATTTTGAAAATCAGGTAAAATTTGACAGCTTTATGTAATTATAAACATTTCCATGTGGGTATAGCAAATAAACTAGTTCTACATTTTTAATTTCCTGTAATTTCAAAGAAGAATTAATAAAGCTTTAATTTCCAGTACAAAAATAAGCACCAATTTTATGTATAAAAATAAGCACCCATTTTATGTACAAAATATGTAATGCAAGGATAAAGTACTTCAGAAAAAAAATCAATGTATTTTAAACAATGCGCACAACTAGCATAAAATACAAACCTGTCTACTCTGTGTAAACAGCAAAACTCTGTGCTTTTGACTGTGCCATAACCGAAGAAGAGACTTCACCACTATCATTTTACCAGACCTTTTATAATAACCATATCTTTCCTCCTCAGACAACTGGTCCACATCAGTGTCCTTAAATATTTTTGGTCCTCCATCAAAAATATCAGGATGGTTGCATATCTTCCTTAAATTTATCAGCCCGACAAATACCTAAAAGAGTTTAGATTGTTAATACATACAGGAACAGGGTTATTAAAAAGATTTGACTAAAAATAAATTTTAAAAATTTAATACCTGTAACCTAGCATTCAAAATGCTTCCCACTTCTTTGGAGTTAATATAACCTTTGTATAAATTAACCTGCTCTTCTGTTAACTTGCAAAACAACACCTTAAAGAAAATATGAATCAAGAATAAATACAACAAGTATTCATAATCCATGTAAATTTGAAAGACTTTGAAGATCAAAATAATATACCTGTTCATTTTTGTCAGGTAAGTTTATACTCATCTTAACATCAGATTTCATTCTGCGCAACAAATATGGTTTTATGGTATCCCTTAACACAGTGGCACATTTGTAAGCTGTTTGAACCTATCAAAATACAAATCCATCACACTTAAGGGGACTCAGTACCAAAATTTGGTCAAAATTTTGAATTTAAGATTTTGCAATCAAAGTGAAGATAGTACCCTTTGAATTATTCCTACCAAGTTTCATATAATGATATGGGGATTCTAAGTTTAAAAATTTTGAGGTTTCTGTTCTGAGGCCTAGATAGGCTTAAGAAGCCTAGTTTTCTATCTTTAAATGGCTTTTTCTCAAGAGAAGGTTTTTAATGTTTAAAATCTAAAGGCTTTTTTTCTAATCATCCAAACCACTTCAAACTTTGTAGTCATTATCAGTAACACCTCTTTAACATCTTCAGGCATGGATTTTAAATTATATTAATTACAATTTTTTTACGAAGCATTAAAGTGGAAACTTAGGGTATTTTTTCGAAAAAGATGCCAAATTTCACAGTTTTTTTATTTTTCAGAAACTTTTATAGATAATCAAATTTCCATGCCTACAAGTGACTATATATGTTTGATTTATGTTAAGAAAAAAAATCAAGTCAAAATATCATATAATGAGGAAGAAGTTACAATTTAAATTTAGGGTAATTTCGGCAATTTTTTGTAATTTTTTAAAAAAATAAATTTTTGCACTCGCTTTTTGGGCTAAATATGAATTAGTATGAAATAAATACATAATTTAACACCTTAAAAGATAATAAAATCCAGTTATTAGAGAAAAATAAATTTTTTGGTACCAAGTCCCCTTAATAAAATTAGTCTGTTTAACTTTCACAGACACAACAACCTTAACAATTGTAAAGCAAATTTTACCTGTACTTGGGAAGCATTGGCATAACCCCCAAGCACAATGGGAACTGAGAACTGTTGCATGAAAACTGGGAGTGTCCCTAGTTTGCCAGGAAATATGAAATCGAATAAAGACCATAGCTCCTTCAAGTTGTTCTGAACAGGAGATCCAGATAGGATAATTCTATGTGGAGTGCGGAACTATAAAAGGAAAACATAATTAATATTTGTTTCTAATAAAGAAGTTTATCTAATTTTTAACACTGTTAATAACCAAGGTTTAACTGTTTAAGTTAATTTCAATAAAACTTATTTGGACAAGGAATATTAGTGATATATTTTACAAGATCAACATGAAAGTGTGCATTTAGTTATGGCAAAGACTTTCAGGTTTGTTTAAAGGTTTCCTTCAGTTTAAACAGTCTGAGCTTATTACATGGTTTTAATTCTAAAAACTAAACTTATTGGCGCAATAGCCCTAGTGGACTACAATGCCCATCCGGATTTAGTTCTATCTTTGCCAAAAACTCAACTAACGCATTCATAGATGTTAATCCTATATGACATGAAGGTATAGGAAAGGTAAAAAAATGTACTTTAAATACTTGGTTATTTTCCATTAAAAATGGACCCAAATTTAGAAGAATGCAGCTTTATTAATGGATTTTTTTAAAAAAGAATAGCTCAGAGTATTTGTATTTTAAATACAAATTTCTTTAAAAAAAATATTTGAATTTCTTTACGTGTATTAAAGTTTAGGCTCAATTATACTTTTCATTAGCTAATTAATTCAATGAAAACGTTTTTGCATTAATAGTAAAACATATAAAATACATCAATAGTTAAAAAGGTTAGAGCATTAACAACAAATTCAAATAAGTATAAGGTAAGGGCTTTAAAAAACTGATAAACATAATAATAATAAAAATAAGACAATTTTGAAAAGTATGGAAGTGTGAGTTTGTATGCATAAACTTGCCTGTTTCACAGCAAGTGTAGCTTGTGCATCAGGGTTACGAATCTTATGGCCTTCATCAAGGACAACATAGTGCCATTCATATTTTAAAAGTGTGTCTATATGCTGAACAATACCATTGTATGATGTAATGAGTACTCCATTACTCTTATTAACATTGTGAATCAAACCACTCCTCTGCAATAAGAAAAAAAAAAGAATTTATTAGCTGTTGGATATTCAAGTTCATACATACTAACTTCAACTAAACACTTGAATTATAAAAACTCACTCCTGATGCTAACTCTACCATAAAAATTTCTTTAATTTTTTTAACTGTTAAAATCAAACACAATAATCAAATGATACGTGAAAATCCTTGTGATTTTCCTAGTCTAGTGTTACTTCATTCCCAAAGTTACTTCATTTTGCAAAAACAAATAGTTTAAACCAAGAAATGTAATGTCCAAAAATTTAATAAATTAAACAGTACGCATTTTATGCTATGCAATCTCTTTTACAGAGCAAATGATAGAAATTACAAAGGCAAAATAACTACAACATAAAAGGATATATTCCACAGAAAGGTCAGAAAGTGTGACTTCATGAAAGAAAAGTATTAAAAAATGAAGAAAGTGAAAAATGCCCAGTATATCAGCAATTCCTTCATAAAAACATGCTTATCAATTACCTTTTTTCCAGAGAATGAACCACTTTCATGCAAGACAGCAGCTCTAAAAGGAGGCCACCAAGTGTGGAACTCTCGGACCCACTGATGCATCACAGTTGCAGGGCACACGAGGATAACAGGACCAAGTCCCCTGATACTGAAAGAAACATTCATAGATTCAAAAACCATAGATAAGTTACAATCTCATTAACAGAGGAATCAAGAGATGAAACTTAATTGCTCTTTTGATACAAGCTTATAAGAGAAAAAGTAGTTTCACAACTGCTTTTTATGTAGAAAAGGTTTCAGCTTGACCTCCACCATTGATACACTTGATTCATGGGTTCAACCTCAACTTAAGAGCAGGCCTGCACAACTTTAATATGAATGCGAGCCAAAATATGTGATTATAACTTGCTGCATATATAGTGGCATGCATAATACTTGTTTCCCAAATAGTAGCACTCTTTTCAAAGTGGTTGGCCACCTATTTATTTAACTGAATAGATAGCTAGCCTATTAACTTAACTGAAAAAATCTTTGAAATAAAAGCAACATTGTATCAACATACCTATCCCCATCAGTCAACAACTTGCTAACTTTAAGTCCAACAAAAAATGCAATGAGCTGAATGGTTTTTCCAAGACCCATTTCATCCCCAATAATTCCTCCACAGTTCTGCTGGTGCAGTTCCCATAGCCATCGCACACAAGTCTGCTGGTACCTATGAAACAAATCGTAGTTAAAAACCAATTTTATATTTGAGTTTTATGAAAAGTATAATAAAAAGCATTATTCTAAAAAAAAAAGTTAATAATACATACATACTTATAACTAATATTTTTGGCTAAAATTCTAGTAGCAGCCCTGGTATTGAACTTTTGGATTCATAGAGGAGAGATAGTGAAGTGAGCAATGGTAACCCTAAAGAGTGGCTAAGATAATTTCCAGAAAGTCCTCCAGACCAATGTATTGTGATGGTGGTCTTACTGGAAATTGTTTTCACTGCATGCTGTGCAGTGTTGCTAATGCAAACATTATTGGCATCAGTTTCTAACATATGGTTCTGAAACCTGGGTGTTATCAAACAAAGATGAAAGTATGTTAAGAATATTTGAATATGGAATAATAAGAAGAATCTTTGGAGCCATATACGAAAATAACTCATGGAGGAAAAGATACAACCATGAAATAGAAAGACTGATTAAAGGGAAAAATATTATAAGATATATTAAAGCTATGAGAATACAGTGGATTGGACATGTGGAAAGAATGAAGGAAACGGACATGTGCAAAAAAATTTTGAGTGGAAAGCTATATAGTAATAGGAAACGAGGAAGACCTAAACTAAGATGGTTGGACCAGGTTGAAGAAGACCCAAACAAAATGAAAATAAAGAATTGGAAAAAGAAATCAGGAGAGAGGGCAACGTGGCGTACCATAGTAAAGAAAGCCAAGGCCCACCAAGGGCTGTAGAGCTGTGGAGAGAGATTGGCATCAGTTTTGTCACAAAGCTTTAGCACAAGCCTTAAGTAAGTGATAATACACCAACTCATTGCCAGAAGCTTTGCTAATGACTGGTACTCTTTTTTGGAGTTGATTTAATGGGGATGCTCACTCCACTCATATTTCTCTCCTATGATTGGATCAGTAGTTATGAATGTGAAAACTTAAGCAGTACTTATAAATGATTTAATGAATAAATACAGGCTGTTCTATAAACAGGACATCCATATAGGCATTTATTTTCAAAGGTAGTAAGATAATTATAGTTTCATCATTTTTAAAAACAAAAAAAAAAATACCTACTCAAAACAAAAACATATAGTTTAACAGTGGAGTCTTTTTCAATACCTTAAATAAAGGGTATTATCCATTGCCTTCATCTAGTTATTTTCTACCATCATCTAGTGGCAACATAATTCAAATTTCTAAGATGTTTAAGACTTTAGTTGTACTACACCACTTTAGTTTTTATGGGAAACTCCATGAAATTCTTACTTGTAAAGTTTGTTCCACACAGAGTTGGGAATTTTGTATTCATCAAACTCAGTGAAATCATCATCAGATTCGACAATTCCATCTTCACTCTCTAAAATCTTCTGATGCTTTTTCATGAGCTGTTCTTTTTCAAAGGCTCTGTAAAAAGCATAAGTTTTAAGAATATTACAAAAGGTAATTCCAAAAAATAAGACAATTTCACAGGACAGAAGCTCATATGAAGCCTTTTTTAAAAGAGAACTGTAATGCATTAATGTGTTGAACTTTGAAACACACACTAAAATGAAAATGCTTAAAGAAGTTAAATATGTTCACGCTTGAGAAAAGAAAAACTAGGGGGGATTTGATTCAACTTTTTAAAATGATAAAGCAAGGAGATACAGAGCGTCTGGACTTTAGTACAGATAATAGAACGAAGGGTCACAGATTTAAATTGAATAAGGCACATTTTAACCAGGAAAGCAAAAAACATTTTTTAAACAGGCTTGTGGATAGATGGAATGGTTTGCCAGAAACAATAGTTGGTTCCCCTGGGGTAAATGAGTTTAAGGAAAAAATTGACTAATTCTGGGAATCCGGTAGTTTGAGTTAAATGGACCAGCCTTGTTGGGCTTCAAGACTGTAGTTGGTCGTCAATATTTGCATTTGTATTTGTATTGCCAATTTTAAAAGCAAAACTTTTTAAAAGTGAGATTCTACAGGTAAGAAAATTCTTAACACATAAAAGTAAATATTAAGAGGGTTATTAATAAAAATACTAAGCAACAACTGCTAATTCACATGTACTTACTGAAGTCTCTTTATGTATGCCTCTTGATTGCCATCATCAATAATTTTACTCATTTTTCCTCTTGGCTTCTTATGATCATCAGAGTCTGAGCTATCAGAAGAAACATCTTTGTCTCTTTTGGTGCTTTTTTGCTTTCTTTTACTTACTATCTTCTTACCTTCAAGAGATGGTTTTAAAATGAGAAAAAAAACAAGGAATCAGATTATATACTGTACTTTTATAGTTATATTTTGGTTACCATGTGAAAAAAGGTAATAATATTTCCATTCTGAAAAATTCTCGTTGCATTTGCTGCTTTATTATTTTTCTCTTTATAAAACTAAATTTTAACCCTATACCATAAAAACATGCAAGATTAAAGTACAAAACTCAAAATTGCTTTATAAAGCAGTGACCTATACATACTACAACAGTAAGTTGATTTTACCTATATTTCCTCTTGAATTTAATTAAATAACAAATATTTTTATTAGTTTCATTTTAAGAAAAGTGTAGAGACAAGTACAATTACTACAAATAAAATAATATATAAATTTATAAAAACATTCATAAAAAATACAAAAATTATAAAACAGTAATAAATTTCCTTTTTATAGAAGAAAATTGAATTATTGTCAATACTTAGAAAAGAAACGTTACCCTTTTTACGATAACCATAGTCGTCATCATCATCAGATCCACGACCATCAGGGATGTAAACATCCTCACTGGAGTAGTTTCTGACATCATCATGTATCTGCATTTCATCCTCATCATCACCCCTTTCAAAGTCACTCATCTCAGGATCACTTTTGTAGTTCTGTACAAGACTTCTATCAGGATTTGACTTTTTAGAATACCCTTTAGCATGTTTGGAACCAAGTTTAACCTTAGGAGGTGTTTTTTTCTTCCTAGCCACAGCCTTGAGATCAGTGAATATAGTGAACCCTGGGTCTACCTCTCTCTGATCTTCTTTCATAGCAGCTTTGGATGTTGAAGGTTTAGGATGGTGAGATGCCTTTTTGGCCTTTTCTGACTCATGGTTTTCAGCTTCTGTCAGTAGAAACTTATCAAAGTCAGTCAGCTGGTTTTCAGGTATACTAATGTTCCTGGGTTTAGGTTTTTCTTTTTGCTTGTTGTTGACAACTGTACCAAAAGGAGTCATCTCTCCAGTGCGGATGAGTCTTTCTTCTTCAGTTTCTTTGGCAGCAAACACTTGTTTCAGATGGTATAAAGTGTCTTCGTCCATTTCTTCTTCCTCTGGAACAAGAAATAACAAAGTATTTAGAAATAGATGTTTTTTTAAGGTTTGGGGAATTTTTTAAATGATGCTTTTTTCTTTATTTACAATTTTGAAACTAGGAATGCTTTGTTTTGACATGGGTGCTAAATAATTTTGTTACTGAATGATTAAGAATAAACAAACAACCTTATGGATTAAATAAGTAGCTATACTACAAAAAACTCCTTACCTGCTATAGTACTTTGGAGTGAGTTCACTTCCTCTGCTGAACCAGAAATACATATTTGTAGGGCTTTGTGCTTTGCTTCAAGCTTCTTTAAATGTTTGAGCTGAAAATTTTTTAAAAGGAACACTTATAAAATCCTCATAACAATAGAAATTTCCACTATAAACCTCTTACTGCCGTACTACTCACTGGTAACTTGACCAGTGGTTAAACAGCAGTCAAGATTCTGATTGGCTGTAAAAGAAGGTTTGACTCCCGGATAACTGCCGGTCAAGTTAGCAGTGAATACGGCCATCAATAAAATGGAAGTAAAATTCAATAATTAAATTAAATTATTAAAAAGTTAAAATTTTTAAAGACTCAATACTTTCTACTGAAGTATACCTATTTCAATTTTGTATTAATGAGAAAAATTTCACAGCTAAGATATTGATACTCTTATTTTACCAAGTTAAGCATTTTAGAGGAGTTTCATGATGCATTAAGAAATTCAGGTGAATTCTTTTTGAAAACAATCATTTCATTTTGTTTCATATACTAATAACATTTTTCTGTTAAGCATCAAACAGAAAAGTACCAAAATTTTCAACAATGCTAACATTTTTTTGAGCCAGGAAAGTTTACTTTCTTTTTATCCATGTTTCAATGGTTTACAAGATTACCAACTAAACAATGAAGTCCATAATGCAAGAAACCTATAGATGTGGTAGTATTGAGCCATCCTTTAATCAAAGCAAAATACCCAGAAGAGTGTAAATAAATTATCTACTTACCCATTTCAAAATAGTTACCTAAAATGAAATACAAAGAGCTTTTAACTCACCTTGTTATCTTGCTCTCTTTTTATGGCTGAAAGCTCTCTTTTACCACTGTTAGTCAGTTGATTTGGATCTTTAGGAGCCAAAGACAAAGCTTTTTCAATATGGTTTAATCGTTGTTTAACAAACCTGAAAAAATAATAATGTAATAACACATTAATTTCTCAGCAATATTCATATTTAATGCCCCACCAAACACCAGGGGAAAAACTAAAATTAGCAGCAGCTTTTAAACTTTTACATAATTAATTCTGGAGTTTTTAACTTCAAAACAAATTAAAACGTTTTAAATCCTCAAAGACTTTAATGCGACAGCATAAGTACTTAAATACTTCCACTTTGGTTTATAAATAATTTGAACTGGAAACTGGAATATTAACATTTTAACTAAATATGCATACTTGAGAAAATGGAACTCCATAGTGAAACTATTATTCTTATATCATGACCATATTAAGTGTTTAATCCACAGAAGATGTTTGTGTATTTACATTTAAAATATGGGTCCATTTAAACATTATGTAGGCACTTTAGGGGGGTTGTGTTTGATGGTAATGTAAGACATTCTATTTTCAAAGATCTCTTGTCAACTTGCAAAAATTATTAAATTTAATAATCAATTAATTATTAGGAACATATTTGGTGTAGGTCCTCCACAGCGACTACTAACTAGAGAAGCCGCCAGTCTCCAGTTCTTGGCAACTATCTCCTGTTCACCGAGGAGGACCCACATCAAATCTGTTTCAATCATAAAATCAGGGGCGCAGCGACGGGGGGGGACCAAGGGGACCAAACCCCCCCCAGGGACCGAGAGGTCACCTGATGTTATAAGGAATTTCCAGTATTCGTAAAAAAATTCAAAAAATGTTCGAATCTCTTTCCGAAAATTTTTTTTTCATTTTTTAACGAATTGATTTTTTTTATTATTTTTTAATTAATTTAAACTTTTTCAAGTTAAAAATTTGTTTGTGTCTGATGTTATTCTACTCTCCAGTGCGCATTCTAGGGATGGAGAGATAAGCACACCTAGGGGAGGGCGTGACGAAGAGGAGCAATTTCCTGTCCAGAACTGGAGAGCTCTCCACTGACTCCACTGGAGTCTGACCTCCTGTGGTGTGTGTGTGCACGAGCACCTGTTTTTGTTATTTGTTTAGTGGAACTAGAGGGTCCGAATCGGAACAACTAGATTTCCTCCAACATTCTTTTATTCTTTTTCTCAAGCGTATTTGGATATTGCAATAAATTTTTCAAGAGTTATTAACCAATTTATGTATCAAGGGCCAGACAGGACCCGATTTACAAGTTATGGGGCCCAGGGCAAAAGACCTATTTGTGACCCTCGACATGTCTTAAAATAAAACTTAATTCATTGGACTCAAAATAACAAAATCAATCATCTTTAATCCCAGTTTTAAAAAATGTGTAAATTAAAATATATTTACTTGAAACTTCAAAAACTTATTAAATTGATTTTAAATTCGTTTACTTATTTTACACACTCACATTTTCAAAGCTTTTTAGTGAGGCCCTGGGCCCTAAATGCCCTCCCAGAAATCAGGCTCTGGGCCCACAGCCTTACAAAAAACGTAGAAGAAACGAGAATGAAGTATATATTAAGTATGATTAAGCTCTAAATATTAATTGTTATTCAGAGATAAAGAAAGAAGTTGAGTAAGAAGAATTAGGATTTGAAATCTTAAAACTTAATGAACAGTAATTTATCTTATCGGAATTGCTTACTGTAAACTTTTTTAATAACAAGAGCAATATATAACAAGCTTTTCTTGTGACAATTACTGGAGTTGAATTCATCAATTGTTAAATGTTTCTTTTTAGAGAAATGATCTTTCAAATTCTTTGTTTAAACCTCCTTTCGTTGTAAGGTTTTAATGCCCATAATCATCTTGTTATACAATATACAAATAATATTTAAAATAATAATATAAAAAAATTATACTAATAGTGTCATAAAAGTAGAACAAATGTACACAGGCCCAAAATAGCCCAAATAACCCAAAATAGCATCCTCATTTTTTTTTTTCAATTTCATTTTGTCTATTAAAAAGTAAGCATTTTTAATCGAAATTTTGTCTCTGTATATGTAGTTTATGTTATTTCCGTATCTCACTCCTCATAATTGAATTTCACTCCTCCTAAAAAAAGTCAAGGAGTACTTTTACTCTTCCAAAAAAAAAAGTCCTAGGAATAACACTGCCAGTTTTCACATCAAAGAAGCCTCTTAAGTAAAAGTTCCAAGATTCACACTTGCTAGTACTTCTCTTTGCGCGACAGCCCCGGGTGGGCCCTGGGCTTCTCCAAAAAATGCTCTTATAGTCATAGATAAACTAAATTGTAACAGTAGAACTGAGTTAGGTTCTAATACATTCTTACTATTTACTTAAATTTTGTACTATAATAATTAGGAGGTACTAATAAATTTATTAATTAATATAAGTTCAGCAACAAAGAAATTTTTCGCGTTCATCTTAATAAATTCTACATAAAGCTTCCATCGTTTTTGAAAAACTAAGAAACCCAAATTATTTTTGACTGGTCCCCCCCCAGAAGGAATTTCTGGCTGCGCCACTGCATAAAATAATTGTGCATATATATTTTTTAAAAAATTTAACATTTAAAATTCAATAATTACTAGAAGTTTTGTACAAAAAACAGTGGGGTTTGCCATTTGCTTACATAATAATAAGAGGGCAGTTTAAGATTTGCTTACTTTTGCTAACCAGGGAAAAGGGGGTAAAAATCATGAGAAACATGTTATTAACATTAACATATAATTTTATAACATAATATTTGAATGGCTCCTATCATATACATGATAAAGAGAATTAAGAATGATTCTCTAAACATTAGTACCTGATATCTTCATTCACTACATGCAACTCCTTCTCAGCATCAGCGACTCTTTTTGCTTCTTCTTGCTGTTTAAGAGCTTTATCCACCTGGTCCATTACCTCATTTTCAAACTGAGTTTGATCGTAAACACTGACACCCAAATTCATCAACTCCTCCTCTTGATCTTCTTTGGGAACACATGGTATAGATTCCTTAGAAATCTGAAAGTTTTGGGACTTACTGGGGCCCGCAGAAGTGGAAGAATTTGGATCAGTAATGGAATCATTTTCGGCAGTTTGATGCGATTCTTGATCATTGTCTAAAGGGTCTGTCAACAAGTCGTCACATGTCTTCAATTGCTCTGCTAAAATATCCTTATCCTTTTCATCGTCGGTATCTTGACAACTATCCATCTTGAAAACTGTCAGTTCAAATACACGCACCGAATGTTTTCACAGAATCCTTTTAAGAAAGCATCATCAGGTTAATGCATAAAAATATCACGAGCATAACCAATTTCTTTTATGCAGATGGGTATAAAAATATAAAAATACAAATTGTAAAGATTGCGCACACTGACAAATGAAGTGATTCTCGAATGAACTTGTAAGAGAATCAATTAAGTTAATATAACTTTCATAGATCAAAAGAAAGAAAAATGCTTTTCACAGTAAACTGGATACCGTGTGGATAATAATAAACATTGGACAAGTTACGGTCGGCGAAACATTTTGTTACGTAATCATCCATGAGTCGTGAAGTTAGCGCACAGCTCTTGGCCAATGAAAAAGGAGTTGTATAAGACTTCAACCAACTAGATTTGTTTCATAATTACTTACTTTAAGCTTTAAGGGTATAAAATCAGTTTGTAAACAAACAGACGATGTCCTAAGTAAACCACATTGAATTATTTACTTAAATCCTTTTCAAAAGAGAATTCAAGCCCATATTCTTTGTTTTTAAGCACGAAAAATCAATTCCTCGGTATTTGATGTGCTGAAAATACCTATATTGGGTCACTTCGTGTATTATTAATGTTATGTAACGATTTGTGCTGTTGAAAACGTTGATATTGCACGAATGTCAACTCATTAAAAACGACACTCTTCTGTAAATCAAGTCCTTTTTATTAATTTAACTATTTATTTGAATCATGAATCGATTAATTTCAAAATCAAGAACTTTGTTGTTTTCTGTTGACAAATGTTTTTTAACTAAAGTGAGGTTCACAGAAAATTTGCATTTAAATTTTTTTCAAAAGATCTCATCTTTTTCAAATTTAACCAGAAATGAAACCAGATTATCTTTATGTAAACAGTTTGCCAGAAATTTCAATCAAAGTACTAGAAGCAAAGCAATAGAGGAAAACAACAAAACCTCCTTATATTACTTAACTGGAGGCACTGTATTAGTTGCTGGTTTTACATATTTATCAGTCTTACTGTATAGATTATATTGTCAGGTATGTATATCAAAGATTACTTGAATGTTTTCAACACTACACCATTGATATATTTTTATAGATGATTCAGAATATTATTTAATTACATTTTAACTTCTTATTTACTGTAAAACTGAATAAAGTAAGAATATAAGGTACTTACGTATTATCCTGTCGACCGTGACGCTTAATCCGAAACGTTATCAAATCCCATTGAGTTTACTATTACTGCGCCGCTGAATTAGACGGCCGCTAAACGTTCGACAGGATAATACGTAAGTACCGAATATAAAAATATAGAATTGAAGTGAACAGTGTTCAGGTTTATATTATCCCAAGCTAATATTATATATATACTTAAATAATATTTTATTAGTTCTAAATAAATAATAGTTAGCAGAGGTATGTTTAAGGGAAATTTATAGCCTATTAAACCTTTTATAGTTACCTTCACAAATTCACCATTAGCTAAATAGGTACTTTCACAAATTCTGTTTTAGAAAAAAAGGTACCTTCTCAAAATACATTTATATAGGAAAGTTCTCTGATATAAGCTGTTTTATCCTAAATTTAAAATTAATAAGTCATTCTAAACAAAATTCAGATTATTTTTTTATGTATGAACATGTTTTATATAAATTTTTCATAAGCTATTATTTTAAAATTTTTCAGTTTATTTAAATTTTTACAAAATAGGTAGTTTCAGAAAAATCCCAGACAGACCCCTGGTTAGAGACTTTCAGCTAGTAATGATATAAACTTACAATTTTATTCATAAATGTTTCTTAATTAAATCTTTCAAAGGGGGTTGCAAGAAAAGGTACAACATTGTTTTGTGGATCCTTTTTTTCCACCTCCTACCTTCTCAATAAATATAGGAACTTTAAATATTTTCTTTATGTATAAAAGGAAATTTATAAATTTCTGGTTTCTTCTGACTTAAAACCCAAGAATATTTTACGTATAGGTTACTGGCAAAGGTGGTCAAGCTGTGATGGAAGAAGCCAGTGAGAGAGTTGCCCAGATGATACCGCTAAAGGATAGAAAGATTACAGTGAATTTCAATGCTGATGTGAATTCTGCCATGAAATGGAATTTCAAACCTTCACAACCTTACATAGCAGTAAATTATGTTTCTTTTGCTACTCTAATTTTTATTTTTCATTTGGCTAGTGTGTTGCATGCTATAAATAACTTTTATTCAATTAGCACCTGAAAAGACATTTTAATTCATGATAAACTTAGGATAAAAAATATAATTGGATAATTAGGATAATAAATAATGCATTGTGCTTTAACACAATCATGACAACTCTTTTATTGGCATGAACTAATCAGTTCTTCGTAAACACTACTCAGAATGCTGTTATCACCAGTTTTAGTATCTCAGTATACATAGAAATATAACTAAAGAACTAGGTTTGTTTGTCACTGAAAACTGGGGGTCATGATGAGCTCAAAATAAATCTGATGATAAAACTTATTTCTGAAATACTTAGCCTTCTTTTAAAAAAAGCACATTGTATGTCAGCCTTGATTTATATTTCTTAATGTTAATTATGAATGTTAGTTAATGAAGTGTTAATTCATTTTTAAGAAACAGAAACAATACAATATTTTTATTCCAACTTATATAAGTAGTGAGAATGAATATTAATGTATCCTGACTACTTCCTAATATGTGTGTTACATAGCTTTTTAATAAACACATTTGAACATACAGGTTGTTTCAAAAGTCGGTTTCACAGCTTTTATTTGGAACCAACTTCTCCTAGGGTCATGTAAGTAATATGTACCTCTAGGTAAGAGACCATGCTAAATCCATTGAGATGCTTTACAGTGCCTCTAGTGGCAAAAGGCAAAATAAGATAGTTTAAAAAATAATTTAAAAAGTATATAATTTAAAAGTAAAAAAAAAAAATATCTTTATTATATAAAAATATCTTTTTATATTAGCAAGTAAAATAACACTTTTTCATGCGTCATGCCACAAAAAAAAGAGAAAAGGTTTGGAAAATTTCAAAGTTTTCAGTGTTATCATGTAGTTATGCATTTTATTTGTAAAAGACAAATTTTAATTGAAAAAATCAAAGGATCTTGCATTTTTGTTTCTTTTTTGAGGCTTAAAAAAGTGCTATTTTCACTTGCTATTGTCTCCTAGAATATTTAAGATATTTTCATGAAATTTTTTTCTGCATGTTTGTAATGATATTGCAAACAATTTTCTCTTACTGAAATTTCTGTTCTGTCTCTTTTAGTTTTTTAATTAATTTTTATATCTTTCTTATTTTGCCGCTAGAGGCACTGTAAGTTATCTCAATGGATTCAACATGGTTACTTACCTAGGATTACACTTACTTCTGGAGTGGGCTTTTGGAACATCCTGTATATTTTATAAAATATGAGTGTTATGTAGTATGTGTTTTCAAATATTCTTTATATTTTTCATTTACAAACAATTTTCATGTAGGTGGCTCCAGGAGAAACAGCACTTGCCTTTTACACTGCTAGAAATCCCTCACCTAATCCAATTATAGGTGTTGCTACATACAATGTTTTGCCATTTGATGCTGGAAAATACTTTAACAAAATACAGGTATGAAAGAACCACCAGGTCAAATGTTATCCTTGATTAATATTCAAAACCTTTTCATTCTTTCAATAAAATAAAGGAGGAATGGCTTAATGTAGCTATAGTAGAAAGCACCAAATCCAAAACATAACTAATTGGAAAACTCAATAGTAGAATTTGAGTTTAATGCATCATCAACAATAATAATAAAGGAAGAAAATAAATTCTAAATTTAATATGTTTTATAAAATAATATTGGAAAATCATTTTAAAATGCTTAGAAAAGTAATTATTTGAGGAACAATTTTAATTTTTACCTAACAAAATAAAGTTTTTTTGAACAATTTTGACAACTTAATAATTACATTGAAATCAATATCAAGTTTACTAAAATAATTTTGAATCTTTCAGTGCTTTTGCTTTGAAGAACAGCAGCTAAATCCAAATGAAGAGGTAATTACAGAAATATTTTAAAATCAATGTTGTCTGAACTCTATTGAATGGTTTTACTTTTTTAACAATTTATTCTTTTATAAATTATGTATCAAACCAACTAAATTGTTTATGATCATAAATTGTACTGAAACATTTAATAGTATTTAACCTGGTATAATTGTATCCCAGTTATACCAGCTAGCTTGTACAATTTTTGCATAAGAATACTTTTTCTACTTCTCACACTGATTAGTTTTTACAATGAAGATTTACATTTTGTAATTTTTTATTCCAGGTGGACATGCCTGTGTTTTTCTTCTTGGATCCTGCATATGCGGAGGATCCTCGCTTAGAAAACGTCAATGACATAGTGTTATCTTATACTTTTTATGAAGCTAAGGAAGGCATTCAATTGCCTAGGCCTGCTTTTGTGTAAAATATATAGTTTATAGAATGTAGTGATAAAATTAATCTTAAAAAACTAAGCTTTTTTATTTTTAAGTTCACGATACATCTGTATAGCTCTCATTCTTTCATCCTCTATCACTTTTCTCTTTAATGGGGTCATTTTCTTCATATACTTCTTTTTAGTAGTGGGTGGGTTTGATTCTGAAGAGCTTGAAGGTAACAACAGTTTCAAAGCTAATTCTCTTTTCCCAGGCTGTAAAATTAAATACATTTAAAAATACATAAAACAATATTACCTTCTTTTTTTAAAACAAAGGTAGTTCTTAAAGAAACAAGCAATACAAAAGAAATCTAAGAGTAGTAATAGTCTGATATTTCCTTGGAATGCAATCCGTTTTGAACAAAATTTCCCCATTTTTTCTGACAGTTTTGGTGACTATTAGAGCACTACATTGACAATAGACTTCAATAGACTATTTCAACTGTTAAGACTCCTACTCAATACTATTACTTACAAATTAAGAATAGGGATGCATAGATATAGTCACTATCCAAAATATTTGTTTGTCACTGTTAAATATTGAATTTGAGTTTCTTTTTATAAACTTGGGCAATAGTTTCCTACAGCTGCTTAAATTTCCCCTGAACATTGTTCGGACATATTCTGCACCCCTGCAGAATCATGTGTTTCAATAGTCAAATTTGAAAACAAAGCTTAAATTTACTTCAAATGCATGAAGAAAACATTGGAACTATCCAGAGAAACATTTGTTACCAGTTACAAAGACCATTCAAGCTTAAAAACTAACTCTGAAAGCTCTTGGATGTTATAAGTAAGTGGAACTTAACCAGATTTTTACAAATTATCTTTTAAATAATCACAGAAATTCAATTTATTTTTAATGATAACAAAAAGTCAAAATCTGGTGCTGAATGAATCTGAAACAAATTTGCCTTACCTTAATTAATTCAGGAGCTTTTCTGGGTTTGTGGGTCAAAACTGGTGGTGCACTTACAACTTCTCCAAAGTTTATTTTTTCTGGGAAGAGAAGAGAAACTTTATATTTTGATACAAAAGAAAACAACAGTATTTAACTTAGGTAAAAAATTATAAAGATATCTTTAATAGGTACATAATAAGATATAATCTTGGTATATTTTTTTTAAATTATTTTGAATTCTTATATTCTAAGCTACAGAGCAAAGAAAATTTAATTTCAAAATAAAAAATTTAGTGGAATTGTTAAGACTTTAATAACATATTTATTTATTTAATTACATGTTATTTAATTTAAGTAATTTTCAAGTGAAGAAAAACAAATCTAATAAGAATTTTTAAAAAAAATTATTGGCAAGAAATAGGCAATTGAAACTATTGAGCTCGCTTGTATTAAGATTTGCTTTACTTTGTTGCATTGTTAGAACTCTAAAGCAGTGGCGTGCGGTGACATTTTTCCCAGGGCAAGCAATCGGGTATATTTCTTGTAAAATTTTTCGGATGGTTGTTGCAGTTTACAGGGACTAATATACAGGTCAATTTTGGTGCCGTTTATCGGCACTTTCACAAAAAATGTACTAACAAAAACGGCTCCTTCAGAAAAATTATTCTAAAATTATTATATGAATATAGCTTGTATTTAATTGAATATTTAAGTTGATATAAAATTGAGGAAAAAAGTAATTTAAGGCTGCTTTCATTAATGTTATAGTTTTCATTAAAATATTAATTATGTAAGTATAAAAAATTTCACAAAAATTAAAAAAAAAACTGTTTTCAATTATTCACAAAAATAAAAATGCCGTGAAAATTTTTCAGAAAAATGGTGTTTAAGTTTAAAATCATTGATCCTAGGATTGTAGCATGACATTGTTTACCGTTTACTTGGTCAACCGATAGATGGCTCTGCAAATCATAGAAAGCAAAATCCAGATTGCTTACAAGCGAAAAATTAAAATGACTTTTTCCCTTAAACACTCATTTATAAACTCAATCAAGATAAATTTAGAGTTTTAACTGCAAGTACTTGCAAATTCTGCCAAAGGTTTTCTCCAATTCACACTTTAAAAGCTTCGAAAAAAATTAGTCTAACGAGATCTGAAGTACAGTACACCACGCGACGACAGAAGCAATTCTGGAAATGCTTACAATGTAAGGGGAGAAGAGGGTAGAGGGTACTGTTTCTCCAGCGCGCTGGAAAAGACGGTGACTATGAGTGACTCGAGTGAATTCTCCTCGAGACAACCCGCCACCGTATGGTTACATACAGAAAGAGAGAGGATATAAAAATAAAATGTCGCAAAATGAATTTTATATTCTTGGTGTGGAATTTTAAAGAAAAGCTTCATACTTTTAGGCAAGTAATGCTTACATTGCTTATATGGACGGCAAGCCACTGCTCTAAAGGTTACTAAAAAGTTTACATTCCGAATATTTTCTTTCCTATTAGACTATCTGTTGTACTTATCTCATAAATGCAAGAAGTTATAAAGTTAGTTATAAGTTAAGCTCATCACCTTTCTTCAATTCAAATTGATTGTCATCCACTTTCATACGTTTCTTTTCTTCTTGTTTTTCTTTATATTTCTTCCTCTTCCTAAAAGACACCAAAATCATCACTTACTGCATCAAAATGTCTTCTAAACTTAGAGATGTATTGAAATATTTTTAGATGTTGCATTGCTTTTTTAGTTATGGAACTGGTGTATATAGAAATCTAAAATACTTGCAGTTGGAGTTTTAAAAATACCCTCTTTGAATTGATTTAGTAAAAGAAAAAATATTTTCTGGTGTAAGAAAGATATACACTACTTTATACACACACAAGCAATAACAAGAGAAAAATTTAAAAGTATTGAGTAGGATTGTTTTCATTTCATGGTACAAGGGCCAAGTTAGACCCTATTGCATCAAACAAGATTACGTTGAAAAGAACATATTTATTGCATAAATAAAGTGAGAAATTTGCTAAAAAAGAACATGTGTTTTAAACGTAACAACCCTGGACAAGGACAACCCTGGTATATCAAACAAGATTACATTGAAAAGAACATGCAGAAAGCAGTTGCTAAGAATAATCAGTACTTATAAAAATACAATAAAGTAGCTAGATAAAAATCTTAACATGATTAATAAAACTTAGGATCCCAGTAACTACAGTTTTAAAAGATAAGTCAGACTACATAAGTAAGACTACAGTTTGGGAGATAATCTTAATACTAACTCTGTATATAACTATATTTTATAATCAATTGATTAACTATATTATTATTTATATTTTTAACCTTTTGAGTACAAAAAAAAATGTAACCATTAACTACCCATACCACCTCACAGCTATATTCTCTGCACATTACTAATGTGAACTAAGGGTACTTACATATTATCCCGTCGACCGTGACGCTTAATCTGAAAACTTATCAAATCCCATTGACTTTACTATTACTGTGCCGCTGAACGGTCGACGGGATAATACGTAAGTACCGAACTAAGTTTACGATAGGAATCTTAGCCTCTGAGTAAAAAGATTAAAGTTTATATGGTCTGATGACTTGTAGGTTTGATGGAAAGAAAAGTGTAAGGGAAACAGTACAAGTTCAAAGCAGAAATAAAACAACAGGTCTTAAAACTCAAATGGTGAACAAAATTTACCAATGCCAGTAGTAGAGGGGCAATGGGTTGAATAATTAAAAGTACCCAAAGATGAGTCTTAAAAACAACTGATAAACAGAGTAATAACAATAACCTAATTCTGTGAATAGTGTAAAAAATACTTTAAAAGTGTGATGTCTATGAAGGTTGGGGACATTCATATTATCAAGCTGAAAATAGGACTAGTGATCAAAAAATTTATTTAGCAGAGGTAATTTGCTAACATGAAAAGTATGATTTCCTATTTTATTATACTTACTCTTTCTTTGCTTCTGACACTTCCTTAGGGGCTGTGACATATTCAGCATTACCCTTTTTGTCAACATTGACTAGTTTTATGTCATATTTTTCCTCCACCTTGGCCTCTGCTATTGCTTGGTCTGTCATAGCCTGCAGACGATTCATGAACCGAGCTTCGCTTTCATACTTCTTTTGCTTTACTACAGTGGGTATTCGAGTGGATCCAGGTTCCATATCAACAATGTCATTCTTTACTGAAAAGTAAATAAATTTTACTAAAATAGGGTTGTAGGTCAAACTAACACTGTAGAAGTTTAAAAAATATTAAATTTAACAGATGCCACTGAAACGCTGCCACGCAAAAATTGTAAATATGTACATATAAAAATAATAAAATATTTTACTTTTAGGTAAATATTAACAAATTGGTGTATTTTTCCCCTTAACTCATAAAATATAAAAATTCTTGATATTTAATTTAGTCATTAAAACTAATATTCAGGGCCGTGTTAAGGGAGGGGCGAAGGGGGCGTCCGCCCCGGGCGCAGTATTCAGGTATTCAAGAGAGGCGCTGAATTTGTGCCCGATTTTTTTTTTTTGCAATTTATTATTTTAGTATTTTGCAATTTTAAATTATTTTAGCATTGGACTTCGTAGATTCTTCAATACTTTCCAACGGAACCACGATGAACGTGTTCAGGGGGCGCCAAATTTTTGCCCAAACATTTTTTTGCTAATCTATCTAAGAATAATGTAAAGAAATTATATTTGGGAGGGGGCGCAAAAAAGCCAGGGGGGCGCCAAAAAAGCCATCCGCCCCGGGCGCGATTTTTCCACAACACGGCCCTGCTAATATTTAATCGACAAGAATTAACAATCATAATTTTGTGTGAACACAAAAACTCTCATACTACTATGACTATGAACAGTTTTACTCTCCTAATGTCTGATCCTTGGTACCTCACCCTCCTAGATTTTATCCCTGTTGAATCTATAAAGCACAAGATTCCAGTCTTAGGGAAGAATGAAACTCACCAATAATGAAATCATCATTTACAACTTTCTTCTTTTTCTTACGCTTCTTTGGTTTATTTTGTTGCAAATTTGTTCTCATCTCCATGAATTCCTTCATTTGGTGACAAACATCTTGGTTGTTAATTTGTTCATTAGTTGGAGGTTCATTAACCAATAATTTCCTTGAATAAAAAATAGAGTAAACGTAAAATATATAGTTAATTAATTAAAGTTACTATATAGTAATTTAGGAACTACAATATACTGGTGAACAAAAGTTTAGGATAAAATGTTATTTTCCCATATAGCTAAGCTTACCTTACATTCAGTATTAACCTGAACAGCTGAACACTCCTGGTATTTTAGTAATGTATGTTATAAATATTTTGTCTTGGGCTTAAGAATTTTATGGCTAGCAAGAGTTTTAGGGTACTTACGTATTATCCCGTCGACCATTCAGCGGCCATCTAATTCAGCGGCACATTAATAGTAAAGTCAATGGGATTTGATACCGTTTCGGATTAAGCGTCTCGGTTGACGGGATAATACGTAAGTACCGTTTTAGAAATTTCATACCCATAATTTAAAGTTAGTGATGTCTTTGTCTGCAAAATTACTTCAATTAAGAGTTTTTTTAATTATGACAAATATTTGGTAAGCAGGAAGGATTAGAATTTTAACACTTATATCGTTAAGCATTTGCTAAATGGTAAAAGTAATTTTGAACCAGATTCTTTTTGTTGAGTTAATTAAAACAAGTTATGCTTATTGTAAAAATAAATACAACTGGATAAATTAGGGGTTACCCCTAACTAGGGATTGTTTCACGGGATCCCGTAGAATTTTTAGGCCGGGACACATCCCGGGATTTTTCAGTCAATCCCGGGATTCCCTGAAAATTTTAAATTTCTTTAACGCTGCTGCAAACACTTGAAAATCGTTCCTGATTGCATGAACAAATATTTCCTTTCCTTGGAAAATACTTATAAATTAGTGGAAATGAGGTGGTTTAAGATTAAGTCAATCACTGCTGAATTAAATTATCTCCCTCTTCTTAGAACTGTTCAGCTAAAAAGCAATAAACATGGAACTCGCCAATTTGTATAATACATACAATGCTCGCATGTTGACATAAATGGTGAAACTTGGTTACTCATCAACTATTTTTATTCTTTAGTATGTTAAAGATAAGAGATACAAATCGTAATAACTCCGAGCACGAGGCCATTTTCAAACACAAAGCATTGATCTTAATTCTAGCAGATATGTTAGAAACTCATAATCTTTATTTGTGTGATGAATAATTATTTATGAGGATAGTTTGAACCTTATTTCCGAATGAATACAGTACTCGTGATCTCAATAAGTCGTCAGCTTTTAAAGAGATTACACGTTTTGAAGATCGGGCTGAGAATATTCTGATTTTGTATTATGACAGAAAAGGCTAGTACATTTGCATGGAGCACTTTATAAAAAGACCGAACTCTGAAGCAAAATGCAAAAAATGTTCTTTGATAATTAAGAGTAAAGGAGGTTCTACGAGTGGTTTGCTCCGACATTTAAAAAACAAACATTCCATTGAGAATCATTACATATCTATAAGGGAATTCAAAAGCATTTTTAGGGTAAGTACACTTTTTCAACTTGAGTATTTTTCAAAACAAATTTAAAATATTAAGTTCGTGTCATTTCATAAGGTTTTATGGGATATATGTGTGTACTATTATAATGAGTGAATATAAAATTGCAAAAAAATATTTTAATATCATTTAAGAAATTCTACAGCCTAGAACTGAAAAATTGTAGCATTAAAAATTAATTATTTCTCCCCATAATTTTTTTCTATTTTAATCTTTATGCAAATTTTGATTTTACAGCCAAAAAAAAATTCTTTCCTTGAAATTCTGGCATTAATTAAATTTTCGGGATTTCCCGGGATGATGTCAAATTTTATCCCGAAATCCCGGGATGACCAAAATGCCCTAAAACGACAATCCCTACCCCTAACCTTTCTGGGTTACTGCACCCTTTTGTTAAATTAAATGTTCTCACAGCACCCTAGACATACAGTATCTACTATCTACTATGTGGTGAAAATTCTATATTTTCTGACATAGATGGCAATTCCTACTTTGTATTGTAAGCTGTTTTATGCCCATTTTTAAAATATGTTTTGGCGAGCTGTAATGTTTCCTCAAGACAAGATCAAGCACAGGGTTCCCAATCAACTATGGAATTAAAATTCTTAAGAGTTTTATAGGTTATATTTGTAGATTTTTCCCTGGAACAAAGGCCTACATGCAGGGGTCTGTTTAGAAGAAATCTGGGTCCGTTTTCGGACCCTTCACAATATATTTCATTGTAAAAACGGACCCTACACAAAACATTTTACCTTAAAAACGGACCCTTCTCAAAGTATTTTTGCCTTTAAACAGATCCTTTTTTTTCGTAATACTTTAAATATTGGACCCTATTTTCACAAAAACAGGCTCCTGGCTGAAAAAACTAATTAACGCTAACTTCAAATTCACAAAATTATGAGCAGATTTTCACAATTTTTACAAAAACCGGACCCTTCACAAAAAGTCTGGAGGAATGACCCCTGCTACATGTGATTACTCTGACAATAAATTGGCTGAAACTATTTAATTTTCTCGAGGGCATTTCAATGTTCCTTTATTTCTAGTAGAGGGGATCTACCAGCATCTACTTCCCAAGATGTGCGACCCAATCACCCAAAAGAGTTAGTGTCAGATTTTTTTAGTCTAAATATTAACTGCTTTTCACATAATTACTTCCTAATTTTTCTTTGTTGTCAATTTTACTTAAAATTCAATCCAGACAATGCTTTTATTAACATTCATGGCCAGAGTTTTCAGAGAAAAACGTTTACGAATGGTATTTTAGTTTTGCCAAGTGAATTTTGAGATATTAATTTTGCCAAGCGAATTGGCAGATTTCTATCAATTAGAATCACATACATGTATGCAAAGGTTCTCAACTCTCAGAAATCCAGATTGGAGATTTACACCCAGCTAATCCCAAAGCACCTACTTTTTATGTATGATTTACAAAACAGCTTGGAGTTATTAAACTAGATAATTAACAGAGTCGAAACCTATAAAAGCTGTTTTTTAAACGAACGAAAGAAATATTTTGATTTCCTAAAATACTTACTTTCCTCCTCTTTTTTGAGGTCCAGATCCCTTGTAGTAAGGATCAACGAACTTTAATTTCTTGTGTTTCTTGCTTTTTGGGAGTTTTTTGCCCATAATGAAATTTTAATAATATAAAACGTATAAAACACTTCTTGTAACTCTCCCAAAACACGATGCAATGTTCAATGCGTTCAATGTTTACAAACTTAGAATGTAGAGTAGAGTGGAGTTGAGTGATTTTTACTTGTTCCACAGCTTGAAAAACTACTTGGATCATTAAGGTACGGCTTAAATATAGATCGAGCACTCACTAGCAAAACATACTTTAAAAAATTGGTTGGTTGGTTGGTTTAGTTGCTCTGGTTTTTGCTATGCGCTTATACCAGGTATCCTTTTTTTTTTTTTCATTGATGTAAAAAATTGGATTTAAGTTCTTTAATTTTTTTGAATAATTAAAATTGCATGTATAAAAATAGATTTCAGAAAAAATACAAGCAATTATCGTTGAAATTCCCGTGGAACGATTATTGGGCGGAGCTTATTTTTAACAGGAAAATTTCAAAAGATTTAAATTTATCTTTTGCCACTTGAAACATAATATGTTCTAAAAATCACATAAAAATACATAAAAATCTGGACATGAATGCATTCTTAAATTCGTCAGGTTGATTTTCAACTTTAAAATTTAAATTTATTCTAAAAAAAGTGCTATTTTATCAATTATCCAAGTAGGGAATATAGCGAATATAGTAAATCTTAAAACATACTAAAAGTTTTCTTATGCTTGAATAATTTAAGTTAAGGTACGAGGGATGGATTTATGTGTGGTCATATAGGCCATTTTTTTAGTTTTAAGGTTTTTTTATACTCATATATTATAGGTAATAAGATTTTATAATTAGCTTCAAAATCAAGAGACACTAGTATGATTTTGATGAGTGAAAACCCTGTGAAATTGCCAAATATCAGTCGAACATAACAATTACTAGCAATACACAACCAACAGTGAATAGTGCATAACAAGTCCAAGTGTGAATATATGCAATTAAAATTGTAGAAGCGAACATTAAAATGTGCCTATGTTATGATTGGCTTAGATTACCTTTTCCATATGATAATCCCCTTTCCTGGTGTTTGAGAACTTGTGTTCACACGTTACCAATCAGGTAGATATGGTATTACGGATAAATATACCTTTTTAGAACAGTTTTTGTTATCATTTCAGGTTTATAAGTGCAGTTCCAAATTCAATAGTGGTTCTAAAAGTGTTTCTAGAATATTTTTGGAAAAATGTCATTTAAATCCAGTGTTAAACTAATTCTTCCTGATGCCTGGTCTGGCACACTATACTCAGTCTTGGGTCATGCGCCATAAAACTCCAACCAACCAACCTGATGCCTGGTACACACCCCACAGGGCAATTTGGTTAGACTGGGAGGAATTAAAACTTTTTTTTTTTACAAGAGGTATACCAAGATATTTTTCACTAAAAATTACATCAGATTACTGTAAAAAACACCTAAACTAATTGGTGCAATATGATCTAACCTGGTTGTTGCACCATGAAACAATGACTAAACTAAAAGAAACAAGTTGACACCATGTTTTTAAGAGAAATCCTTAAAAACTCTCTGGGGGAGGTCTCCTACCCTCCCCATTTTCATGTAACTCTTGCCCTACAAAATTTAAATAATCTTACACCACCCAAGATTTTATACCCTATGGTAAATTTGAAACCCAGGAGCTTCAGCCCCTAACTTTTTTTTAACATTAATATACCATGAGCACATTGGATACAGAATAAATGTAGCCAAAGGAAAATAAAAGATAGGTTTAAGCATTTAGTGTCTCAAACATGGCATGAGAAAGGTTAAGAAAAACTGGTATGGTTTGTTAAACAGGGGTAGACCGCCTCTGTACGTCACAAAATTTTCAACAGGAAAAACAATACACCCTTTGATACAGCTGTGTATGTAGTCTAGATGTTTTATCTTCTGTTTGAAGTGTAAAATTTGTTCTCCATTACCATTTACCATATGAAGATATGATTCTAAGTTGAAAGTGTTCTCTTGAGTAAGTTTTTGCGAGTTTCC
Organism: Tetragnatha montana; assembly: GCA_963680715.1. Lineage (NCBI taxonomy): Eukaryota > Metazoa > Arthropoda > Arachnida > Araneae > Tetragnathidae > Tetragnatha > Tetragnatha montana. The sequence goes on along the minus strand of OY796677.1, from coordinate 15,594,090 downwards.
ATGCAAAATACGAAAAAAGCTTAGAAATTTAACACTTAAAAACACATTTTCAACTTGTTTTTGTTGTATACCAATTTAAGGGGCATCCCCCAGCACCCCTGTACATAAGCCCCTTGTATGTTCCCTCAAGATGTTTTTTCTAGTTATGTCACAGAAATGACACATAGTAAAACTTGTAGTAATAATTATAGTTTTGCAATCACAATATAGCTGCAATTTTACAAATTTTAACTTAACTTAAATTTTACAAATTTTCTTCACATGATTTGAACATTTAAACAGATAGTTTTGAAATTCTAAATAAAAACACAATGTAATTTTAAAGAAATCTTTATTATGTACCCACCATGTGCTTTTGAAGTTTTAACTACTATTGGAAACAGTTATTCATAAGACACAAATCTTTGGGGAGATTTAAAATTGCTAGAAAACAATGGCATAAATAACACTTTGTTGATAAATATTTTGGCAAAAAAATTTGGAATGTATGGAAAACAAAAACATCCAAATACATACCAGAACACGTAATAGAATTTTTTGTAGACATGCAAAAACAAATGGACCAATTCATAGAAACAGGCAACAATTGATAATTTTTCTCAATTTTAAGGGAAAAAAATGTTTAAATATTTGTACAAAATCAATTTTGAAAAGAATTCAACACTATAAAACATCAATGCTATTCATTTATAACAGATCATAATTTGGAGAACAAAGCAGAGGCAAATAGAAGCATCATGCCGAGTTTTATAATTCCTTGCATAGATAAGACATTTGGATACTTATTACATAGTTACATCTAATCCCATAAAGAGTAACTATTTTTATATTTTAATATCTGAATGATATCTCCGATGAATATGAAGAAAACTCCGACTAAATGCAAGTTGCATCTTGAAACTCGACGCTGAATAGAGTACATTTCAAGTCTAAACAGATCTAACACTGAGTTGTTTGATAATATCTCGCAAATTACAACAAGAAACCTGCATACAGTTGGCCAAATTTAAAAAATAAATATTTTACAATGTAGTTTTTACAACCTTTGCAAAAGACTTGCAACCGAATCTAACTGTTTATGTCACTGCAACTAGCATTTAACCAGAAAAGACTTCTTACTCAAGATATACTTTGCTATAATTTACGAAAATAATTCCAATAAAAATAACAAGTTTAAAAACTAAACATAATAGTGTGAATTAAAGAGTTCGTACAACATTTAACACTCACAAACGGATTGTATGACAGCAGTCGGTCAGAAAAATACAACACTGCCAGCAGCTATACAGTAGGAACAAAATAGTGTATATTCACAGGTATTTATCTTATAGGGAAATGTCTAACATTAATAACAGATACATTCATAATAACTACAATACAATGCAACAAATCATATTTTACAAGATTATTCATCACATTTCATTAACGCTAAAGAAATAAAGGCAATGATTCAACTGTTAGCCGAAGCTCTTTAGCCAGTCCAGATACAGTCCTTCCATTTGTTTCTAAATAAAAGAAAGAAATAACATAAGAAAAAAACTTCATTACTGAAATTGATAACAGAAAACAGTGTAGACACGTAACAAAAGGACGATTGGATTACTTAAAAAGTGAAAATGAAGGACAGGTGTGTCCAAGTTCAAAGATATTGCAAAAGAAATTTAAATGATTATACGACTCATAAAAGTTTAATTATGGAATAAAGCAAGTTGATCTAACCTAAAAGTCACAAAAAGCTTGTCATGTCATTCTATATTTCATTAACTTTACACAATAAACTAAGGACTAACACCCTGTTGAATATTAAAAATTTACAATTTTGCTTCCACTACCAGATTGCGTTAATTTTACCAAAACATTTAATTGAACTCAAGTTTAAATTGTTTTTTTATTTAAGCTTTAAAACTTCTTTAATTTAAAATTATAACCCTTCAATGTATCTAAATACTCAATACAACCATCAGACTAAACAGAAAAGTCCCTTTCTAGTACCGAGGATTAAAGCCAATTCAAAAATCTTAAAAAGTTGATTTCCTCAATACATACCTTTTTCACAGGGCACCAAAAGGATCGTTGATGGGTGTCGTTTGCGCTTGAATCCCTGGTCCTGTCGATGGCATGAGAGGCACCTGAGAAACGAAACCACCTGCACCGAACGCAGGCTGCTGTTGCTGCATGGGTACATTTGTAGGCATACCACCCATAGGCATGCCTCCCATGGGCATGTTGCCCATTGCTGGTCTCATACCTCCTGCCTGTAATACAAAAACACATTGAGCATTTTGGTGATACTGATTTTGAAAGCTATTGACATGGGGGAATGGACTATTGTTATTGTGGAGAGGGCTTCCAATATTCTGCTTCTCCATAATATTGCTTTATTATATAAAACTACTAATAGATACACAGTTTGTAGATCGATCATTGTACACTATGTAATATTATGGCAAAAAAAAAAAAAAAAAATTTAAGGCAGTAATCCATTCACTCTATAACACCTTTGATAAAATAGAGGGAAAAGTTCAATATATTTTACTGCTCTCTTCAATGATTTTAATCTCATTTCTTGATTCAAATATCAGATCTGACTAAATGTTCATATTCTGGAAAAAAGTTATTTATTGGTTAACACTAGCAGATTTGCTCAGTCTTCTATGGGTGGAATATACATTTTCAGTATCGGTAATTAAATTACCAATCCTCCCAGTGTCCCAACACCTTTTTTCATTCCAGTGTTTATATCTAGGGGCTCCCAGCACCTTTTGCATCTAAGTTTCAATTGTGTATATCTACCCAAACCCACAGAGTACCAGAAACAGTTTCTTCACAGTACACTTTTTCTTAGACAACCATTTTTAACCATGCATTTCACTAAAGCGAAATTCAAATCTATCAAACAATCATACACTATTGCGAGAGTAGTAGGCCTCGTCTTAAAGTTTTTTGAAATGGAAACTATAGAAGGATAATTTGATTTATACTTTTGAAAGTCCCTCCAATGGGACTACCAAAAAGACTACTATACTTTTTTTACACTTAAGGTTATCTACCCAGCAAGGTATTTTAAAACTTCTAGGTTGAAGACCTTTGCAGACTGCAACTTTGTTGAAACTGTCTGTTTTTTTAGGCAAAAAAAAATTCAACATGCTGTAATTGCTGTCTTTTAATCTAGCAGAACTTCCACTGATTGCTTTTCAAGTCAATTAGATTTAGCTCAATGACCATAAAATGTTGTACTAATTTTCTGGTAGACATTAAAGTGGTTCACGGACCAATAAAACATGAGAGCAAATCGGTCAAACAGATTAAACTTACCATGTACTGTTGCTGCTGGAAGACACCTGGAGCCCCAGGCTGCTGAGGGAAAGCACCACCTGGCATCCCACCCCACTGACCAGTGGCAGGAGCCGTTGCTTGACCCTAAAATACAAACAATCAAACACCATTAGAATTTAAAAAGCTACAGCAATGAAAACTCGATTTTTTTCAGAGCTGCTAAGATTAGGGAATAAAAATTAGAAATTATGGGGACTTTTTGTAAAATATATTTTAAAAACAAATTGACATAGAATTACAGTATTGGGTTTGGTTATTGTTTTATGGAGCAAGAATCAAACAGAATAGGGAATTTCAACCTAAATGCAACAGCTTATGATGTTATGATTGATACGATACTCTAAATTACACTACCAAAAAAACCCTACAGTAATAAAATTTTACTGTAAACATAAGGAAATTTTATTTATAATGAAAAATTGTACAACAGAACCATTAAATCTTGGCAAACACTTAAGTATCTTATTAAGAGTAAAGAAAAATACATTGAAATAATTTTCAATAACTCTAAAAATATCACTTCTGTAAAGATCTGTTATATCCTAATATGTATGATTTTTAACTTTAATCTTGTGTTTGGCGCAGTATGTCCGATATAGGGACCTTGCGCCATAAAACCCAAAACAACCAACCAACCTAATATGTATGTGAACATTGACTATTGTATGTGTATTATTAACAATAACTAAGAATATAAGATGTTAACCTTTTACCTGCCGATGTTCCCAAATGGGAACATCACTTTAGGGAATTTTTTCACCACTTAATTTTTCATGCAGGAATTTGATACTTGGTAGTAAGAAACTCAAAGATATGAAGTTATTTTACATGCTAAAGTTTTTACCGTGCAATTTAATCCTTTTTGAGGAATTTATATCAAAATAACAGATTTTTGGCTCTTCCAAAAGTTGCACAAGTTTCAATTTATGGTAAATTTAAATAAATTTAGTTTTAAATAATTATGCTGTGTTTAGGTAGCTTAAGTACACATATTTTCAATTGGCTTGGAAGAATAGCTCCATATTCCAATTTTGGAGAGTAATTACCAATTCAACGTATATGTTCCCAAATGGGAACATCGGCGTTTGGGGTATAGTTTTTGAGGGGATTTTCATAACGTGTAAAAATTCAAGCTATTTCTTATTATCCTTATTTTTTTAATCTTTTCTGTCTCAAAGGATCTAAACAGGTTAATCATGATGTTTTAAATTTCTAAATCTATAATTTAATTTTTTTTCTCCTGATTTATGGAGGAATAAATGCCAAATCTTTATAGCAGATTCCTACTTTTGTATATTTTTCTAACTCCCTGACCAATTAATTTTCAGTAATTATTATTATGAGTTATGCAGAGGGCATATTTGGAGTACTTCTGAGGACTTGGGTACTTATTTTGTTCAAGTTCTCTTTTCTACATAGAAATTTTAGGTATAAATTTGAAGAATTTTGAAAATAATGAAAAGTTTGTACATCTAAAAACACTTTTCTAACGTAAGTTGGATGTATGAGATATGTTGTTTAGTTTAGAATCTTCCATGAGAAACGCAGCTTTAACAAATCAATGGAGATAGTTATGATTATCACTTTAGAAAGCTAATTAAATTTGAATGCAATTCATGGATTTTATGCTAGATATCCAGATAGAACAGTAATTAAACCTTATTTTTCACCCAGAAAGATAACTGCTTAGCTTTGAAACGCATGGGAACATTATTTCGTATTTTTTATACCGAAAAATTACCCATTGTGCAGTAAAAATATTCGGAAAAGTGTCACGCATGTAATAAATATGTAAATTTTTTCTTATGAAAATATTTAAAATTTTACCCAATTGTCCAACTATGGGAATTAAATATGAAGAAACTGTTGCAGTTACATAACGCAGTGGAATGAAAGGCCAGAACCGATAGTAATAAAATAACTAAGTTTATTTTAGTCCTCACTTCCAAAAACAAACATAAAACATAACCTCTATCGACCAACACAGTTACACACTTATATACAAGGTACAAAATTCATTAACATAAAATAACATCTTCTTCTTCTCTTTACAATCTTAGATCGGCAATTCCGTTACCGATAAATAATAAAACTCGAAAAGGGTTACATGTTCAATATCGACCGAAAAAAGAAACTTTAAGTCCAACAGAAACAGTCCAATATGATAAAAATGTTCAAAATTATTGAGTAGAAACCTATTTCAGTAGTTTTACTTCAATTAATTTTGAAATATATGCCTTTTGGAAATCCCCCTAAAAACTTCACTCCAAACGCCGATGTTCCCAAATGGGAACATCCTGAAAATCCTACTTAGGATTTTTTTTCTGCCAAAAAATGTCAAGATTGGTTTTAGTAATGATGAAACAAGCCATTTTAGCCAAAAATCAGAGCCTTAAATTTGAAATTTGAATTGCGGCGTTTAAAAGGTTAATGAAGTTGAGAACATGTTGTGCCAGTAGTTACCAATGTGTTGAGCTGCTTCAATATAGATGTTTCTTAGTGTTAATAAGGCTTAGTCCTTTCAGAAACATGAAACACTGCAATCTGTTTATTCCCAATTGATACAAGTAAATGTGCTTACCATTGGTGGGAAGCCATGTTGTGGAGAGGCTGACCACCCTGATGGCACTGCACCACCAGCTACAGGTACTACAGATGAAGGGGCTGTCCAGCCAGTTGCTTTGACTGGAGGTTTAGGAGAACCCCACTGGTTCCTATGAAAACACGGAAGAGTTACAACAAATGTTGTACAAATATAATTACCAGTTGTGCATACAAAAACTCGTAAGATATTTATTAGATATTTAAGCATGGGAAGAGCATTTATTTTAATTTTTAATCGAACAGCCTTTCTTGTTTGTTTTCTAAACACACTAGTTTCTAAAAGCTTACTTGTTGCCAAGTAACCAAATCATAGGTGTAAGAGTTTGGAAACTTCTAAATTTACTTTGTATTTCCCCCAATAAAGAACTTGCATGTGTCAGAAATTGATTGAAATTGGGATACTTGAACTTGGATTTCCCCGTCCCTAACCGCCTAGCGAAGAAATAGACTATACAGAATCATGAATGCTCCTTATTAAATTATCCCCAGTATTATTTTTCTGGTTATGCCACTGAATTTTTATTTAAAGCCCCATGAGTTTAACAAAGCAATAGTTAGAACATCACAGTTTTTATTACCTAATCAAGCAAATTAGCTATCATGAAATCACAATAGGTTGCTTAGGTATATTGAAACTAATTAGGTCATAACAAGTCTTTATAAAGAATGTTGTACAGTAACGGACCTCTTATCCGTAAAGCTCGGGACCGGCATCATCTCGGATTTCCGAATTTTCCGGATTTTTGAATATTTTCCTGAAAACGGGGGTAAAACCGGTTTTCCTGCCTCAAAACACCGTATTAACAGAATTGCGTGTGTATCGTTACGAAAATATGCGGAGCCGGGCAAGAGTGAAAAGAAAAACGATCTCCCAATCTCGTGCGCGCGGCTCCGGCATCATCCCCCTCCCTCCCGAACATTTCCCCTTCTTAAAAGCCGAGGAGAAATAAACAATCCTCCCGATCGTCTGCTGCGTCGTAGTTAACACATTCACATCGCTGAAAATTAAATTTTAATCGTATTGCAACGGGAACAAAACGAAACTGAAACTAATACGCTCTCTCGAAAATCTACTGCATGAAAACGATGCATTCGGCACCGGCTTTCCCTCTTTCAATCGCAATATTCCTAGAACACAACCCGTAGAAAAATGCATCCGAATGGTCCCTTTCAAATTGCTCTCCTCTCCCTCCCACTGATATGAAACAATACTCCGTCCGCATTCCGAGAATCGGTCTCGGCGCTCCTACCTTCTGCTCTACAAAGGGCGGGAGTGGATCGCGGAAACGGGAGGGGGAGTGGACACGGAGTACATCGGGACACGCTGAATCCTTTCGGATTCAGATCTTTAAAAAAGAAAACTGATTTCGGAAAACCAAACGGATTTTTGAACATTACGGATTTTCGGGACACTGATAAGAGGTCCGTTACTGTATATTTGTTTCAAGAAAATCAGTTATACAAAAAACATGAAGTGAATCTTTCATACATTAAGATTATGAATATTGGAAACATTAAGATCTAGTTCTGCCATACTACTCTTACAGGACAGCACATTAACTCACTTTTTCATAGATGACTTTGGACCATTAATGTCCAGGTTGCTTGCCAAATTGGCCAAGGTAGAATCCAGATCTCCTTTTAGTATACTAGAGCTAGTTGGTTTCTCTACTGGAGCTGGTGCTGCTGGAGGTTTGTTGACTGGTATCTGAGGTTGAAGAGTATCGCCGAAAGCATCAAAGCCTCCTAAGGAATCAAAACACCAAGATCAGTGTTATGCAATGAAGCGCTAACATGTAAACTTAATGGTTAAACTACTATACAGCATGCATGATAAGCAAACACCACTATCTATTTTAAAGCTCTTCTTTTCTGAAAGGTTCATTTATATTGAAATAAAATAATACTAGAAAAGGTAGATTGTAATGGTTATAAATCATAAGGTTTACACCTACAAATATGAAAAAAAAAAAATGCACATTCAAAATGAACTAAAGTAATATGTATGTCTAACTACAAAATATAAAAACCTTGTCAACTACAGTTTGAGGAGTTAAATGCAATTAAAACTAAGCAGTACATTTAACTAAGAAGCAAATTCCTATACTTATGCTTCATTAAGGGAAAATATTCCCCCAATGATCAATACCTACTTTGAAACAGAACTACCAATTTAAAACAAAACATGCTGAACAGGGAGGTGACAATGCTAAAGCAAGCTTTCATGACAAAAGTAGAGTGGAAAAACAGCTGTGGTGGATAAATAAATAAAATAGCCCAGGGGTACCCCAAATCAACAGAAACACAAAGAAATGCTACAAAAATCAAGCAACAAGTGAGGAATAACAAAAAAAAAAGGCTATGCAAGAGTTTCAAAAGCAATCGCAGAACTAAAGCATCCGACATTATGTTAAAATGTCACCTGGCATCTGAGCACCAAAGCCTGTCACCGACTTGGCAGGGGAGCTCATCCCAGAGGTTGGAGTGCCATAGCCATGTGTGGGAGTGCCGGCCCCACCCATCCCTGCCACAGGAGGTGTGCCATAGCCTGGAGGTGTGCCATGCCCGGCACCACCCATGCCAGGCATCGCTGCCGGAGGAGTGCCGAATCCAGGAGTGGTTGTGCCAGCTCCAGGCATGCCTGGTACTGGAGCATAACCCTGGGCAGCTCCGACTAAACCCGTGCCATATGCCTGTGGAGGCATGCCACCCGGGAAAGGCTGTCCAACGTACGGAGGCCTGGGACCTCCCCCATAAGTGGGCGAAGGTACTGGGGACAGCTTAGGCTGCATTGCTGCCTGGATACAGAAGTCCAGGTCTTCCAGCCCTGAGCTGGGTTTGGATTGCTGCTGTTGTTGTGGTTGTTGGGGCATCGGAAGGGCAACACCCACTGCATTCGCGATGGCCTGGGCACGGAGGTCGGGAGGCGGACCAATCTCCAGCCCTCCGAAGGGCGAAGGGGGCGGGGCCAAGGGCTGCGCGGACAGGGGCGGCTGCTGCGGCGGGTCGTCGCTGTCAAAGCCGAACAGGTCTATCTTCTCCTCCTGCTGCTGCTGTGGTGGCGGTGCCGCCTCGGTCGGCTGCGGCTGAACGGAGAGGGGCGTGACAACGGCAGTCGGCACGGAAGGGGGCGGGTCGAAGGCCGCCCCGAACGGGTCGGCAGGCGTCGAGGGCCGGCCGGCTGGGGTAGAAGCCCCGCCCCAGACCAGATCTTTTTGTGGCTGCGGTGGCGGAGGCAGCGGCTCAGGCGGCTCCTCGTCCTCCTCCTTGGGGGCGGCGTCCCCGAAAGCCCCCTCAGGGGCAGACGACAGAATGGGGGTGGTGCCGGCGCCCCGCATCAGCTCAGCGGTAGGAGACGGGGAGGCGGAGCGACCGAACGGCTCCATGCCGGGAAGACTCAGTTGGGTGGTGTGTATCTCGGGGGCAGAGATGTTAGTTTGCTCTGCAGAGGAAAAGTTAGAAGTGTTAGGAGAGATGCTGGCAGAACGAGGCACTCGACCTTGAACATTTGCAATAATTAATTTAAAAGGGGCAATGGATTTTCTCCTACAGTTGCTTCTATTTTTTTCAAGGGTGAGAGGATTTTTTAAGGAATCTATAACAGGTTATTTACCAATACTATCAGTTAAAAGAGGTGAAAACACATGAATTGGCATAAAACAAGCTAAATGTTCATGTTTTGTTGGTGACAATTACATTTTAAGAAAATATGGTATTGATTAACTAGTCAAGTGTGCGCACAGGAAATAAAAGTTTCATTTTATTATAACTGTGGTCAAACTACTTCATTAATAACAGTTTTTTGAAGCCCTGTGATATCTTAAATGAATTCACATCAATTGTTATCTTAATTCAGAAGTAAGAAATGTGGCAATCATTGCCAAGGTTTAAAGAGAGAAGCACACTCCTACAACAAAATATAACTCAACCAGTGTTGATGTTCATTATATAAGTTAGATAAGTATCGAAATTAACTGTACCAAGTGTGATGTTTAGTCAATAATCTTTAGCTTAGAGAATGCACCATATCTTTAAAATTTAACTAATATCTTATAATGTGTTAAGACAAAGTGGGTGTAAGGAACTTTTTCCAGTTATTCATAAAGGAAAGTAAAACAGCTCATTGTTTGAATTATTGCTATGCTGCAGTTCCACCACACCCACACAGGTCACCACTGAGGTTAAATAATCATTTAAATATTATATCAGACTCTTGTATTCTTCCACACAAAGTAAAATTTCCAACTAGAACAGGCTTAAAATTTTTCACTGTTTCATTAATTAACACAGGGTTTGTAAAGCCTCCATTAAAACAAATGTTCAAGATCAACAAGCTTTAGTTAACAGCAACATGCACTTATTAAAAGGAAAGTTTTTAAAGAAAAATTGTTAATTAACAGGAAAAAAGCAAAGTTTTTTTACCATCTACCACTACTGAAAGTTATTCATGATCTTTTAAAGTTAGTACCCACACCAAGTTACCAGTTAAGATATTAACTAGCGGGTCATTCCATTTCAAGTGGTCCAAAAAAAGTAAAATTGGTTGCTCGACCATTTTTAAAAAATCTGAAATTTTTTGTACATCAACCCTAACCTAAAAGAAGATCAAAACAACCATTATTTTTAATTTAACCTATTTTGCTTGTCCGCAGCAGCCATGCAAATTTCGACGTTTTAGCGGTTTTTGCTAATTTAAGCGTTTACGGGATTGGAAATATCTCCCCTTTAAAATCTCCAAATCAAATGGGGTTTGAAGCAAAATTGTTTAGAATAAAACGGTCTAAAAGACTAGGGCAAGTATGTTTTTCTAAAATAAACCCTTAGGGGTGAAATTTTAGTTTAAAGTTGAAATTTTTTTAAAAATATCTGCCCACTTTAAGAAGATTTTTTTATAAGAAGGAAACCTGTCAAGGCACCAATATTTTTTTTATTAATAGTCTAAATACATTTTAGGTCATATGCAAAGTTTTGGATCTGAGCCTCAATTTGTCTTTATTTAAAAAAATCTCAAAGTCGAAGATTTGTCAAAATTTGCAATTTTGAGGGTTAAATATCTCTGGTGGGGGACCAGTTAAAAATTTTAAAATGGTTCATTCTAGAGTACTATATATTAGTGTTAAGCTCAAGAAGTTCATAGGAGGAGATTTGACTACAAGCCGAGGTATGATTTTTACAAGGTGCCCCCAAATGTCGCAAAATTTGGAAGTTAAGGATTTCTACAAAATTTGTCTGTTTTCAAGAGAACTTTTTTATAGGAAGGAAACCATTCAACACAACACATATTTTTATACAAATAGTCCAAATGTAATTCAAGTTACACGCAAAATTTGAAACCTGAAACTTGGTTTTTCTTTGCTTAAAAAAATCCCGAAATCAGCGATTTGTCAAGAATTTCACTTTTTTAGAGTGATATCTCTCTGAAGGAGCAGGAGATAAAAATTTGAAACTTTGTCATCTTAGAGTATATTATGGTAGTGTTATGCCCTAAAAGTTTCAAGATGGAGGATTATTTGGCTACAAACATAGAAATGGCAAGGATATTAAACTTTTTTTTTGTTGAAGTGATTTTTTTTACTTTACAATTATTTTGTAAATTTTATTAATGTTTCATTACTTTTTAATTATACAAAATACAGCAATATAAAAAAGCTTAGCAATGAACTTTATGAATTAAAATATTTATCTCTATTTTTTACCAAACATATGTTAAAGTTGGGCTTGATATAAGTAATTATATTAACTGCTTAACCTTAGCATTCAGCCATTGACAATCTTTACAACCTGAGAGACGGAGAGGGAAGAAGAAAACCGCGATGAGAATTGTTTTATTGCATACTGCAAAACAGTGGCGTATATAAGGGGGGGCTGAGGGGGCCCTGCCCCCCCCCCCCCGAAATTCGGTCTAGGTGTACCAAAACAAGTTAAAACATTGTATTTTAGGGTCCAATTTTAAAAAATTTTCTGGGGGAGGACCCCCAAACCCCCCTTTTGTACTTGGAATTTTATTATGAACAACTATATTACATATATAAGAAGTTCATCAAAATCCAAATCCTACCAAAAAATATATGTCCAAAATTCGGACTTACTGTTCCAAAAACAAGATAACCCCCTTTTTTTAGGGGTAAAGTTCCAAAAATTTCCTGGGGAAGGACTCCAGATCCCTTTTTGTACTTGGAACTCTATTTTATTACTTTTTAAATATTAAGTTCATAAAAATGTACATCCAAAATTCGGACTTAGTGTACCAAAACTAGTTAAAAACCTGGTTTTTTTAGTCAAACTTCCAAAAATTTTCTGGGGGAAGGCCCCCAGACCCCCCCTTTGGTACTTGTATTTTTATTACTAACACCTTTTCCTATATTAAGTTTTTAGAACCTAAGTTATAACCTTAAAAAGCTACATTGGACCTATTAAATATGTGGGGAAGGGGCTGGAGAGTAATTTTGGGCCCCTCCCGAAATAAATTCCTATATACGCCACTGACTGCAAACCTGCACCAAGATCGGAAGAACATTTTGATTCACCAAGGTGTTTTATTGTTGTATTTTTTATTAGTCGCAAGTTCATGTTAAAAAATGGATTGTGATGTGGGTCAACTTATCAGAGAAAATTGTCACAAGTCTGTTTAGGGGACATCCATAAATTACATGAGGTCAAAAAGGGGGGGAGGGGTTTGGAAAAATATCACCAAGGGGGGAGGGGGGCATCTCACGTTAACTTTTTAAGTTAGAAATTATTCGATTTTCTTTGTTTTTTAAGTATGAGAAAGGAAAATAATTTTTAAAAAGTTGTAGGTAAATCTCACGCGGGGGGGAGGGGGGGTCCAGCAAAATCTCACCAAGGGGGGAGGGGGGGGGGTCCAGCAAAATCTCACCAAGGAGGGAGGGGGGGATTCAGATTTTGGAAAAAACACCTCACGTAAGTTATGGATGTCGCCTTATGGCCCAGTATAACTCTTGAGTTTAATCGGTTAAGTGAACTAAGGGAAGATCATCAAAATTTGTTTGTTCTAAGGATCAATAAATCTGTCAAAAATACATGCAAATATCATGAGGAAAAGTATTTGTTAAAATATCATAATCTCTTTGGCAATACTTGTTCGGATCCACTAAAAATTCATAAAAAAAGTTATAACCAAAGGACTTAATGAAATTAAAATAGAGCATTTAAAAAGAGAAAAGATACCCGGATAAAGATATCCTCCATCTTGAAACTTTAAGGGCATAACACTACCATAATATACTCTAAGATGACAAAGTTTCAAATTTTTATCTCCTGCTCCTTCAGAGAGATATCACTCTAAAAAAGTGAAATTCTTGACAAATCGTTGATTTTGGGATTTTTTTAAGCAAAGAAAAACCAAGTTTCAGGTTTCAAATTTTGCGTGTAACTTGAATTACATTTGGACTATTTGTATAAAAATATGTGTTGTGTTGAATGGTTTCCTTCCTATAAAAAAGTTCTCTTGAAAACAGACAAATTTTGTAGAAATCCTTAACTTCCAAATTTTGCGACATTTGGGGGCACCTTGTAAAAATCATACCTCGGCTTGTAGTCAAATCTCCTCCTATGAACTTCTTGAGCTTAACACTAATATATAGTACTCTAGAATGAACCATTTTAAAATTTTTAACTGGTCCCCCACCAGAGATATTTAACCCTCAAAATTGCAAATTTTGACAAATCTTCGACTTTGAGATTTTTTTAAATAAAGACAAATTGAGGCTCAGATCCAAAACTTTGCATATGACCTAAAATGTATTTAGACTATTAATAAAAAAAATATTGGTGCCTTGACAGGTTTCCTTCTTATAAAAAAATCTTCTTAAAGTGGGCAGATATTTTTAAAAAAATTTCAACTTTAAACTAAAATTTCACCCCTAAGGGTTTATTTTAGAAAAACATACTTGCCCTAGTCTTTTAGACCGTTTTATTCTAAACAATTTTGCTTCAAACCCCATTTGATTTGGAGATTTTAAAGGGGAGATATTTCCAATCCCGTAAACGCTTAAATTAGCAAAAACCGCTAAAACGTCGAAATTTGCATGGCTGCTGCGGACAAGCAAAATAGGTTAAATTAAAAATAATGGTTGTTTTGATCTTCTTTTAGGTTAGGGTTGATGTACAAAAAATTTCAGATTTTTTAAAAATGGTCGAGCAACCAGTGCTGGACCACTTGAAATGGAATGACCCTAGCATATTTATTCTTTATGCATCATACTTTCACCAGTTGTAGACTATCAAGGGGAATCGTCATTCAAACCATAAAAATACTGTTTCAAAGCTGGCTTCAAAATGATGTGGAAACATGGCAGATATCTTAAAAATCCCAAAAATTATTGAAGTTGAGCATCTGAAATTACTGTACATGTACACTCCCAAAAAAAGTACACTTCCTACACAATAAATTCATTCAATCCAATAACAGAAATGAGTACAAGGTCAATGTTTCAATTGTAATTTATAGTGTGATGGTCAGAACATACATTGTTTGGTGTGTAATATTACCTGTGGTTTCAGTACTTTATTAAATACTTTTAGATAGCAACAATATTTAAACTTAAAGGAATGTTCAGTGCACATTATAAATTTAAGAATGACATCAATTTATTTAAAGTACTAGGATTATTTTTCAAATAATGTAAACAAATAAAATTTCTTGTATGCAATTTAAGAGCAGAAAGAATGAAAATACTATACTCATACATTGTCAGTCCTTTCCTGACCTTACATTATTACAGTAGTTCAGAGACAGTAATTTGTCACACTTTGTACTCAATAACAATTGAAACAAATAACCACAGGTATTAGTACTATGTTGGAACAAGGCAATGCAATGGTAAAGAAACAAGGGCTGTGCTTTTCATTACAAAACAAAAAAAAAGAGCAGTGAAATTAATGCATACAAACCTGATGCAACTGGAGAAGCAATATCAGCAGGGGGTTCTTGGTTAGCTTCGGGAGGCAATGAAAAGGCATTGTTACAAGCAGACGAAACACAAGGAAAATATTAGATTGTTAGCGATTAAAACAAAATGAAAGACTGCATTTGAGCTAGAAGCATTTGAACCCTTTTCATTCAAACCCAGACTTAAAATCCTTCACCACTAGGGGTCTCCAAATTTAACTAACTTAGCATTTCAAAGCAGATATTCAGAGTTATCTCAATTTAAGATAATTTAATTTTGAGAAGATGATAATACAAAGATACAATAAGAATGTCAATATATGTTACAGTATTCCAAATGCTTTTCTAATGAAGCCAGGTTAGTAAGAAATTGAATAAAATTTGCACAAAAGATTCAAGATAAATATAGGATAATTAAAGAGTTTCTAAGTATCCTATCATTAAGGCTTGGTTTAGTTATGGTTTTATGGCAGAAGAATCAATATAGATGATCATATTGTGCCATGTATGGGCATAAGACTGAACTGATACACTGTTTCCAGGTTACATCTTCGACCAGAGGGTTTATGTTTATACAATATAGATTGGGAGTGATTTTTAATGCTTGAGTATAAAGGGAATTAAGTGATCAAAAATTGGAGTGCAATATGGAAGGATATTATTATTGGTGCAAAAAAACTGACAGAGGAAGGAAATTTTTGAGTCCAGAAGAGAAAGGGGAGGGGGTTACATTTGCTTTATAAATAACTGATATAAAACAACACACTTTTAGACAACCAAGAACAAAAGGGAAGTGAATAACAATTGCCAATATAGAAAAGGGTTGAAATGCAATAAAATGACAACAAAGAAGCAAAACATTTTTAGTAATTATTGAGGATGATTATAATATAATAGCCATGATATATTAGCAAGTTATGCATAAAAGATCAAGAGGGCCAGCAAAACATGTCTGAATTTTTCAGCCCGTGCCTGTTTGAAATTTTGACTCATTATACAACTTACTCGTAGTTGGGCTGTCTCCAAAAGCAGCAGCAAAGGAAGCATCTGAAGCAAACGCATCTGATGAAGATCCAAAACCTAAAATAACACAATCGTTACATATATTTGCCATTTTAATTTCATTTAAAACAAGTTAAAATCTAATAAGAGTAAAAACAGTAAGCATTAGCGGTCTAACTTAACTCTACTTTCTTTGATTTGAGGCAGAATAATTAAAATTAACTTATAACAAAAGAATTCTGATAAGTTATGTGTATAGATTTATATTCCAAGACACTTTTTGAAGACTACACAAATTTAGCCAACAAATAAATATTTAAGATTAAATTTTCTAACAACCAAAAAGAAAAAACAGTTTATAGATTTATTGAATAAAATTTAGTGAGCAAATTTCTTGGAGGGGGTAAAATGTAGCTATTCTAAAGTATTCATCTATAATCTGTTCAAAGAATCTGTCATCTTAAAATCCTATGCAGCCATTAGAAAAGTAGTGTATTTTTAGTAGTGTAAATTTTATTTTCTAAATTAAAAAAATTCTATACCTATTTTCCATTTTATATTTAATTTTTGTCTTTCAATTACAAAATTACTTGGTTTTAGGAAAAACTAATTGAAGATTTCATAAGAAAAGCCAATATAGCTTTCAGTATTGAACATAAAAATCCAAATACGACTGTGTATATTAGAATTAAAATAAAGATAATTTGTACTATAGGTTCCATGAGAAGGTTCTAGTTCTTCAAAGGCTGCCACAAATTGGAAAAGTTTGAGAACCTCTGATGTACAAGTTTCAATGTTTATTTGAAGAAATACAAAAGTTATACAGGAACATCACATGCAATTCAAACATTACGATACCCTATAAGTTCTCTTAATTTATTTTTTAAAGTTTACAGTTGTTTTTAGCAACTTTGGTATTTTTCTAGCAAAATTTCAGTAATTAAAAAAAAAAAACAGGATTCCAGAAGTATTTGATAACTCAGTTGAAGCAAAAACTCTGATTTTACTGTAGTGAGTTTTAAAGATACTTAAAACTATAACAAGTTGGCCACAGAAAACTCTTTCAAAATTCCCTGATAATTCCAGGTTTTCCCTGATAATCTGTACGATTTTCCCTCCTGATATTTTATAAATATAGTGAATTCTAATCTTCTAGAAAATTGGAAAATGAAGGAATGTAAATGAGATTTCCAGACTTTTATCACAAAGGAACCTTCAGAAACCTTTTTTGAAAATTTGCTTTGAAACCACACTAATTTATATGCATTCGAGATTTTACTTTGTAGGAAGGAGAATGGAAATGCACATTTAAAATATTTGAAAATCAGAAAAATGGTAATTTATATTTGAAACTAGGCAGATTTTTAAAATTTCCCTGATTACTATCAGATTTTTCTAAAATTCCCTGATAATTCCGGGTTTTTAAGGTTTTCCAGGTCTGTGGTCACCCTGTATAATCCCTTTATGCTTCTCACCATTAGTAAACGCAGCAAACGGCTCCTGCGTTTGAGGGGTGGTCTGCTGCGGTGCCGGGGCAGAACCGAACAGGCTGTCCGCGAAGGGGTTGCTGCTCATGTTGTTGTTGAGGCAGAGCAGGTCCTCGCTGGCAGGAGTGCTGCCATTCACGGGCGCTGCTGGCTCTGTCCCCGACGTGTTGAAAAGGTCTATGATCTTCTGATTGGCAGAGGGTGTGGAGCCAGGGCCTGGCTCGGATGGGGATGACAAGAAGGGGTTTGTCTTGATGGAACCTGCGGGAGGGGAGACCATCTCGCCCGTCACCGTCATTTCTTTCAGCCGGCGTTCCTGAAAGGGGCACATGGGGAGAGATTTTAGACAAGAGCAATAATCCTCCAAGTTGGATGTTTCCAATCAGTACCTCCTGAGATCTTTGATAGATGTGTGAGTGTGTGAAAGACTCCATGACATGAGTACAAAAAAAATGTTGCCTGCAGAATTGGAGACAAACATTCCATACCAAATTTGCAACACTATAGCTACAGAATCATTCTGGGTTACATGAAATAATACTTAGTAGTGGGCATTATATATAACCATTTAGTAATGTATGAATTAAACCCACCAAATTAAATGTTTAAAATATATTTGGTAAAGAGTATTTGAATATGGAAAATTAACTTTTATTTTTGAAATTGGTTTCTAACGGACACATTCACTGCAGTTAACTGGCAGTCAAACCTGATTGGTAGTTAAAGGAAACTAGTTTTATGCCACTCAGAGGTTTGACTCCCAGTTAACCATTGGTTAGGTTAGCAGTGAATACGGCTAAGGTAATTGATAGCACTTGAGTTGTCTATAAGAATTACTAAGAATGTAGAATTTACTAAGTAAATTTTCAAAATTGATACTAATTCAAAAAATTTTCTACAATTATAACCAAGTGATTTTTCATTTTAAATAGTTCAAAAAGTATTCTTGAATTAGAATCCTTCCTTTCCAACTGACACACAGCTTCTGCCCTAAAGCATGAAAGTTGTTAAAATTAAATTAAAGAAATGGTCAATAATTCCTCAAAACTTAGCCCTTTAATTCAAGGTCAGCAAAACAGATGTCTAAATTACCGGAATATTAAAATGACCTTTGGACTGTAAAAGACTGCTGTTTAACTCCTTTTTTACAGCTTAGATTTGGAAACATTCAGGATATTTAAAATACGAGAAAGATTATTTCTTGTCTTGGATTCCTGATACAAAATAGCATTTCCATGCAGTAAATACTTACAGTAGCTAAATAACAATTGCAAAAGCTATGAAATGCATTTATCTATACTGATATCTAGAATACACAATAACATGTTTATAACCACGATGCTAGTGATAGTTACAAAGTCAAAATAATTATTTGTTATTCCTCGGACTAAGCAAACCTTTACTCATATTTATTTTTAGCCTTTAACCATGATGCAATTCAGATGTGAGGACTCTGGACTCAAAATAGATAGTGGAAACTTAAAATCCTGGAAGTTAAAACAGAGCAAAGTAGAAGAATTTTTTTGTAGAAAACCCATGCAATATTTGTTAGTGTGAAATACCTTAAACCCATAACAAGCATTTGAAATAGTCACCACAGATTATAAGAATAGTATATAATTATAAATAGAACATATTTGCTAATCATGCAATTATTGAAAAGCACTAAAAGCAAGATTTTGAATAGCTACAATGAAAAAAGACTAACAAACCTGAGTTATATCATTAAATTAAATGCATCTAAATCAATGCTTAGTACCTTTTAAATGATTTTGAAGATTTGGCTCCAATATAAGTCAGTTGATAGTGATTTTATTTCTTTTATGAGGTTGAAGATTTAGCAGTGTTTGAGGCACTTTAGAGCTGAAGTAAAAAATCTGAGCCATGAGGCACATGCTAAATTGTCTCACATAAGAGGTATAATTTTTGAAAGAGACAACTACATTTCAGTGAATAACAATTAATTGTTTGTTTTAAAGATATCATCATTTACAGAACTAGTCTCATCTTTGTAGTAGGAATAGATTCTTACACTATTTTTACTATAACCTTATTAGGTTATACAGGGTAAAAAAATATTAATGAAAAACTAAACTGGAATTTTTAACAAAAAATTTACAGAGCAAAATCAAGATAGAAAAAGCTTTGAGAAACAAAATCTTGCTTTTTGGTGATTAAATAAAGAACATGCACTCAAGAGAATAGCAAGTGTTAGTCCAGATACTGACCGAGTCCTCCCAAGCAGGTTGCTCCCAGAGTAGAGGAGAGTCATTGTCAAACTAAAGCAGAGAGAAGCACATGTATTTGCAACAAACGAAATGAGAAGGGTTAATTGTAGCTTCATTTGTTTTAAAATGGCATGTCCCCAAAGAAGTGCAACTAACAAACCAAGATTTTGAAAAATATATCTTTGTTTTCCTTATAGTTTATCTAGAGGAAACAGACAACTTTCCATTTACCAGAATGCAGTTCTGTAATTAAAACAAAATATTTGGGGGGGACTCAAGTTTTTTTTTTCCTCAACATTTTTAACCAAAAATCCTGATATATCAGGGGACATCATCAACCCCCAATATCAGCACTGCCAGAATGGCTAAATTTGTGCTCCCCAAGGAATCCATACTGAGAATTATAAAAAAGGAACACTTGTGATTATGCTTTTTTTATGTTATATTGTGAACCTAGTTTTAAGTTTCAAATTATAACTAATTTTTTTCATACATTGGAATTGCTTGAATTATTAAGTCACAATTTCTCCAGGTAAACATGGAACAATTTTCTATTCACATCAGAATTGTTATTTTTATTTTTTCTCTCCTACCTTTGAATCAATTATGATTAAGCTGAATACGGAGTCTTCTTAAATACTAAACCACAGTAAATCAAAAGCTAACTATTTAATCATCATTTTCCAGGTTTGTGTAGTTATAACTGAAATAATACATTTTTCAACCTTAGGTTGCAATAGCACTCTTTGGAGACAATTTAAATAGGAGTCCTTACCCTACTCCATTTAATAGCAAAGGAGACCAGTAATTAAACATGCACTAAATATAAATTCTTTGAAAGAGCATTTTTGAAAAGAGTAAATGAGGAGGGTAAGAACACCTGACAATAATTAAACATTGCCAGCATCTTCAAAGCTGTATTTTAAATCACTAGTAAAACCTTCTTTTAGATTTTAGCTTGTCAGTTCAAATAATTCCCAAATATCAATACAAATATTTGTTTTAATTTCAATGTTTTATCAAAAAACCCATCAGGGTGTAGGATCAATACAGTTTTCATATCTGAATTTTAAAGATTGTTAAAGCAAGTTCCATACTCCCTAAAAGCAGTAGCATCTCATTTTAAACCAGGGCCGGCAAAAGGAAGAAAATTATTTTTTTTTCTCCCTGTTCCTTAAAGAAATTCACTGCTAAGCAGCAAGAACAATTGAGTTTCGGAACAAAATTACACACCAAAATGATCCATGCCTATGTTCCAAAACTAAATTTATTATAGTATTAAAGATTATTTTAGATCCAGATTGATATTAAAACTCCTAAGTGGAGTCTAATTTAGTTCCGGAATAAAACTTAACATCGAAATTATAGTTTATTTCCCTCCAAAACAAAATATGTAAAAATCACAAAATTTCAATTTAGGTTCATTTACCAGCCTGTTTTAAACTATTCAAATAAATTAATGTAACCAGTCTATTCGTTTGAAATTTATATCTAATGCAACTAAACAAACCATAATAAGGAAATGGAGGGTCTTAAAATCCACTCACCTTCAACTTGTTCATGATCTCTGCCTCCTCTTCCACCGCCTTGCGTGCACTCTCGTCCACTTTCACGCCGTTGAGCTCCTGCGTCGGCGAACTGTCTCCAGCGCTGCCGAATGCATGGCTCGTATGTGACAAAGCAATTACAGCGTTTTGCAAATTGCTCGCTCTAAGGTTTTTTTATTACGGTTTACAGTAGTGGGTTTTAAGGTGCAGGCAAGGAGGGCAAACCAAGGCAAATGAAAAAACAAAAAGAAAAAACGGCATGCAGTTAAAAATCATTCCCATGCATGAAAATAAAAACATGCTCAAAAACATAACATAACAAAACATATCTCATGCAAACAAAAAAACTAATATAAAAACACAATATAGCTCAATCAAAAGAACTCAAAAGGATACTATTAAAATAAAAATATAATATAAAACAGCTTACAAATTACTCACATCAATATCAAGAAATGAATGATATTTCTACTTTAAAAACATCTTTGGGTGTAAAAAAATAAATAAATTGACACTAACAGAAGTTTAGACTAAAAATTTTAAAAAAGTTATTATTTAAGTAAAATTTTAAAGAAAAATTCCCACACAACCAAATTTTAACATTTTACATCAGTGACAAACTTTGATAAAAAATATTTAATTTTTTTTTTATTTAGCATAATTTTGTCTTTTATATAGATATACCTTTATCAACATTCCAAAACTGGCCAACTGATTTCAAGATCATTTTTACCCAGTGTAATTTTGGAGTGATATGCCAAATTCAAAAATTTTAATTCTCAAAATCACTTAATCTGTATTATGTGTCTTGAAACAATTACTTAAAACAAACTTTGAGAATGATTTTTGATCAACAAAGAAAGGCAGATAAATGCTTTTGATAAGATTACATTAAAGATCAAACAATATTTCTAACAAAAAGATTTTAGCCAAACAAGTTGGACAGTTTCCTGAACAGATTGAATTATGAGATCCTACAAAGCCAAACTTCATTTAATTTTTTAATATTGGAATAAGATAACTTATCATGCATCAACTATCAATAACTTCTAAAAGTATGGACAATATACCTTGCAGCAGCAGTTGCTGCAGACGCTGAGCCTTTCCTTCCTTCCAGGGTTGCAAGGTGCTGTTCTAACGCTTCCAACAAACTACTGGGTGCCTTTGGAATACAAGACAGTTTAATCATCACAATGTTAGAACACTAAGCTTTGAAAATCATTTAAAGCATGCTATAAGCAATACTAGAGCAATACACAGATAGGTTAGCAAATATTATAGGAGACAAGCCCAATAATTTCTTTTAGAAATAAACAAAAGAATTATTGAAATTATTGTCATATAAACCCTTTGACTTAAGTAGCAACTTGAAATTGAAATCCTATATTGTGTTGAGGTTAACAAATTTGCTGAAAGATTCACATTTGTAAAGAGAACTGATAAACATTTAAAGCACACAAAAGCTTACAAGTAACCAGTCTTAAAAAATACAAATTATCTTATTAAAAACTAGATTAATTCAAGTTTCTCAACATAAAAAATTTTCTTAAAATTTTTTCAAATTAGGAAAGGATTGTGTTTGTGTTTTCCTCATTTGTTGATTTAAAAGGAAGAAACCTAAAGTTTTGTATTGAAAGCAGTGAATTTTGAAGACATAAGGCAATGTTGGGAGTTTTACTCATGAAATGTTTGGATAGCTGAATATTTTTATGCAAAAGATGTTACTGACACTGCCATCTTTAATAAATTTAAACATTTAGTACTAAAAGCTGAAAGGTGTGTTACAGCGAGAGGACAAATATGAGAGGCCAAATTATCTTGACACTAAACATGATATAGCCCTTTCAAAGTGGGTTCATTTTTAAGAAAAAGGGGGTTATTTTAAAAGCTGCACTGCTTTCAAACAGAATTTATTTCTCAAGTTAGTTCCAACAAGTTTTGTTGCTTTTTACAGTTATGATCATTGGACTTTAAATTTGTACATCTCAGAATTGCAACAAGGCTGTTGCAAAACATCATTTAGACATAATGAAATGCTGATTTCCTGTGTCAACCAACTCTATAATCAATGTAATAATTAAATTTACCAATGAGGGAGTACAGAAATTATTAAATGAGGTTAAGTAACCAAGTAAAAAAAACTGTTTGGCATAAAAGATGTACTATTTGACATTTTATAGCACAGTAAAATTACGAGTTTAATACTATTTAAGGAAAAAGTTATGAAAATAGTAAGCAGCAAAAGCCATTATAATCAGTTAAAACAGGGTTCAAGAAAAGTGTCATGCAATTTTTGATAGAAAAGAAACAAACCTTTGAGATTAAATGAATAAAAGGAAAACCATAAACATAAACAAAATTAACTCACATGGTTAGATATAAAGATAGGGAGATTCCCACAGCGTCGTGCCAGCTAAAATGGGGTAAAAAAGGAGTGCCGATACAAGACAAAACTACAAACTACATGCAACTATGTGCACAATTAACTACTGAGAACGGGGCAGTATTTAATAAGCAACTAAGTTTAGCATGCTTAAAAACATTAAGGTGCATTCATAAGAGACAGTATTCAAACCTACTTTGGTTAAGTCTGGAATGTCGGCCTTTTCAACTCCAATGTTCTGAAAAAAATACAAATTCAATTTTTAAAAAAATCCACAGTATTTATATAATCACTTTCACTAATTTTTCATAACTATAATATCCTGAAAGGGTGACTGCCTTAAAATAATAATTTTTTAAATAACTTCTAAGCAAACATTAAAAAGAATCAGTTAACAGAATTAAAAAATGAACAATTAAACATGTCAATTGAAAATTGAACAATCATTAGTAGACATCAAAAATATGGGAATGCTATAACTTTTACAAAAGAAATTGTGCAAGGTTAAACATTTTCAGTGAATTTAATAGGGGAATTGTAATTGATACGTTTCAATCTTGGTCAAAACTTATTGGGTTTATGTAAAAATAGCATTTAAGATATTTTAGAAGGAACAGTTTTTGATGTTTGTAACATACCTCTGCAACTTTAAGAAATTCTGCTACTCTGTCCATTCTAATGAGAAACTTTTTATAAATATCTAGTGCATCTCTGGCATGTTTCTTGTTCATCTCGAAGTATTTTCCTGCAAAAGTTCAGAACATTCTACATCAAATGAACACAAGATTCAGTTTAGTAAGTTGGGTTTATAATCAGTAGAGTTAATATTATTTGAAGTAATTCAGTATTACTACTTCAGAACCTAGACCTATAATGTATCAGTTTATGGACACTCAAGGAATGAAAGGCTGAGTCCACCTTGCACAAACCAAGATTTGAATCACAAACCAAAATGCACATTTGCAGTGCAAAATGCTATAAATATACCAACTGGTGTTCAGAAGAAAATACAATATGGGAAACTTCTAACATTAAAGGCCTTTTTTATATCTTAAACTTTGTAATATTTTAAATATTGTATTAACAAAACTGAAAGGTTAATATACTTACCGAGTAAATTGATTATGCCATCATTATAACATGCAAATAATCTAACAAGATCTCTGAAGAGTAGCATAAAACATGAGTTCACTACACCATTGCATAGATCATTTGTTGAGCACTATGACAAAAAAAGGAAATGATTTAAATTAAGAACACTACACAAAACGTGCATTAACAATCATTAAAAGCATTCCTGTGTAAACTTTAACCAGTATATATCAAATTTAGATTTAAAACAAATTAATGAAACTTTTAATTACAATAGAAAATAAATTTAATAGAAACTTTTTGCAAGTATTTTACTAATTACACTTTAACCATAACAATTAAAGAGTTAAGTGTACAAGGACTTTGAGGGTAATGTTCGATTTATAAATAAATATCATGGGAAGGGGGAAAATACAATGAGGTTAAATGCTATAGAAACTAAAGATATAGTATTCACATAAATTTGAAACAATAAACTAGCATACCAGAAATACCTTTTAACTATTAAATAATTACTTTTAATATCAAGATCAATACTCACATCGAATTCCAGTAAAGAATCTAATTGCGCTTGTAGAGCTGGAAGCGTTTTCAACAGCTGTAAAAAAGGAAAATTGATTTTTTAATTTGAAACTTATTTTACAACACATCTGTGGTCGAATGAATTTAATAAAAAATTACCTGTTCAGTGTTCATTTGTCTCAAGATCCCATCTTCTTTCCTGCAAGAAAGGTTATTTAGCTACCATTACATTATGATTAACATTTATTATTACAATGATTTTAACCTATACTCTAAAACTAAACTCATTGGTGCAACAGCCCTAATGGGCCAAGGTATATGATGCCCATTTTTGTTTTCATGACCATGAGGCCTGGGGTACAACATACTCTATACAACCCACTAAAATAAACTTGTACACAAACTAAAAAAATACCTAAAACGTCCTTTATTATGGACAAAAAGAACTTTTTCAAGAGCTAAAGGTCTGCATGTAGGGTTTTGGAATTTTGCTCACAATAAGTGTAAGATAAATTTCTATTAATTACCTACTGATTTTTAGCGTCTTTCTACAATGGCTGGGACAACCAAAAATTTTGTAATTCTTATTGCATTTGCCTATCACACAAAATATTTTTACAAATGCTTTGGGACACATAAATGCCTACTATTGAGTACACTCGATGGAAAGCTAAACTTACCCCCTTTTGCATTTGCAGAAATCAAATGCTACAGTGCGATATGACACAGCTTTTTCATTGAGATACTTGGCATATCTCCTGATAAAGGTAGACATGTCATAGGCTGAAAATAAAAACAAAAATTAGAACCTCTATAAGTATAACACAACTTTAAAAACATATAGAAGCATAGAAGGTGGCTTACATTGTACTCCGACTTTGTCCAGAAAGCATCCTAACTGAAATGTACAATTACTTGATGCTAAATACTGTGTGAACCTCTGAAATGAAATAAGTGTTGTCAAGACAGGTAAAACAATTTCAACTAAAATACAAGAATAAATTAAATTTAGATTTTTAAGTAGAATATTACTGATAGAGCATTTTCAATCACATGACTCGGACATAACAACGGCCATAGCAACAGAGGTTGTTACAGTTTTTTGCCCTACAGAGGTTAACAGTTACAAAAATTGACTACCCGTGGAATTCTACTATTGGAGCATTTGCAATCACGTGACCCCATACTTAAAAACCGCCTTAGCAACAGATAAACAACGGCCTTAGAAACAGTTAAAAGCCCTACAGAAGGTACACAGTTAAAAGAAAATAACCGGTTGTGACGTCACCTGAAAACACTATACAGGCATAAAACTGAACTCAACTTATAAACCCAGAAAAATAACTATATGCTACAGTTACAACTTGAACACAAAACCAAGAGGAGAAAACAACTCAACATTACATAAGATTAAACTCCATATGGATTCAAATTAGGTTGATTAGTAATCCAGGTTCCTGATTAATTTATTAACATTTTATATTGAAATAAATATTTCAAGAAATAAGTGCAGTTAAAAATTCCACCCCCTGAAATACAATAAAATACTTTAAGAATAAGAACATAAATCTCAAGTTATACACTGATAAATCTCCTGGTAAAGTTTTCCATATATTCAGATTACTTTGCTCTCAGATAGTGATTGTTATAACATAAGTGTTACCTTACCTCATTACCGTAACACATGAGGTGATGAACTGTGATGAGTGCTTTGAAGACGACTACCCAACTGGTGTTTTGTGTCCTCTCAATCAATAGGTTGGCTAGTTGTGGAATAGATACATTTGGTTCATTCGTACAATGCAGCAGATCTGAAACAAACAGTCAAATTTTAAAAACCCGCAAAAACAGCAAGATGTTAAATAGTACACTGTAAAGGAGTAACTAAATTTTTACTTCCACTTTTAAAAGTTTGTCTTTTTTTAACATTAACAATGAAATTAGCACTCTAAATTAGGTGTCACTTAAGGATAAAAAACAGACCATTATAATGTACTTAAGAGCAAGATTTTATTTGCTAACAAATCAATTTGTTCTAAAGGGGGCACCTCATCACAAGAGAGAGAAGAGAGAGAGAGAGTGCATGCATCCCTGTAAAATTGTTGCATACTGCATAAGAGTAACCATTCAAAACTACAACATGACACAATTTAAAGGTTTTTAAAACCCCATTATCCCTTTATTTTCAAGTTCAAATTTTTTATAGATTCCTTTATCTGTTATGATTTTATAGTACTTTGAAACAAAATTTAGACCAGAATTTAACATGCTAAACTAAACAATTATATTATTTGATAATTGAAGAGGTGCATGGAAAAAGGAGATAATGTAGCAAAAAGCTAATTATTTCAATACAATAAGCCTTAGGTATTTTTTTGTTCGTATCTTTTCATACCACCTTCATCACACTGGTATATCTGTTAAATAATGGTTTAAAGGTACCCCCCATATTTATCCTTGACCATAACTAACATTTCTTGAAAATGTCACATACCATCTTCTATTCACCCTTTCAATTATAATTCCTAGTACGAGTTCTCTAATAAGCTATTTTCTCCCCAATTGAGAAATTGTTAACCATTCCACACTATAAATTTTCCTTTGTTTTTGAGGATTAAAACTGTACATGTGTATGTATTTTGTACTAAATTTTCACAAAATAGGTACCTCTTAAAAATCTAGACAAACCCGGACCTGGAAAAAGTTGTAACCTTCCCCCGAACCTAATAAAATTTACCGAACCTAATGTATTGCTCCTATGGAGCTGACAGGGGCTTCCCCCGAACCAGGTTGGTAGGTTTGGGCACTTTTTCCAGGTCCGGACAAACCTCTGCATACTATAGTTCATTATCAAAACAAACAGTAAAAGAATTGCCTCTGAATTGAATTGTAGCAACAGTGAAAGTTTTACAAAGTGTGTATCACTAAATTCGAACTCGCCCCCTCTATTGTCACAAAAACGTCACCCTCTTATACATAATTTGCAAACGGCCCCTCGACCACTGACTGCGGTAGCGCAATACCTCAAATCCAATATACCCAACGTGACGATTCCAAAGGAGCAGATTAATGAAAGAAGAAAAAAAAGTTGGGAGAAATGCATCTGCCGCTCACATGAGGAGACGAAAGGGGGAGTCGCCGGCTGCTGTCAGAACGAAACGGGCAGAAACACCTGCTGCTGCTGCTGCAAGGGAATGAAAAACCGAAGGATTCGCATTTCGAGGGACAAGTCGGTCACGAACACCCCCGACAGCAATAGTAATAATACCGAAGGATGACGCAAACGATGCCGTCTTTGGAAGGCATGACACACAGAGAAAAACCATTATCCGAGAGCAAGGAAGGTTTGTAAACACTCGTGACGGGATGAGTATGAGTGTTTTATTTTCCAAGCTGGGAAGATTGATTGCGAGGTTTTTAATGTGTGTTTTTAAATTTATAGCTTATTATTTATCTGTCCAAATTTTTTCAAACTGAATTCCCCGACTACCCACCCCATCCCCATGTTTGCCAGAAATTTTTAACTAAACCATTCAAAGGATTTTTAAGATAAATTATACTTCTTTGTAGTGAGAAATAATTAATTCTTTTCTTCAAATAAAAAATGAGACTGATACCAATATTAACTAAACATAAACAGGCGAATGTGATGGCGAAAAGAGATAAAATTCAATTAAATATTTAACCAAGTGCGTTTAAATATAAACCGATACGTATGATATATGAAGTGGAAACACTTGGTTCTATCAAGTTAACGCTATCATTTTCAAGATAGCAAACACTTTCAGTAGGTGATAATAAAGAAAACACCGATAAACAGTGCAAGCAAACCACAAGCTACCCAATATAAATTTGGTTATACGAAAAACAAATAAAAAACAAATTTATAACATTGGTAAAGCTATATTTTTTTGTTTGTTTTCATTTTGACCGGATTTTATAGACTGATTTTTACACTGACCGGTATTTTCGCGACACCGTAAATTTTCAGGTAAAATTAAAAGCGATGATAAATCAAAGCTAAATCATTAATGAGCGACAAAAACGCATTGTCTTTTTAAAAAAAAACTATCTAAATTTTCGACTGGATTTCAAATAACCTTTTTGTTGTTTCTTATGCCACTTGGAATATCCAAGCTCCATCCGCAAAGCGCACATTTAAGGCAAAGGGGGTGCGGCTCCTGAGAAAGTGAGGCCCATGAAAGGCCATGAAATAACCTTTTTTTACAAGTCGGAAGCGTGGTGCATAAAATAACCGACAACCCACATGACAAAAACCTCCGGTCAGTGTCACTTAACTCGTAAATAAAAAGCAGGAAAGACTTGGCCGAATGCCGCGGATTTCAAAAGCGCTGTCCATATTCTCCAATACTGGTTGTGTCAAGTGATACAAAATTCAGAAACAAAGGATTGCCTTGATTTCAGCACAATTCATTCTAGAGTGGTTTTAGATTCCATTTCCTCCTTCAAAAAGCCAGACCGTTTCAATTTTTCTCAAGAAAGTAGCATTGCAAGAGGGATAAGGTTTCATCAACTATGATGCAGGGTTGGAAAAAAACCAGGTTTTTTTCAAAAAAACCTAAAAAACCCGGTTTTTTTGGTTTAAACCAGGTTTTTTTGGTTTAAACCGGGTTTTTTTACTGATATTCTTCCCTAACACATAAATACAAATATTTCTGATTGTTTTCATTTATGAATACATTGAATAAATAGTTCATCAATTCAGCTATTAACTGACTTAATTAATTAATTAAAATTAATTTTATTTAATTAAAAAAAGTTAAAATTATACATAACCATAAAAAACCAAGGGAGTCTGTTTAGAGCATTAAAAAATCATCTGGTTTTTATAATGCATATTATATTTAAAAATCCAGTGCTTATTTGATTAAAAAAACAATTGGTTTTTATTATGCATTCAAATATCCAGTTCCTTAATGAATTAAAAAAAAAAAAATAGTTGTTGCATTATTCATAAAAACCAAGGCCAAGGATTCTTTTTAGAGCATTTAAAACCAACTGGTTTTTATAATGCACATTTAAAAATCCAATGGATTAAAAAAAAACAATCGGTTTTTATGATACATTCAAATATCTAGTCTAGTTCTAAATGAATTAAAAAAAAACAAATTGGTTTTTTATAAAAAAAAACAAGGGAGTCTTTTTAGAGCATTAAAAAACCAAGTGGTTCTTTATAATGCAAATTTAAAAATCCGGTGATTAGTTGATAAAAAAACCAATTGATTTTTATTATGCATTCAAATATCTAGTTCTTAATGAATTAAAAAAAAAACAAGTTTCAAAACCAAACCACTCCAGGTTTTTTATAAAAAAACCAGGAGTCTTTCTAAGAAAATTTCAATTGGCTAATTGTTTTCAAAAAATTGCATAGCTTTACAGCATTAATGTCAGAAGCATTCAACATATTTTGTTCAAAAGACAATATTTGAATCAATAAATGACTTTAAACCCAAAAGTTTAGCTAAAATTTTTTTGGAAAAAAACCAAAAAAAACCATTTGGTTTTTTTATGAAAAAAACCATTTGGTTTAAACCGTGGTTTAAACCATGGTTTAAACCAAATGGTTTAAACCGTGCCAACCCTGCTATGATGTCTAGGTTTAATAGGAAAGTAACCATAATAATTTTTCGGGTAGATTGAATTTTGTAGAAAAGGTACACAATGACTTTATGAAAGCAATACGCCTATTGTGGTGACGCTAATGTTTCAATCAATGCATTCCTAAAATGTTTAGCCTGTGAGCGAAGCGAGTCACGTGTTGGAGGAAATGAATGATATCAAATTTAACAATTATACGAATTAATTTCTCTTTAAATTCAAGTTATGTGTTAATAATTTACAAGTAATTTTAGTTTTAAGGGAACATTGAGAATCCTATGAAAATCTGAAACACTTTTTTAAAAGAATTGAAATTATGCATACAAATATTTGTTTAACTCTGAATGATTTTCCCCAAAATATTAACTTTATTTAAAAAACAATTTTACATAAATCAAAATAGGGTTCAGTTCAAACTCAATCAGAATATTTCTAGTCGTGGGGGGGGTCATAACAAAACTCTTAGCTAGAATCTACCTCTAAATAGGCTTACCATACGTCCTGGTTTACCCAGGACAGTCCTGGGTTTCGGAGGCTGTCCTGGGAAATGTGTCCTGGGTTTTCGTAACTTTAAGACTGGACAAAATTTTTTGTGAAATTTTCGAACTGCAAAAGGGATGTCAAGTGAAAAGTACAAATGATTAAATAAAGTATGTTATTTCTGTTTAAATGTTTAATTTTTTTTAGTTTGGGTGTTTATTTAGTTTTTAATCTTTGATGGACCGATAGGTTGACAAAGTGTCCTGGGTTGAGCTCAAGAAAATATGGTAAGCCTACCTCTAAATTATCATGTTCTTGTGATTCAGACACAATTTTCAAGTAAACCCTCAACTGTTGGACAACTTCATGGTCTTCAGCAGCCATAAAAAGCCAGTTAAAACTTTAAATCAGTTTTAACTTTGATTTTGATTGACCTATAAGGTCAGTAAACGGGTCCTCCCAAACCGGAGCAGTGGCTGACCCTGGTCCAGCCCAAAAATAGCCGGCGTATACACACCCGAGTGGCATTTCCTACAGGTGGTGGGTGACTGAAACACGTGCGGATAGGCTTCAACAGGTAAGGTCAGCACGCGAAACCGGAATAAGACAATGAATGAGAGGGCAGGGATGATCTTCAATTTACGTTAAGTGTCGTTATGGGATCACCTGTGAGGGATCAAAGGTGGCGAAACTAGTTCAATATCGCAAGGTGGAGAAGTGACATAGAAGGATTTATTTACGAAAATTCTGTGCAGTGAATGAGAGAAAAAGAAAATGCAAATCAAATGTCCGTACTACATGTTAAAAATACATTTCTTAGTTTAACATTTATCAGATTGCTTCGAGTGATTTTGAAAAGCAAATGGTCTAATTTTGAAATTTTTTTTTGACGTGTAAAGAAGTGAAACACATCAGGCTTTATTCGAAACATGAAATTAAAAAAAAAAAAAAAAGAGTAATTTATTTAACTTTCCATTTTGGCTTATAGCAGTTTGTGAAATCAACTCTCCATTGGCGAGCGAATATTTATGGATGGCGATTAAAATTTTGCTTTTAAAATTTGTTTCAAATCAGTATCAGCTCAGATTTTGTAATGTATCATGTGTTGTTAGCCACTTAGAAGACCGAATATCCATCATATAAGTTAATAGGGGCCATTCATTATTTACGTAAGGATGATTTTGGCAATTTGTAACCCCCCCCCCTACCCCCATGTAAGGGTCCGTAAGACCCCCTCCCCCTCGGGACCCTTACGTAATTAATGAATGGCCCCTTAGTGGCGAGAAAACATAGTCTGACCAGTACTTTTAGAACTGAAATTCCATGTCCAGTGTTAAGTACACCACAACTGTTTATCATATACATTAGTATTCCATAAACGGAGTTATAGGTTATCGTCGTAAAGGTAAATTGAAATTAGTTAATTTTCCATTATCTTTAAACACCATCTACTTATTTAAGCGACAATACGGAACTGACCGATAAAACCAGTCGCACAAGCTGATGAAAGCTGTAAATCCTGAATGATACGGCACATCGGGTAAAGCTAGAGTTAACCTTCAGCCTTGCAGAGTTTTCTTTCATTAATCCATTGATTTACAACGGTAACTTGCGTAACGTGAAAGAGACAGGAAAATTGCGGACGTGAAAGAGACAGAAAGACTTTCAGGAAAACCCATCATACAGCCGACCGCTTCCTTATAAACTGCATTGGTAAATAGGATTGAATTCAAAAAGAACCACGGAGAAAATATTTTTAAAATTAAGAGAAAGATTGGTTTGACCAATGGGGTCATACGTATATTGCCTTCTCCAAAAGCAGTTTTTGAGTTAAAATATTTACAAGGAATTTAGTCTATAGTGTATATGTACTCTTCATACTTAGAAAACGATGAGACCCAAGCCAAATTTGAAATTTCCAACCTACACAAAAAATTACGTAAAATACAAGTTATGGTGGAAAATAATCGATGCAAAAAAAATTATGCCAATAAAGATTTCTCCTCAAGCAAGCATGAAAGCAATAAATAATAGTTTTTACACCAAAGTGAAATAGTATTAAGTTTAGAAAATTGCGAAGTTCCGCCAGTAATAAACTTAAGATTTTTAAATGTGTTTAAGAGCCATGATCAAGCTAATATTTATAAAAAAAATTCGACGTTCAATAACATAAAGGAATTTAAATTAACATTTAAACTATTTCCAGAGTTGAAGGTACTTAAGAAATCTAACCTGAAGATAATATCTACGGGTTGAAGGAAGGAAATTGTACAATGGTATTAGTTACAATGTACGTTTGTTTTCAAAAATAATGGAGAACAAATAGTTAAAGTGCAAAGTTTAATTAAAACTGAGTTATCAAAAAGACACGTGTCGAAACCAATTAAAAATTCGAACACCCGGCTAAAAAGTTCAATATAATCATTCAGCACAAAATCGAAACCATTCCAAATCATTCATCATCAAGTTCAATTGCAACCTGCTATAACTACAGAAGGCATCCATAAAACGGGGGGTGAACGCCCCTTACAAAAAAAAACCCCAGATTGTGAAAAGAAGGGGTCAAAAATGCGACGAATTTGTTGACAATTTACAGATGATCCCTTTATCCGCTTGTGTGGAAGGTTTTCCTCGCCCAGACAAGCGGGTCAAGGCCCGACACTGCCTCGATCCGAATGTCCTCGAGGTGATCAGAGCGAACTTTATCCCACATTTCAATAATTTTTCACGGCAATGAATGAATGGGTTTTGATCAATGTCACTCTTCAGCTGCGCATTGATCCACTTTTCCATTGATCCCCTCTTGATGATGGGTGAAAGCGATTTCGTTCAACTGGTTGGAACTGTGTTCATAAATGTCACCGAAACATCAACTTTGTGTTTTGTTTCTTAAAATAAATTTCGGTCGTACAGACCTATAAATGCCTAGACAAGTGTCTCCTCATGTCACGTATAGACGTAACAAATGTAAATTGTATTTGAAAGGGTGAAAAGGGATTTATCATATATAACCTTATGGTAACATAAGAAGTTCTAAGCATCTCAAATTTTAAAAAAGCAAGTTAATTTTTTTAATTTAAAATTATATTCTTAAAATTAAAGAATGCGTCATTCATAGAATAGTAAATTGTCTTGGTTGGTTGGTGGGGTTTTATGGCGCAAGGGCCCTATTCGGCCATTCCGCGCCAGACACAACATAAGCAGATGAATTACAAGTGGATGTTTGGAATCCAAAGTAAATTGTCTTGGTCATAGTACTAATCGTTTCTAGTCATTTTAATAAGAAGCAATAATCATTAAACTAACTACAAGTTCGATTGTAATTTTACGATGAGCATTTTTTGGAGATTCTCCGATGGACCCGAGATATTTGTTAATTTCGTGGTCTGACCAGCAGAGTGGGTTTCAAAACCTATAGCTTTTATCGTAAAGACGTATCTATGGATCAAGGTTTGTCTATGGATAGTTAACAAACTTGATTTGAAATACTTGCAGTTAGCATTGCTATCGATTAGAAACGGCATCTCGGCTATTTAGTAGAGTGTTATCGAATACTAGAAATAAGAGGTGAATGTTCCTTGAATTTTGAACTAAATTTCTTACATCACGAGACATCTTATCTCCATCAATCAGCATGACCCGCACTTGTTTTGTAAATAACTCAAAACTGCAAAGAATGTCTCCGAGATAATAACTAGTTGACCATCCTATTTCCCACATTACGATAATTTGCACGAAAAGTAAATGCCAAAGTTCACAGGACAATAATAACGCGAAATCCCTTCAGTTTTTCTTTTCAATAATAATACAGAGTACGGAGAAGAAGTCCAGGATTCCATTCCACGCAACAGCATCGTCGTTTCGTAATTGATTGATACACAAGAGGAAATCAATATTTTAGAAACACGATAATTTTATGTAATGAGAATATGCCAGAGTTATAAGAAGCTATATTATTAAGGTTACTTTTAGTTAAAATACTATTAACTTAATTTTCCGGACATATGCACGGTTTCAAACAGTAATTATACAATAGCAGTATTTAGCAGTTCCCATAAAATATGCTGCCCGAAGCTATGCCTTATTGAACAAATTCATGTTTTTTTTCTCCAAGTTTAGTTCTTTTTAAATAAATTTAAATGGTTCAACTTTATTATCTGTACCGTTATAAAGCTGTTTTAAGCGCCTAAAACCACAAATACCGCCCAAAAATTGTAAATAAACTAATTAAATTATATTACAATTACAAAATGAAAGACAGAACAATGAAAATTTTAAATATTTTAGAGATTTATAACATGGGGCAAATAACGGAATCGAACAAAAAAAAATTCTTCAAATGAAAAAAAGTTTAATCAGATCGTCCAACAGACTCCGGAGCACTGAAATGAACTCTTGACAAGACAATGACAAGAGACTGTTCAAGCACAGTTACACAAACGAAAACGACTCCGAGGAAAACCCAACTTTACTAATCCAGGGGTGTTATAACTTCAACTTAAAATGCCGGAAAACTTATTAGAGTATCGAACCTTTTATCCGGAATTCCAAATTCCGGAATGCTTCGAAATCCGGAACGCTCAGATTTTTAAAAAATTATTGTTCCGATGAGACCATCAGACCGGTCAGAAATGTTTCAACTACAGCCGTATGTAAACGCGACTCGATCGTAGAGGGCGGCGAAAAATTCCATTCAGAATGCCGTAGCTACTAACTAATTGCGCCTAGAACCGATGGTGGGACCGGATTCTTCATAAAAGATGTTATTAATGCTGCAGTCCGGTAATTATTTCTCAATTGGAGCTAAATTAGCTCTTTCTTGTTGAGCTCGAGATTTACGAAAAAAAACCCGGAATTCCGGGATTCTTGCTGTTAAATAACGGATTTCTGGGGCTATCCCGGAAAAGTATAGCACCCCTGCTAATCCTTTTTTATAAACCAATATGGCATCGCCGTAAAAAACCTTTCGCACACGGCTAATAAAATCAGCTCCGTAAACGAGGAACAGCTGTATTCTGACGTCACGACCACGAAATATTGATATGAAACGGGGGAAAGCTGCCTGCGTAAGGGTTTTCCCAACTTTTCCTCCGGATCGATTAGATCGGAGAGGGGGAGGACAGCTACCTCTTCCGGATCGGGAGCATTTCACTCCGGAATCGCTCCCTGGTGAGGAGGTTAATGAGGAGAAGGAGGGCTAAAGAGCAACAGGTAGGGAGGGTTAATGCAATAATTAGGTTATGCTGCTTATTTAAGGTGAGAACACTATACAAGACTGATGCTAAAGAAATGAAATTACATTTGGTATATTGTAGAACAAATGCATTGCAGATCTGCATCCAAGGGAGAGGGGGCTTATAGAGTTTAATTATTAATTATGAAACTTTAATTAAATAGGTAGCATTTATAAATGGTAGTCCCCATTCATGTTATGTCCTCTTGAATTGTATGGGCCACCAATTTTGAAATTAATAATTAAAAATAAGTGATTTTGGGAAGTGCTTTATAAAAGGTCATTTTTAAAGTCTTGCTGTTTAATAACTTTCTTTCAGTCAGTTAAGCTCAATCCTACACGGGTCTTATCCGTAAGAAATGTTTTCTCATAGAAAAATTACAGCTTTTGTTTACAATCATTAGACACCTCCCAAAAAAACTATTTTAATAAAAACTTATAAACCTAAAAATAGGTCACACTTATGATGAAGGCTGCAGATTCGTTAACTTATACATGATGATTGAAGATTAAAATTTAAGAATGGCATATTTGAGGAATGGAATCTGAGGTTCCCCCCTCAGTTCAAAAAACTATAAAAAAAACCCTGCTTTACAATGCATTGCATAACTTTAAGATAAAATTTGTTACCTCTAACCTTGTATTGGTGCATAACAGTAAAATAATTCACAACCTATCAAGCTTTTTAAAATATTAATACAGTAATTAAAAATTTTAAATACCAACTATTCTTTAAAGTGGTTTGATAAACTGTTTTGGATAGTAGAAAAGAATAAAATGGTTGGTAAAAAACCCTGTAGAGTTCTTAAAGCCAAGTCATAACGACTATATTTAATGCATAAGACGTAAAACCTGATTTCAACAAATAACAGTAACTAAATCTTCATTCTGAGACTGAAATGAAAAAAAAAAAAACTAGTCATCTAATGTTGCGTTGTCCGACACCTATGAGACTGACCAAAGTGATAAAAAAAAGAGAAAGCGATCCAATTCATTAGTCAATTGACAAGAGCGCATTCCGCACCAATTAAATCCTGGACAATTGCCACGAGAAGCGACAGAGCATTTGTGGCGAAAAAAGGGATCGTAAAAACCAACTATTCGAACAACTTTCTTCGCTGCCGGGAAACGCCCCACTTTTCCTGGTGCCGAAAAACGGACAATGGAACAATTGGTTGGCGGTCATGCAAATAATCAGCTTATGGTCATTCTTCTCGCGGCTATGCGAGAGATAACTTGGAAACCATGGTAACTTAGTATTCACTCCGTAAAAAAAGTATCAAGTGCTTAAGATATGACTATTATTGCCACTTTTTTTTTAATGTTCTTGAAAGTCAATAAATTTTTTAAAAAAAGTCTTTGCACTTTCTCGTAACCGATAAGAGCTTCCGTTTAGTTAAGGTACCGTTTAGTTAGTAAAAGAAATGCAGCAGTTTTAAGTAACCTAATTTAATTGCCTGAATACTAATTTAAATTTCTAATTTTTTGGAGAATGGAAGAGTATGAAATTTCGTAAAAACTTGGGAGTACATTTTAATCACACAAGCTCGTCAGCAGGTTTATAATACGTGTACCATACTTATAATACCATAGCCAATACCTATAGGATTATAAAAGATTTAAAAACTACAATGTGTACAGATACACATAATTTTTGTACATAAAATTATCATTTCAATACAAACAGTTATAATCCAGGCCGGAAGTAAAGTTACATTCACAATTTAAGCATATTATTGCATCAACATTACGCAATCTTGAGATTAATCCATTAAAATACTTGTAAATCCTTAAATGTTGATATTCAAATCAAGTCCTTAACACACGCGTAAGAAGTTTGCACAACTCTTAATAAAACTAGAAAAGCGACCCTTGTGCAGTTCTGCACGATTTCGTATGCAAAAAATTAACATAAAATTACTTTCATCAGCCTACTTGGATTTGATTTCAATTTTATAGAGTAGTACAGTGGAAGCTCTTATAGCGTAATTAATCCGTACCGAGTTTTTTGTCGCTATAAGAGCAAACTTCGAGTGATACACTCGAGTGTAGAATATCACTCGTTTAAAAGCAATAAACTCGTTAAGCTAAACTATCAATTTTGATGCTTTTCGGGAAGGTGGACTCGATTCCCTCAATGATGTATTTTTAGTAGACTAATTTATAAAGTCTGGAGGAAATCTCAACCCGAAAACGATATCATTGGGATTTAGAACACAGTTCGAATCATCCAACTGATCATTCCTCACTTTAAACAATTATATTTCTTATTTTATGAAGTCTTGATAATTCCAATTTCATGTTATATTACCTTATTTTTTGCTTTTATTCTAATTTATATAAAGTTTAAGATCAATATTTTACAGAGTGTAAATATTTGCGTGTGTTTTTTAAATTTTGATTTTGATATTAATTTATTGCATAGCTTAGCTTCCTTAAAAAGGTCTGATGCTTAACAAAATTCATTACATCAATTTCCCCTGCATCTGCATGCAATTTGAAAAATTTATGTCTTAAATATAAGTCAAAAAATTGGAAATAAAGAAAGATAAATGAATACGCTAATAAATTTAAAGTCTAAAATCAACAAGGACATTAGGTAGCGAAAGGTTTCGTTTGGGATTGTAGCCGGTTACCCCGGGCGAAAGCAAGCGAGAAGAAGATGCGATCGTTACTTGGTGCTGTTTGTCATACTCTGATATTTGTTTATTGGCTAATTCTGGTGTGACGCACACAAACCGATCCAGAAAAGTATTCGATAAGCTGAATCGATTCGAAGATTAGTCTTTATAAGAGCACAAAAGTGCTCTTATAAAGACTAATTTTTGGGTCTTTATAAGAGAGTATTTTTATAAGAGCAGGTCGCTATAAGAGCTTCCACTGTATAAGAATCAAGCGAGATATTACGTTATTTAAATAATAAGCCCGAAGATATGAGAAAAGTTTGAAAATACGTATATTGTATCTAGAAATTAATTTAAGTTGGGAATTAAAATGTTGAATTAATAGTTTGATGGTTGGTTGGTTGGTTAGTTGGGGTTTAATGGCGCGAGTTCAATTAATAGTTTGAATGTTTGAGGTAATTAAATAGGTATTCAACAGGTTCCTACCAGGAGAATATACTCTTTAAAAAAACTGAAGATGCTATAAGTTAAGTCAAGAGATCGGTAAGGTCAGTAAAAGATCATAAAGAGGTTCTACTTTATACAGTGGAACCTCTTTTCTTTACAACTCCCCTCGATATAGCAACCGCAATAAAAGTACCAATTGTTTTATCAAAATGGTAAATTTATTCGTTTTAACGTCCTCTCGTTAAAATGACCTTATACTTTTGGTCCCAGAAGGGGCCACTCTTGTTAAGGTACTACTGTTACGAGTTCCCTGAAGCCACATCATGGACTGCCTATTATATTAGTCGAACTATACCTCTATATATTTTTTTTTCACCACCAAGGACTCGAAATTCCTGAATCCCTAACACTTGCTCTGCAACACATGAAAACACTGTTCCACGTAATCGTACAGGTCATTCCAATCCAGCCGTCGAAAAACCAGAGAGCATTCCAGAATTGAGCCGCAAAATAAATCGTATTCGAGGTAAGGAGCTCGCAATAGGCTATTCGAAAGAATGTCGCCTCAAATTGGATTAGCACATCAGCCCGATCTCTGCTACTAAAGATTACCTAACGAAAAAAAAAAGGCGATTCTACGGAAGTGAAAAAAACTCTTCTGAGAGAAAGCGTCTCGCTACGGTGGGGATCAACTTTCCGCAACGTTGAAACTTTTAATAAGCGCTTTTTAAAGCCTAGTTAATGGGAAGACCTCAAAAGACCACTTAAGATAGCAGCGAGAGCAGCGAGTATCGCAGCTTCGGAAGTATGAAAGAAAATATTAAAATATACTGGTTTTTGTACGAGTGGAATGAATATGCTAAGACTAACTTGATCAAAGAAGGAATGTTTCTTATGTAAATAATATTGAGGTCTTTCCAGTCTCAAAAAGCATGAAACAGTTCAAAGGCCTCGGACTATCCTTTAACACAGAAGTAATGATCAGATTACACCTATTCAAGCCAGCAACACTTACCAGTATGAATGAACTGGTTTTGGCTTTATTTTTGAATACTAATAAGCTCGTTCCAGTTATCTTGCATTAACTAATTCAGTTTTCCCTATAATCATTAAGTCTTGTGCAATTATTTATAAAATACTCCAGAACTTTGTTTTCGTAATTTCTGTGAAACCGTACTTGGCACTTTTGTCGCACTAAGCGCATAAATAAATCCAAGTTTAGAATCGTGAATAGTTCTACGTATTGATAAATTGACAACATTCAGTGATTAACATCTGCAGGAAAAAATGCTTCTAATCTCGTCAAATACAAACCAAAAGGCAAGAAATCCAAACTTAAAAGATTCAACTTCTGCTCCAGAAAAATCAAATACTATTTAGCATATATTTCCAGATTCACAAACCAAAATATCCCTTCTTACATTTAGTCGATTTCATTAAAGTTCTAATTTCATTAATATATGTATTACAAAAGAAAACTTTGAAATACCCAAGGATAGATTTCGAAGAGAAGGCTGAACTCCATTATAAAAATATTCATTAACTTACATTTAGAACAGTTTAACATTGTTGAATTAGTTGTCCAACCACAGAAATTTAGCAACAATTCGTAGATCGATACAAAGTACTCATAGTACTCAGAAACTTAAATGGGAACGACAGATTTGATAAGGGAGGTTTAGCCTGTCGCACACCCTTAATTATACACTGATAATCCAAAATCAAACTAACACTAGATGCCCATTACTTCCGTAAAATATTAATGTCTCATGACTTTTTTTGGTAATTAGTAGCTGTTCTAGATTTTTTGGAACCATTTAACGGAGCACAAAAAGTGTAAAAGCAATCCGCATACGATTCGAATCTCCAAATAATATGGCGGACGAGAGCTCCGGAGTTACCGTCTCCAAATATCTCGTACGAGTGACTTTTCAGCGTTTCCGTACCGTTCTCGTTTCTTCTACGCGTTTGTCTTTCTGAATATGCCCCCCGCGAAAAAAAAAGACATCTAAAACCTAAACCCTATACAGCTAATTTACCACAAACTCTCTCTACTTAATGGTGCATAGATACCTGCAATTAAAAAAAATTCCCGTTGCACACCAAACATAATGCAACAGTAACACACATTTCAATTTGTCAGCAACCGGTCAAAGGCAAGAGAAAAAATAGAAATCTGCAGCACTCATTCATCTGTGCATCTTTTCACTCCATGAGGAAGCAAAGCGAGACGCCCTTTTTATTTCTCTCCCCTTTTTTTTCGGGATGCGTGCAGATTACCATAGCGGGGGAGTTTTTTTATCGATAGGGAA
This sequence comes from Tetragnatha montana, assembly GCA_963680715.1. Classification (NCBI taxonomy): domain Eukaryota; kingdom Metazoa; phylum Arthropoda; class Arachnida; order Araneae; family Tetragnathidae; genus Tetragnatha; species Tetragnatha montana. The sequence continues at coordinate 15,552,263 of OY796677.1, read as the reverse complement.
TTCCTGACTTTTTAATGGGTATCCCACACGCGAGGCTGGGAAACTCGCTCTTTTTCAAATGCGTTTTGGCGAGTGAGTCGCTCATTCGGTTTGAGGAGGTAAAAATTACTACTTGAGTCGAGGGGGACTAGTATTTTGTCAAAGGAAGGGTTCGTATCAAATATTTGTACACTAATTTCAAGCAAAGTTAAATGTAACTTTTAAAGTTTTAAACCTAGTGATATTTAATGTTCAACATTTCTTGCGAATACAACTGAACTGGGACTTACACCAAAAATGGGGTCTAGGGGCTTTGCCACTCATTATAGTTAGAATATTTAGTGTTAGCACATTTTGGAACACTGAGCCTCTTGGGTGACAACCAAGGCTTCTTCTTTCAACGCTACATGGAGCAAATAATAATCAAGGGGGATTCGATCGAACTCAGGCTAAGGTATAAAATTGTTGTATTTTCAAGACTTTTTGAAATTTTGATTGGAGTAAATAACAGCTGTACGATAGCTACTACAAGTTAAAAGTAGCCACGAACAAATCCATGATAATAATCCACTTTTCTCTAGAGAGGATTTTTAAAAGTTATTTCCAGGGGTGCAGAATCACTGCTAGTTTCGGTGTAAACCACATTTTTACTTGAAAAACCTACACGAAAAACAAAGCAAAAGAGTCATCCCATTTCATTAGTCGTTAAAGTATCAATATACATTTCAGTTTCTATTAGGATTTTTTGAAGAGATAATCCAAACAAACCAAACAAGGAGACAGGAATCGAGTGAATATTTTTTTCTTTGACACAACACAACCAAGTACGATCCAAAACTGATACCGAGAGTAGAAAAATCTTATCAATCAAGACCGCGATGTTTGATGTTGAAAAGACGCCACGTGAAAAACTCGAGTCAGTCGGAATCCAAACCAGCTGACGCAAATCAAACAATCTTGAGTCAAGAAACACTGGTTTTCAGACTCTTGTTTTTGAGCTTCGGCTTCCTAAACATTCCAAATCATGGCACACTTAAGAATACGAACTTAAACTGATTTTTAGGGTTTTTTTGTTTTGTTTTTTTTTGAGGGGGAAAACAATATTCTCATTTCCCATCTATAGGTTTGGATTGAATCGCTGAATGCGATATGATATAGCACTGTTTTCCTACATAAAAAAGAATAGTCTAACATTAAAAAATGCAATTTGATGAAGTTTTAATACCTTGAATTTTATACACCTAAATTGATACACAATGGACAATTCTGATATTCCCTACTCAATTAATGATATTACTTCACATGTGTGTCTGTCAACCACTTTATTTTGACTGATTCTATACTTTGGTAGACAAGTATTTCATTTTTATTTACCAAACTGAAAATTAGAAAATATGGGGGAAAATGTACTTAAAGAATATTTTATAATTTTGAAGTTATCTGACAATTGGCAACAAACTTATCCAAAATAAACCTACGTAATTCGAAATAGAGCACGGCAGAAAGCAGTTCTCAGTTCATAGAGCAATCTTTATATTAAGTTTACAACCCCGCGTCTATAGCGGTCAGAACTAAAATTTTATGTAGCGTTTCCACTATGTAAAAACAAAATAGAATAGAATTTTATAACTAGAGGCCAATGGAACACCGATATGTGGATTCAAGGTCAATAAGTAGACCTTGCCAGGAGGTAGACTCGCCCAGTTTGCGTCACACCACTATGGGGGTTCAGTGAACTGCGAAACCAAGTTGAAAGAAATGAGCTCGTTTGAATTTGAGAATACTTCGTCCAATTACGTAAGATATACTACAGCATAATTCTGCAAACTTATTACTCGACAAAAGTTAGACCTGTAGAAAGAAACATACCACAGAAGAAACTTAAAGACGTGTGAAGGAATCTACCAAAATTTATTTTCTAATGTCATGACACCTACTTTTTAAACCAGCAGTTAAGAACAGTCATAAATGTAGAGCAACTAACTAAAGCATAATCTTGCTAACTTACTAACGACAAAAGTTAGACCTGTAGAAAGACATACCAAAGAAGAAACTTAAAAAGATAGTATATAGACATGTGAAGGAATCTACCAGGAATTTATTTCCTAATGTGTCATGGCCCCTACTTTTTAAACCAGCAGACTAGAACAGTCATAAATGTAGAGCAACTAACTATTAAATAAAACTACTTCGCGGTAACTTAAAAGGTCCTAGAAGCAAGATTAAAAGGACACTACACATTTTTGGACACTTGGGCCACAGAAGTTTCCAGGACAAAACCATAAACCAATAAAGTTGGTGTTGGTACTACTCAGAATTTTGGGGATGGGGTTGAAACCTAACTTGGCCTTGCTTTTAGATAGAGTATCGGACATAATTAGACCCCAATTCATCAGATTTGGATGATTCAAATTCCTGCAAGGTTTGAAATGAGTTTGACGATTCAAACTTCCATCTCATTTCTTATCCTTCCTTAAAACTAGATCCATCGACCTTCCAAGCTCTCCATAATAACAAAAAAAAAAACATTAGGCGTGATGGCTGTATAGAATTTTGGGTTTTGACAGCAGCTCCAGCGAACACATTAATCAAGGGCGGGAGGGCGGACACACACATGGCGTGGAAATCCCGAAAAAAAAAATAAGATCGACCCGTTCTTTACGAAAGAATGCACGGGGTGCGGAAGGAATAAACGCGGGTCTTTCTCTTTGAAAAGGGGATCGATGCTGGAATGAGTAGGAAACAATTAGTCCAACGCTACTTCGGCAGTTTCTTCGCTTTTTTTTATGTCACTGCCTCGTTGGTTCAATTATGCAGAGATGGGGTACTGAATTGGCTGGGTTGAAATTTTGTGAAAGGCGTTTATACTAGGATATATCCATCGAGAGCCATGAATGATTGGGATTCAGGGTAGTGCCATCATTTGGAAACAACCCTACTTAAGATGGGAGTTAATGTCTAATAAATAAAAACTTGAGAGTGCAACACCGGGATTTAAAAACGTGTCCAAGCATCAACTGAGGTCAAATTGATCTTAAACTGGTAAAAAAAAGTTACGTTTACTCTTGTGGCGGACAGCGGATTTTGTGAACCTACCGGTAGAAGAGGGAAACTTAAAATTTGTCAGTTTACGCATATTAGGGGCAGCTAAAATTTAGAGGAGTGAGTGTTCAAATAACCATGGTTGAAACAATAGTTTCTCTTTGAGAACAGTGATGCAAGAAAAACATTTTCCAATTCTATTGAACGAAATGAGCTGTGGTGAATAAAAGCCAAGCCTTGAAGAAATAAATATTTGCTTATGAATCTTTCCAGTGCTTTCCTAACCACCACTGGTGTTACTTATAAATAAATGTTTACGTTCTAATCAGTTTTCACAATTGCTCAAAATTTGCACTTTTCCAGATAGCGCCATGTTTACGTAAACATTTCGTTCAGTATGACAATGGAAATTTGAAGGAAAACAATTCCTCTAGGGAGAGCAATTAATACGGGTGATATTTGCTCCCTCCCCAACATTTGATATTCCCTCATTCTAAATGTACTAAATACTAAGTAATAATAAATGTACTAAATTAAATTATGTTTGTAGAGCCATCGGGGAAAGCATGCCCAAGAGTTGTCCTTAATTTCAACAACGCAAGACCAATAAAAAATATGTTCACAGTAAATTTATCAACATACTCGGGAAGGGGTCTATAAAGACTAAAAAGAAAATTCAGGGATATTCAGGGCTCAAATGCCAAGAACGTCAAATATACAAAGAATTGCTGAATAAGAATCGGCACGTTTTGGCAAGATTTTAATATGTGAAAGACAAATGTGAATATTAAAGAAACGGCAACTTTTAGCAACTTTAATTGGTGACATCAATCAACACTATTATTGAAGAACAAAATCTGGCAGTTTAGGCTAGGCTACCACCACAGAATATTGAAATATTACACCCTTAAGTACCAGCAAGCATATTTTTTCCTAAGAGTTTCTGATTTGAGAAATAGTTTCGAAATTTTAGTTAAAACTTAAGGGAGTACAATATCTTATCACCTTTACCGCGAATTTGCGCAACTAGATTTCTCCAAAACGCATGGGAAAATGATTCTGCTGAACTTTTGACACAAAGATAGCATTAACTCAAAACAGATTACAATAGATATTGTCTATAGTTAAGTCACTTTAACATAACTTTCATTTGAACAAGATATCATAACATTCCACGATTTAAGATAGTTCACAATCCTTGTGATATTCGTTTGCACATTGAGAAATAGTTTTTTGAATCAAAGATTCTAAGGTTTAGGTCGGCTCACTATTTAAAGGGAAGCGTTAAAAACTTCAATTAAAAATTTTTTTGCGAAGTTCTTTCAACTAGTAGTAAACAACTGGAGAAACGAGACTGAAGTCACCAGAGGATACTTCCTACAAGATTTATAAAGATTTTATACAGTGAACACAGAACTACAGAAAAAATACGCCGTCTCCTATCGATTTTTGAATTACACTACTTCGTTGTCAAAAAGCCCATTACCATCGATTTATAGGGGTAGCTCTCTGATGTCGCCCATCATTACTGAAAAACCTAAAAAATCGCTTGCAAGAAACAAGAAAGGTAAAAATTAACAAACCACTGAGAGGGGTTCAAGAAACAATACAGGGATGTCCCTTTAAACTTAAACTGGTGCACAGAAAATAAAAAACTTTGATACACTTGTCAAAAATTTAGTGAAGCAAATGTCTTGGCATGACACAGAAATTTTGAAATTGCAAAGCCCAGTTTGGGGATCACTGCTAATAAGAACTCCCGGCACTCACTTTTGAGCGGATTTAGAGATAATGGGGAAACTTTGTCCCTTGAAAATTTTAAACATTGTAAATATCACATCTAAACGGTTACCAACATGATCCAAGCGATCCCTGGTGACTATGCATTTTCTCTGTTGTTGTTACTCATCCCCCTGGTGTAGGAAAGCTTACACCATGTCCAAAAGACCCCGTCGCAAGAGCGTCATAAATCCTATCCTGCTCGACCACCAGCTGCCTAATTTTATTAGTCTATTTATTGCCTAGTATTTTCTCTTAAGTTGTGTTATGTGATGTGTACTATTCACTTGTTCAATAAATAAAAAAAAATTTTGAATGTTCCATTGTTATACAAACACAAATATTGACGACCAGCTACAGGCTCAAAGCCCAACAAGGCTGGTCCTTTGTTTAATAATTCACCAATTCCCACTGCCTGTCAAATTTTAGCTTAAACTCATAACACACCCTTCGAATTAACTATATTTTCTGGCAACGCGTTCCATATGTCAATTACCCTATTAAAGAAGTAGTACTTCCTTAGATCCCGATTAAAATGTGTCTTATTCAATTTGTACCCATGGCCCCTTGTTCTGTTATCCCCAAATTTAGGATTCAATTGCCTGTCAATGACAGTGTAGTCCCCATTCCAGATACTAGCAATTCCCCACAACCTTTTCACGATATTCCATTTTTACTTAATGATTTTTAAAATGCAATCAGAGACAGCAAGCCCCAATGGAGTAGCCAGTAAAAAAATTCGTTTTAGTGGTTTTCTATGATCAAAAAAGGAAAATTTCTGAGTTTCGGGGGGATACATCCCCTCTGGATACGTCCCTGGCAAGCCCCCAGGTCCTTATCCTGCCTTCAGGATCTTTCTTCCTAAATTCGGACATAGCCAAATTTTGTACGCATGACGTGGACGTTGGGAATCCTAGCAGTGGCCCGCGAACTACCAGTTCCAAGCCACCTGGACAGGTGCCTTTCGCAGTTTTCCACGACTTGGCGAATAAAACGCGAATTAAAAGAACGCTCTCTGAAACAAGTTTGCCAAATTGAACAATGCTCGCGGCGCCAATGACCGCCGACCGTTAACAGCAGCAGAATCCCCCCTCCTCAAACCAGTTCCACTTTCGAATTTCTTAATTCTTTTATTTTTCCTTCTCGGTCAATACTTTCTTTCGCCGGTTCCTTTCACCTGATGAGACCTTGAAAAAGGAGCGAAAAAACGCACAGTGGAATGCGCGCATCTCTCTTTTTTCGAAGTGTGTCGACCTCCTCCTCTTCCTCGGACGACAAGCTTCGATTCAGGAAGATGGCAGTCGCGGACACGAGATTGTCGCATCATCCACAAGGTGACCAATTTTGTACATAAAGGAGGTCTCCAAAATACGGTCCGCCAGCTTCTAAAATGCGGACCACAGTAGCTAATTTGATATGCCTGGTATCTAGTGTTCGGCAACTAGTGGTCAAAAAGTAGTTAACTACCAACTACTAACTAGTCTGGGAAAATCTAGTTGCAACTAGTAGTTAACTATTTTTTCCTGGGACTAGTTGCAACTAGTAGTTAACTATTTTTTCCTGGGACTAGTTGCAACTAGTAGTTAACTATTTCCCAAAGTAGTTAACTAGTCTATTTAATTTCATAACCTATTTTTTGCCCAAATTCTAATACATCTTTCTTATCTATATGACAAAAAACTTTATACTTCGCTCAAAACGGCGCTTTATTTCTGGTTTTGGTATTTGAGTACTCTACCATGACATTGTAGCTATAAATAGCAGTGTAATTTTTGTATATTTTGATAAAAATTTTAAATATTTTTGAAATTTTAAACAAAAAATTTTTTTTAAAGTAGTTGAAAATTTGAAAATAGTTTCAACTAGTAGTTATTAAACAAAGTAGTTCAACTATTAGTTAAACTAGTTTAAACCAAAAGTAGTTAACTACTAGTTGATCGGTAGTTAACTAGTAGTTGCAACTAGTTCTAGTTAACTAGTGCCGAACACTACCGGGGCGACACTACTGGTATCAGGCCAGGCCTGATTTTTTATGCAGGGGTTCATCCAGGTTTTTCTGCCAGGGTCCTGTTTTAGGAATTTTGGGAAAAGTAAATGGAATTGTGAAAATGAAGAGCCCACAGTACAAGCACAGCATTCATAACTTATGGAATGGGTACAAAACTGGCAAATTCCATTATTCCAATATGATAAAAACACTCCTGAAAACAAATTTTCAATCCATTTTTGATCTTAGGACTTTTGTAGAGACCGTTTTTGGGAAGTGGAATTTTGTGAAGGGTCCTTTTTAGAAAATTAGAATTTTGTGAAGAGTATCGGATCCTCCTGTAATGGTAAATTATGTTACCAAAGTGATCGAAGGACATCATGCCCCCAAGGTTTAATCCTACCCATAAAACCGATACAATCATGGGCGGATTTAAGGGGGGTCATGAGTGGGCAATGCCCCCCAGCTGTCTGAGAAAGTTTCTTTTTTATAAGGGAAATTCATGTTTCCAGAGCCAACAGGGACAGCTTGCCCCCCCCAAGGTTTCCAGTCTGACCCTCCAGGGTTCACCACCTAAATCCGCCCATGGATACAACATGCACCGAAAATATGATAGATCCTATATTTTTAAACATAGGAACATTTTTGCATTGGGTGTGTTTATATCCTCCTGATATTTATACGTTGCTGATGAATGAGTTAATTCAGTTGGAATATTATGAAAAGGTTGAAAGGGGCATTGCCCATGAACCCACTAAATTCTGCCTTGGTAGAAAGAAAATATAAATTATAAAAGAACCACAACGGTGACCTACAATATAGCATCTATATAGAGAACTACATTTTTGTGTTTGTAAAATTTATTATAGTACTTCCATAATTATGCATTTGATAAACCAGAACAAATCCACCTGGGCAAACCCAAAAATGGAATTTCCCAAATCAAACGTATAGTGTAGGCCCATCCTTTCCTTCCATTTATCAAAAAAGATATAATTTTAATAAGTAAGGAGATGCTAAATCACAAAAACAAAATCTAGGAACAAAAGGATGATGTTGGACTTGCATATAGGCCAGTATTTAGGGTTTTTGCTGACTTACTAAAGTCAAAATCTTTGCCACCCTCTAACTTTCCTATTAAAAAAGCAGTTTTTATGCATTGATCCTTAGTTCTTTCAGATTTCAAATCTATTTGAAAAACTATAATAAAGCGAATTGAAAGTCAAATTATAGGCATATTTACATAGAATAAAAAAGTTACGTCCTGCTATTAGTCTTCCTGAAAGATTTTAGTGTTCAATCACATGATTACAGAAGAGAAAATTATTGAAAAGGTTAAAGCAAAGGCAGGCGAGGTTCCAGCATGGCTCCAAGGGGGGGGGCACTTTTTCAGACCATCACTTACCTTTTAAAAAAATGTCAAAATTTTGGGGATTTTCTAAAAAGTATCACTCAAGATCCCCTTTTGGTACCGCTAGGGGGTATGGGGGTCCTCCACCAGAAAAAATTCTGAAAGGCCCTTGCACTAGATCAAAGTTGTAATTTTAAATTCATAATTGATAAATAATGAATAATTATAATTCTAGATCTAGCTGTTAAAAACACAGCTTTATGTGAGTTAAATTTAGGGTAGTTGCATGTAAAAAGGGTAAGGATCCCTCTATATAATATGCTATTGTAGGAAAGGGGAATTTAAAAAAAAAAATTCTATAGCATATGAGATAAACCGCACAGTAAAATCCAATAACCAGCAAATAAGATGAAAGGACCCTTTAAATAAAATATGGATGTAACGAGATGCAACCTAGTAGTACATAGATGACATTATTGATTACTGCATGGTTTTAAAATTCAAAATTCAATTCAGTTATAAAATAATATTTTCTACTAACTGAGATACTTAGAACTTTCAGTAATTTAAACCAGGGGTTTTCAAAACTGGCCCTCCAGGGCCTAAAATAAGGTCAACAGAACTAATGACTTTTGCCCAACTAACATCTTAATTACTTTTTTACTGAACTTGCAGAAATATTCCAATATGAATAATAGAGGATTACTTTTTAAACTTAGGGTTATACGGTTATATACAAAGATTATCTTTTTAAAAATATGAAAACGGTAGCATAGGCAGAAAAATTTCGAAGAGGTCCATGGATATTTGAGGGGTATGGGGGAGTTTAATCATTTTGTAAGGTTAAAAAAATTTGTTTGTGCATATTATCCTGTCAACCGACCGACCATGATACTTTGAAAATGTTACCAAAGCCCATTGACTGTTGTATCTGTGCTGTTGAATTTGACAGTCGTCACTGAACGGTCGACAGGAAACGTAATTGCCAAAAAATGAGTTTTAGCGAAAGGGGATAATATTGTCAAGGAGGAAGATGCAATACCACACATCTAACATCTGAAGCAGCTACAGTATTCCAATCCTTTCTCTCAACAGTCTTTTTTAGACTTCGTTTGGCAGTTTTAATTTGGCTGTGCTTTTATTAGAAACCAGAAATTTTTCTGAAATTGAGGTTTAGTTTTTGATTACATGATCTTCATTTCGCATCTGAAGTGGATTAGAAAACTTTGTTTTGGAAAGCTTAAATTTGCAATTTAATCGCATTCGTTCAATCAATCTCGAACTGTTACCTACATTTAGAAATAGTGTACCCCGAGAAATTCAAAAGCAATTAAAAGTTTATATTAAATCATCTTATCTATTATAATGTACTATTACAATATTTAAATATGCTGAATTAGTAACAGTATTCTAAATCAATATTGACAAAGAAATATGTTTAAACCAACAAACTTTCCCAAATTTCAAGGTTCTGATATATTTATCTTTTTAATCAGTAACAAGATTTTTTAATTTATTGATATTAAACTTAGGGCCGTATTCAGAAACTTTTAACACGAGTCGAAAACGATTCGAGACCGAATTTGATCGAAAACGATCAATTTCGATGTCGTTCTCGGTCTCGTTTCAATCGTGTTAAAAGTTTCTGAATACGGCCCTTAGTCTACAACACCTGCTCCCGTATACTCCAGCTTGGCAAGAGGTCTGAATAAGCTTTCTCCCAGTTCAGTTTGAAACATTTTCAAACATTCTCAGCTTAATTGGTTAAAGAAAGTGTTAATTGTTTTTGAAATTTTGATAAAAAGGAGACTGGCATTTTAAATTGAAATTCAAAGGAAAAGAATGCTTGATTTGTGGTAAAATTTAGCACCATGAAAATATTAAGTGTAGAAAGTTTTTGGTTTTATTCAATCCATAAATTCTCCAAAATATAGGGCAACTGCTGGTTATTTTGGTTAGTTGTAACAACAATATTTTGTAATGCCACAAATCAAGATAGCCTTTGCCTACAGATACAAAAAAAATTATCACAAAGTAAACATCATAAAAAACACTAATAACCAAGACTATGAAAAGGGTGAATATCGCAATAGTTAGACCAATTTCAGAACTTCCATGATCATCTATCACGACCCAGGGACTGAAAATATTTCCAAATAACCGAACAAGTTTGCTTTTTGATATTACAAGACATGCAGTTTAAAGAGAAGCTTCATATTCTTCAATTTTGATTTCTACATGACATTATTCTTATTTTGGTGATACTATGACATTTTGTGAGTTATAAGAATTCTTGGGTTTTATGTATTATCCTGTTAACAGTGCCGCTGAATCCAAAAACGTTATCACAGCCTATTGACTGAATCTATAGCTGTGCCACTGAATTTGACAATCGCTGAACAGTCGACAGGATAATACGCAAGTACCAAATTCTTCAATGGTTTTCAAGAAAGTAATTAAAGTATTGGCATTTCTTCTTGTCAAACAAGGTTCTGGGGAATTTTCGCCCCCCAGGTTATTTATAAAATTTAAAATCTACATATTCAATTGTCCCTAATAATAAAAATTAACATTTTCCTGGTGAAAACTAATATGATCCCATCAATGTACAATTACTTTGTATTGGTTATTATTAGTTTTTAAAATTTGTAAGTAGTTTTTAGTCATTGTAGTACCTACTCTAATAGTCACGCTGGTTTGAAAATACAGCAATGTTTTCAAGGAAATTTCAGACAAAACAAATCAAGTTATGGGGAAATATTAAGCCCTGCACATAAAACATTTTTCTATAAGATTTTATTATATCTTAAGTTTCAAATCTTGATTTCTCAAAACTTTAGGTAAAAAGATTAATATTTGTGTTTCTTTAACTTGAGGGTAATATAAGCTACAGCATTAAATAGTGTATAGATTGAGAAATATTGTAAAACAGGTTATCAATGTATAGTAGAGCTTTTCCTCTGAATTAAAAAAAAAAGTAACCAATGACCCTACTGATTAACTCTAGGTAAAAATGTCCTACACAACTTTATGAAAACATTACACTATATTATCTAGTAAATCTTTGAGGTTTTATAAACTGGGTACAAAGAAATATAGAGATCTTTGAGAAACACAACATTTTAAATTTCTTCCACTTCAAGAGATTAATGCTATAAATATTTATAACTTATAAAGACACTTGAAAAGGGCATGCAACTCAAATAGGGCCAAGAGGGTAAACCATCATCAAAATATTTATCCAACTCTGAATAATCTGCAGTTGAAAGGTTTAATACTTGATCAAAGAGTTGAAATTAAACACATTTAATTTCCTCTTATTTATGAACTAAAGCAAAGAATACGAGTTTAAGGTTAAAAAAAACTTATAACCAAAAACTGCTGGACAAGTGGGGGGAGTATCGGTGGTCACTATAAAAAAGGGGGCGGTGCTAGCAGCAAAAATAAAAACAAATTCCAAGAACCTCATCAGATCACCATGAAAATGAAACAAACACTTCAAATTTTTGACACAGTTTGAACTATGAAAGGTCATAGTTGACCACAAGGTCACATAACAGCAACTAATAACATGTGAACTGGCATTTTTGACATGTGTACCCGACGAGTGTTACATACATGTTAAGTTCGCAATTTACCGATGAATCGGGAGTGTACACGAAGCCCAAACAAAGATCATATTCACATCAAAGCACTGTGAGAAACTTAGATGGGTACTTACAGTCTAAATGCTTCTTTTTTGGTCCTATTACTTCTTCTGTGGTAGCTTTGCACACAATCCTAGCTAGCCCTTGACCAGCGAGGGCATGCCTTGCAGCTGTTAATCTGTCGTTTAAAGTCTGTCCTCCCGACATTTCTCGAGCCGTGTTGTGGTATTTACAAGCGAATATCCAAGTGGGGGTCCGAACCCCGTTTCTTCAAGACACACCGACGGCGACCAAGATCAACCGGCACCGTACGACATCGGTTCCCCCGCGGGAGTTTAAGCGAGTGGCGATTACTAAGATGGCGGAAAACTGACTGCCCTATTTTAGGGTTGCTGCCTCGAAGGATGACGTACGCATTTTCTGTCGCCAAACTGCTCTCTTTTCGTTGTAAACCGAAAACTCGGTTCGTTTATGCAGATTTTATTCCCAGAGCTAAAAATTAGATTGAATTTTAAGTCGCATTTCAGCTGAGAGTGAATGAACGAATGAACAACACAATTCTAAGAACTAATGAACCCAAGCGCGGATCCAGGGGGGGGCAACTGGTCAATTGCCCCCCATGGACTCGGACTAGGTGTACCAAAAAACTAGTTAAAAACCTGTTTTTTGGGGGTCAAATTTTCAAAATTTCCTGGGGGAGGACCCCCAGACCCCCCTTCAGTATTTATAACATTATTTTGTACTACTTTTTATTTCAGTTTTTGAGTATGTGACATTGGGGGGGGGGGCAAAATTAGGCAAAAAGAAAGTGCATCATTAATGGATGGCCCCTTAAATATGCATGGGAGGGGGCTTGGGTATAATTTTGAGTCCTCTCCCGCGGTGCAAGAATCTAGATTTGGGCCTGATAATGGCTAAATTTTTTAGAGGATATTTGGGTCCAAATAAATCATCAGTACTCAAATATTTAATTACTCAAATAAATTTCTATATACGCTACTGGAGTGACGAATAGAGAGAATGGGGAGGCCTGTGGGGCAATGTGCCCAGCCCCATGTGTCAACCACTTGACCATCTAGGCTAGAGGGCAGAGAGAGATGATCGGTCATCTCTAGGATCTCTCTCGGAGGAGGGGAAATTAAATCCCGTCTGAGAAGTTTAAAAATGAGTCAAGAGACTACATTTTAAGGTCTACTTTTAAAAAATTTCTGGGGGAAGACCCCCAGGCCCCCTTCTTTCCGTGGGGCGTCATATGAGCTTCGTGAATGAAACTTAGATATTTTTGCACGTAGGTTCGCATTTGATCTGTAAAATACTCGGGTGGAGAGACCTTAGGAAAAAAAATTGGGAATCAAAAACCCTTCTTGATAAAAAAAAGTCGGCCTCTCCCAGACCCCTTCCTTCGCTGGGACGTCATCTGGGCATCGTCAATAAACACTTTTTGCACAAAGGTTCGCAATTGATCTAAAAAATACTGGGGTGTAGAGACCTTAGGAAAAAAATTAGGAGTCACACACAAAACCCTTCCCGAAAAACAAAAAGGCTGGTTGTACGGCCCTTTAGACAACCTAAAATGGGGTTTTAAGGACAAATTTTCAAAATTCTTCTTAGGAAGAACCCCCAACCTTCTTAAAATATGGTTGCCCCCCCATAGGTCCAGGCTGGATCCGCCACTGAATGAACCTAGGAATACTGATATCTCTCAGTATACAGAATCAGTTAGTCAGTTAGGGGCTCAACGTTCAACCCCGCCCCTTCCCCCCCCAAAAAAAAATTTTTTTTTTCATCAATTTTTTACTGCTTTTTTCCTTTGAAAATTCTGTAAACGTACAAGGAGCAATCCTTTTCGGGTGCAACCCAAGGGTCAAATTTCAAAGAAAAATTCTGGGAGAACCCCCAACTCCCCCAAAAATTTTGACGCATCTTTAATGCAGTCTGTTTTCCCTTCAGGGGCGTAGCCAGAGAGGGGATCTAGGGGTTTATCCGCCCCCAAATTCAGAAATTTACCTTTTATGACTATAGAAAAGGAATAAATTTACCCCATATCACCTCCAGAAATTCCAATATCCCCTTCCGAAATTGTTTTCTGGCTATGCCACTGTTTCCCTTGAAAATTCTGCCGCTCTCAAGAAGCGGTTACCTTTGAGTGTTCTCCAAAGAGGTTTCAAAAGGAGATAAAACACGTATTAAAAGGAAAATTTTAAAAAATTCTGAAAGAAGATAATAAAATCTCCAAGTAACCATATTCGGATCATCCCCTCCCTCTGAAATATTTGGCCCGCCTACCGAATTATTTAGTTTTTAGGGAAAAAATCCCAAAGAAATAATTTCCAACTACAGCACAGGTAGAAGCATATTAAAAAATTTTAATTACAATATTGAAAATTGATGCGTATTTTTCTAACACACCAAAAATAAGTTTCACCCTGATGCTCTTTAGGGTCAACTTCTAAATATTTTCTGGGGGAAGGACCTCCCTTTGAAATTCATTCGAAATACTTTGGTTTGTATTGTAGAAAATTTCATGTTGTAATTGAGGTAGTCGGTTTTTTTCGTATTAGGCTCATTAAAAAGGCCTGTTGGTCGATCAAACTACAACCAAGATGCGTAAGTCTGCCTTGTTTTAAAGAGCACTGTCTTAAAACTTCTGCGGCGACCCAACAATACGACCAGCAGCCAGCTTGGACGCGTGGTACTAAATATTAAAAAGCGTGGTCGTATTGTTGGGTTCACGCAGTAAAAATTGTTTAAGGATTTTTGTAGTTTTCTGTATCATCAGTTTGAAATAAAATTGAAACGCTGAAGTGGTGACCCGGACTTACGCAACCTACGGACGACGCAACGCTCCTTCATCTCAGCGCTTACGTCTTTCTATCAGCCTTTTCCTCTTCTCAGTACAATGGCAACTGATCCGTCGGAAGAGACGATGTCACGACCTCTTCTTCTGCCGCCACTGAATCCACCTCAACAGATAGCGCGCGTTGCCCTGCGGCTGCCGCCTTTTTGGAAGACCAACGTATCTCTCTGGGTTGCACAGTGCAATAATGCCTTCATTTACAGTGGAATCACCAGTGATGAAACCAAGTACGCTGCTCTTGTAGCAAATATTGACGCGGAAACTCTGGAGCACGTCTCCGACATTGTGCTACGGCCACCTGCTGTGGATAAATATGAGACCATAACGAGGCGTCTGGTTACGGAATTCGCTGATTCGTCTCAACAAAAAATCAAGAAGCTTCTCTCAGACCTTCAGCTTGGGGATGAGAAACCGAGTCATCTCCTGCGAAAGATGCGAAACTTAGCAGGGTCCCAACTGCAAGACGACTTTCTGCAGAACCTGTGGATGCAGAGACTACCATCCCACATCCAGACTGTCCTTTCTGCTTCAACTGGGAGTTTGGACGGCCTTGCTGCTATTGCAGATCGAGTGGCAGAAGTTGTGTCTCCTGCATCCGTGTTCGCAACTACACCTTCTTCCGCTGACTCGCCACAGGTTCCTGTTCTTCCAGATGTGACAGCGATCGAGGCCCTCATGAGTAGGGTGGAGGATCTATCGGTTCAGGTTTCTGAGCTTTCACGAAGCCGCCGTCCAAACCGGTCCTACAATTTCCGCGGTCGCTCTTGGTCTGGATCTAGTGAGAACCCTCGCAACCACTATGGATCCCGTGAGAACCCTCGCAACCACTATAGTGAAAACACCCAGCAGGTTTTGTGCTTCTACCATTCCCGTTTCGGCGATAGAGCACGCAGATGTGTCTCTCCTTGCGCAAGAAAAAACGCCCCAGCCCCGTCAATATAGCTGCTGGCATGACGGATGCTGGCACAAAGACCAGTAGGCTTTTTGTGTATGACAGAGGGACAAACCAGAAGTACCTTATAGACTCTGGAAGCGAAATTTCTGTGCTGCCACCTACCAACAAAAATGCACAGCTCACTCCAAAAGCAAACTTCGCATTATATGCAGCAAACAATTCCAAGATTCCCGCGTATGGGTTTGTAAATAAACAACTTGATCTCGGTTTTCGGAGGGCTTTCATGTGGACATTTGTGATAGCAGATGTAACAACACCCATCATTGGTGCGGACTTTTTAACACATTTCAATCTTTTAATTGATTTGAAAAACAAAAGGTTGATTGATCAGAAAACTCGCCTTCATACACTAGGTACTGTTGCACCAGCAAACCACCCATCAGTTGTCACCCTATGTGCTGCTGTGGACTTCAAAAACATCTTAACGGAATTTCACGACATTACAAATCCAACAGCCATTGGCGATTCAACCTCACATGAGACTGTCCACCACATTATTACCAAGGGACCTCCCGTAACTTCAAGGCCGAGACGATTACACCCAAAATTACATAATGCAGTGAAGGCTGAGTTCGAATTTCTTCTGGCCCAAGGCATCATACGACCTTCGAAGAGTCCTTGGAGTTCTCCCCTTCATGTGGTCCCGAAACATGACTCAACTGTACGTCCAGTAGGAGATTACAGACGCCTGAACTCTGTTACTGAGTTTGATAGTTACCCAATCCCTCATCTACACGACTTTGCACAATCCTTACATGGTAAAAAGATTTTCTCCAAGCTCGACATTTTTAAAGCATTTCACCAGATTCCAATAGCCGAATCGGACATACCCAAAACAGCCATTACCACACCGTGGGGACTTTATGAGTATACTCGCTTATGCTTCGGCCTAATGAACGCACCACAAACCTTTATGAGATTTATGCATGAAGTACTCAGAGGCCTTAACTTTTGCTATGTCTACTTGGATGACATTTTGTGTTTTTCAACAACCGCTGAAGAGCATGAAATCCACCTTCGCACCATTTTCGAGCGGCTACAAGCTTATGGTTTAAAACTCAACGTTTCCAAATGTGAGTTTGGAGTACCAGAGCTCACATTCCTCGGACACATGGTAACACCTCAAGGACTGAAGCCACTACCTGGCAAAGTGGAGGCTGTCTTACAGTATGAATTGCCAAAGACAGTTTCTGCGTTAAGGAAGTTTTTGGGATTCTTGAACTTCTATAGGCGTTTCATTCCAAATGCTGCTAAGCATCAGCATCTATTGCACGATTTCCTAAAAGGTTCGAAAGGAAAGAAAGATTCTCGCCCAATAACATGGACTCCTCAAGCTACGGAAGCATTTGAGAGCTGCAAGCAATCACTAGCTGATGCAACATTATTGGCTCACCCATCACCTTCAGCCTCACTTGCTTTATTTGTGGACGCTTCCGATTTCTCGATTGGTGGTGCTCTTCATCAAGTTGTGGACTCTCAATTGCAACCCTTGGGATTTTTCTCTAGGAAGCTTAATGAGGCTGAAAAAAGGTATAGTGCATATGACCGCGAACTGCTTTCGGCGTTTGCCTCTGTGAAGTACTTCAGGCATATGTTGGAAGCCCGCGAGTTCACGCTGTATACTGATCACAAGCCCTTGACGTACGCCTTCTTGCAAAAGAGTGAAAAGTGTTCACCCCGTCAGGCTCGTCAACTTGACTTTCTATCGCAGTTCACGACCGACATCAGACATGTCGCTGGGAGTGAGAACATCCCTGCAGATGTTATGTCGCGGATAGCTTCAATCACAGTACCTAACATTATCAATTACCAGGAAATTGCTGAAGCCCAAGAAACAGACCCTGAATTGGCTACATTGTTAACATCGCCAACATCACTGCAGTTGATAAAAGTTAAACTCCCTGAGTGCGACTTTGAAATTACATGTGATGTCTCTACTGGTGTCGCCCGCCCTTACGTTCCAAAGGATCACCGGAAAGCAGTTTTCTCGGCCTTGCACAATCTCGCACATCCTGGAATTAGACGTACCACACACTTGTTGAAAAGTCGATTTGTTTGGCCTTCGATTTCTACAGACTCTAAAATGTGGACAAGACACTGCTTACCCTGTCAAAAGTCAAAAATTAACCGTCACACAAGAGCACCGTTAGCAGCTTTTCAAGATCCATCCGAACGTTTCGATCATATCCACCTTGATCTAATTGGTCCACTTCCTCCCTCCAACGGATACATCTACTGCTTGACAATGATAGACCGCTATACTAGATGGCCTGAAGCCCAACCTCTCAACGATATCAGGGCTGAAACGGTAGCTGAAGCCTTGTACAATTGCTGGATATCCCGCTACGGAGTTCCCAACACGATTACAACTGACCAGGGCCGGCAATTTGAGGCATCCCTCTTTAGTGCCTTAACAAGGTTTCTAGGCACGCACCGCTCCAGGACCACAAGTTACCATCCGCAGGCTAACGGTATGGTCGAGGAACTACATCGTCCTCTAAAAGCTGCCATCAAGTGCTATGACACCCAGCGGTGGTCAGAGGTCTTACCTACCATCCTCCTTGGTCTTCGCGCAGCTTTAAAGGAGGATCTTCAATGTAGTCCAGCGGACATAGTCTTCGGGAAACCATTGACAGTCCCAGGACAATTTCTCCACAAGGTTCAAACCAATGAAGACCCACTCACTCTCGTCGGACGGTTACAAAACCACATGAACATGTTACGACCACAACCACCAAAACACCATGGATTGCGTCCAACATTTGTGCATAAAGACCTCTCCACAACAACGCATGTATTCCTGAGACGAGATTTTGTGAGGAAACCTCTCCAACAACCCTATGACGGACCATTCCCTGTGTTGAGTCGCACAGACAAAGTCTTTAACCTGCAGATTAAGGGCAAACCGGTTGCTGTATCGGTGGACCGAGTCAAGCCGGCATACATCCTCAACACTGGGGATGACCAGCAGCAGATGCCAAAAGTCTCTTCGTACCTTCGCTTGGTCTCGAAGCCACTGCGGGGGGAGTGTGCGGCGACCCAACAATACGACCAGCAGCCAGCTTGGACGCGTGGTACTAAATATTAAAAAGCGTGGTCGTATTGTTGGGTTCACGCAGTAAAAATTGTTTAAGGATTTTTGTAGTTTTCTGTATCATCAGTTTGAAATAAAATTGAAACGCTGAACTTCTATAGACCGCATAAGCATATTTTAATGTTTAGAATTAACTTGAATCATTATACTGGTCTATATATGGTTTGAGCTTGGTTATACTCCTACCTGCATGAATGTGAATGATATTTAATACATAAAAATAATTGTGTGTACAAAAATAATGAGTTTTCTTAAATTGTCCTCTTTTTAGAAAATCAAAATATTTTTAAACATCACACCATTAATTATAGTCCGACCTCCAACTTTGACAGAAAAAAAAAGAAAACTTTGAGAAGAAGTTCAAATCTAAATGATAGACAAGCATATTTGGCCCAAAACATTTTTTCAGCGTTTTTGAATTACCATCACCCCTAAAATTGAGGTAAATAACCCGTTTCCATAACAATTAATTAACACAACGGCTTCAAAAGTTTTTATTGTGGTGGATTTAGGTACCCAATAATTTTGAAACAATTAAATTATTTTATATGTTGATATGTTTTGGTCTTCACATGCCTCCTAATACCTAAGTACTCATGTTTTCTGTGAAATAAAAATTACTATTTATTATTCTTGTTATATCATTTTCAGTATAGTTTACTATTCATTTAAAATAATAAAATTACTGAATCCAAATAAAAAAGACAGATTTGTCAATACTTTTTTACTAAAAAAGATTGGAAAAAAAATCTAAATTATCTGAATTAACAGTTGTATTATTTTTATTAGTGCAATTTTCCTATTGATAAGATTTTGCCGGATCCTTAGGTAAGGCTTTACCTTACAAATCCCAAATCCGGATACAGATTTATAACGTAAGGCTCCAGTCCCAGCGTAAGATCATAAAGAGGATCAAAACTTGACCACATTTCGATAGGATGTGATAATTTTTTTCAATAGGGAAAAATTAATTTATAAAATAACTACATAATTAAAAATAATAGAAGCTTATAATTAACTTTATTACGCTGTAT
This sequence comes from Tetragnatha montana, assembly GCA_963680715.1. NCBI lineage: Eukaryota > Metazoa > Arthropoda > Arachnida > Araneae > Tetragnathidae > Tetragnatha > Tetragnatha montana. Next base: position 15,532,538 of record OY796677.1, on the reverse strand, counting down.
GTAGCTAGGTATTTTATCGTAACAAGGTCATTGCTGTCATCAATATTTCGTCTTAAGCAAATTACATCATAATTTTAAATGTTCACATGATCAAATTGACTGTTTCAAAACAAATCTGTATGAATTATGAAAAAAAAAACTCAAAGATTTCATTGATGATAAAGTATAAAAGAATAAGAAAAAAAGACGATTCATTGTAACTTAAGTTACGATATAAATGCATTTAGGAGAAAAATAACAAAAGCAAAGTAATGTGGATTAATATCATGATTAATTTTGACTTGGTGAATTGAAAAAAAAAACAATGAATTTTTTGAGAATATCTGAAAACTTCAAACACAATTTTTTTTATCTATGATGAAAATCAAGACTTTTTTGTAGCTTGTTTCGTCTTCTTTACAACTTTCTTATAGCTTTGCTTTACATCAAAAAAAAAAAAGGAGAGAGAAATTTGGCTATTTTTTCCGAATTTCCTCATTGTTGAGTTACGAAATTTTGTAGGTAAACCCGGTAAACCTCGGATTCAGATTCTGCACCCAAAAGAAAAAATCTCAACTGCCTCAAAACTTTCCGAATGGTCAGATTTTTTTTGAGTAGTGAAGCGAAAAAGAGAAAAAGAGTGATCTGAAATAATTACAATAGCGCCAACACAAGCGATAAACGCTTTGATCTTTAATTTCACCGCCACCTATTGGCCGTGCGTAGAATTTTTCGCCCAATGAGATGCATGCAGTAGAATACTATGTACGCGCTCCAACCCCTGCCGGCTCGCAAAAAAAATTTCCGGTTTCGTTTTCTTGGTTTTCTGAAACTTGCGGTTCTGGAAAAGTAAAGAGAAACCTTTTCACAATCATGCAAGAAAAAAGGATTACTTTTAAAGAGTATTTTTAACGTTAAATTAAATTATTTTTTTTTTTAAATCTATGAAACCAGCGCGAGTATAAGTTTAATTTTTAATCCCGCAACCTTTGGTACCTTTCTAAGTATATTTTATTTTTTCGCCAATTGTAAAGTTAGATAAAAGGGTCGAATATTTAGATTTCTGGTTGGTTATCTTCATTTAAGAATGAGTTTCGCAAGACAGGTGGCCTTATCTATAATGAGAGCTTTTCGCACAAATCAAATAAGTGTCGAAAAGGCATTCCCTTTATGATGCTCTTTTAACCAACTCTACTGATTTTGTGAGTGATACTTCCACAAAAAAATCTCTTGAAGCTTTTAATAGTAAGAGGAATTTTTTTTGGGCATTTGGAAGTCAATAATTTATTTAACACATGAGAAATAGAAGGTTTTTTAAAACAATGGTTTTAATTTTTGGGGAGAGGCGAATTAATAAATTATTAAATGATAAATTAATTAAAATTAGTAATTAAGTTAATTTAATAATTTTTTAACAATCCTTTTGATTTTAGATTTCATTTAATCTTCCAAAAATATGCTATGATTTTAGGTACATAAAAAAACTTCTTTCCCCATTTCTTTAATAGGGAGTGTGCAGTTTAGGTTCTGTTAGAATTAAAGCGTTGATCCTTAGCAATTCATCTCATTTGATTGTATTTTTTTTAAAGATTTTTAAAGCTTTTATGATAGTAAAAATATCAAGCATATTCTCCCCTTAATTTTTTTCTACTTTTATCTATTAAAAGTAGTCACACTGGAACTCTTCACTAGGCAACTTACCTTTTTTTAAAAAAAAAAATCAATATATGAAGCATTTACAAGCTATAAAAAATTCAATAACTGATGCAAAATATACTGCATTGAAAAATAAAACCACCTATAATCCAAGGATCTTAAAAGAATGCCTCCAGCTCATAAAATGTGGCATGTTTCAAACTAAACCTCCAGCAATTTTGGTGCTTTTATCACAATCTGAACTTTAACGCCCTGCTAACAATGTTTAAATATTGTGAAAACATTGCAAAAAAGGGAAAAGTTGTTATAAATTTGGAATATTATTTTCCCATTTTGAAGGTTATAATTAATTTCAATAAGATTATGGGTTGGCCATGATAATTTTTAAATAAAAAATTCATTTTATCACAAAGCATTATCATATAGTAATAATGTCTTGGCCCTCAAATTTCAAAAGTTAGTTCCAGTCTAGAACATTTTGGATTAGTGATTTGGCCCTTCAGCTTAAAACTTTGGAAAACTCTGACCTTTTGTTCTTAGCATACCAATGACTTTTTAACACATAAGTAAAACAAGGTAAAATGAATATGATCATCCAATTTTAAATAAATCCTTTTTAAAATAACTAACTTTCACAATATTTTTTTTACATCCTTGTTCTAGATAATGTAAGACACATAAATAGCTAAGATAAAAGTATTAGTTTATTTTACACATGTTTTATACATTATCATACATGATATTAAACATTTCGAAACTTTTCATTTTGAGGGTCACAAAAAATCATAAGACAGATTTTGATGCAAGTGTTATACAAATGTGGAAAGCATGTACATTCAAACACTGAGATTACAATTGAATAAAAAAATAGTTATAATATATTCAAAAAGAAATTAAGAAAGTTCCTTTTTTCTATTAATGAAAACAAGATTTTCTTCGTATAATCTGTATTTGGTCACCTGTAGTAAGTTGATGACAGAAAAAAAAATTATGACACCCTGTTTGCCACAATACAGGGTGTCTATAAAAGAACTCCGGGGTTTTGTGGCAAAATATTTTAATGAAATAAAAAACATACATACATGTTTTATACATGACTGAAAAGCTTACATCTTCAAGTTTTTTTAACACTTAGTAAAGTTCTATATGAGCCCCGTTAGTTGCACGGCAGACGTCTAAATTCGCGAATTCGAAAATTCACGCCAAATTTCGCGACGTCATTTCAATGTCAATGCCCTGCAGCACCGCCAACAGTTGATACAAACATTCCCAATTGGTATGAGTAAAACTTTTTGAGCTACTCTTTTCAGAGAAATCAACTAAATTTTGCTATCTTTTATAGTTAGTGAAATATGAATTTTTAAAACCCCGAAGTTCTTTTATAGACACCCTGTATTATTTGATTCCTTATTTACTGCTATATGCCCTTGTTCATTGTTGTAATATTGTGAATTTTATTGTTTATGTATTTATTTTTGTACAAATATATGGATCAACTGATCCCAGGTGATAGTTATATTTTATTTCATTTTCATGTGCTTTACTTTTATTTGTGTAAATAAATTGTAAATAAAAATAGTACAATGAATTTTAAATCAACAACATCAAAAACAGTCTTGTTAATATTTTGCAGTACTCAACCAGAAAAATAACTACAGTAGAACTCCAATTATCCAAACTCCAACTATCTGAATAACTTTCAGAATGAAAAATTAAGATGGAAACGTACTGTCATGGGAAGACAAAAAGCCAAAGAGCATTTCAAAATGTGAAAAAGAATCCCCTCTTTTATAAAAACCAATCCAAGACTTGGATGATTGCAGCATTGTTTACTGAGTGGTACAACATATTTTTTATTCCTGATCCAAAAATCTCTTGAAAATATAGTTTTTTTCTCCCATTTTCAGTAAACATACAGTAGTTAATTAAAAGAGACCCTTTTTTTTGAAAGAATCCAGACTTTGATTATTCAAATGGGGTCTGGTCCCAATTGATTCGAATAATTGGAGTTTTACTGTATTTTAAATCCATAGTAATAGTAATATTTCACCAAAAGAACAAACACACAACTCTTTGTATATAGTTCTGGCATCAACATAAACTATTCTATAATCAATAAAGAGTTTTATTTACAAAATAGATTAACTTTACAGTTGAAAAGTATACGTGGATTTACAAGGAATCCTCAGCAAAACTAATTCAGGAAGAAAACCAATAGAACGGTAAAACTAAGAGAATAAATGGCACAACCAGGACTCAGTTTGTGTAGGCTGTAAGGACAACATAATTAAAAAATATGTTTGAACAGAATTGAGTCAATTTATCAGGAAAATAATTAACAAATGTATACTAAACGTCTTTGTTCAGCCCAGTCATAGAAAAAGAATCAAATCTGTAAAAAATAAACTTCAAGTTTAGGAAAGGTTAAAGTTAAAAGCAACCTGTCTTGAGACAAGAGGGCATCTGCCCCCTCTTAGGACAGAAAGTACCATCACTAAGAGGCATAGAAAGGAAAAATTAAAAGAAGGGGGTCTATCAGATTAAAGAATAACATTTTGAAGCTATTAAGGGATTCAGTCTTCATTTCAAAGAATTTAAAACATTTGCCTTTTATAAAGATAAGTTAATATAAAGATAATTTTGATGCTAAGAGTAATTTGATCATTGGAAAAGGGGAGATGCAAACTAAGATAAAACTAAAAACTTTCTATACACATTTCTATAATTACAGTAGAATGTCAGACAATTTACAAAGAAAAATCAAACCCCCTCACAAGATACAAAAGCTTTCATTACTTCCCATGCACTAGGATATCATTTCAGTCTGACGGATCGTTAAAAAAGTTAACAGAAATCCACCTACCCTAGCAAAATCCTTGCAATGTAATTAAAGAAAATCACAAGGCAACTTCTTTCTACAATTGAGGAGCCCTTAATGAAGCATAAAATAATTCATAAAACACATATTGAATGTGTTTGTTTAAAATCAACAGTAAAAACATCAAGAAATTAAGCACATATACACCAACAACATAACTTTCATTTTTAAAAACTTGGCACAAAATTTTATTTTTAGAGCCCCTCAAATTCATTTCAAAAGCAATTTCTTCAGATGACATTAAAATCCAAGATTAAAATTCTCTAAAATGTTTAGTTCAATACAATTTATTCTGAGAGACCTTGCATGAAAGTTTATATTTGGACAAAAAACCATTCACTAAAGATGAATATGGTAAAACCTTGGATGAAAATCAGAATTCCAGCCATTCTTTCATATACGTACAAGTGGTAGGTGATATGATGCCTCCAATCCGGCATTCATTCTGAACCTAAATAAATAAAAGTTTTATGCATGTAACAATATTTAAATATAGTAATTAGCAGCCACATTTTCAATTAGTAATTTTATGTAGCCCAATTTTTTTTTTACTTCTATTTGGCAACATTATAAAAGATTTTATAAAGTCTGAATTAAAATTAAAATTTGTCCTTGTAAGAAAAACCTTAAGATTTGCTGATGTGGCAAGTTTGCAACAATTTTAAATTTTATATTGTTAACTAACATGAATAGGATTACTGGATACCAGGTGAAATGATACCAAAAGATTCCGTATTGCAAACCATCACCAACTCTGAACATGTATTAAATATGTGTCTGATCCTCCACAGATTTCATTCAAATTTGCCAAAAAGGATTTGTGTTCCTGTACAAAACTTTCACTCATAGTATTTAGATCTTGCTTGGTTCAAACAAGAATGCATGAAAAAATCCCTACTTACTGGGCATGTACCACAGGGTATTCGCATAAGAGCACAGCTTGTTATCAGAGGATTGGTGATTCTATATGACTGCTGTACAGAAACTGAGTTTACAGTATCAGCTTTTAATTCTTGAACCTTTTCTACTTTTCCATCATAGACAAGAGTATCTAATATCGTCTGAATATCTTCCAAGCTCAGTTCCACCTGGAAAAGTCATAAAAAAGACAAAACAGATGAGTTTTTAAAAATATTGAAAAATTTTTATTAATAATACCAGCAGATGGCATTCATGTTTTGGGATAAATTACCTATTATGATATTTAATGAAATTTTTTTGAAGGAGGCCTCAGCTATGTAAGATGATGATTTTTAACCATTGCAATACAGTATAATAATGTTTCTGGTATGCATATGAAAGATGGAATATTATAATAGAATATTCTACAAAGAAAAAGTTAAAAAATAATTCCATAAATTACACAGAGATAGATAAAAATGAACATTTCAAAATAAGTATATTAATGAAATATTAACAAAGCTTTTAAACTAAGTTCATGGTGCATGGTTAATTAGATTTTTTGACTAAAACTAAAAAAAAAAAACCTTTTGTTTATTTTTTTTGTACAGTAAGGTAAATGGCTAAAAGTATTTAATAATTTGGAAGGCTATAGCATAAAATCTCCAAAAAAAATTTGTTGGTAATCATTTGAGTTTTTGAATAATATTAACAAAACCTAATATGCAAAACAGTACTAAAATTTTTAATAAAAATACTTAAGTACTTATATTGAGTTAGCATTCTTACCTTACTAACTTGTAGACCGTTGATAAAATCACAAACATCTTTAACTGTTCTGGATGATGCACTCCGTTGAGCTAGTGGGTCTGGCAGTTTGTCAGCTTCAGCTTTCTAAAAGAATGGTTGATATCAATAAAATAAAAAAACAAATGCCAAACACATTTGAAAAAGTGTTATAGTACCAGTACTTAAGCATACAATTTGCAAAACTTTGACGAGAAGTATAGTTAGAAGTTTTAAAACAACTGTGATAAAAAGTTATAGAATGTTTATCCCTTTTGGGTTCAACTACTTTCTACTTAAAGCTGTTTAAATAAGGCTAAAACTGAAAAATACTTTGAAAACAACAGGGTTAGTACTGATTTTTGAATGAAAAATGTTTTAGAGTATTATTGGACATTTTTTGACATTCTAAGAAGAAATACAAATATTTATGTGAAACCTTTTTTTTTTAACTTGATCTGAGCACCATACTATAAGAATTAGCATGCTTTTTCAACTCAGAGTTCTGCAAAATTATTTTCTACCATTGAGGTCTGATAATGTAAAACTAAAGCTAACAAGCTTAAGGTACAATGGTATGAACTAACAATTTCTCAACTTACAAATTGCGATAGATATCTAAGGCACTGCTCAGTTAGAACATCAACAAATTCTGCCTCAAACTCTTGATCGCTGTACCATGTTCCTCCACTTACTGAGCGATCAGGTTCGAGTTCATATAACATGTAGACCTTTTTCTTTGACGCCTAGATAGGAATCAAAAAGAAGAAAAGAGGTATGATAATTTGAATTCATCTATTATGATTTGGAATTCATCATCAACTATGAATTTCACATACAGGGTGTCCCAAAACGACCGCATAAACTATGCATAGCTAGATTCCTCATTGGGAGTATATAAAAAATGCCCAAAGAAGTGCCCCTCTAAGATCCATAGTTTTCGAGTTATAGGAAAAACAAAGTATGGCTGTTACCCCACTTGGCGGCCAATTGAACAGGACACCCACGTCCGATCCTGCGGCCGGGGTATTCCATATTGAGCCAACCACATTACATTAGCACAGAAATGCGCCGGAGCCCCATCATGCTGAAACCAAAGTCCCTGTACTGCCGCTAAAGGTATGTCATCGAGGAACTCGTTTAAGACCTCATTGAGAAACACCAAGTATGACTGTCCTGAGAGCCGTTCAGGCAACAGATATGGTCCAAGCAGTCGATCCCCGAGTATGCCGGCCCATATACGTTAAAAGACCAACGTTCCTGATGTTTCTGCTGCCGGATTGACCTGGGACCACATGGGTAACAGCCATACTTTGTTTTTCCTATAACTCGAAAACTATGGATCGTAGAGGGGCACTTCTTTGGGCAGTTTTTATGTACTCCCCACGAGGAATCTAGCTATGCATAGTTTATGCGGTCGTTTTGGGACACCCTGTATAGATGTTGTAAAAATGCAGTTGTAACAGGAATTGTTCAAAATGAAATGCGAAATGTCTCATAAGATAAATATGTGAATTAGTTAACAATAATTATTATTAGGGGTCTTAACAATTTGATGGAAGTAGAATTTGTTTAATGATTGTTTTTGCTTTATTGGATTGATTGTATTTTTTTACAGACACTCTTCAGGTAACACCTTTAGAAAGTTATTGAACACATACATTATTTAGGTAATGACTTTAAGAAGATACCTGTGATCACTAACTACATCATGAAAATTGAAAACACTTTTTAGTACAACATAGCTGCCAACAACGGGGAAAGAAATTTTGGAAGATTTAAGTGTGAAATAAGGATTTTACAAAATAAGCACACTAAAAATAAATTGACGAGGAATAAGATAAAAATTTAAAAAATCCCTTTCCAGTATAAATATTAGCATAATTTAAATTGAGTTAGGTACCTTTTTAATGTGACACTCATTGTTTAACATAACAAAAACAAAACAGGTACACATCAAAGAGTGACAATCAATTTTAAAATGACGTGGGGTTAGTGTCGGTTTTGGTTTAAGGCAGGGAAACCATCAAGATGTTTCATTCTAGTTCACATGAGCCCCATGACTCTCAAAGCTTTGAGACAAGATTTTTTAATCCAAGAAGATCACTTTTTTAAATTTGGGTACTATTTTACCATTTATCAATGAGGATTTTGATTGAAATTCTCCTTATTTCTTTTTCAAAATATCTTATTTTAAAGGATTTTCCTGATTTTGGATGAATTTCAGAGGACAAAGAGGTAATTTTTGAGTCTCCTGAATAAATCGGGGGAGTTGGCATGCACGGTACAATATTTTAAAATTTTCTTTCAAACATTAGAGATAAAAAAAATTATGGAAGTAAAACTAACAATCTTACCGATACAGATGCAACAGATTTGATCAACTTTTTGCTTTCCAAAGTCTTCAAGATTTTACCTACTAGGGCTTGGGGAAGATTACAGGCTACTCTGAGGTCTCTCATCCATATACCTGAAATTAATATTTGTAATCGAGTAAAGTGGGAAAGGCAATGATAAAGTATCAAACAAAAACAGAAGTTTTTAAAAAAAAAAGATCAAACAAAATAAATGTTTCATTATTGAGTTAAGTTTTTAAAAAATAGCTAAAAATGATTATAAATTATTAATAATGCCAAAAGTTGAGGCGGGCAATATGATAAATTCAATGACATTTATCATTGAGTATTTATCACTTTACCTAGAATACGTTGGCATTATTAATACCGCCGGGATTTATCACATTGCCTGTAACATATCTAATATTAATAGTAGAACAGTTTAAACATGTATTAGGGTTCCTACTCAATTTCAGAAACAACTTTTCAAGGTAATTTCGAATAATATTTTGGTAAAGAATAATATTTATGTATTTTTAAGAAAACATTTAAAATAAATATTTTTCTCTTCAGATTCAAAAATGAAATGTTGACATCAAAATTGGTCACTTTCCCAGTGATCTGTATGCATCTTCCAGGTTTAGAGTAAAAATAAGCAATATTTCTTTTTTGGATAAAATTAAAATTTCTTAACAACACCAGGTATTCCCTGACCTGTGGGATCACTGATGCATAAACTTATTAGACAAATTGAACAAGTAAAACAAGCATAATCAAGAGGGCACAGCTGGAATAAGAGTCCTCCATTTGGCGATTCACGTTCCAGTCGCCAAGTATACACTATATCTAATCGTGATATACTGCTAACTTGGCGACCGCAACGCGAGTCACCAAACGGAGGACTATTACTCCAGCTGTGCCATCAAGAGTTCAAAATAACTGATAAATTACAGACCTTTATTCCCTGCCTTTTCTATAAGTTGGAAAATTACTTTCTCCTCTACATCAACATCAGGATTTACTCTAAAAATAAAAATAGCCATAAGACAGTTACAATGGTGAAAAAACTACAATTGGGAACCATACTGGGATAAACTTCTCAGCTAACATAATAGAGAAATAATGTGAGAAACTTACTTGGCAGCTTTTTTACTGGTGGAAACATAAACGAGATCCTTTCCTTTGTGACATATTTGTATTTTGTTCTGAAAGTGTAAAAACTCATTAATATTTTTTCAACACAGCTTTGAAAGCTACAATCTAACAGGATTTGAAAAATCTAGTTAAGCTAAGTTAGGCTAAGATTCCGTAATCGGGAACCATTGCCAACTTGGCGATATTTTTTAATAATATATTTTTAATAATAAATATATATTTAATAATAATATTTTTTAATAATTTTTTAATTACGCCAAGTTTGGCGACTTTCCTTGGCGATGGTTCCCGATTACGGAACATTAACCTTTAGCAGAGTTATCTTATCTTTCATTTTAACTCATTCTATTTCATGTGTGTTCCTATCTAGAACTCTATCCTACTACACAAAGAGGGAGGATTATATGGAGTATTGAAGCATCTGACATCCTGGGAAGGAAAACAGTTTTTGTAATTGGCAGATGGAAGAAATCATATTAATCGCAAAAAGGAATGTTGATATCTGTTCACAGAAATTTAAGGAACAACATGGAAAAATTTGATGTAGGTTTTCCACAGAGACTGCCAAATAGATCAGTCACCAAGTTTGCAATACTAATAGTATCAATTATAATAAATATAATATAATTAAATAAAAAACTGATTTATTTGCTGTTAAGTGATTAACAGTCTAGTAGAAAAAGAACTTTTAAGACCAAATGCATCAACATTAAAACAGAAAAACCTACACTTGCTGTCAGCTTGTTAATTGCACCAACAATTTTTGTGATATCAGGAGAAAGGTTTGCAGACTGTAGACTTTCATTAGTTACACCAGCAGGGCTTTTTGTCACTAGATCTAAAATTCTGAATAAATGACATAAAAGTTAGTATTTATAGAAAAAATACAACAAAACCATGCCATGAAAGTAGAAATGTTCTAACCTATCCTCAAGATCCATCTTTGAAAGCAAATTTTCAGCAAAACATTAAAGGTTTTAGAACATGTTTTTTCCAAATTCGAGTTGTTTTTCTGAAATTTTAGTTTTCAAATTTCACGTAAACAAAAGGCTGTTGCTATAGACCCGAGTACTCGGGTATACAGCAAACGACACTGTTACGCCGAGCATGGCAACAGCGCCACTTTAGGGGAACTAAAGTGGCCGACCATGGACAACAGCGCCACTGTAGGGGAACTAAAGTGGTCGGCTCCCAGCATTTTCGCAGCGCCCTCTACACTGATTTTCGCCGACCATGGACAACAGCGCCAATTTAGGAGAACTAAAGTGGTCGGCTGGGAGCGATTGGCGCCGACCATAGACAACAGCGCCACTTTAGGGGAACTAAAGTGGTCGGCTATAAGAGCATTTTCGCCGACCATAGTCATTTTTATCAGTCTTTAATCAAAAAAGTTTTAATATTTTAATTTTCTTGTCATGTCGTAAAAATTAATATTTGAATTCAAAATAATAATTCAAACAACTCTTTTGTTTTACTAGTTTTTTTGTTCTTAGAAATAATACATAAATAAGTGATATATTTGCTGTAAATATATTTTCAATAAATATATTTAATTTTTTATTTTTTAAAAGTTTCATTTTTGGCGATAAATTATTTTTTTTAAATTGTGCCCTAAACTTTCGAGGCTTTTGAAGAGGTCATTTTCCAATGGAATTGTCCTCAGGTAGTTATATAGTGGAAAACCTGTGGAATTAACTTTAACGCATAATTAGTTAGTTAATTAATTTAAAATTTTGAAATTGGAAATTTCCAAAGAAGTAAAAACCGGAAATACTTTGGCATATTTTCATCAGAATTTATTTAACTAAGAATAAAATTATAATAAGAATACATAAATTCCAAAATTTTTAAAATTTTAATAATTTTTTTAATAATTAATTTTTATATTATAATATAGGCTAAAGGTGGATATTTAATCCTATCACATAAAACTATTATTTTTGCAATTAAAAATTAAATACTTTCATGATTTTAAAATTGAAAAAAAAAATCTTAGTTTTATATGCTTGAATTTTTCTACGCTCATGCAAACACTCGTGTCACAATGTTTGTCATTTTTTAGTATAGAACCACTTATTATTATCAACCGTGTCTGGATATCACTCTGATCTTGGGCAAATGTGATAAGAGTAGACTGTATTTGAGCCAACTTATTTTAAGAACTTTTGAAAGAATAGGGAGATTGTTTGGCAAAAAGCGAAATATATTATCTGGTCAACCAACTCTCAAAATATGTACATTTGAGAAAACATTTACACCAAAAATGAAATAAAAAACACAAAAATTTAATTTGAAAAAAAAAATACACAATCTACAAAACAAAATCAGTATGAGCGGTGGTCCCTGGACCCGTGCGTGCACCAATGTCACAACTTTTACTCAAATCAAAAATCGAAATTGTGTTTTCTACCTTAAAATCTTAAAATATACTCTGCCATATACCTCATATTCAATTTTGGTAAAAATGGGTTGGAAATTAAGGCAGTAATTGGAATTGGACTTTGAAAAAAGTTCAGATCTCAACGAAAAAAACACAAGTCCAAAAAAAGCTTATAAATTCGAAAATATTAATATTATTTTTTTTTGTAATTTTTTTATTGTAACTAATTGTTATGGCAAAGTTTTTCCAGAATTACGGGTTTCCATGGGAAGTTTTATGTCATCCAAGATTTTTAGAACAAGATCGGGGCTTACTTACATTTAATGCCTAATACTCCATTTTTGGTAGCAAGTCGCGTTAGTAGAGTTTCGGAAAAAATTCTACCCTACCCTAAATGTCTTACATGTATAAATCGGGAATTTTTAACAGATTACGAAAATGTAATTCATTAAGGCGTGAGATAATTATTTCGGGAGTTTTTCCTGAAGAACCGATATTCCCTAATGTCCGTTTTTTACCGGATTACAGCCGAACCGCTTGCTCCAAGTTTCTGAAATTTTGGTATATGGTGTACCCTGAAACTAAGGAATTGAACTATGTATTGCATTAGGGGTTGAGTCAAAATTAAAATTCCTACTTTTCCCCGCCAAAATACTCCTGGACCATTGGCTCCTTTTCCAAGCACGCCCAGGATAGTGCAGTAACACTTTCCTGGAGCGATTCGGTCCCGAAAATTCGAAATTTGTAAATTCTCAGCTCTAACTTACTTAATTCCAGAGAAATTAACGAAAAACCATCGTATTTTGAGCATTTAGCCATTTCATTTCAATATCGCGAATTTAATAGGATCCCTTATAGTCCAAGAGCTGGCTACATGGGAATTTAACAGGAAAGACGTAGTTCTGAAAATTATATTCCTGTTAAAAATTCCCACGTAGCCAGCTCTAGGACTGTAAGGGATCCTATCCCGTCCTTGGAAAAGGAGCCAATGGTCCGGGAGCATTTTCACGGGGAAAAAGTAGGAATTTTAATTTTGACTCAACTACTAATGCAATACATGGTTCAATTCCTTAGTTTTAGGGTACACATATACCAAAATTTCAGTAATAAGGTAAAAACGGAGCAACGGAGGTTTGGGAATATCGGGTTTTCAGGAAAAACTCTCGAAATAATTATCTCACACCTTAATGATTTACATTTTCGTAATGTGTAAAAAATTCCCGATTTATACATGTAAGGCATTTAGGGTAGGGTCGAATTCTTTCCGAAACTCTACTAACACGACTTGCCCCCAAAAATGGAGTATTAGGCTTTAAAAGTAAGTAAGCCCCAATCTTGTTCTAAAAATCATGGATGACATAAACATCCCCATGGAAACCCGTAATTCTGGAAAAACTTTGCCATAACAATTAGTTACAATAAAAAAAATTACAAAAAAATTAATATTAATTCTTTAGAATTTATAAGCTTTCTTTGGACTTGTGTTTTTTTCGTTGAGATCTGAACCTTTTTCAAAGTCAATTACTGCCTTAATTACCAACCGATTTTCACCAAAATCGAATATGAGGTATAGTATATGGCAGGGTATATATTTTAAGGTAGAAAACACAATTTCGATTTTAGTAAAAATTGCGACTTACGCACGGGTCCAGGGACCGCCGCTCATACTGATTTTGTTTTGTAGATTGTGTATTTTTTTTTTCAAAATAAAATTTTTGTGTTTTTTACTTCATTTTTGATGTAAATGTTTTCTCAAATGTACATATTTTGAGAGTTGGGTGACCAGATATTTCGCTTTTTGCCTCAAAATCTCCCTATTCTTTCAAAAGTTCTTAAAATTAGTTAGCTCAAATACAGTCTAGTCTACTCCGCTTTATGTTATCACATTTGCCCAAGATCAGAGTGATAACCAGATACGGTTGAATACTAAGTGATTCTTTACTAAAAAGTGACAAACACTGTGACACGAGTGTTTGCATGAGTGTAGAAAAATTGAATCATATAAAACAAAAGTATCAAGAAAAATGCTTCAAGCCTGTACTTCAGAATTTTAAAATTAAATTGGAAGGGCCGTATTCAGAAACTTTTAACACGATTATGAAACGAGTCGATAAAGATTCGAGACCAAGAACGACATCGAAATGATATCGAAACGATCATTTTCAAACGAGTACTTCAGCTACAGAATACCCATTAACCAAATTGGAACATTATTTTTTTCCTGCTTTAATTAATGAAATGAAGTATACTAGAACATCTACAGCTATATGGATGTTTTTATTCATTTTTTTGATAAAATTTTTTAAACTTCATAAAAGAGAGAACACTTTTTAAAAATAAGATTTTTAATTTTAAAATATATTTCTTTCTCAATGAAATGGGTTTTGTGGCAAGTTTAAATTAAACTCACTAGTTTTAAATTGTATTATGATATACATACAAAGAAATTTCTTATTGTTTTCATTTAATAAAATAAATTTAATAAGTTTATAGTGTACTACTCAATTATTTTTTTAAAATCATAACATATACAAATCAAAGGATCTCTTCTTTTTTTGCTTTGTTAATTTTTAATACTATCTGGTATAATCAATATTTAAAAAGTGATTATATTTTAAGAATTTTTAAAAAGATATGCTATTTAAAGTTTTTAAATGAATTCTGAAAACTAAAAATATTTAAAGTCATATTAGATAAGTATTTCAGTGATTATTTCAGATTTTAACTTTTTCTACCCATGAAGACAAAAGGTTCCTCTAGTACAGTAGAACTATGGTATGGTCCAGTGGTTCATTACATGATTATTTTTTTTCTATTAATTAATAGATATAAACTCTAGAAAACAAGTTTATTATTAGGCAATTATTGCATTTAAATTTTTAGGTTTTAAAACTTTGTTAGTCTTTATTTTCTTTGTATCAAGTATTCTGGTCAACACATGCTTTCACTTTTACTTTCAATAAGTAAAATTATTACAACTCTTAATTAATGTTGTTATTGGAAATAAACTCTAGAAAATCTGGTACTACTGGTATGGTAGGTGACAATTTTTTTCTCAATAAAAAGGAGGACGAAATAATTTAAGAAAAAGGCACAACAATAATAAATGAAACATTTTATTAATTCAAACAAAAATACACTAATTATGCCTTACATATCTTTCAATTATAAACAAGTATTTTCCATTAAATGAATATTTTTTGTTGATGTATCATTTTCTAACAATATATAGGAAATTTCAAAACAACAAGTATCCTTCATATTGAATTTTGCATAAAGTTCTGCAGCTAGAGTATCTACATTTAATCTTGATTTCTTACTTGCCCAAAAATCATTAGCATTACCCATCTAAAAAGTGCTTTCAACTGAGGCTGTATTAATTCCAGGGCAACACAAAAAGTAAATTCAACAAGAATAACTAAATTTTCCTGTAAAATGTGTTCAGTTTTGAAATGGTTTAATCATGGCTTGGGTTAAATATTTCCACCCATCTTTTATCAAAAATATTAAAACAAAACTGCTTAAACTACTTCCAAAAAGAAAAAAACCCACTGAAGATATGAAATAAAAACAAAACGAAGGAAATATTTCAACCCAACCCCTCTCTTCCTCTATTTCTTCTGTGCCTTGGAAACTAATCAATGGATTAGTTTTAAAATAGTGAAAAGGAGCACAGAACTTAGAAATGGAGGACGCTTGGTCACCTTAGGTATGGTAAATAATTTTTTTTATTTTTGTAATTATGATTGAGGTTAATGTACCTATTCTTTGCTGCATAATTTTAGATTCTTTTAGAATTACTAATTTAGGAAAAAGTTAATCTTATTTATAAAATATATTGTACGTGCACAACTGCATCAGAGAGTAAAAGACTTATCCCTCTGCAAGCATTTTTTAAAAATTATTTGATTAATTTCAAATACAAAATATTATTTGGTGAGTTTGGTGAGGGGGATAGAATACAATTGTTAAGTCAAAAATTTGAAATCTGATAATTTGCAGCAGAGAAAAAAAATTAAAAACTGAATTGAGGATCAAGTGTCCGCAGTCTTCCCCAGTGTTGCCAGATTGGGCTATAAGTAGCGGATTGGGCTCCTTTTGAAGGTCCTTTGCGACAAAAATTTTGTTTTGGGCGACAGGCTACTTTTGGGCTACTTAAAAATTAAATTTGGGCTACAACATTTTCAATCCGCGACTTTTGTGTTTTGAGAAAAAATTGAAATAATAATTACAAATTCACACTTCTGGTGTGGTAATGTTCCGAAGTTCCCCCGAAATTCAGACTTGGCGTACCAAAACAAGTTAAAACCCTGTTTTTGCGGTCAAATTTCCAAAAATTTTCTGGGGGAAGACCCCCTTTGGACTTGGAATTTCGTTGCTCACAACTTTTCTTATATGAAGTTCTGTAAGTCACATAATTCTACCTAAGTCACAAATTCTACCTGAAAATGTATTAAAGTTACATTGGACCTATTAAATATGCATTGAGGAATAATTTGGGGCCCCTTCTGAAATAAATTTCTATGTACAACACTGTTTTAGATTAATAAGGTATCTAACTAATAAAGGGTTAAAAAATTAGAATATTTTATTGTAAAAATTTGATTTTATGAAAGAGAATTTTGAAAATTAGTTCTAGTTGAAATAAATTTTAAAAATTTAAAATAATATTTTAAAAAAGGAATGAGTTTATATAATAATAATAATTAATTAACTTTGTTAAAAGTATGTACCAACAATTTTACTACAGATTTAATATTTGGGCTCCAAAAATTTCAAATCCGCGACTTTTAGGGCTGTGATCCGCGACTTTTTCGTCCAAATGTCTGGCAACACTGGTCTTCCCTATAGCTTAAATGTGGTAAAAACTCGGAAATAAACCAAATATGTAATATAAAAACAGTATATCAATCCAAATTTCCTAGAAATGAGTTGCGTTGCCTTCCTATGCCGTGCTGATGAGTCCTAACAAGGACGAAACCGGTCCATGGCTGGAGTTGACGCTTGAGAGTCGGAGTTTAACCTATAGTTCGGCTAACCAGCTGTAACTGGTGAAATACTCCCTCTTTGAGATCACTTAGCCTTGAATCCTTATGGAGCTTGGGTATTTCTAGTGGCACACAACGAGAAAGCCATGGTGATCACCCTTTAATTAAAGCCTTCTATTATAGGACAATGTTTAAAGGGCTTTCACCGGGCAAGAAAGATTTCGTTTATTCTATTCTAAACTTGATTTTTTGAAGAACAACAACTGAAAACATTAAATTTCATACATCACAATAGTATTTAATTATCTACTCAATTACAACATATTAGAACCCTTTTAGTTTTTAATTAAAGTATACTTATCTTATAATATAGTAGAACACAAATAAAGAAAATTTTTGAGAAAAAGTATTTTAATTACAAATTGGAAGTAATTTAAAAATTACTGTATATACATACTTAGGTACTGTTTGATACAAAAATGTAGTAGAGTTAAATAAAATAAACAGTTTTATTATTTTCTTTTTCAACTTAATGGCTTTCAAGCCTACCATCTTTTTGGGACCTAAACTAGTCTTTAAATCTAATATGCTATTGGTTTGTAGTGATTCAAGATTGAAGCATTCAGTAAACTTGCAGTGAGTCCAGAAAGTATTCGTTCGTACACCCATCAAATTTGCACTAGTATAATACCTATTACGCTAACTGCATGTGAAAAATCCAAACAAAAAACCCAACATGGTTTGTTATCCTTCATTACAATCTACTAAAACAAAGCATCAAAACAGAATGGAAAAAATTATTATCCAATATGAAGCGATTTCGAAAACCAAAAAGTATTCGTACAGCCAGACTAACATGGGAAACTAATGTCTAGCCCCCACATACACATCAAATTTAATTCTTAGGAGACTCTTGGAATGGAATCTTCACAATCAATGGGTGTCTTTAAATCAAAGGATTTTAGATTTAATGTCTGTGGGAGTGCCAGACAACAGTTACCCATTGGTCTATGGCTGTACACTGGCACTCACACTTTTATGGTTTTCAAACTCGCATAATTTTGGATAATAATTTTCTCTTTTGATGCTCTTTCTGGTAGATTGTAATGAAGGATAACAAATGATGTTAGGATAATTTTTGTTTGGATTTTGCACATGCAGTTGAGCCATTATAGTTGGTTTACTAAAGTGCAAATTTGTTGGGTGTATTAATACTTTCTGGACTGACTGTTATCTCAATCTCAAAAATTTAGAAAATAGAGATTTCGATGGATAATTCAAACCACCTTTTTAATCAATAATAGGTAAAAAGAATTCAGATGGAATGGCATTAGGCTACTATTTGGGTCGCGATAGGAGTGAAACTTCTTTCCCTCTCTGACAGTCTTATAATATATATTTATCTTTCGGGCAAAGTGATTAATTTGGTATTATTAATAACCCAGAGTGGAGGCCGGGCTAAGTGATAATTTTCATTGATAAATGCATTTCATTGATTATCACATTGCCCTCCTCCACTTCGGGCATTATTAATAATGGCCGATTTATAACATTACTCGTAACATATTATGAAATTTGTCCAAAATAGGGATTGCATTTACCAACATTTTCTATGGGCTTCCTTTAGAAGAATTTAAAAAAGAGAAGATTGTTTCTTTACCTTTGTTATGGTAGTCCATATCACATCCAGGGACGAAATAGTGCCTTTGAGCACGTTTTTTCTCTTACAGATGATGACAAACTCATCTCGGCGTCTTGCATTTTTGACTCGTCTACAACTAACACAATAACAACTAAGGAAAAATTAAAATTCATATCTAAAACACAATGGAAATGGATGCAATGGAAATGGTAAATGAATGGACGCGCGAAAATGAATCTGGATGTGACGTCACACTAACTAAGCTTTAAAACTGCGCAGTCCCATACTGCGCAATACTCGGCGTAATACTAGAAATATGCAGTGAACCGAGTACTCGGGTCTATAGACACTCCGTAAACAAAACAATAACATCAAAACAAGTGTTTTCATTTCAGTTCATTCGTTCATGCGAAAAAAAGGAAAAGAAAAAAAGATTATATCTCGCTGATCTCGTTATAAAACATCAAACAAAATAATGATTTTGCTTATAAATAAGGGCACAATAAGGGTATAAAAATATTAAAATATTCAAAAAGCAATTTAACACAATTTAAAAACTACTTCAAGTTTCGGAGTTTGTTGTCATTTTGCATGCTGGTTTGTTTACGTACACCGGCTGTTATGGCTCATGGCTCGTACAAATGTTCTGACCATAAATTAAATTGAAATTTTTATCAGTTAATTTAACATTATTATTTCTCATTTGTAGCTAGTGACCAAACGCATTGCTAAGTTTTCCCATATCCCACTTTTCAACATTTTGATTAAGAGAGGAAAATGAGTGGAAAAGAAACTGCTATGGAAAAATTGTCAGCTTCTCATGTTTTAAATCATTTAAAGAATAGTGGAGAACTTGACAAGTTTTATGGAAGTATTTTGATGCAGTTAAAAAATACTGTAAGTCTCTTAAGTTTCGTTTTCGTTACTTACTTTGGAATAACTCAATTTTCATCATGTTTAACTGATTCAAATTTGTTATTTATTGACCTCTATTCTCTATGTAACTTGTGAAAAAAGGTAATGGATAATTCTTAAATTAAAATTAAATAACACTCTTGGGTTATATTCTAAAGAATGGGTCTGTCTCTTAGCGTCTTGCCAAGAGCGATTTTGTGATAAGTCATTGAATCTGGTATTCATTAAATATTTATGTTAAACCTGGCCCAAATGGTAACTAGTAACAATAACTTTTAAACATTCAATGATTAAAAATTTTTTTGAGGAATAACGAGTTCTCCAGTCACCTTATGTAACCACAGCTACATCCTTAAGCATTATTGTCATCCATTTAAGCTGTGAGTAAAGAATTTTGTAGTGGCATGCACATGATGTACCGGGTCAGGGTCGTATTCTAGAGGGAGAATTTTAGGGGTTCATACTCACACCGAAGTTGGGACATCAATTTTTACACTGTTTTTTCACTTGAAAATTTAAGTGACTTACTAACAAGGAGCGGTCCTATCAGGTGTAACCCAAAGGGTCTCAAAATGAGTTAGAACCCTACTTTTAAGGGTAAAAGTTAAGAAGTTTGGTAAATCCAAAGAAACCAGACCTGGGCGACATTTTTGGCAAAATTTGATGAGTTGGCATTATTACTGTTTACAGGTGAGTACCTAAGCAATTCAATTTCTGCAGAACTGGGTTGCCAGCCCATAATCCACTATTTTATTGCCATTTTTGGCACTAGGCCCGGTTTCTGTGGATTATCCCAAAATTTTTCTAAGGGAGAACTCCCAAACCTCCCTCAAAATTTTAAGATTTATTATGTATATGGTTTTTCGGTGAATCTTTTGTGATTTACAAGGTGTGGTCCTCTTTGATGTAACTTAAAGTGTCTTAAAATGAGTTAAATACCACTTTTAGGGGCTAAATGTTCCTAAATTTTTCTGGAGTAGAAACACCAAGACCCCTCAAAATTTTGTTGTTCTATTTGCTGTTTTTCCTTGAAAATTCTGCTGTGTAATGAGCGGTGCTCTTTGGGATGGATCTCACAATGGGAAATAAAACACTATTTTGAGGGGCAAAATTTTTAAGGGGGAAACCCCTAAACCCCCTTTTATTTGGTATTTACATTGTTTACACAATTTTAAAAATTAAAATCCAATGTGTAAGTCATCAAAAACTTAATGTATAAAAGTACTCGTAAGAGGTACCTCAGAAAAAATATCAAGTCAAACTCCCCCTGGAAACAATTTAAGTAAGTCATCAAGTGATTCAGAACTATAGGAAAAAAAGGCACAGCTGGAATAAGAGTCCTCCATTTGGCGACTCGCGTTGCGGTCGCCAACTATACTGCCAAGTAAAGTCTGTCTGCCCTAGCAAGGCACGAGTGGCCAACCTAAAATCAGCACCCAACAGCAGGAAAAACAGTGGCGAGTGCACTAAAAATGCCATAAAGATGGTTATCTCATTTCTATTTAGATACCCGATACCCTGCAATCGCCACTGCTTTTTCTGCTGTGGGTACTGATTTTAGGTTTGCCACTCGTGCCTTGCTAGGGCAGACAGACTTTATACACTATCTAATCGTGATATACTGCCAACTTGGCAACCACAACGCGAGTCGCCAAATGGAGGACTCTTATTCCAGCTGTGCCGAAAAAAATGCTGGAAATAGTGGTGTACACTTAGACAACTAGGAATCACATAGCAGTGGGAGGCCAGAAATGCCCTCCTAATGTAATGACATGTTTTTTTAGTAGGGGGATGGGAAGCTGAATAATCCTGAGTGAAATTGACATAACCTTTAATATCAGATAATAAGTCATGATTTTGATTTTTTTTTCCAAGATTGAAAAATTGCAATTGGATGGATTAGCTATTTAATACTGAAGTTTCAGCTCTTCAATTCTGTTATAAATTCAGGAATTTAGGGCCGTATTCAGAAACTTTTAACACGAGTCGATAACGATTCGAGACCGAGAACGACATCGAAATCGATCAAAAACGATCATTTTCGAAACGAGTACTTCAGCTCTCTCGTTTCCTCAAAAACGAGTAATATAGCGGACTCTGATTGGTTGAAAAGAAATTCGCGAAGACCAATCAGAGTCCGCTATATTACTCGTTTTTGAGGAAACGAGAGAGCTGAAGTACTCGTTTCGAAAATGATCGTTTTCGATCGACTTCGATGTCGTTCTCGGTCTCGAATTGTTATCGACTCGTATTAAAAGTTTCTGAATACGGCCCTTAATGATTCTGCTAGTTTTAATTCAATATATAAGGGTTAAGTTCCAATTGCCACTCAGAATTATTTAGCTTTCCATGACCCCTTCCCCCTTGTTTTTAGAAGAGCATTTCCATTGCTGAGGGATTTCTTACCATCCAGCTGTACTCCACTCCTATCATTTCTCCCATCTAGTTTTGAATCACCCTGTAGTATTATTATTCCTTTACAGTGGTTATTTTGATTGATGGAAAAATAAGAGCTAAAAGTGTTGTTTACATGCTGACTAAATGCATGATTAAACTGACGGATGCACATTTACGATGAACACATCTTTAGTCAGTTTATTTTGTAGAAACTTTTCAAAGAAATTTGTTTGTTGAAAAAATGGTTGTGAACAGGGTATTAAGTACCACTTAATATCATGAATGATTTCAGACTACTCATTTCCCTTTATGTGTTTCATACCTAATCTTGTGTTCATATTTTTTAGCCATCTTATAAGAAACTAAAACAAGTATCTTCAATGCATATGAAAGGTGCTTTACCTGACCCATCCAAAAGTTTACCGTTTTCCGAAGGTAGACTGGAAAAGAAAAAACAGATAGCTGAGTAAGTATTGAATTTAAAGAGCAGTTATTTGAATGGGGTGTACGTTGAATATAAGTATTAGGCATATTAAAATACTTACTCCAGGAACGAACGAAACAGTATAAACATAGTACTTTACTAAGTGATTTGGGTACTTACGTATTATCCCGTCGACCGTGACGCTTAATCCGAATATTTATCAAATCCCATTGACTTTACTATTACTGTGCCGCTGAATTAGACGGCCGCTGAACGGTCGACGGGATAATACGTAAGTACCGTGATTTGGTTCAAATTTGTTATCCGCCCTTTTAAATATCGGCAAGCTGTTCTGGTTGCCAAAGATTAAAAAATTGCTAACCAGCAGAATAAAGCAATCATAGATATAAATGGCAACCATAAAAATTTGGTAATAACTGAATATTTGGCAACCAAAACAGCTTAGTTATATTCAATCTAGGAGGATGCAAACAACTTCTTGGCCCACGGGAATCCCCGCTAGGCCTCTCAGGCTTGCAAGATACTTAAACTTACTTAAAGTGTAATACATTTTGAGATTTTATGATAGCAAGTAAATAACTTAAAAATGGATCTTTCATGTAGTTTTCTTGAAAAAATACCAGGAAGTTTGAGTATTGAGAGAAAATTTTAGAGAATACCCTTTCTCCCCAGGTTTCCAGCACCTCTCTTTTTTGAAATCAAGCTCTTCTCATTTGTATTGTTTGTATCACTAATACTGCTTTTTATATTAACTATCAGAATAGGCTTGCTTGCTCTGTCAATTGATTCATCCATGTCTACCTTACTCTCTGAAAATCTTCACAAGAAAGCTGGGTCAATCATACATAATGCCTTGAAAGAAATTCTTGGGAAGGAGCTGAAGCACCCACCAGATTCCTTGATTCAAGCACCTAGGAGACTATTAGAAGCTCGAGAAAATATTCGTATGAAGGCATCAAAGTTAGACAAGGATGCTTTCAACAAATCTATGAATGCATTTTTAGGTTGGTAGATTCTCAATTCTTTTACATTGTCTTCTAACGAGCCACATTTTATGTGTTTTTTAACCTTGAATGAATGAATGAATTGTGGTGGGGTGGCTACAAGAGCCGTAGCAAGGGTCTATTGTACTTTCCCCTTTTGGTCTTAAAAAAGACCGATGGCAGAAGTAAATTTCAGCAACTGTCTTACGGTAATACATGGTAGTTCCCATCATTCAATTAGAGTTTTTTAACCTTAAAAGTATTTATTTGAATGAAACCAACTTTATATATTCTGAAATAAGTGCACTACTTATTGTTGAAAATTATTCATTTTCTATTTATTTCTTTAGATTATCTTAATAAGTTTCTTTTTGATAGTGCTTTGTTATTTTCTTATTGAAATAATGAAAATACATCATTAAATTTATAATTAAATGAATTCCACTAAAGACAAATTAGAACTAAAAGAAAACTTTTTAAACAAACATCAAACATTCAACAGTTAGTTAGTTTATCAGTTCACAGAATTTATTTTTTCCCCCAAGGCTTATTTACTTTGATTTAAGGGAGCAAAAGATCTGAATTTTTTCAATAACCTTATAAAAGCCCCTTTTTTGTTGTTCAGTTGCATGTCCCAATCAATATCAGTTTCAAGAAAAGGTTGATTTTATTTGCATCAAAAATAAAGCATCCTACTCCTTTTTTTATTTAGGGGGTGCAAGTGTTTGATGCATTAACATTTCTTTTTCTGTATGAAAAAAAAAGAAAAGTAAAAGAAAAGAATACTAAAAAACCCACTAACTTTTGAAAGCATCCCAATTTTTCCTTTCAAGAAATACTTCCTAATTCTATTTTTTTCTACAGAAAGTAATAATGACTCTGGTATGCTTTCTGGAACTGAGAGAAAGTTGATTCAAAATGGAGAAGCTACCTCAGAACAAAAGGATAGTCATAAACCTGGTTAGTAGACTTTTGATTTGTAACATGCTTTAACATAAGGCTAGTGGTTTGCTTCACTGAAAGACATTTTTTTTTGTATCCAAATGTGCAATTTAGTCCCATGAACCCTTAAAAGCTTTGAATGTGATATGAAAATTAATCATACATTTTACTACTTGTTTGATTTTTATTGTTCAAATTGTACAAGTTGTTGTTTGTTTGTTGTTTTTTTTGGTTTTCCTAAAAAATAAAATAGATTTTAAATAGATAAGAGATGGACGGAACACTGAAACCTCATAGATGATGCCTGTTATTTATTTAGAACACTGTTTTGACTCTGTTGTGGCATGTATACTGCCAGTTGGTCATCCCTGTCTTAAAATACCCAAAAAATTAATGAAACCTCTTCATTTATTAAGACCTTTGAAAATGTAAATTTGACCTGAAAATGTGAATTAACTTAGGAGTTTTAAAAATATTTTCTTAGTTGACATTTTTTTGTATCAATTCCATATTAACTGTTTGATTTTTTTCTATTGCATAATATATTGAATTATTATTTATTGTAATTTGTTTCTACTTTCAGTTAAACATCCTGTGACAAAGAATAAGAATTCTTCTGAAGTCAAGGTTATATATAAAGAAACCCAAGTGAGTTTAAGCTAGTCTTTGTTGTTTGATATTTCTTTGTATAGTACACAAAACACAAGGGGAAATTCAACCATAAATCACATTAAACGTTTAATCACTCCTATATTTTTTCTTAGAAAAAAACACTAAAATACATTGTAATGCATCAACTACAAAACAAATTTAGATTAAGTAGTGAAATATACTACAGTAAGGGACCTCTTATCCGTGTCCCGAAAATCTGTAATGTTCAAAAATCCGTAAGGTTTTCCGAAATATTTTTTTTTTTTTTTAAGTTCCGAATCCGCGAAAATCCGTAAGGTTTTCCGAAATAAGTTTTCTTTTTTAAAGATCTGAATCCGAAGGGATTCAGCGTGTCCTCCGTGTCCACTCCCCCTCCGGTTTCCGCGATCCACTCCCGCCCTTTGTAGAGCAGAAGGAGCGGCGAGACCGATTCTCGTAATGCGGACGGAGTATTGTTTGATATCAGTGGGAGGGAGAGGAGAGCAATTTGAAAGGGACCAATTGGATGCATTTTTCTACGGGTTGTGTTCTAGGAATATTGCGATTGAAAGAGGGAAAGCCGGTGCCGAATGCATCGTTTTCATGCAGTAGAGCTGATTTTCGAGAGAGCGTATTAGTTTCAGTTTCGTTTTGTTCCCGTTGCAATACGATTAAAATTTAATTTTCAGCGATGTGAATGAGTTAACTACGAGGCAGCAGACGATCGGGAGGATTGTTTTTTTCTCCTCGGCTATTAAGAAGGGAAATGTTCGGGAGGGAGGGGGATGATGCCGGAGCCGCGCACGCGAGATTGGGAGATCGTTTTTCTTTTCATTCTTGCGCGGCTCCGCAGATCTGCGTATTTTCATAACGATACACACGCAATTCTGTTAATGCGGTGTTTTGAGGCTGAAAAACCGGTTTTACCCCGGTTTTCGGGAAAATGTTCAAAAATCCGTAAAATTCGGAAATCCGAGATGATGCCGGTCCCGAGCTTTACGGATAAGAGGTCCGTTACTGTACAAGTGGGGAGAGAAGAGGTCAAGAAAAGCCAGTTATTTATGGTTATGTAATTCTAAAAGTCTTTCAATAATATTTTTTCTTTAGATATATCTCCAGATTCTAAGACATTTTAACATAATTCAGACTTTCCTCCAGATTCTTAGATCTGAATCTGTCCAAGTTATGATAGAGTCTTAAACCTGCTAGTGTTTTAAAATGCCTATATAAGAGTTTTTACTCCTTTTTTACCTGTATTATCGATTTTGTGTTTACTTTGTTATTTTTAAAAGATAATTTATTAAGTAAATATTCATTTCTTTCAGAAGCCTGCTCTTGATTCTTCTAAACATTCAAAGAATCCAAAGCCACCTTGTAAGTTTTTTTTCTCAAGCTTTTACAGAGGTGTATAACTTTCTAATAGGGGTTTCTTTGTCTTAAAAACTTTAAGATTATGTTATAATGATGAATCTTGTACTGTGAAGTTAATATATTCAGAAATATTACAATTATAACACAAATGGTACAACTAATCATTAATGTTATTAGATCATTGAATAACATTCTTAATACAACTATTTGGCTGAAATAAAACAGTATAAAAACTAAAATTTGATGTACATTGTTTACTGCATATTTGATAAATGATGTAAGAAAGACAATAGTAGACAGCATAAATCAATATTGGGATATGCTGTTGATATTTAAGGAAGGGTAATTTTTGACTAAAACCAAAATTAGTAGAACAATATAGGTTCAAGTTTTTTGGTTGTGACCTGCAGGAGGGAAGAGTAAAAAAAAAACATTTGAAAATGGTGTGATGTTATTTGACTAATGATTCCTTTCAATGTTCTTTAGCAGCATCCAGTGAAAGTTCTGGAGGACTACCAAAGAAAAGAAAACGAAAGCCTAACTCAAAATATGTCTCCAAAGATTTGCTTCTGTCAAACGGGATGAATTCCCGAGTACAAGAACTGTTGGATGTGCAGAGAGACCTTAACATAATTAATGGAACTACAGTAAAAAGTGAAAACAATTTGCCTCCTCCAAAAAAGAAGTCAAAAGCTGAATGAAGTTAAAAAAGTAAAGATAGTTTTTTTTCTACTATGAATGTTTAGCATTTCATGTATGTATTATTCAATTCATGTAAGTTTTTGACTGCTAGGTTTTGTATTTTTACATAATTTTCATAAATACACATTCCCTGAAGGGTTTATTTAAAAAAATTTCCATTGAAAAACAGACCAGTGGTTTGTTCTCTCACTTCTCATCTTTGACATAAGAATAATCACTACTTCTGTGGAAAAAAAACCCATATATATCCCATAAATGCATTGAGTCAAAATCAGTATGTATGTATTAAATACAATTAAAAATTGCTTCAATAAATCCATGTGATATTTAAAATATATATAAGTAAATCTTAAAAGTTTTATTGAAAAAATATATTATGCTAAAAGCATTGTTTTCAGCTCATAGAAGAATATAACTGTCTTTCCCTTAGTACACCATTTATTTATTTTACTATAAAGAACCATTGATTGCTGACAGTCCCTTCTAGGGTAGATTGACCCAATTTTCTAAAGCTTAGGCAGCTTAACTTTGCATAAATAAATTTGTTATTTGGTTTAATTTTAATTGTATTTTTGTTAATACAACAACCTCAACTTTAAAATTCCTGTATTTAATTTTCATACATTAAAAAATACTTCACTTATAAACTAGCCCCATAGGAATCTGTTTTATGTCTTTGTCTCCGCTGTCTTTCAGTCACTGTCATTGAAGTATAGGTTAAACTCTTTTAACCCTTTCAGTCCTGACAGCCCCAAATTTTCTACATTAATTGATTTAAATTTTAAACTGTTTATGTTGAATTTCCACTGCCAATGTAATGGTTATCTGTAGTACAAAGTCACTATTATGAAAATTTGGAAATATGCAAGTTTTATATTTTGTTTGGGAAAGTTTTAATGAATTTCAAGACAGAAGTGTTTCTCTGGGCTATGGCCATGGCTAGAATATTCCAGGGATTTTTGTGTTTTGCAAGTGTAGTTCTTCCCTAAAGATGAAGAATTTATTTTGTGTTATTTCATAGTTTACTTAACTTGCTCTTGATGTGTGAGTAATGATCTTAAGGCTGCTGGGGTAATAGTTGAAGTTTTTAATCAAAGTTAATAATGCATGTTTTAATTTATGGGGGGCATGAGGTTAACTAGATATTTTCCCCAATGGTACCTTGAAAAATAAAGTTCTCTTAAGAATATTTTAAAACATAAGGAAGAGTACATTTTATTTTTCAAATGCAATGTGTATAAATTAACAATGTGTTCAGTTCATCTGTCTGAATTGCTGCTGAATTGCTGTCAATTGCTGAATCATTTCAAAATATGTACTAACTAACAGTTATGAATTAGAAGTCTGAGATCTATATAATTTAATTATTTATATAAACCTTAATATTTAGTATTTATTTGCACGTAGTTGTACTATTGATACATATGTTGTGATGTCACAACATTGATGACCAAGTTACTTTATATGAAAAGGCTTTATTTTGACAAACTACTTGACAGGTTTATTTTAAACTAATTTAATATATCAGGGAAAGGTTTGAATGAAAATTAGAGATTTAATTTGTTTAAATTACATTTTAAAACTTAAAAACTAAATTCATATTATTAACAGAACAATATTTAGTTTTTCTATGAAGAATATACTTGTTAAAGGATTTGCTATTTCATAAATTTGAAAATTAATTCAATTTGATAAGTTGTCTTGATATTCTTGCTATATGAAATGTATGAAATATTGTTTCTTGTAAATTTGGTGGCTTTTAAGCACTTGCCAGAACTTTTTTTTTTTGGAAATTCTATATTTTTAGGAGGAATTTTTATTCCACATTCCACTTTGTATCTTTTGTACTTGACCTTTTTTGAGGAACTTTTTTCATTGTACTTGTTCTATAATAAAGCAATATTATAGGAATAAAATTGCTACTATGTAGTTATTTCAAGTAGACTTTTGAGTCCTTTTACAGTGTAAGATTTTGGCTAATATGGATCTTTTCAACTTTGTTTTGTAAATTTGCTCATTCCAAATAAATAAAATTTATATTCAAGGAAGTCCAAAATAAATTTCAGCAGCTTAATCCTTTATTTCTTTAACATAGGACAGTCAAGAAGCTAAGTTTCCAAAGCAAACAATAAAAAGTCAAGAAATATTAATTTTGTTTAACCCTTAAAAGAATAAAATATTTAAAAAATAACAATTTATTACAGTTAAATTTATCTTTTTAAAAGTTGCAAACACAGCAGGCTGTTGCATTGAAACTAGCTTAACTCATTTAACTTCCCATTAGTGAGTTAAACTAAAGTACAATTTTATTTCTTGCTCTTTCTATTTCAGTTTTATAAGTAAAGGTTGAATCAATATATGTGTAGTTAAGAAATATTACAATATCATCCATTTTGATGAGGAATAAAAAAAACGAATAAACTACGGATGCAATTATTAATTTGTCTTGAATCATTCATTTTAAAGTTGTTATTTTTGGGATACTGTACTGTCGTTAAAAAGGTTTGTTTTGGTAAGATGAATTTTCCAGCATAAATTTTTTGTAAAGGAAACATGGGTTCTGGTTCTAAAGATAAAGATAAGCTTCCCCAAGCAGCACAAACGTTCAATATTCATCCAATTTCTGTCGTGTGGCTAAATTTTGTTTACTTCTAGTAGCAGTTACGTAAATTTGACATATGTGGTATGAGCTGTGCTACTAAGGTCCATAGCACAGCAGTGGACCAGAATGGGCAGGAAAGTTACTATACCAAAATACTAGTATAATTTGAAAATGTTTTATATTTTCCTTCAATTTTAAGTAAATATTCCAATGACATTCATTGTTTTCTAGAACAACAGAATTGGTATTTTTTGTTTCTGAAGTTCAATATTAGTAAAAATTTCTTAGCGATTCTGAATAGAGATTCAGCCTCTTTAGAAGTCAGTGACTAAAAACAATCAACAACCCTGAATAAAATAATTAAATCAAGAAAATATTTATTTCAATTTCTTGTGTGGGGTTGAATGGCCTTGGACCGTGTGCTATTAATATTAAATTAAATAACAGAACAACCCAATATTCAGGAAAGAAAACATTTTGTATTGAAATTATTGTTAATCTAAAAGAAAACCATAAGATTTATCAGTGAATAAAAGCTATTATTTTAACATTTTACTCTACCACAGCCCATTATATGAAGTCCAAGTATTTTTAGAAAAAAAAAATTAATACTAATAATAAAACTGTTGAGCAGTATTATGTAATCCACTGAACGTCTACGTTGATACATTGACTTTTCCTGTATTAGAGTATTCCATAGGAAAAATAGTTTTACAGAAGTTAATTCAAGTTGTCTTTCTTTTTTAACATTTTAATAAAACTCTGCTCAATAAGAGTTTTTCTGCTCTGTAATGATACTGGTGCTAGCAATGTTTTCAGAGCCCGACAAAGAAAAAAAAAAGGAAGCACTTAACCGTTATTTGTGCAATTTGCAATTAAAATGAACATTATGGGCTAAATTGCTAACGTACTGAAAGTACTAAGTTACTAAGGAACATATTATACTTTCCAAAAAGACTCAATTAGTAAAGTAATAATCAAAGTACTAAACAGTAATAAAAATGTAATTGTATCCAACAATTCCGTAGTACACATTAATATGTTGTAGGATTTGTCTAAAACCGCGATAAAAACAGTAAAAACTTCTAGTTTTACCGAGAAAAAGACAGACTAATTAAATTATAAAATGAAATATGGTCACGGTCAGTAATTCAGTTTAATTAATACCTATCCATTTGCTATAAATTGAAAATTAAGTTATATTTTTTGCTTAATTTCCACCACAAATGTGAAAAATAAAAATACCAAAATATCACGTAAAGACTAAGAAAGATAAAGCTAAAAGTTTAATATATTTGTGTCTAGCACCCAGTTCAAAGGGCTATATCTGCCTATAGGGGAGTAGTTATTTTTTCTTATTTAGTACCAACATGAGGTAAAAAGCTTGGAGATGAGAGTACAAAAAGTAATTTTGCCGTTTTTGCCCCCCTTTGTTACTTTTTAAAAACGGCTAATTTAACTTTGATCAGCCGTAATGAGTTTTGAGTTGGTAAGTTGTCTTTTCCTCTATAATTGTACTATGAAGGAAAAAGGAGTTCTACAGGGAAAGATGTACAGAGGTGAAGTAGAAATACGTATCATGAAAAATTGTGGCGGGAAAAGTAACTACACTGAAGACTGGTGGTTTTTCTACCGATCAAATTTCTGTTCGTGAGAGGCTAACTATTGTTTACGTCATGCAGTTATAGAAATCCTAGAATTAGGAATTTTCAAAAGCGTTATATTTTTCAGCATAACTTTTTTGATCTGTTATTATAGCTTTCTCGTTAAACCTTTCCTTTCTCATTATTATTAATGTAGTGAAAAATTTAGGTTTATAAAATTTCTAGCTATTCGAAGAAAATACGTGACAGTTTGATACATTTGTTTTTAACGAGTGATTTAGAGCATTGTAAATTAAAGTTTCGATAACTATAATAGTAAATTAAAAACAATAAGTGAGAAATTGACCAAAAAAGTAAATTTTATTAAAATGAGTTAAATAGTCTACACATTTTGATTGATTACATTTACTATAAACTGATACTTTTCAAGTGTCATCCTTTCTTAACGTTACTTTGCCTCCAGGTGTTGGGTTTGTACCACATTATGAATTCCTGACCAGGGTTTACTATTACATCCACAGGACCTAAAAAAAGATTTCTTCTGATAAGCATAATTTTAAGGTGATATTAATTCTTTACACAAACACACACTTTCTTTTTACGCACACACTCTGCTGTTATTTTAACCTTCTTTTAAAAAAATTAAAAAAATAATTAATTTTCAAAGAACGAATGCTTTACAGAATTTTAAAACTAAAACAAGACAAAACAATGAAAGGTCCCTTACTTGTCTCCAGGAGTGTTGGGGGTTCTTTTGAGCTGTCGGAGCGGACGTAAGAGAACCAGAAGATTCCCAACTCGGGGTCGTCCTCTTTTCCGAGCAGAGAACGAACGTACGGCTTGCCTTCTACCACCTGATACGACACGCTGCAACAGAATAAACAATTACGTTTGATTCAGTATAGTAGATTTTACTCAATGTTATTTGATATATGAGAATTTAATATAAGGATTCATACATTCACACATACATCATTCATTTATAATGGCAAAACTAGTTCATGGAATGTGGATTTGGTTAGCAATTTTTGGAAGTAACTGATAAGAACAGGGGTTATTATTCATTTTAAGGCATAGAAACTACCCATCAAAATTGACTCGACGTATAACAGCAGTTAATGGTTAAATATTAATTTTCCTCTTTCAAGGACCAATATTTTGCTCTACCACCGACAAAAATAACCTTACTTGTGCCTGTTGTCCAGCTTGGAAACCATCTCTATGACGTCATAGAAGGAGGTGTTTTTGCTCGACTGCACCCTCACCCTCCAGGTTCGTCCCAGGTCGACGTCACCCCCGATCCACACAGAGTACTGCACCAAGAACTTGTCACCCCCGGCTTCTTGAAGACGGGCCAGAGACTCCTCCTCTGGAATTAAAAAATCCGTTCGATTTTGTTTATGATTCACTTGACTAGTTTTTCTCAAACATTTCCGTACATTGATCTTCTGTTTGAGTTTTAATTTTGCTTTATACACCTCTTTCACAAGATTTCAATAATAATTATTTAGGAAGAATTAAGCCCTTTTGATAATGTTGAGGCATAATTAGAACTTTCCTAACATTCATGGTCTAAACACTCCATAGTCTTTTCTGCTCCCCTGAAGTGTCACCAGGGTAAACGAGAATTCGTTATTGAAAGAAATTTCTATTACTATGTATCTTTCAGATACTGACAAGTTTTTCTCATGCAACTACGAACTTTCATAGCCTCAGAATCTCTGTCCTATATCTCAGACTCATCAGTATTTAGTTAAATTAAAATCTTTATAGAAACAGAATGTTAAAATGCTCTTGATCGAACTTCGTACTTACAGTTGAAAGAGAGGCGTCTAATAGGTTGAAGGAAGACAGTTACTGAACGTAAGTTTAAACGCTTTTTTTAAGAAAGCCATAGATGAAACTATAACACAAGCAAATGATTCATACCATCAGCGATAAATAAATACACAAAAAAAAAAAATAACCATCGCATCAAGTATCTTTCAATCTGGAAGCATATATTGTTTTTAAAAAGCAGTTTTTAAATGGAAATATGTTATAACTGCATTTTGTAATACATAAATCTGAAGTACTTCTTCATTTGGATTGTGTGATAGAAAATAGACCATAATTTGTTACTTAATATGCATTTTAAGATTTCTTTCTTAAATTTTTAAGAACCCAATTGATAATTGTGTCTTTTGAGTTCCTACTATTAAAGAACATTAACTGATTACTAATAAAGAAAAGTGAAAGCAAAATTATTCCTACCTGTTTCTGTCGTTTTGGGGCAGTGTTTGTCGTTGATGTCCAAGAAACTCTTGTCGGCGATGGCGGGGAGGATGTAGAAGGAGTTTCGGATGGACCTCCCCCACGATCCGTCTCTACCTTGAGAGTTCACGAGGGCATCCATCGCGGAAGACAGGTTGAATTGGATGAAGTTGTTTTGATACTTCAGGGCCTAAGAAAGACACAGTCAGTGTTATTCCTAGGATTTTTTTGGGGGAGTAAAAATACTCCTCAACTTTTTTTAGGAGGAGTGAAATTGAATTATGAGGAGTGAAATACGGAAATAGCATGAACTACATATACAGAGACACGAAAACCGCAATCAAAATAAACAGAACAATAAATGAAAGAAAAATTACTATGGCTGTAAGAAAACACAATTAAAAAGTATGATAATTAGGGTGCCATGGCTTTTGGCTTTTTACAGAAGTCGGGTGAAAATGTTTCCGCTGATACCAGTTGGTGTTTTGAGTGGAAAATTATTATTTGTTGATTTCGGTGGGGCACACGGTTCATTTTTTAAGCTAAACTTTTGTGAAAAATTCAAAGAGTGAACATACTCCTGGCTAGTTTTTTTTAAAGAGTATTTCAGATTTTCAAGGAGTGAAATACTCTCTCTGAGGAGTTAAAAATATCTCTGGACACAGTATTAGTTATTATTTTCCCAGTCTTATACCAAAAAATTCCCTTTATTTAAATAGCTATAGAGCTATTGTTATTTATTGACATTTTTCTCAGTTGTGCGGTATATTTCTGAAAAAGTAATAAAGCCTTTTACCTATAAAATTGTAATTATAAAAA
The DNA here is from genome assembly GCA_963680715.1 of Tetragnatha montana. Taxonomy (NCBI): domain Eukaryota; kingdom Metazoa; phylum Arthropoda; class Arachnida; order Araneae; family Tetragnathidae; genus Tetragnatha; species Tetragnatha montana. The sequence goes on along the minus strand of OY796677.1, from coordinate 15,498,175 downwards.
TTATAGGAAACTTGGATGAATTTTAAAGCTTGAAAATACTCAATTCAAAAGAAAAGAGGACATTTCTCTGTACAGTATTTTTCGCATAACGTGACAAATTCATTCAATGCCGCAGTTACTTGTATGACAAGAGCGGTTGTAACAATATTGTCGACTGTTCCATTTGGGAATTGTTGCCATTTCAACGTGTCTTGCATGTCCTTAATTTTTCCCTTTTCTACTGGAATCTGAGAGGACAAACACTGCATGGTCAGAGTAGCGATCGCCTGAGTATCTAGAAGGCAAGGGTTTAAAAATCAAAGAGTTGCTCATTAATATGCAACTATCTGCCCTTTAGGGGCCGTTCAAATATTACGTAAGCATGTTTTGACCTCCTCCCCCTTGTCAGTTAAGATAAGCAAACCGCAATCCTCTTCATAATTACGTAAGAAAACTGCCCCCCCCCCCGAAAAGAATCAAAATGCTTGAAATCTTTTCCTAGTTTAATTTATTTTTGATTGAATTTTGAAATTATTTATGCAATAAACAAAAGATTTTTGAAAATGCAGCGTTTGTAACATCTTGCGTAAGTATCATTCATACCCCTCCCCCTTGTAAGGAAAAATAAGCAAAGAGCAAACCCCCTCCCTCTTAGGTGCTTACGTAATATTTGAACAGCCCCTTGTGAATTAAACTTGTAAGAGAGTACTTTCTAGGTATAAATATGTATTTCTATACAGGGTCATTCAAAATACTTGGACAAACATGATAGGGGGTGTAGAGTACCCTAAGACAATTCAGAATCACACCCTGGTTTGTCCGCGCTCTAGCTCCTCAGGATTGCTTTACCCTCCGCCCCCAAATCAGTGTCATTCTGAATAGTCTTAGGGTAGTCTACACCCCCTATCTTTTTTGCCAACGCGTTTAAATCACTGTATGCAGGGTGTAAAGTATAAATAAAGTATTCAGTAAAGTATATGTGTGTGGTTTTCTAAAAATCCTTTTATCGTAAACCAGATGTGACGTAATTTTCTCTGACTTTTTTTCTGTGTTCCCTGCAAAGAATATAGCTGTAGGATATGTTTTATTCAATTCCTATTAGTATTTATGAACAAATAGAAAGCAATTGTATTTTTAGCTTATACTGGAGATGGAGGGCCCATCATAGGGCTCAGGTGCTCCTAAATAAACCATTGTAATTATATATGAATATGTCTGTGCAGAGTTTCGGCGGACCTTGCTGATATTCCCTGTATAAAACAAGAAGAGCACACGGGCATTATGTGTTTGTAGTAGAGTAAAATAGTCTAATTGCAGACCACTTTTTTACCACTCTAATTGCAGACCACTTTTTCACCTTTTAAATTTACTACAGTAATCTATTCTAATATGAGTAACCCTCTGACACAATGGACTTGATTACCTTTCCAGAAAGGCCTGTGCTTGGAGTTGAAGGATACCGAGACCCTGTCGATGTCTCGAGCGGTGACACCTCCCCCTGCGTTGCACAGAGCCAGGATTTCAAAGGGGTTGGTGAAGGTCGAAGATTCATCCACCCTTTCACGAAGCTCGGACACCAGGTCACGATCGTAGAAGTCACGGGGATCCTCGCATGTGACGAGCAAAGCTTGAATGTACAGAGCTAGCTCCTGGCTGCGAACCGTCACGTTTCTATGGAGATAAGGTAATAATAGTTGTTGTAAGGTCTATATATGACCTCACAGCTTGGACGTGTGACGCCAAACATAGGGCGAAATCGGTGAATATGCAATGTTAAGTCTATGGAGCATAAAAACTTACTTTTGGGGTTAAACTCCGATGGGAATTGAAGGGTTTGGTGGATGAAGGAGCTATGTTACATTTGGGACAGATTCAATAATCGAGGTTTTCGCCAAATTTGGCAAGATCGGATCTCGCCAAGCTACGACTAATACTACCTACATCTAAATCCCTGCTGTGCTGGTAGAAGCCATTTTCACATTGAAATGGTTTTCGCCCAAATTTAGCGGCATTTGGCAAAAACCTCGATTACCGAATCTGTCCCAAATGTTACATAACCCCTTCATCTCCCAAGCCCTTCAATTGTAAGATTTTTGGTATCTAAAACATTTATATAAGAATCGAAGAGATACATAACTCGAGTAGTTAAGAAAGTAAGTTGTTATGCTCCATAGACTTGACATTGCAAATCCATCTATTTCGCCCTACATTTGACGTCACACGTCCGAGTTGCAAGGCCATCTATATAGAAGGCTTTTGTAGGGTACGGAGATTATTTTTCTCACTTTTTTAAACTCTTTGTAAACCATTACCATGAGTTCAAGTGAGTGAGACTCAAGTCCTACAAAATATTTGTTAACAAAAGAGGGAGAATCTCACATGGAAAATAAATTTAGCTGGCATTGTAGCTGGACTGGGAATGTAACAGGAACTGTAATGCTTCCAGCTATTGGGGATTTTAGCAAACATAAATGTTTTTATTTGCTGAAAATAATCTCGGATTGCCGAAGTGTAAAAAGTACATACTATAACGCTTTACAAGAGTTATCAATCATTCAATTTTTGTATTTTCCCCTTACATTTCTGTAAGTAGTAAGGCATTTCACTTTACGCTAAACTTAAAGAAATAAAACGAACTACTTTCTAATGGCAATAAACAATAGATAATGATGCGCTAAGGTTACGTAATTCTCAAATTTTATGAACAGGCATTAAAAATGTAGGTAAAGACACGACAGAAATCCCTTGCGTCAAACCTGGAAATCTGGGCGAGTATGTGAATGACGAGTCGATCCCTCAATTCAATGCCTGTGGCTCTCCCAGGGGAGAACAAGTCAGGGTCAGCCAGAAAGAGGCCCAGGATTGCTCTGGGCAACTCCAGGCTCCGTCTTCCCTTCACCTTATGCAGTAGCCAGCGCACGTTTCTTTCCCGAGAAGTATCCTCTGGGGATACTGTTGTGAAGACAAGGGCTGAAAAATGGATAAAAATTTTATTGTAGGAAGAATTTATTTTGACTTAGTATCTTATCCGATTACATTGTGATTTGAGTGTTAAAGCATATACAGCTTAGAATCGCCAAATGAGAGAAACCATGAACATAGATATTAATTTGGATATGTTTGCACGATAAGATGTTAAAAATATCCATTCAGCATGCATGCGCGCTGCGGAGAATGAAATAATTGAGTTTTTATCGGATATGACATACCATGTTCGAAAAACAAAAGTCTTAGATGTATTGATCTTTGGGAATTTTTTATCTACTCCACGCAAAGAATCTTTCTGGGCGGATTTGGTTGAAACACCCTGCTCTGATTAATTCACCGTTTCATAACGAAATGATAAAGTTCAACAATTTGCTGTCAGAGACAAAATCATTCAGCTTCGAAACAATAGTCGCATCTGGACTTCTGTTTAGTTGACCAATTTTGTCGCTGACCGCATCTGTCGTGACACCCATAAATGCGATTCCTAATCCCTTATTACCTGTAGTCGTCGGCGGTGTCGGAGTTGTGCGACAATTTTCTTCATCAGAATAGTCACCACAGTCATAAATACCGTCGCACCACCACACACCTGGAATACAACGTTTACTGTCTTCGCATTTTACCCAGTAATTTGGACATCTTATTCCTTCAACCTCATCTGAAAGAATAAAAGAATGTTATTTAGTGAACATTAATCAACTAAGAATTTGACATGAAATGTAGAACCAAAATAGATAATATATTTCACCTAATGAGTTTATTGATTTAAAGTCACTAACTAACTTTTTAAAACCCGACAGTTTGCTTTTCAATTAACTCTAATTTTCAGAGTATTAATTATAATATTTATTAATATTGAATACAAATTAGAAGGTTAAGGATTTAGATCACAATTACAATTTTACGTTGCTGTAAGTGTGTGTTGATAAGTTTTTTATTCTATCTTATTTCAGTTTTTGTTTCATCAGACTTGTTAAATAAGTATCTAAAAATAATAATACGAGACAAAATCAATGTCTATCATTGCTTACGAAATGGGCGTCGTTGGTAAGACTTAAAAATTACTTTAACTTTAAAAAGTTCGGAAATAGTGCAACAAAAAATTTTTGAATTCTAGATTTTTTAAGTTTTTTAAACATTTTTACCTGCTCTAAAAAGAAATTCAAGGATTTAGAAAAAGTAAAAAACGAATGTCATCCGAGCAAACGGGGTTAATATTTTTGTAAAAATATCTCTAAGCCATAAAACTTATTGTGAACAAAGTGTAAATAAAAAGCCTGGGATTGATTTCTCTCTCTGTGTAATAAAACATAACCTCTGCATTTTCCTTTCACGACTTACCGCAGTAGAATTCATCCGAATAATCTCCACAATCGTTTGACCTGTCACAAAAGGAACTTCTTTCAATGCATTTGCCAGAAGAACATTGGAATGTAGAAACGGGGCAAGATAAAGGGCTGTTTTGATTGCAAAATACCTCGTCTTCTCCCCGTTTGCAATATGGATAGCTATTGCAAATTTCCGAAAAATCAACGTACCTAGAAACTTCTGACTTACACCTCTTACCTGTAAATAAAAACTGTAGTTAAAACCAGTCAGTTGAAAAGTGGAACACCATAAAATATCCAAAAAAGATTATACAACTGTTACACATTTTCTGAGAACGAAACTTAGATTTTTCGTGTTGATCGTAACAAAATTGTAGCTTAAATTGACAGCTTAATGATAATTTTTGCTCAGTTTATAGAATAAAAGTGAGTACAGTAGAACCCCAATTATCCGAATCAATTGGAACCAGACTCCATGCGTATGATAAAAAATACGGATAGTTGGATTTTTCCGAAAAAAGTTCGTTTTAATTAATTACTGCATGTATGTTGAAAATGGAAGAAAAAACTATTTTTAAAGGAAGAGAGCATATTTAGTTAATTGAATGAAAAGGCAACATTTGGATCAATTCGGATAATCAGAGTTCGGATAATTGGAGTTCTACCTAATTTAATAACTGAGACAGACTGAATTTTAAAACAGAATTCCAGACTACCAAAAACAATTTTTATAAATACTTTGCGCTAGATACATTGAAATAAAGTTAGAGTTAAAGATACTCTCTTTAGTTCAACAAGCACTTTACAGCATTTAATATTCAATACCTCTAGTGACTACAAAGAAGTTTTATGTAGGTATTTAAAGAAAAGCATGTCTTATAAATACTCACTTTCTACTGATTCTAACGCCACAAAAATGAGCAAGAACACCCAGATTTTCATTTTAACTAATGGCAAGCGTCTGGTTTCGATTGTAACTCTATAGTTACAAACTTTATCTACAGGAAAGGACGTGGAAACAATTTCTTTATTTTTTCGGTCAGTTACACATAGAGGAAGTAATTAATTCTCATATCAGGCAACACAGTGTACAAACACGGCTTATAAGACCGACTCTCACTACGAAACGTTGAAACATTTTGTCGGTCTGTTTTGAAAGCAAAACGGAATAAATGTTATGTCTGCCGCAGCCGCAGACGAAACGTCTGGGATTTTATCATCATCTATTCTATTCGACCACGGCCTACTTGCCCGGAAAAGAACTTTTATTATTATCCTAACTCCGGCCGTGAAAGACTTCATTGTTGTAAAATGGAATAAAGAAACGGATTTTATAGGCCACTGTTAATTTTAATACTTAAAGAAGAGAAATTAACACCTACAGAGCTTAACCAAGCGCTCAGTAGACAGTCTGAAGGTATTTCCCAAAAGAATACCCTGTGCTACAACTAGACTGATGAATTAATTCCTTAAAAACCATTTATGTTTATATGATTGGAGGAGATAGGAGAATGTTTGGACAGAAAGAAATATATTTGTGATTGGAAGTATTATATCTTATTAAAATAAACGAATTAGAAATTACCTATTAAGTTAGAGAGTTACGAGTGTGTGACTCTTAATTTAATCGCTTATTTCAGAATCGTGTGAGACGCCAAATTTCTTGCTTTGGAGAAAAACGAAAATAAAAAAATCTTTAGCAACTTAGTACATTTTTCTGAAGGTGTTTAGTATTTTTTTATAAGTAGACCTCATTTGGATATTTTACAGACAAAAATAATATTTTTAATATTTTTATTCTCTGCATTTTTTTTTTGAAGTTTTTGTACGTGACAGGTTTTTGCAATACGCAGCCTGTTTTATAGTTTAACTCTCCTTTGTTTAAGTATTTGGTAATAACACTGCAAATATTGGTTTAGAATAATAAATACTTACCAAAAAACATTATACTATAGTTCTTATTTTTCTCTTTTAGTTAGTAGATGCACAACTACCTGTTTTTATAAATGTTTTCTACTTTACACTTTCAGAAATAGTAGTCTGTTATTTCAAAATGTTAGTATAGAAATCTTCTTAGTCAAATAGATAGTGTTTATATGTAATTTTGTGGAGAGTAAAACGATTTTGTTTTAAAGCCTTCAAGATAAGTTCAATATTCTGATCTGGGCCATAGATTCGATGCTCCCTGTAAATAAACTGATTCGTAGATCCAAAATTTCTGTGACATGGATATAATAAATACCCACAAGCACGGAAGTTTTGAATATATTACTGTCAAAACGTCCTTAATATTAGGATTCGTTCGCAAAATCTTTAAAAATAATGTTTTTACCATGCCCTGATGGATCAAACCTCAAAAGATCGTAGATCTTTTCGTAGATCCTTGTTTTCGTAGAAAAAGATCTTTTCCAATCGTAGATATACTGTTTGCATGCAATTAAATAAAAAAACAGCAGTTCGAAACAAGCTGCAGATGAGCCATCCTGTACGAAATTTCCTGCAGTTTAAGTGTAGAAACCAGTTAAGCAACATTGCTTGACTTATTTTTGCACTAAAGCTGACCCATAAGAAAACTCCACCTCTGTGTGAACAAATTACAACTAACTAGTAGATTATGATTTCTATGATTAGAGGTAGATAAATTTGAATTTCGGAGGGCAATTCTAAGGGGTTTTATGACAAGGAGAGATTATGATTTAAATTTCTTAAATATGAAACATGAGTAAAAAAATTAGTTTTCACTGAATGATTTAGTATGGAATAACTAGTACGTTGAATACTTAAAGGTATTAGAAATTAGTAGATGTTCTTAATAGTAGTTTTCTTATAAGATAATTGAAGTCCATTTTGTTTGTGCGTGGCAGGTACACTTAGAAAGATGATAATTTAAAATCTGAGTAAATTGATATTTTCATTTTGATAGGAAACGTTTTGTTTCAAACTTAATCAGCCGATTCTTTCAATTTTGAAATACCCTTGACGAAGCCACAAGGAGATACCGATCCGAAGGTCCTACGACTCAAAAGTATACTTCAGAGTTATATTTGCTTCAGTTCGTATTTATATACCCTATAATTTGACTCTTTCCATAAGTGGAGCGGAAGCTCGTCACCAGTGTACTCCCATCCAGAATACAGCTTGACTGGATTCGTGAGTTGCTGTTGAATCCGAGCTCTCGTGGCTAGGTGATACGCATGGAGTGCAGTTTGTTTGAATATCTCGTGCCGTGATGATGCGAAGCCGAGGGCTATAGCGAAACGCTGTGAACCCAACCACAGCGAAGAGGGTGGTATGGAGCTGTAAATGTTAGTGAAGGTCCATGCTCGTACACCTGGTCACCAATCTGGCAAAAAGCGAGCTGCAGGGAGATACTGATTCGAATGTCCTACGACTCAAAAGTATACTTTGGAAGTAAATTTGCTTCAGTCGGTATTTATACCTCATTTGACTTATCTGACTCTTTTAGAGATGAGTAAGCTCACCATACCCTCAATGATTTCGAAAAAAAAACCTGATAAGTTTCGGAAAATTAGATCTTACTAAATCGAAATAAAAACAAACAATTAGACCTGAAGTCTGGTATGGCTAAATCGTGATATAGGAAAGCAGTGTTTCCATAGTGGCTTTGCTATTGGGTCTAGCCTTTCGTTTTTCCCTTTATATGTTAATCCTCGAAAATCATATTTTGTACCATTTAAGTATTTTTCCTCAAACAAACTAGCCTTTAAGCCCAGTTTATAACCTTACAGTTGAGAGACGTTCAACAATGACAGAACACCGAAGATAAATTCTTCTGAGGTATTTAAAAAATTACAAATATTTCTAAAAATAAAGTTTAGAAACACATAACGAATTAAATAAAGAAACCCAGCTCTGCTGGTGCATATAAGGCTCTCGAAAAACCAAGTTATAAAGGCAAAGAAAGAGAAAGACAAGTAATGATGATAACTTTTATTTTGCTACCTGCAGAAAATATTAAAGAATTATGACATTCTTGAAAAATAAATTGACAATCAAAATTTAAAGGCTTGGAATTTAAGCTACAGCTTGAGAGACAGCTTGGGCAACCAATTGAGCAGATTGTCCAGAGGCACTGTAATTCACCTGTCCTACACTGGATGATGCAAGAATGTGAACTAATGCAGAGACAACTTCCAAAAGAGCTTGGACGAGGACATCACAACCTGACAAACCAGGACTGCTGTAGCTGATTTGAGAAACAAGGTTGCTGATCACACTTGAAAGAGCACCGGAATCAGCTCCTCCACTTGAAACGAGTGTGGATGCAGCAGAAGAGACTCGAGAGCTGGAGGAAGGTGAGGACAATCGGGAAGCGGCAGCATTGGCTGAAGATCCAGGTCCATATGATCCTGAAGATCCAGGTCCTTGTTGCCCTGGTCCTTGTTGTCCGGGTCCTTGAGATCCTGGTCCATATCCTCCTGGTCCACTAGCTGCTGCAGCGGCTGCTGCTGAAGCTCCTCCTGGTCCTTGAGGCCCATAAGGTCCTTGAGATCCTGGTCCTTGTTGTCCTGGTCCTTGTTGTCCCGGTCCTTGAGATCCTGGTCCATATCCTCCTGGTCCACTAGCTGCTGCAGCGGCTGCTGCTGAAGCTCCTCCTGGTCCTTGAGGTCCATAAGGTCCTTGAGATCCTGGTCCTTGTTGTCCTGGTCCTTGTTGCCCGGGTCCTTGAGATCCTGGTCCATATCCTCCTGGTCCACTAGCTGCTGCAGCGGCTGCTGCTGAAGCTCCTCCTGGTCCTTGAGGTCCATAAGGTCCTTGAGATCCTGGTCCTTGTTGTCCTGGTCCTTGTTGTCCGGGTCCTTGAGATCCTGGTCCATATCCTCCTGGTCCACTAGCTGCTGCAGCGGCTGCTGCTGAAGCTCCTCCTGGTCCTTGAGGTCCATAAGGTCCTTGAGATCCTGGTCCTTGTTGTCCTGGTCCTTGTTGTCCGGGTCCTTGAGATCCTGGTCCATATCCTCCTGGTCCACTAGCTGCTGCAGCGGCTGCTGCTGAAGCTCCTCCAGGTCCTTGAGGTCCATAAGGTCCTTGAGATCCTGGTCCTTGTTGTCCTGGTCCTTGTTGTCCGGGTCCTTGAGATCCTGGTCCATATCCTCCTGGTCCACTAGCTGCTGCAGCGGCTGCTTCTGAAGCTCCTCCTGGTCCTTGAGGTCCATAAGGTCCTTGAGATCCTGGTCCTTGTTGTCCTGGTCCTTGTTGCCCGGGTCCTTGAGATCCTGGTCCATATCCTCCGGGTCCACTAGCTGCTGCAGCGGCTGCTGCTGAAGCTCCTCCTGGTCCTTGAGGTCCATAAGGTCCTTGAGATCCTGGTCCTTGTTGTCCTGGTCCTTGTTGTCCGGGTCCTTGAGATCCTGGTCCATATCCTCCTGGTCCACTAGCTGCTGCAGCGGCTGCTGCTGAAGCTCCTCCTGGTCCTTGAGGTCCATAAGGTCCTTGAGATCCTGGTCCTTGTTGTCCGGGTCCTTGTTGCCCGGGTCCTTGAGATCCTGGTCCATATCCTCCGGGTCCACTAGCTGCTGCAGCGGCTGCTGCTGAAGCTCCTCCTGGTCCTTGAGGTCCATAAGGTCCTTGAGATCCTGGTCCTTGTTGTCCTGGTCCTTGTTGCCCGGGTCCTTGAGATCCTGGTCCATATCCTCCTGGTCCACTAGCTGCTGCAGCGGCTGCTGCTAAAGCTCCTCCTGGTCCTTGAGGTCCATAAGGTCCTTGAGATCCTGGTCCTTGTTGTCCTGGTCCTTGTTGTCCGGGTCCTTGAGATCCTGGTCCATATCCTCCTGGTCCACTAGCTGCTGCAGCGGCTGCTGCTGAAGCTCCTCCTGGTCCTTGAGGTCCATAAGGTCCTTGAGATCCTGGTCCTTGTTGTCCTGGTCCTTGTTGCCCGGGTCCTTGAGATCCTGGTCCATATCCTCCTGGTCCACTAGCTGCTGCAGCGGCTGCTGCTGAAGCTCCTCCTGGTCCTTGTTGTCCTGGTCCTTGTTGCCCGGGTCCTTGAGATCCTGGTCCATATCCTCCTGGTCCACTAGCTGCTGCAGAAGCTGCTGCTGAAGCTCCTCCTGGTCCTTGAGGTCCATAAGGTCCTTGAGATCCTGGTCCTTGTTGTCCGGGTCCTTGAGATCCTGGTCCATATCCTCCTGGTCCACTAGCTGCTGCAGCGGCTGCTGCTGAAGCTCCTCCTGGTCCTTGAGGTCCATAAGGTCCTTGAGATCCTGGACCTTGTTGTCCTGGTCCTTGTTGCCCGGGTCCTTGAGATCCTGGTCCATATCCTCCTGGTCCACTAGCTGCTGCAGCGGCTGCTGCTGAAGCTCCTCCTGGTCCTTGAGGTCCATAAGGTCCTTGAGATCCTGGTCCTTGTTGTCCTGGTCCTTGTTGTCCAGGTCCTTGAGATCCTGGTCCATATCCTCCTGGTCCACTAGCTGCTGCAGCGGCTGCTGCTGAAGCTCCTTCTGGTCCTTGAGGTCCATAAGGTCCTTGAGATCCTGGTCCTTGTTGTCCGGGTCCTTGAGATCCTGGTCCATATCCTCCTGGTCCACTAGCTGCTGCAGTGGCTGCTGCTGAAGCTCCTCCTGGTCCTTGAGGTCCATAAGGTCCTTGAGATCCAGGTCCTTGTTGTCCTGGCCCTTGTTGTCCGGGTCCTTGAGATCCTGGTCCATATCCTCCAGGTCCACTAGCTGCTGCAGCGGCTGCTGCTGAAGCTCCTCCTGGTCCTTGAGGTCCATAAGGTCCTTGAGATCCTGGTCCTTGTTGTCCTGGTCCTTGTTGCCCGGGTCCTTGAGATCCTGGTCCATACCCTCCTGGTCCACTAGCTGCTGCAGCGGCTGCTGCTGCTGATGCTCCTCCTGGTCCTTGGGGTCCATAAGGTCCTTGAGATCCTGGTCCTTGTTGCCCAGGTCCTTGAGACCCTGGTCCATATCCTCCAGGTCCACTAGCTGCTGCAGCGGCTGCTGCTGAAGCTCCTCCTGGTCCTTGAGGTCCATAAGGTCCTTGAGATCCTGGTCCTTGTTGTCCGGGTCCTTGAGATCCTGGTCCATATCCTCCTGGTCCACTAGCTGCTGCAGCGGCTGCTGCTGAAGCTCCTCCTGGTCCTTGAGGTCCATAAGGTCCTTGTCCTCCTGGGCCTTGTGATCCAGGTCCATATGGTCCTTGAGATCCTGGACCTTGAGATCCTGGTCCTTGTTGCCCGGGTCCTTGAGATCCTGGTCCATATCCTCCAGGTCCACTAGCTGCTGCAGTGGCTGATGCTGATGCTCCTCCTGGTCCTTGAGGTCCATAAGGTCCTTGGCCTCCTGGTCCTTGTGATCCAGGTCCATAAGGTCCTTGTGATCCTGGACCTTGAGATCCTGGTCCTTGTTGTCCGGGTCCTTGAGATCCTGGTCCTTGTTGTCCGGGTCCTTGAGATCCTGGTCCATATCCTCCAGGTCCACTAGCTGCTGCAGCGGCTGCTGCTGAAGCTCCTCCTGGTCCTTGAGGTCCATAAGGTCCTTGTCCTCCAGGTCCTTGTGATCCAGGTCCTTGTGATCCAGGTCCATATGGTCCTTGTGATCCTGGTCCTTGTTGTCCGGGTCCTTGGGATCCTGGTCCATATCCTCCAGGTCCACTAGCTACTGCAGCAGCGGCTGCTGCTGATGCTCCTCCTGGTCCTTGAGGTCCATAAGGTCCTTGTCCTCCTGGACCTTGAGATCCTGGTCCTTGTTGCCCGGGTCCTTGAGATCCTGGTCCATATCCTCCTGGTCCACTAGCTGCTGCAGTGGCTGATGCTGATGCTCCTCCTGGTCCTTGAGGTCCATAAGGTCCTTGGCCTCCTGGTCCTTGTGATCCAGGTCCATAAGGTCCTTGTGATCCTGGACCTTGAGATCCTGGTCCTTGTTGTCCGGGTCCTTGAGATCCTGGTCCTTGTTGTCCGGGTCCTTGAGATCCTGGTCCATATCCTCCAGGTCCACTAGCTGCTGCAGCGGCTGCTGCTGAAGCTCCTCCTGGTCCTTGAGGTCCATAAGGTCCTTGTCCTCCAGGTCCTTGTGATCCAGGTCCATATGGTCCTTGTGATCCTGGTCCTTGTTGTCCGGGACCTTGGGATCCTGGTCCATATCCTCCAGGTCCACTAGCTACTGCAGCAGCGGCTGCTGCTGATGCTCCTCCTGGTCCTTGAGGTCCATAAGGTCCTTGTCCTCCTGGTCCTTGTGATCCTGGTCCTTGTTGTCCGGGTCCTTGAGATCCTGGTCCATATCCTCCTGGTCCACTAGCAGCTGCAGCGGCTGCTGCTGAAGCTCCTCCTGGTCCTTGAGGTCCATAAGGTCCTTGTCCTCCTGGGCCTTGTGATCCAGGTCCATAAGGTCCTTGTGATCCTGGACCTTGAGATCCTGGTCCTTGTTGTCCGGGTCCTTGAGATCCTGGTCCATATCCTCCAGGTCCACTAGCTGCTGCAGCGGCTGCTGCTGAAGCTCCTCCTGGTCCTTGAGGTCCATAAGGTCCTTGAGATCCTGACCCTTGTTGTCCTGGTCCTTGAGATCCTGATCCATACCCTCCTGGTCCACTAGCAGCTGCAGCGGCGGCTGCTGAAGCTCCTCCTGGTCCTTGAGGTCCATAAGGTCCTTGTCTTCCTGGGCCTTGTGATCCAGGTCCATATGGTCCTTGTGATCCTGGACCTTGAGATCCTTGTCCTTGTTGCCCGGGTCCTTGAGATCCTGGTCCATATCCTCCAGGTCCACTAGCTGCTGCAGCGGCAGCTGCTGATGCTCCTCCTGGTCCTTGAGGTCCATAAGGTCCTTGTCCTCCTGGGCCTTGTGATCCAGGTCCATATGGTCCTTGAGATCCTGGACCTTGAGATCCTGGTCCTTGTTGCCCGGGTCCTTGAGATCCTGGTCCATATCCTCCAGGTCCACTAGCTGATGCAGCGGCTGCTGCTGAAGCTCCTCCTGGTCCTTGAGGTCCATAAGGTCCTTGAGATCCTGGTCCTTGTTGCCCGGGTCCTTGAGATCCTGGTCCATACCCTCCTGGTCCACTAGCAGCTGCAGCGGCGGCTGCTGAAGCTCCTCCTGGTCCTTGAGGTCCATAAGGTCCTTGTCCTCCTGGGCCTTGTGATCCAGGTCCATATGGTCCTTGTGATCCTGGACCTTGAGATCCTGGTCCTTGTTGCCCGGGTCCTTGAGATCCTGGTCCATATCCTCCAGGTCCACTAGCTGCTGCAGCGGCTGATGCTGATGCTCCTCCTGGTCCTTGAGGTCCATAAGGTCCTTGTCCTCCTGGTCCTTGTGATCCTGGACCTTGTGATCCAGGTCCGTATGGTCCTTGTGATCCTGGACCTTGAGATCCTGGTCCTTGTTGTCCTGGTCCTTGAGATCCTGGTCCATATCCTCCAGGTCCACTAGCTGCTGCAGCGGCTGCTGCTGAAGCTCCTCCTGGTCCTTGAGGTCCATAAGGTCCTTGTGATCCTGGCCCTTGTTGTCCTGGTCCTTGTTGTCCGGGTCCTTGAGATCCTGGTCCATATCCTCCTGGTCCACTAGCTGCTGCAGCGGCTGCTGCTGAAGCTCCTCCTGGTCCTTGAGGTCCATAAGGTCCTTGTCCTCCTGGGCCTTGTGATCCAGGTCCATATGGTCCTTGAGATCCTGGACCTTGAGATCCTGGTCCTTGTTGCCCGGGTCCTTGAGATCCTGGTCCATATCCTCCAGGTCCACTAGCTGCTGCAGCGGCTGCTGCTGAAGCTCCTCCTGGTCCTTGAGGTCCATAAGGTCCTTGTCGTCCTGGGCCTTGTGATCCAGGTCCATATGGTCCTTGAGATCCTGGTCCTTGTTGTCCTGGTCCTTGAGCTCCTGGTCCATATCCTCCAGGTCCACTAGCTGCTGCAGCGGCTGCTGCTGAAGTTCCTCCTGGTCCTTGAGGTCCATAAGGTCCTTGTTGTCCTGGTCCTTGTTGTCCGGGTCCTTGAGATCCTGGTCCATATCCTGCAGGTCCACTAGCTGCTGCAGCGGCTGCTGCTGAAGCTCCTCCTTGTCCTTGAGGTCCATAAGGTCCTTGTCCTCCTGGGCCTTGTGATCCAGGTCCATATGGTCCTTGTGATCCTGGACCTTGAGATCCTGGTCCTTGTTGCCCGGGTCCTTGAGATCCTGGTCCATATCCTCCAGGTCCAGTAGCTGCTGCAGCGGCTGCTGCTGATGCTCCTCCTGGTCCTTGAAGTCCATAAGGTCCCTGTCCTCCTGGGCCTTGTGATCCAGGTCCATATGGTCCTTGTGATCCTGGACCTTGAGATCCTGGTCCTTGTTGCCCGGGTCCTTGAGATCCTGGTCCATATCCTCCAGGTCCACTAGCTGCTGCAGCGGCTACTGCTGATGCTCCTCCTGGTCCTTGAGGTCCATAAGGTCCTTGTCCTTGTGATCCTGGTCCGTATGGTCCTTGTGATCCTGGACCTTGTGATCCAGGTCCGTATGGTCCTTGTGATCCTGGACCTTGAGATCCTGGTCCTTGTTGTCCTGGTCCTTGAGATCCTGGTCCATATCCTCCAGGTCCACTAGCTGCTGCAGCGGCTGCTGCTGAAGCTCCTCCTGGTCCTTGAGGTCCATAAGGTCCTTGAGATCCTGGTCCTTGTTGTCCGGGTCCTTGAGATCCTGGTCCATATCCTCCAGGTCCACTAGCTGCTGCAGCGGCTGCGGCTGAAGCTCCTCCTGGTCCTTGAGGTCCATAAGGTCCTTGCCCTCCTGGTCCTTGTGATCTAGGTCCGGATGGTCCTTGGGATCCTGGTCCTTGTTGTCCGGGTCCCTGAGGACCTGGTCCAGTAGAAGTAGAAGTTGCTACAGAAACTGAATAGCCGGATGGCCCTTGAGGTCCATAAGGTCCTTGTGATCCAGGTCCGTATGGTCCTTGTGATCCAGGTCCTTGTTGTCCTGGTCCTTGTTGTCCTGGTCCTTGTTGTCCTGGTCCTTGTTGTCCTGGTCCTTGTTGTCCTGGTCCTTGTTGTCCTGGTCCTTGTTGTCCGGGTCCTTGAGGACCTGGTCCAGTCGAAGTGGAAGTTGCTACAGAAACTGAATAGCCGGATGGCCCTTGAGGTCCATAAGGTCCTTGTCCTCCTGGTCCTTGTGATCCAGGTCCGTATGGTCCTTGTGATCCAGGTCCTTGTTGCCGGGGTCCTTGTTGTCCGGGTCCTTGAGGACCTGGTCCAGTAGAAGTGGAAGTTGCTACAGAAACTGAATACCCGGATGGTCCTTGAGGTCCGTAACTTCCAGGTCCTTGTGGACCTGGGCCAGAAGGTCCTTGTTGTTGTGGTCCTTGTGGACCTGTGCCTGAAGGTCCTTGTTGAGGTGCTTGTTGTTGTGGTCCTTGTCCTATGGGTCCTTGCCCATATCCTGCACTGCCTGTAGTGCTGACTGAAACTTGGTAAGAGGCTCCTGATGGACCATAGCTTTGTGCTTGACCACCGCTTGATGATGGACCTTGCCCGTATCCACCGCTTGCAGAGGCGCTTGCGCTACCACCACTTCCTCCGCCGTAGGACACATCGTTCACATTCTGTTGAGCAAACATGGTGATGAGACTTTTTATCTCGTTGACGAACTGTACGTTGACTGCACCAGTTGTTTGCAAGAATGCTGTGCTGAGAGCGTCAGCAATGGCGTTCGTCTTTACTGCGATGCTCTGTCCTCCTTGCTCTGCCACGGCGATTTCAGCCACGGAAGAAGCAAAGGCCATGTTGAGCGCTTGCAGTTTCGACTTGGAGCTCTTGTTGCTTCTGGCCATCTTCTCCATCGCTCCCATGAGAGTGTCTCCAATGGAAGACATGTCGTCTAACTGTTCAGCTGTGAAAGCTCCGCTTCTTGAAACGGCGCCGAGGAAACTTGAGATAAAAGATTCAGCTAACTGAGGACTCGACCATGGGTTGTTGGCTTGCGCCAGAGCTAGAAAGCTCTGGGTGCAAAGCACGACCAAGAACGATAGAGCTAGTCTGTTTTTAAAACTCATATCGATCGGAGTTCTTCGACTGAATGCCTTTTCGTTCCATCCTCTGGTCTTTTATACACTTGGATATCTTGACAAGGACCAGGTTGTTAAACAAAAACCTGACCTAAATTCCTTTCTTTGCAATCACGGAATGACGCATGCATCTTAAGTGCATGGAAATCACTTGTGGCGTGATGTTTTTGATAACTACGCTCCTTCTGAATCACGGACACCTGAGCAGTTATTTTTTTTGAAATATTTTTAGAACTGATCTTGCATAAGACAGAGAAGTGGAATCGTAAGACTAATTCATACATATGTGTTAATTAAAAAAGCGTTTATAATTTTTGTTTGAAAATTGTATTTTATAACTCCACAAAACATGTAGAGTGAAATGTGGTATTGATTAAAAATATTACATGAAAAAATATCTTGAAACTTTATAAGTAGAAGTAAAATGTATTAGTATGAAAGCTCTTTGCGTGCGAATTCTTACCTAATGAGAAAGATTTATACTTAAAAAATTCTTGAGTTTTATAATTTCCTATTCAGAACCTAAAATTTGGCCGGTTAACAGATGCAAATGAGTTGCTTTTACTAACCCATTTAGTACTAGCGTTACCATATGGTAGAAATAATACTATGATTTGAAGTTACAGTGATAAAAATTAAAAGAATATGCGAGATTTTAGGGTTTTTTTATACTATATTACCTAGATTTTGTAAGAGTATCGAGATTATACTGTATGTATGATGCATAACTTTATATTTTTTAGATTGAAAACACCTTTTTATAAGAAAAAACGTATTTAATCAAATATTTGTTTTTTAATCCATTAACGCTCAAGTCTTGATATTTTTCCAATGTTGGAAATTAAGATAACATTGTGAGGTGTTTCTTTTAGATTAATTTTAACTACTTGAGAATTTTGAGATTTTATCTTTCTTAATAAGAATACTACTCATACTCATATTATAGTATAATGCTTTTTTACGGTAATATTTTAACAATTTTCAGCTTTTTTAAAAATTTCTTCTGAAGTAATTTTAACTCCCGTTTACTTCTGGATAGCTAAAAAAATAGCAGAAAGATATATTCAATATGCTTTATTTCACTTTTATGGTACGACTGCAAAATTTTTGAAATTTGCCCCTTGTGTTTTATCTCATTTTGAAACCCTTCGGGGACATCCAAAGGGAACTTTGTCGGACCAGGAGGATAAGGAAGAATAATTTTGTTTTTAGGGATACCCTTGTTATCTCTAAAACTCGTTTTCTCGAATTTTTCCGGGTCTTCGAGATATTGAGGTTATACTGCAGTACATATTATTTTTCTTCGGAAGTCAATAAATCCAGTACATGATTACCCTTCTTGGGGACACTATAAAAAACGACTACAGCTATCCCACATTCCCTTTCCAAATTTTATACAGGTAATCTCTTAGGTAGGCTTACCATATTTTCTTGAGCTCAACCCAGGACACTTTGTCTATGTCGACCTATCGGTCCATCAAAGATTAAATAAACCCCCAAACTAAAAAAAAAATTAAACATTTAAACTGAAATAACATACTTTATTTAATCATTTAGACTTTTCACTTCACATCACTTTTTTAAAAAATTCTTTGTTAGATTTAATTAAGTCATGAAATTCACAACGATTAAGTTCAGAGCTGCCCCTTTCAGCAGCCTAAATATGAGTTAAGTGAAGCCGTGGAAGTAGGTAAAAAAATGCAGTTTCGAAAATTCTTATCGAAAATTTCACAAAAAATTTTGTCCAGTCTTAAAATTACGAAAACCCAGGACATTTTGGGTCCCAGGACAGCCTCCGAAACCCAGGACTGCCCTGGATAAACCAGGACGTATGGTAAGCCTATCTTTAGGGAACCCCATTGAAGTTAAGCCCTTTGAAATGTAAAACATAGTCTATTATTAGAAGTGTTGCCTTGGAGACAGTTTCAAACGCATCTTATACCGGTATCGTGACCTGACCACCACCTGGTATGGAAATATCCCTTGGTTCCAGTCGGTGTCATGATTAGAACAAACACAGGCGTGTTTTTTCGAAAACAAGTTGCTGTCTCAGCTGTGGAGTCACTTTCGGCTGCCATCGGTTGCAACTTTTTAGCCAAAGATTGTTTCACACTCTGCCTCCGACGCTCAAGGGGAGAGGACGAACTAGGTAAGTATGGGTAAGTTATGCACGTTCCCTAATGCTGTGACTGTATCCCCTTAAAGCCTGAACCAAATCGCCAACTAGAGTATATTTTTTTCCCGAAGAGAAAACGTATTCTCATTATGAAATTAAGCATTGAAACCATTTTCTTGTAGTTTAATAATGTCTAAACACTTAAAATTCTTATGAGGAAAACTCCTTGAATTATTTAAAAAACGGAAGCGAATTGTTAGATTTAATTAGCTTGGCTTTCATAATTTTCCGAAAAGTACGAAGGATTAATTATACCAGACCTAGCCGCTCCAAATTTCCCATTGGATTCAATGGTAATCTAGGGCGACTTGGACTGAAAATGTTCACAATTAATAAATCTAGCAAAATATTTATCTTTATTATCTGGGGATCGAATAAAAAAAGAAGACACTAATCATCTTTAAAACCTAGACAAGCCAACAAGCTCCGTTGGCTAACGTGGTCCCGTTTAAATATAGATAAGATAGCAGGAATAAACGCGATGTTGAAGTGTTAACCACTAATTTTTTTGTTTAAATAGTGTATATTGTGTGATTTTTGACACACTTAAAAAATTCTGAATTCGGGAAAGTAGAATTTTCTACGTTTTTAGCAATTGCGGAAAAAAATTTCAACTTTAAAAATTTGCTGCTTACTAAGATTCACCACCGTAGGTTATCGCCTATTAAAATAATTATTACTAAAAAAAATTTTTATTAATGTTAATTTTCAAAAAGAAGGAGGTTATCAATTCGTCAAATATAAATATTGAACGTTCTACTTGACCGATTTGGACGCGGTTTTTTTTTATTAGGTTGGGAATGTTTTCAAGTTGGTCCCATTTTTATTAAAACGCCCTCTATCGGATACCATAGCAGTCTCCACTAGTCTAAGTTAATGTCTGAAAAAAAATTAATACCTTAAGTAAAGAAGAGGTGGGTCCCGTTAGATTCCGTTGATAAAAAGTGGGACGCGATGTGCAAAAGTTTGAGAACCTGTTTTACCCAATACCCTGACAGCCCTAGGATTTAGGAAATCGTCGTAACCTTGTTGTATTTATTTAGTTTTTTTAAATTTGGGAGGATAAAAAGGAGAAGTTTGGGGGTTCTCCCAAAAGTTTTTTTGAAAATTAATCCTTAAAAATAAAATTTCAACTCATTTTTGAACGTTTTAGGTCTTTTTCGGGGATACACGCTTTCTTGTTAAGCTACTGAATTTCCTGAAAATGGGTTATCGGTACTGATGTCAGGATTAATTAATAATGTAATTTTAATGGTTATAAAACACGTAATAACAAACTTCTACTACTGCGCACGCTTCAACTGTCGTAACATTAACCACTTCGATTCTTTTACTGTGGGCTACTTATTCGAAATTACGGTAAATACGCAAGTATTGGAACTATTAAATACTATTTTACCTCCAATTTGAAACTTTCTAATTTGGTGTTATCCCTCAATCATTGCTACACATTTTTTTAATAAACGAGAAAATTAAAAGGACATTTTTTTATCAATCAATCAATAAAATTTATTATTATTATTTTACTGGTAATACAGAAAGAACAAAAAAAAAAAAAAAGTTGTGATTCGCCAGGAAGGAAAAAAAACCCCGTTTTGATGAAAAAAATTTAGAAACTATATTATATAAGAAGGACAATAGATAGATAAAAAAATTACAATGAAGTAGAAAAAAAACAATATAAAATAAACGTAAAAAAAATTAAATTAACAATAATAGTACACTTAATTTGATTAGGATAAAGAAAACAATGGCACAACAAGGTATTAAAACGCTTCTACATTTAAATAATAATAAAAAAAGTCACTAATAAATTTGAATAAATATCATTTGAAAATATTAGAAGTTGGAAACGGTCTAAAACTCAATAGGTAAATAATTAATTAATTTTGGAGCGAGAGAGAAAAACTATTTTTTTTCTGAGGATTTCTTTATGGAAACGGGGAATATTGTAAACAAATGTGGGTCTTCATTTAAATTAGTTTTCAATATAAAGGATTGTGTTTAAGTTCTAGAGAAGGAACTCAAGTTCCATATATTATTCCTGATATCGCCAGTCTTTACTTTATGTAGCCTGTATCTAGTTTCATATAAAGTCATAAGTAAAAATGACCTTATATAAATATAATTCATAGTGAAGTTCATTGGTAAGATTCCGTGGATTTCCACAAAGTAAGAACTTTGGTCGAATCAATAACTAAACCGAGACTCATCTGTTTAGTAGACAGTCTCTACGTTTTTAGTTATATCTAAATGCAAATTTTATGCTAACAAAGGTACTACAAATACTAAAAGGCAGTCATTCAGTGCAGTAAAAAAGCTATAAACGTAATTTTTTCACCTGCATCACATAATCAAAGGTAGATATTATTTCAGAGTACGCCATAAAAGGTAAGTATCAACATTTGTTTCATCAGCCTCAGATAAGTACAGATCGTAAACCTAAAGGCATGACTTGTATGCTTTTATTTGATATTGTCTACTTTTTTTACGTAGTATGTGTGAAAAGAATATTGTTTCTTCCATGATTGCGTGACTTTTCTAATAGTTCAATTAATTTTGAAGTTAATTCGAATTTGTAATCAAGTGCGTTTACTAGATATTGCAATTTTTCTAGGTTTAGCTAAGATTTAGTTTTTTTGTGACCTGTTCACAAAAACTACAAAAATCCAATTCTCGCATGAAATAGTGGTCATCAAAAGCTCAAAAAGAAGGTAAAACTTTGATTCGCACAGTCTTAAAAGAATAATTAGTGCTAAAGAATCAGTATTTCCAGACTTAAAACATTTTAAGAACTAATTTAAACATTATTATAATAATGAGCCATTTTATTTATAAAATGAAGGTAGCCTCTCAAAAAAATTGAGGAGGTACAGAAATATAGTATTTAAAGAAATGCATTTCAAATTAAATAAAATTTAAGAACTGAATAATACAAATGCAACTATAGTTTTTATAACTTCTGTTGATTATTTACCAATGAGGCCACACTTAAAAACAAGATTGTGTTATCCTTAAAGCGTCTATGATGATAAAAATATTTTTTTTTCAATCAGGTATGGGTAAATTTTTGTATAGGAAAAGGTATATTAGAAAAATACTTCCATTTATATTCTGTTTTGTGCAAGTTTTATTGTAAAAAACAGATTGTACAAAAAGGAGAACTACAGAGAAATTCAAAATAAAATAAAGTTATTTTGAGTAATAAATTTTATTATAATCATTTGATGGTTTTATGAGATTTTACGATTTGATTGATGATAAAATATCAAGTGTATAACATGCAAAAAATTGTCAAAAAGTTTTTTACTTGAAAATTTTTTTAGTTTTATGGTGACTTTTTTTCACAGCGTGAAATCGCCAAAAAAAAAAAAATTAAGGAATCAATTCAGTGAAAATTTTTCTTCTGTTGACTGCACAACTTGCGAGACTCGATGTTCTTTTTCGTGGAACAACTAAAAATAACGATTATATCACAGCACTTACATAAGCAGGAAAATTACCATTTCTAACTACACGCACTTTACGTAACGAAAGAACTTAGCTCGAGTTTACTTATGCTAATACCGAAGCAGGTGTGAGTGTCGCAGCCATGGAAAAACACATATTGGATAACAAGTTGCACTCTACGAGAGTCGAAAATGGATTTCAGAAGTGGTAGAAAACCATGTGGAACACGAATTGACCAGGTGTTTCATGTTTAGTTTGATGATGTATCATTTTTCACTTTACATGTGC
The DNA here is from genome assembly GCA_963680715.1 of Tetragnatha montana. Taxonomy (NCBI): domain Eukaryota; kingdom Metazoa; phylum Arthropoda; class Arachnida; order Araneae; family Tetragnathidae; genus Tetragnatha; species Tetragnatha montana. The sequence continues at coordinate 15,475,996 of OY796677.1, read as the reverse complement.
TGAATATGTTAAGAATTGAGATATTCATTCAGATTAATTCGTAGCTTTAAAAATTTATTAGGAAATTGCCACGGATTTTTCATTTTGAAATATTTTTTAGCAACATACTTACCAGGTTACTGTATACAGACATTGCACTTTCCAGCTGGTTATCATAAACTGCAATTCATTTTGAATCGAGGTGTTAAGATGCTAGGCCCTTATTATAAGCAACTCATATTGACTTCTCATATAAATATTTGAGTTAAGATTGTTTTCCATTTCAATCCAATTATAAATAAATAAAACCCATTATAAATTAAGAATCTAATCATTTAGTATTTCTTTTAATTTATCAAAATAACTTAACTTACTTAAAATTAAACAATGTGTTTAAGAAATTATTCAACTTTTAATCGTTAGTTGTGTTAATGTTCTGCAGTGTAGAGATTATGTATGGATATTACTATAGTACTATACAAGATACCGGGGTTAGTTAACATAGGTTGTTTTAAAGTATAAATCTTTTTTTTTTGTAATACTAACTAAGAGATAATCTGTTTAATGCCGTGGATTGGTTAACCTTTGAGATACCCTATGGGGTGAGTTGGCATAAGTTAATTTGTTTTTTAATATTTTGATAAAACAAGGCGATTTTTGGAGGGAAATTTTATTTATTATATTTTTTTATTTCATATTAACATGCCGTATTTTTGGAGGGTTTAATTATTTATCATTTCCACAAGAGATCTTGTCGTCCTTCTTGATTCCTCTACATAGCTTTTTAATTCACCTTTTCTGAAAGAAACATATTTTCAGCCACTTTTGATATTGATGTCACTGTAACAGCTATGCCAGCTGACCCAGTAGCAAACTGTGCCAACCAGCCCTATGGTGATATCTAAAACAAAATTGATTCTAGACAATCACAAATATTTTTTTAAACTTAAGGTTAATAATGCATGCATAAACCGCAGTAAGCCCCTCTTTCTAAAATTTTCATCAGTAATGCTTTAATTCAATCTACGATTAATTACGATTAAAAAAAACTTATGGAAAAAGTTTACTCATTAGTGAGAAAAACAAAACAATTAAATAGGAGTCTTTCCTTTATAAAGCTTTGAAATAGACTGAAGTTTCAGTTGAGAGTGTGCAACCCTTTATGCACTTCTATTCTCCACCAAAATTCTACCAAAATTGAGGAGGTGGCGATAGATGGTGGCGTCATCTATCATCCGAGGCTTAAGTCGGACTCCTGCCATTTCATGGGCCTCACTTTCTCAGGAGCCGCACCCCCTTTGCCTTAAATCCTATCCGCTTTGCGGATGGAGCTTGGATATTCCAAGTGGCATAAGACAAAGACAACAACGACCAAAATTCTATAGTGCTCTAGCTCCCTTGTGGCAAAAATAAAGGTAATAGAATGCCAATTAGTCCTGAATGCCCCGAATGTTTTAAAAGTTTTTTTTTTATAAAAAAAATCATTAAAATAATTTTTTTCGTGGACATAGTCAAACTTTATATCACATTAAACCTTGTAATATTATCTTTAAAACGAAAGGTGAAAGATTTTTCGGGGGAAAATAGAACTGGAGTTATGTAAGATTAAAGAGCAAAGAATTGGATTTTCTTCCTTTAAAAAAATAATAAAAAAAAATTACTAAGAAAATGGAATGGTAAAAAACATTTTTTCATGTATGTCATAGGAGAGAACAATTTCCAAAAGTTTCATAGATATCTGAGAGAGCCTTGTTGATTTCATATGGAATGACTCAAAAGGATGCAGCTCCGCATACTAACTGATGTTAAGGAAAAAACAGTTCTACAGGAACTTTCGGTCCATGCGGGGAAAACTAACTACAGTGAAGATGATTTCGTTACCTTTTACATGCAAGTAAAAGTAAGGCAATTAAATAATACTTTAATAATAGGGATAAAAAAATAGCATGCAAGTAAGCATGCTATTTTTGCATCTCTAGTAAAAATTCCCGTAGTTTGTGGGAAAAGTTAAAAATTTAAATCCCCAATTAGGCAAAGTTGGGTTCTATTGCTCCATGTTTAAGCCCAAAAGGGTTGAATTCCTCGGTAAGTTATAAAAAATTATGAAAAAAAAAAAACCCAAGCACTATATTTTAAAAATTCATGAAAGTTCGAGAAACGGATAGTGGTGTTAAATTCCCTCGGTTACCGGGATTTTTTCTAACGATAAGTGTAAAAATGGAAGTTCCTTAAAATGTGAGGAGATGGCACCATGTGCGACTTTGGTGAAGTAAAGAAAAAGATACACGAATGGGTAGCCTCAACTTATGAAACAATGTATAACATCAATGTAGAAAGGATAATTTTTAAAATATTTAGTAGGGACCTGTATAGTTTTGTTTCTGCTTCGAAAACGGTTGTTAATAGTCTAATCTCTAATTCATTAGTAAATTGAATACCCCCATTTTACTATTAGTTAGTTTAATGCAATTTGAACGTTAAAAATGGCATATATAATAAAAATATACAGCTTTGGTTTGTTTTTAAGTTACTATCTTTCTTTACCTAATTCCTATATGAAAGTTATATTTTGATCTGAATGATGTTTGTATTAAACACATTTTATAGTGGATTTTAATAGGTAATCCACCTAAAGAAGTGCCAAAAATTGTCCACTTGCTTATAGTTTGAAACTGTATAGTAAAAATATTATTCTCCAAATAAAAGAATATATATCTTATTTGGTAAAATAGTTATAGCTTAGCAATGGGGGCAACCTTTTTGAATCTGCGGACCGAACTCATAAATTGTAATCACGTGGAGAGCCAGGGGCGTAACTTAAGTTTTTGGTTCGGGGGGGGGAAATACTTTTGTTTTAGGAGGATTGACTCGACGTCATGATATAAAAAATTAATAAAATTCAATAAGACAAAAACTTTGAATTTTCTTTTCTGAAGCAAAAAACTACTTGCATACTTTTATTAACTAATTTTAAATGGATTTCAGCTTTTTGTTTAATTATTCCATTACGTTAATTTCAATTAGTTTTATTTATGATAATTTTTAACGAGAGAAATCTATTTCAACATCTCGTTAATTTATTTAGTTAAGTTTGTTTTCCCTGGGCCCACAGGGGGTTAAAGAGTTTTCAAGTTTGTGGGCCTGGCGGCCTGGCGCAGTCAAAAATTATAGAAATTATTCAAAATTTCACATGAAGGATTCTTGCTAAAGTATCTTAAAAAACAGATAAATTTTTGGTATAAGAATTTTAAGGGCGTAAAAATCTTCTTTCTGAAATTAAACTCTCCTTACCATGTTCACCAGTAAACTAATATAAATAAAATAATTATGTTAGGAATATCTCACTTGCTCGGGTTTCAAAGAAAACAAAATGTAGTTCATGTGGATCGTCTTTATCACGAAAAGGTAAGTTCTTTTTTTAGTTTTAATAATACGCAGGATTCGACATTCCAAAAACGCTCTGCATAAAAGTGAAAAATCGAAAGAGATTTAACAAATCATATTTTGAATATTTGAACCACACCAAATTATCTTAAAGATTCAATTTAAACACATTTTCTCAACTTACAAAACTCTGCGCCAGAAGTCGGTTTGGCTACTGGCCTTGTCAGGCATATGAATTTGATTTCACCATAGGAATATGTGTGCTATAATTAAACTCCGTTATAGCTATTCTCAAAAAACGCAGTCTAATATTTGAACTATTTACTTACCGTTTAAATTTTAAAAATCTTAACGTACAAAATTATAACCTAAAAAGCCATCAATAATCAGTTTCTTTCTTTTAAAACAGTGAAATTGCATATATAAGAAAATCTCAATCGGATCATTAAAGTAATTTAAAGAATCAAAGTAAACCCAAATTGTGAGATCAAGCATTACAAGCAGATTTTAAAATCCAATCTACATCAATTTATTTTTTAAAAAAGCACATACTATACACACATTAAAACATACAAGGGATACTTAATATAAAACTGCACTTCAAAATATTCAGCAAAATTATCCTGTATCAAAAAACACCATATAAAAAAATTACTAAATGTTCGTTAAAAAGAATGACAATAAATCTAGTCACTATCCTTGGATCTGTAGGCATTGTTTTCACTTTACCTTTCTCCGTTGGCATGGATTTAGGGCGCATGCTAGTTTCCATTATCCTTTCTTGAAATTTTTAGGTTGAGACGATCCACCATCGTCCTCGCTTGAATTTGTAGAGGATTCTTCTACGTCATCAGCACCAACGAATTCGGTTCACATTCCCATCAAGTCTTTGTATTCAGCATTAATGGCCTTTACTTGTTCCACAAGGCGTTTCGCGGTAGATCGTCTTACCCCTAAGGAGGGTAGCTGCTCCACCTCTTCGAGAATGATTTCAAGAATGATTTCGAGAATGATTTCTTTTACTGCATCTGCCAGGATAGCTATTCTATCTAACCTAGCCTCGCTTGAATTTGATGACGCTTCTTCGACGTCCTTGCTTGAATTTGCAGGCGATCCTTTAACGTAGTCGACTACCTTGATCTCATCGCTGTCAGTGTCCGATTCGTACAGTACAGGACAGTTTTGAGCACCAGCACCAAGGATACCGATGAACATGTTCATCAAATCTTCGTGTGCACCAATAACGTCCTTCACTCTTTTCAGAATACGCGTCTTGTCAGCTTGGCTTGTTTCCGACAAACCCAATGTATGCCACTCGGAGCGAAGATTTTCTACAAATTCGTTTTTATCAGTCCCTAACGCTCTTTCCACAGCATCCAAGAATTCCGATGTATACTCTAACTGTGCAGTGGCCATGGTCTATCGGTTTAATGTAGCTGCTCTTGTAAAAGAAAAAGATCCGTCGTCTGTATGAGGAGGATAGGTTACACATACACATGCTGACATCAATGCGATGCCAAGTTTAGAAAGAATGTGTTGTGTTGAGATGTCGATTTCTGATTAGCCTTGATCACAGAGTATTAAGCCATTAGCTTAATGAGAATACTGCCAGAGCCACAGAAATATGGGGCCGGGGCGCGTATTTGACAAGTGCACATTCATCTTGCAACAGGGGGAGGGATATCTCATTTCAACCAATCAGAGCGCAACGGCGTCAAAGTAAGACTGAAACAAGATAGTAAATAAACATGCAAGCGTGTTTTTGCTTTATTCATTGCTACGTAAACGCGTATTCTTTTTTAACTTACCAGATAAAAATAAATCACTAATGGACTACGTTTTCCCACTGTACTTTTAACTTAGCATACATGTAAACAAAGAAAAGACATCTTTATAATAGATAGTGATCTTCAATAGAGCAGAATTCCCTTATTACCTAATCTTTTAAGTGTTTTTATTTAAGGCACTTAAAAATGCTCGATTGCTGTTTTAGTTCAATTGATAAAGTATTTCTGTGACTGGTAGACAATGTCCATTAGAAGATACCTATTTAAATTACACTACTATACATAATTATGTTTTATAAGTGATGAAAAAATTTTGATGGACCTAAGTTAGCTGTATTCTAAGCTAGAAATTTCTTTTAAAGATTTTCACTGGAATTGATATCTGCTCGAATCACGCATTTAAACTCGGAAAGAGCTTTAAATTGTTTTTCTACGAATTTATAAATAACACTTCTATAACGCGGCAATAACTCTTCTACAGACATCGTAAAAATTTAAGAACACAATGATCAGCACTATCAAGAATCGCGAATAGACATCAGAACAGCGCGCCAAAGTCACAGCTAGCGTTTGTTTTGTTTACAGTTTACACACTTTCAGTTGCGTTCTGATTGGTTGAAAAAAGAGATCCCTCCCCTTGTTGCAAGATGAATGTGCACTTGTCATATACGCGGCCGGGGCGGGTTAGTAAGTGTCGATTGAATAAAAAAACTATCGATACTATCAGATAATTTCTAACAGTTCATACTATTGATTTTTAAGATCGAAAGTTCCTAAAAATCAATAGTAAAATCATGTTTGTTCTTTATGTTCAAAAAATTTTTTAATTAAATTGATTAATCTCTTGTTTCCTAAAAATAATAAGAATTAAGAATCAATATTTTACGCTTTTGCAATTTTTATCCCGCTAAATTGTTCAATTGGCAGATTTCAGATATTTTGGTTGGTTGGTTGGTGTTACATATATTTTCAGGTATGTGTGCTTGATCTCAAGGATCCGCTTATACACCTTCGTCAAGTAAGACAGACACAATAGAATTTTTACTGACACAAAGAAGGAAAATACACCCAGGGGCGAGGTGAGAATCGAACTCACGACGGAGTAGTGCGCAGACTGCTGGCGTGAAAGGCAGAGAGCAAACCAAACAGGCCATCCGTCCCCCTCAGATATTTTCATACTCATCTCCTGTCTCGCCAAATCGGGCGAGGAATGAAAGTTGGCAGACATCTATCCGTAACTCGTAGATTCTCCCTGAACGTTCGTTTTCCGAAGCCGTTTTTGCATGCCTAAAACTAACTTTATCAGGCTATCAAGCATTTAATACTGATTATATTTATGTGAAACTTAGGACTTAAGGTTTATTAATTATGCTCTTTCGGATTATCAAATCAAAAGAAAGGATTTCTGAAAACAAAAAAAGTTTTGACATATTTTTCACATTTTTTTTGCTGTTTTTTAACTTTTTTCGTAATAAAAAAAATTTTAAAGTGAAAACTGCCAAGATAATTTTGAGGATAATATTAAACCACAAAATTTGAGACCATAATTACATTTTTACCAATAGTAGTTCTTCTATAAATTGAATTTTTCAATAATTGTTTTGGGGTGTCGCTCCATTTTTAACTCCCTGGGATTGGGTCTGGGACCCCCAAGTCCTATGTGATTCTGACTCGTCTAGGTGTCTACTATCCCCCCTAGAAGTGTGACACATCATTTACTGGACACCCTGTAGAATGGACAAAACGGTCAAATTGATCAACCAAGCGGTATTCCAAACGATATAGAAACCAAACGGAGATATTTTTGACCATACACGTAATTGCATGATTTTATTGAATAAATAACTTACATTTTAAGCCCAAGTTTACTTAAATCGCTTGAATAGTTTTTGAAATGTTCGACTTTGAAATTCCTGTTTTTTTTCGGCTACAACAATGTTTTTTTGAGGAAATTCATTGTTGGGAAAAGAGAAAAAGTCGAAAAATTTAAGAACTTTGAAGTCAGATATCTCAGAAACTAATTGAGCCACGAGAACAAATTTGGTCTTAAAATGTAGATAATTTGTTCCGTAATAAAACATATCCTTTAGTGTTTATTCTAAAATCAAACCGTTTGGTTGCTATTCCACAATTTATGAAAATAGGCCGAAAATTCGATTTTCAATTAGCTGCCATTCGATAATGCAACCACTTTGCACCGGCTGATCGACAGAATCTTACTTCCCTATAGAAGGGTACTTCAAAATATAAAATTTTCATGACTACGTTTTTCCGGTTAAATTCCCATGTAGCCAGCTATTGGACTACAACACACGAAACTTTCGGCATGTTGTAAACTAAGACTAGAAAAAATAATTTTTGAAGTGATTTTTAATGTTTTTCCTCGGTTTAAAACTTTTTGTTTCAAAGAAAAAAAATTTGCTTGAGTTTATACAAAATAATCTTTAAACTCTCTTTGCTAATAGTCTTTTGGAATTGAGATTGGTCACATACAGGGTGTCCAGCAGCCTCTACTCCTGAATACGAGAAAAATTTCAGTGATGAAGTTGTAGAGCAGGGTTTCTCAAACTTTTGAACATCGCGAGCCACTTTTTATAAACAAAATCTATCTCGACCCACCCAATCTTCAGTTAATTTTTCCGTGCCTCCCACTACGAGATTTTAGCTTCATGGGTGTGGGGTTTGATCACCAACTATTTTGTTACATAAATAAATTAGGTGGAGTAAATTAGGCATCAGAGGTTAAATTAACTTTTTAGAAAATTAAAAGGAAGGGAAAGGATTTGAACCTGAGCGTATCAAATTGTTTAGTTGTTTGAAGAACAGTGAGTTCAAAAATTTAACAGGGGACGTCTGAGGGGTCCTCTCCCAAATATATTTTTGAAAATTGACTGTTAAAAACAAGGTTCAACTCGTTTTTTATTAATTTGCGACAACTTACAGTTACATCATCATTTCTTTAAAAAATTCTTGAAATTTGTATTGCCGCCCTTGGTCGAAAGCCTCCTACGTTTAGAAACACTGATTTATTGTAATTATTACGAATAATATTTAAATAACTGCCAAATTTTGTATTTTCGGCACATTAAACTGACACACATATGTATTTAACTCTCATTTTCTTTTGGGTTAGACCGGGGTTCACCGGGTAGTGTATTTTTTTCTTACTGCTCTTTTTTTTCCCTCAAAAGCAAACATAACGTTTGTAAAATTTATAAAATAGAGTCTATATATATTTACTACACAAATTCAAAATCTTCTCGCAACCCACCAAAAGCTGATTGGCGACCCACAGTTTGAGAACCTCTGTTGTAGAGGCCAGGGCCGGCCCCAGGGCAGGGCGCTCCGGGCGGCCGCCCGGAGCGCAATGATCTAGGGGCGCCAAAATCATGGAAAATGAAAATAAATTTTCAAAAAAAGATTGGAGCAAGTTGATAATTTTGAGCGATAAATGCAAACAGGCCCCCTGTAACCTTGGCTGTCACCTTGAAGAGGTCATTCAAACAAGATAACCGGACAGTCGTTCTGTCGTTTGTTTATCTGCACTCCCGTCCCCTATGTTGTTTTAGGATTTCTTCCCTGCTTCCTCTGAGGAACTGAGAGAGAGAGAGGGGGGGGGATAGGTGGCAAGGGTGATACCCCCGTTTCGCCGAAAACAGTTTTTCCTTCCCCCCTTGTCGTAAAAAATCCCTACTGTCCCCTCTACCCTCCCCCTTAATCATCGATATTTCCCTCACATTTCGGGATCGGGCAAAGAAATCGATTCTGGAGTAGAATCGAATGCTTTTTCCCAATGGAACCCCTGTGGTGCACCGACCCTGTGACATTTTTATGACTTGTAACTCTTCACACCAATTTCTGACGCCCTTTGATATCCTGTCTTTTGTATTGGATAGTGTACTGAGCCAATTAGTTGGTTTCTTAGAAAACGTAAGTTCTTCACGTGAATATCTTATCTCCCCTCCTCTCCCCTAGGCTGTCTTCGTCGCTGGTATCATAAAAGTTTGCATTGACCGTTATGATAAAAAGACTAGCACAAAAATACTTTTTTTTTTTATAGAAGTTGAGTTTTGGGGATTCATTTCTCTCTCGGGGTCTTAGCACGAGCGCGTCGGTGTCTTCGTAGGTCTCTCTCGGTGTCGGTAGCGATGAACGAATTAAAATTTATAAAATCGAAACGAGGTGGTTATCTCGTCGAGTTTAATGATTTTCTTTTCCGCCTGGAAAGGAAGAAGGACAATACAGGGTATTATAAATGCGAGAGTGCTTCGAAGACGAAGTGCAATGCACGCATTGTAATTATATCAACCAGTTCTGATAGCCACCAAATAAAAAGGACATCTGGACATCACAACCACAACAAGCCTGTGAACATAATACAGAAATTAAAATTTTCTGCAAAGCTAAAAGAGAGAGCTATCAGGGAAAGTACTGTTCCTGTTCCAAGAATATACAAGTAAGTAATATATAATTTTCCTACAAGCCAATCTCTAATATAAATTTTTATAAGTAGTGGGATTTCCATGTTAATCTTTTCAAAAATCTGATATTTTTCAAAGGTATTTTAAATACTGCACGTTTTTAGGAATTTTGGATCGATTTAGACCATTTTTATTTTACATATATGCAAATACAACTAAGTTTCCAATAATAATTCTGTGTTTTTTTCCAAAAAAAAAAATGCACTATGAAGCAACATATCTAAAATTCTAGTTAAAATGCAGTGAACCCAATTTTGAATTTAGGTATCAAACATAGTGTATTCCTTTTCAGTTGCTAATTGCATGGAAATCCCAGCCCTGTTAATAAGCAATATACTGTAGAACCTCTGCATAACAACCCGTTTGTTTTAATGTCCAGTTGTAAAAGTACCATTATTTTATCATAGGAATAACGTTATTTTCTATACGTTATAGCAACCCCTAACAATTCATTCAGACTGTATAAAATATATTTTTAATTATTTTTTGTAGGGAAGAAATAGCTGAAACTGCTACATCTGATGAAGTGGCTTTGTGCCTACCAAGTTTTGCAGCATCTCAGAAATTTATGTATAAAGCTAGATCCTCCATAAGACCCCCATTGCCTCACAGCAAAATGGAGATCAATTTAACTGAACATTGGACTAAAACCAAACATGGGGACGATTTTCTCCTTCTTGATGATGGGGATGAAGAAAACAGAATGTTGGTAAGTAAAGTGTTATCTGATAACTATTTGCTTAATTATTATTTTCTATAAAATTTCTCCTCATATCTTTGGATCTATTTTCAGATTTTTGGAACAAAGGAAAATTTACATAAGCTTTGTATGTCAGAAAGAATCTACTTGGACGGAACATTTAAAGTCGTGCCGAAATTGTTTTTTCAACTGTACAGTATACATGGTACATACATGGGACAAGTGTTCCCTTTCATTTACGCACTATTGCCTGATAAAAGCCAGGATACGTATGTGCGATTGTTTAAAAATCTTAAAAGTAAAGCACATAGCCTTGGCCTCAAATTCGAGCCTATGCAGTGTATGCTTGATTTCGAGGCAGCTTCTATTAACGCATTAAAGTGTATTTTTCCAGAATGCATGGTTAAAGGGTGTTTTTTTCATTACACTCAGTGTATTTGGAGAAAGGTAAGCATAGTTAATTCTCGCCATAATTCAATTATAGTAAAAAAAATTCCCTTCACATTTTCCATTCTTCTTTTTTTTGTTAATTTCTATTCTAAAGTTATTCTTTTCATTCAAACCTTTGGTGTGACCGTTTTTTTTTACAAAACCAAGAAAAAAATTCTTAAGTATCATCATTCTTAGTAATTATTTTAAAAAATCTTAATTATGAGTTTTGCCTCATAACTTTCAAAAAGGTATCGTGTCTTGCACGTTACGAACTTTTAGATGTGTCTGACATCTGCACTAAAGGAGTATTTTTAAGCCCATCCATTCGGCTTCGCTTTTTTGTACTATAACACTAAATATTATATTTTTAAAAAAATCGACCAAATACCCAAACAGAAGCTACATGTATCAAACCTGGCAATGCTTGTAGCCTGATATGCCACTTTATACATATAGTAATTATTAATTCTTATGGTTTGTAAAAGTGCACTACTTAGATTTATAATGAAACTTTAAGTCATAATAATGCTAATGCTCCTGCATCTAATCATCATAGGTTCAGCAATTGGGCTTGGTGTGTAACTACAAGAACGATGGAGATGTTACAAAATGGATACGGAGAATAGCTGCACTCCCTTTAGTACCAGAACATCAAGTTGTTGATGCATTCCTGTGGCTTCAGGAAAATGAACCAAATGTGCCCCAGACAACTGAAATGTACAATTATTTAGCTGACACATGGTTGGATGAATGCGTAGCGAAATTTCCAATGTAAGTTTTTCTCAATATATAGTGCTGTCCTTTAAAAAACATACTCCATATTGTACCCTAAAAAACCCATTGAGATATTTTAGCTATACTTAACAATGATTTTATAAGTAGTTAGTCTGACCTCCTCAAGAAACACGTGGGACGTCGTACAATACTGTGGTGGTTGTTATGGAAACGAATTATTCCATTGAATTTTGGGGGTAATGTTAATCCATAAATGCTTAAAAAAAGTGAACTTTATAGTTCCCTTAAAAAATTTTGTTTTTATGTCAAAGTTTTCTCGGGGCGGTTGGACTACACATTTATCACTTTTTTATTAAAATGTATTATAACTAAGATATTTTTTTTTCCAAATTTAGGGACCTCTGGAATCATTTTGACAACGATCAATCGCGAACTAATAATTTTGTAGAAGGCTTTCATTCTAAACTGAATAAAAGAGCCGTTCATCCGCATTTGAACATATTCAGCTTCATAGAACTAATAAGAACTCTTCAGATTGAAAATGAAGGTGTGATGAGAATGTTGCACGTAGGAACAGCATCAACTCCCAAGAAAAAAACAGTATACAAAAAAATTAATGAGAAAATTGCAAAGTTAAAGAATGAGTTGGTTTCAAACAACATTACCCTTATGAATTACATGGATTGTATTGGACACTATCTTCATTTGGAAAGCTGAGATTTCTAATAAAATGTAATAATACAGGATGATTCAGAATTCATCATCAATATTTGGTGGGGAGGTAAGGGACCTAGACGAGCATATTTCGAATAGGAATGAGAGGGCGCACCTTAAGAGCTATAAGACTTAATGTAGTGCGAGAGCGTTACAAAAGGCTGTTTTGGCAAACCCCGTGTAACGAAAAAAACATATAAGGAAAAAATTTATTCTTGAGGTAAAGCAGTATCCGTACTACTTACGCCATAAATTTGCTAGAAATTGAACCACTTGCTAAACCGTGGGGGTGAGTTTTAAAAAGTGCAATATTAATGTTTTAGCCAAAGAAAGGAGTTTCCTCAGTAGTATTTATAAAAATGAGATGATCGGGGAAGGAATTTTCAATGATCATGCAAGATCCCTTATTTGTTCAAAGAAATGTATTATCATTGAAATTCCTTCCTCGATCCCCTATCATCATTTTTCTAAATACTATTACACTCTAAGGAAACTCAATTTTTTGGCTAAAAGATTAATATTGCACGTTTTAAAACTCACCTCACGGTTTACCAAGTGGTTCAATTTCTATCAAATTTAAGGTGTAAGTAGTACGGATACTGCTTTACCTCATGCAATAATTTTTTTCATTCCATTATGTTTTGTTTCGTTACACGGGCTTTAGCAAAACAGCCTTTTGTAATGCTCTCGCACTACATTAGGTCCTATATAGCTCTTTAGCTGCGCCCCCTCATTCCTATTCGAAATATGCTTGTCTAGGTCCCCTCTGCCTCACCACCAAATATTGATGATGAATTTTTAATCACCCTGTATAAAATATAAAATAAGTGTTTATGTGTCATTTCTATTTATTTAGCTAAGAAATTTAGCTTCTAAACTCTACTTTTTCCATTGTTTCAGGAAAAATATCTTTTGTTTCAGGGAAATAGGTTTTCTAAGTAAATTTTTTTTCCGCATACTAGAAACCATTTCGAAAACCTTTTTACTAGTTTTCCCATTTTCTGGAATAATGGTATATATAAAAACATACTACAAATTTTTATACAAGTTTGCAAATATATTGGATGGAAATGTGTGGCACATTATTTAATATTACTTCTTCTGTGGTATATTTGTGTAATGATACGAAAAATTTCAACACAAATAGCTGTTTAAAAAATTAAAATAATTGTATTCAGGTAAAAAAATCGCAAAGAGTGTATTGGTAAGTTAATTAATGGCTTAATGCAGGGCATGAAATTTCAGCTCTAAGGTACTAGCCAGACTAAATTTTTACCCGCCACTAATTTGGATTAATATCTTTTTTATTTTAAAAAATAGTGTTTGCAGACCCATTACCCCATGCAAAATCATTTTCATTACTTTAAATGATAAAATTTAAGGAGATATATTAATTTGTATACAAACGAATTTACATAGTATTCCATTTTTTACAAAGATAAATTGACTGTACGTATAAATTATTTAGCTTAACGCGGTGCTTTCGAGTATTAAATATTGAAACCAATTTAAACAGTTTTCCCGAATACCATCTACATCTCATTAATACAGAAAAAAAAATCTTGTGATTTAAGCTGTCATAAGCCTAATATTCAAGGATATTGCATCAGCCTGTTCTTATTAAGATTATTTGTTTGGGAAAAGGGTAATTCACTAAGTGATTTTTTTCACACTAAACGATGCTGTTTACACGAAGACCAAAATGGTGGATTGTAAAAAATGTGATATTATCTAAAAATTCTTAATCTTTAATGAATAAAGGTATAATGACCAGTTATGAAACGTAAACATCTACAAAATTTGATTTGAGAATTATATTTTACTTAAAAATTATCGATACAAGTTGAAGAAGTGTCAATTTCTTCAATTCGAATATTATTGAAATTCACGATGCCAAAACTGTACAATACAAGTAAGGTACGAGATCCAATACTAAATTTATATTTAAATCTCCTCTCCGACTATTGCATTTTTATGTAATGGTGATAGCAAAGTTGTCATTAAGAAAGTATTCAATTGTATAAGAATGAAAGCGATATATAAATCTTAGTTATATAGAGATAGGTCAATTTCTATAAAATCTTGATTCTTAAAGTTCCTAATTAGGCGAAAATATACACCTTAATGCGTATGTGTTTGGTATTTTTCGAGCAAAGCGGTGAAAAAAGATCTTTTTCTGTGTTGGGAAACACGTGGCGCATTGTGATTTCCTGCAATTTTTTTCGTACGAATATTTTTTCAGTCACGAATATTTTTTGATTGAAAATTAAGTGAACACAAGTAAAATAATCATCTTTGGAAAATTAAATCCACTAGAGCTAATTAATTATATTATAAAAACTAGTGTTCGTGTTCCGATTAACTAGATCTGTAACCGTTATCATTAAGAGAGTAAGTATTATTCATTTGTATAAAAATGAAAGCGATAAATCATACTTAATCGTTATAATCTCTAGAAACCTTGATTCTTAAAGTTCCCAATTCGTACGATTATTTTTTTAGTCATGAATATTTTTCGATTGAAAATTAAGGAATGAGAACAAATAAAATAATCATCTTCTATCCACTAGAGCTAATTAATTAAATTGATACTTTCGAGTACTGATAGTACATGGAGTGCTTACACATTATTAAAATTAAAATAAAACATTGCTTTCTTTTATCGCAGTTTTAAATCTTAAAATACACTTTGCTATATAATATTCGGGTACCTATAAGGTTTTACTAAATATGTGTATTTTAAAAAAATACTGTAAAAGTATCTTCAATCTCGGATTTTTTTATTTTTTTTTTTAAATTTTCAAAAAAGTTTTATTTTAACTCGTTTATACAAAAACATTCTGTTCTGTATAAGGTTTAATTGTGAGGTATTTAATATAATAAAAGTCAATGATTGTGTGTGTTTGTCTTTTATACAAATCCATTTTTCTTTCTAACTGCCCCAAACTATGTATACATACGTATAAATACCCAAGGAAAAGCATTGGCTATGTTTCGAAAATTTTAAATGATCCCTTGACCCCTTTTTGCTATCATTGTGCTGAAAATAGCTTTATTTCTGCTTAAAAAACTATCCGCTCACGGCTCACCCCCATTGTCCATTGTTAAAAAGAAAAGATAACACAAAATATTAATTTTTTAATAAAAAAACTAGATATAACTCACTAGATAGATTAAAAATCATACTAATATTTTATAATCTGTTTCAAAGAAATTCAAAGTTTTAAAACTGGTAAGTGTAGTTTAAAACATATTTTTTTCAGGATTTAATTTTTAAGTAAAAAGTTTCATGGAATAACATTGTTGTTAAAATAGTGTCCATGGAATAGGCTTTAATTATTGAATAATTTCACCTAAAAATTTAATTAAATTCCTGAGAAAAAATTATTAATAAAGGAATTTTAATGAATGTTCAATTTTTTTATTGGGATATGGTAAATGTAGAAATCGTTAAAAATCTATATAGTTTACCATGCAGAAAAAGAATTCGTATTCCTTGTGCACTCTTCAAAATACAAGAGTAGCACCGTGACAAATTCAACAATGGGTAAACACCTGTGTTTAGATAAGAAACCACCGTGCCCCCTGGAGAGCTTCAATTCGTTTCGCCAATTACTTTCCTAGGATTCCTAGGAATCGATTCTTCAGTAGGTTTGATTCACAGGCATTCGATTCAGCATTTAGGCATCGATTCTATGGTATTCGATTAGGAGGTTTGGCCGAAATCTCCCTACGGGGAAGGTGAAACAGGATGTAAGGGGGGAAGGAAAAGTGGTTTTCGGCGAAACGTAGGGGACACCGTGTTTACCCATTGTTGAATTTGTCACGGTGCTACTCTTGTATTTTGAAGAGTGCACAAGGAATACGAATTCTTTTTCTGCATGGTAAACTATATAGATTTTTAACGATTTCTACATTTACCATATCCCAATAAAAAAATTGAACATTCATTAAAATTCCTTTATTAATAATTTTTTCTCAGGAATTTAATTAAATTTTTAGGTGAAATTATTCAATAATTAAAGCCTATTCCATGGACACTATTTTAACAACAATGTTATTCCATGAAACTTTTTACTTAAAAATTAAATCCTGAAAAAAATATGTTTTAAACTACACTTACCAGTTTTAAAACTTTGAATTTCTTTGAAACAGATTATAAAATATTAGTATGATTTTTAATCTATCTAGTGAGTTATATCTAGTTTTTTTATTAAAAAATTAATATTTTGTGTTATCTTTTCTTTTTAACAATGGACAATGGGGGTGAGCCGTGAGCGGATAGTTTTTTAAGCAGAAATAAAGCTATTTTCAGCACAATGATAGCAAAAAGGGGTCAAGGGATCATTTAAAATTTTCGAAACATAGCCAATGCTTTTCCTTGGGTATTTATACGTATGTATACATAGTTTGGGGCAGTTAGAAAGAAAAATGGATTTGTATAAAAGACAAACACACACAATCATTGACTTTTATTATATTAAATACCTCACAATTAAACCTTATACAGAACAGAATGTTTTTGTATAAACGAGTTAAAATAAAACTTTTTTGAAAATTTAAAAAAAAAAATAAAAAAATCCGAGATTGAAGATACTTTTACAGTATTTTTTTAAAATACACATATTTAGTAAAACCTTATAGGTACCCGAATATTATATAGCAAAGTGTATTTTAAGATTTAAAACTGCGATAAAAGAAAGCAATGTTTTATTTTAATTTTAATAATGTGTAAGCACTCCATGTACTATCAGTACTCGAAAGTATCAATTTAATTAATTAGCTCTAGTGGATAGAAGATGATTATTTTATTTGTTCTCATTCCTTAATTTTCAATCGAAAAATATTCATGACTAAAAAAATAATCGTACGAATTGGGAACTTTAAGAATCAAGGTTTCTAGAGATTATAACGATTAAGTATGATTTATCGCTTTCATTTTTATACAAATGAATAATACTTACTCTCTTAATGATAACGGTTACAGATCTAGTTAATCGGAACACGAACACTAGTTTTTATAATATAATTAATTAGCTCTAGTGGATTTAATTTTCCAAAGATGATTATTTTACTTGTGTTCACTTAATTTTCAATCAAAAAATATTCGTGACTGAAAAAATATTCGTACGAAAAAAATTGCAGGAAATCACAATGCGCCACGTGTTTCCCAACACAGAAAAAGATCTTTTTTCACCGCTTTGCTCGAAAAATACCAAACACATACGCATTAAGGTGTATATTTTCGCCTAATTAGGAACTTTAAGAATCAAGATTTTATAGAAATTGACCTATCTCTATATAACTAAGATTTATATATCGCTTTCATTCTTATACAATTGAATACTTTCTTAATGACAACTTTGCTATCACCATTACATAAAAATGCAATAGTCGGAGAGGAGATTTAAATATAAATTTAGTATTGGATCTCGTACCTTACTTGTATTGTACAGTTTTGGCATCGTGAATTTCAATAATATTCGAATTGAAGAAATTGACACTTCTTCAACTTGTATCGATAATTTTTAAGTAAAATATAATTCTCAAATCAAATTTTGTAGATGTTTACGTTTCATAACTGGTCATTATACCTTTATTCATTAAAGATTAAGAATTTTTAGATAATATCACATTTTTTACAATCCACCATTTTGGTCTTCGTGTAAACAGCATCGTTTAGTGTGAAAAAAATCACTTAGTGAATTACCCTTTTCCCAAACAAATAATCTTAATAAGAACAGGCTGATGCAATATCCTTGAATATTAGGCTTATGACAGCTTAAATCACAAGATTTTTTTTTCTGTATTAATGAGATGTAGATGGTATTCGGGAAAACTGTTTAAATTGGTTTCAATATTTAATACTCGAAAGCACCGCGTTAAGCTAAATAATTTATACGTACAGTCAATTTATCTTTGTAAAAAATGGAATACTATGTAAATTCGTTTGTATACAAATTAATATATCTCCTTAAATTTTATCATTTAAAGTAATGAAAATGATTTTGCATGGGGTAATGGGTCTGCAAACACTATTTTTTAAAATAAAAAAGATATTAATCCAAATTAGTGGCGGGTAAAAATTTAGTCTGGCTAGTACCTTAGAGCTGAAATTTCATGCCCTGCATTAAGCCATTAATTAACTTACCAATACACTCTTTGCGATTTTTTTTCCTGAATACAATTATTTTAATTTTTTAAACAGCTATTTGTGTTGAAATTTTTCGTATCATTACACAAATATACCACAGAAGAAGTAATATTAAATAATGTGCCACACATTTCCATCCAATATATTTGCAAACTTGTATAAAAATTTGTAGTATGTTTTTATATATACCATTATTCCAGAAAATGGGAAAACTAGTAAAAAGGTTTTCGAAATGGTTTCTAGTATGCGGAAAAAAAATTTACTTAGAAAACCTATTTCCCTGAAACAAAAGATATTTTTCCTGAAACAATGGAAAAAGTAGAGTTTAGAAGCTAAATTTCTTAGCTAAATAAATAGAAATGACACATAAACACTTATTTTATATTTTATACAGGGTGATTAAAAATTCATCATCAATATTTGGTGGTGAGGCAGAGGGGACCTAGACAAGCATATTTCGAATAGGAATGAGGGGGCGCAGCTAAAGAGCTATATAGGACCTAATGTAGTGCGAGAGCATTACAAAAGGCTGTTTTGCTAAAGCCCGTGTAACGAAACAAAACATAATGGAATGAAAAAAATTATTGCATGAGGTAAAGCAGTATCCGTACTACTTACACCTTAAATTTGATAGAAATTGAACCACTTGGTAAACCGGTAAACAATCGCACATACGTATCCTGGCTTTTATCAGGCAATAGTGCGTAAATGAAAGGGAACACTTGTCCCATGTATGTACCATGTATACTGTACAGTTGAAAAAACAATTTCGGCACGACTTTAAATGTTCCGTCCAAGTAGATTCTTTCTGACATACAAAGCTTATGTAAATTTTCCTTTGTTCCAAAAATCTGAAAATAGATCCAAAGATATGAGGAGAAATTTTATAGAAAATAATAATTAAGCAAATAGTTATCAGATAACACTTTACTTACCAACATTCTGTTTTCTTCATCCCCATCATCAAGAAGGAGAAAATCGTCCCCATGTTTGGTTTTAGTCCAATGTTCAGTTAAATTGATCTCCATTTTGCTGTGAGGCAATGGGGGTCTTATGGAGGATCTAGCTTTATACATAAATTTCTGAGATGCTGCAAAACTTGGTAGGCACAAAGCCACTTCATCAGATGTAGCAGTTTCAGCTATTTCTTCCCTACAAAAAATAATTAAAAATATATTTTATACAGTCTGAATGAATTGTTAGGGGTTGCTATAACGTATAGAAAATAACGTTATTCCTATGATAAAATAATGGTACTTTTACAACTGGACATTAAAACAAACGGGTTGTTATGCAGAGGTTCTACAGTATATTGCTTATTAACAGGGCTGGGATTTCCATGCAATTAGCAACTGAAAAGGAATACACTATGTTTGATACCTAAATTCAAAATTGGGTTCACTGCATTTTAACTAGAATTTTAGATATGTTGCTTCATAGTGCATTTTTTTTTTTGGAAAAAAACACAGAATTATTATTGGAAACTTAGTTGTATTTGCATATATGTAAAATAAAAATGGTCTAAATCGATCCAAAATTCCTAAAAACGTGCAGTATTTAAAATACCTTTGAAAAATATCAGATTTTTGAAAAGATTAACATGGAAATCCCACTACTTATAAAAATTTATATTAGAGATTGGCTTGTAGGAAAATTATATATTACTTACTTGTATATTCTTGGAACAGGAACAGTACTTTCCCTGATAGCTCTCTCTTTTAGCTTTGCAGAAAATTTTAATTTCTGTATTATGTTCACAGGCTTGTTGTGGTTGTGATGTCCAGATGTCCTTTTTATTTGGTGGCTATCAGAACTGGTTGATATAATTACAATGCGTGCATTGCACTTCGTCTTCGAAGCACTCTCGCATTTATAATACCCTGTATTGTCCTTCTTCCTTTCCAGGCGGAAAAGAAAATCATTAAACTCGACGAGATAACCACCTCGTTTCGATTTTATAAATTTTAATTCGTTCATCGCTACCGACACCGAGAGAGACCTACGAAGACACCGACGCGCTCGTGCTAAGACCCCGAGAGAGAAATGAATCCCCAAAACTCAACTTCTATAAAAAAAAAAAGTATTTTTGTGCTAGTCTTTTTATCATAACGGTCAATGCAAACTTTTATGATACCAGCGACGAAGACAGCCTAGGGGAGAGGAGGGGAGATAAGATATTCACGTGAAGAACTTACGTTTTCTAAGAAACCAACTAATTGGCTCAGTACACTATCCAATACAAAAGACAGGATATCAAAGGGCGTCAGAAATTGGTGTGAAGAGTTACAAGTCATAAAAATGTCACAGGGTCGGTGCACCACAGGGGTTCCATTGGGAAAAAGCATTCGATTCTACTCCAGAATCGATTTCTTTGCCCGATCCCGAAATGTGAGGGAAATATCGATGATTAAGGGGGAGGGTAGAGGGGACAGTAGGGATTTTTTACGACAAGGGGGGAAGGAAAAACTGTTTTCGGCGAAACGGGGGTATCACCAAATCCTCGAAAGTCAGAATTTGATACATGATTTTCAAAGCCTGGAATGTCCTTACAAAAGCGCGAACTTTTGTACTAAAAGCCTGGAATATCCTAGAATTTTAATTTCTAAAAGGCTTTAAAAAGATTTCAGGGTGTCGACTGATTATGTTTAAGTCCGGAAATCTTATAACGGTCCGGAATTTCTATGAAAAATCCCGAATTTTCATACATGCTTTCGGAGGTTTGCCTGTAAAGTTGGCATTTTGACGGCGTGGACGCGGGCAAAAAAAAACAACTTGACGGACGGTTCGCGATCGCGTATCAATATCCTTGGCTTTAAATGCTTGTTTTTGGAGACAGTGTTCACTTTTTGTAGTTCAAATATTATGTCCCATATTTAGCTGGAAAATTAAAAATATTATTGGAGTAATTTCTTGTTGTTTGCAAGAAGGCAAATAGAAATTTATGGTTTGAACTTGAGATTTTTAATATCAAACAAATAATTACTGAAAATAATTGCATTACAGGAAAGTTTTTTGTTGTAAATAAATTATTAGGGTAAAAGCACTAGTTACAGACAGGTTTAAGGATTTTTTTTTAGTTTTTTCCATCTTCTGACCACTTATTAAGAGTTAAGAAATTTATTAAAGGACCTTAAACAACTCCTGGATGTATTATAAGTTTCTCATATTTTAAAAAATTTTAAATTTAATTTTTTTTAACTTTAATTTTGTTTTTCCGAAAGGCTTTTTTTGCACTAGTTACAGACATACCAAGAATTGAAATCACCAGTTACAGACAGGTAGTAGGCCCAGTTACAGACACGTGTGAGAAAAATACGAAATTTTTTAATTTTACAAAAAAATCATTACATTTTATCACTTACTTTTTGTATAAAACTTGTTTTCAACTTGTGGAACATAATTTATATACTATATTGATGTACATTTTTCTACGTATAAGGGTTTTACATGAATCAATAAGAAAAGTTTTATCACACAGTCCTTTTGTTTTACTTGGAAAAATTAAATGGAATCTTAAAATATTTAATAATTAGAAAAAAAGGCATGATAAAAGTACAAGAAATTAAATTATAACCTGGAGAAGGATATATGAGAACTACATCTAAGGAAGGCCCTCCTCCAAAAGAAAAGATAAATCTAAATATATATTCTCTTACCAACATCATCAGGAATCCTTTTATATTTAAAGACAATAAGAGGGGGAACTAATTGCCCCGCAGAACTTCCAGTTACCAAAACGGTCAAACATTCGTTTTCATTTGAATTAACAACCTGATAAACGTTTTTCCCCCCTTTGATTGCCTAAACCCTATTTCCTTTAGGATTAAGGAAGAAGGCACTCTCATCGCAATTGAAAACGCGATGTGGGGTATCCAAAATTTTATCATAATTGCAATTTTCTAGATAAAGGTGAATATCATTAAACCAATTTTCTATGCTCTCTTTCGTGATGCTTGAGCGATTTAATGTTTGTACATTTTTTTCTAAAATTAAGAGCTTAATTAATTTTCAGATAAAATTATTCAATAAATTCAATTTTATTATCATCATTTCTATGAGGAAAGCAAAACATTTCATAGAACTAAAAAGATTATCAAAGAAATTTTAATAAAATGAATGCTAATGTTTTTAAAAGAAGACCCACATAGAACAGTAGTTCTCTGTGGCATCTAAAAATATCATAAAGGAGTTCTTTTAAAGACTTAAATATAGCCTATGTTGTTGCTTGATTCTTTTACTTATATGAACCAAATTTCGTGCTAATGGAAGAAAACTGGGAATTTTTTAAAAAGACAAACATACACATAAAAATGTACACTATACACCCACAGAGTTCTATTATACAATATGAATAAAGAATTAAATATTTAAAAGGTATGAATAGCATTAAAATAATATTCTTATTCTTAAGAACATTAAAAATATTTTAATGAGAATAACTTTATAGCTAATTTATTGCATTCACCTTTTATCGAGTAAAAAGAAAATTATCCGTCCATAATCATACTGATACTTGGTAAAATAAACAGCGTTAAAAAAAATAATGCAAGAACAAGTTATCAAAAGATCAAACAATAATTAAATGTAAAAACAAAATTAAAAATTAATCATAAAAAGAACAAGAACAAAAGTAAATTAAAACACATAATTAAGAACAAAACCTATGCAATTTGCAAAATTGACCTAAATCTATCATTAAATTAAATTTCCCTCTAAATTGCTTAATGAACATTAGGTATATTTAATTCATGAAACTTTTATTTTTATTAATTTATAAATTATTGAAACTTTAATTAAATAACTTAATAAGCATAAATAGCTAGAAAGCAAACAGGGATAAACACAAAGTCCTAGTGTCAGACACCCTTTGGACCAGTGTCAGACACCCTTTGAACCAGTGTCAGACACCCTTTGGACCAGTTACAGACACCCATGTCTGATACTGGTCTACGTTAAAATATCCATTGACCCAATTACAGACATGGGTGTCTGTAACTGGTATATTAACGTTTTTTGGTATGAGTAACAGACACCCCCTTAAAATCCTTCGGAATGAGACTTTTTAAAAAAATCAAAAACAAAAATAGGATTGCCAAGACCTAAAAATGCAAATGTAGAAATTTTTTCCCCAGAAAAACCAGTTATATTAGTAGAAATCGCAGAAAATTAAAAATTGAACCTTATCAAAACAGCTAAGCGACCGCCATGAATCACGCCGATCCGCTACAAACTTTTTTAAAATTGTATTCTAACTATTTTAAAACTGGTTTTTATGAACTTTTTCTGCATGATCATGAGTAAAACCTTTATCCCTTGAGGCTGAAACAAAAATTTGATCGCTAGCACCACTAGAAGGCTTATTATTTAAATTTAAAAGCAAGACTGTCTGTAACTGGGTACCCTGTCTGTAACTGGTGCTTCTACCCTATGTATGGGAAGAATTTTAAAACATAATGCTCTTATAAAGTCAACAGGAGATACGAATGCTTAAAAGGGTTTGAGTAGTTACTTAATGTTTTAACAATTTAATCCTTAAATTAACTTTCAACATGCAGAATAATCATAAAATTAAAATTACCCTAAAAAAATCGGACCGCCCCCCTTGAAAAATTTCTTAATCCGTGCCTGCTTTAGTTCTCTATTTTATGTTTTCTCTTTATCGTACATACATCAAGCGAAAAAAATCTCATTAATATTGTTTCAACTTTGTAATTATCAATTATTTGACTTGAAATCACTGGTTCGTGAGTTTGCCGAAAGAAAAGTTAGAAAATGGCATTTTAATTACTTCGGTTAGTTAGAATTTATTTATAATATGGGATATTAGTTCAGTTAGCATTACTACATTTTAATTTTTGTTATTTTGCCTTAAGTGCTAAATTGCTTGTCTTGTTATCTGATGATTGATAAATAAGAAAGATTTAATGAATAAGAAATAAAACACAATATTTTATATGTTTCCTTTATTATATGTAAATTAGAGTTTTTACTTTATTTTAAGATGCTTATGGATTTCTCAGAAGGTTATATGCCAGTATTTTCATTTTTTTATTAAAAAGAAGATTTGGTTAAAACGCTTTGAATCGCTCCTTATATATTGACATTTTGTTTCATATTCTGAGAAATGTAAGCTGTTTATATAATTCTTTTGAGGAATTGATAGTGAAAGCAAAAAAATCCTCAGACAGCTGGCATTGCGATTTCCTGTGGACTAAATTATTTAAAAAAATGTATAAATATAGTGCTTTGTAAAAAAAAAATATTCAGTTTTCTTGGAAAAATAAGAATGTTTCCTATGATTCAAGAGTATTTACAGAAATTCAGAATGCGATTTCGAAGAATTTTTAAAAGAAAAAGCTAAATTTGCTTTGAAAACTAAGTTTCAAAAGTGAGAAACTTACTTCACTAATATTTTTGAACCGATCATTTTTGTTTCATTTTCTGAATTATAAAAAGGTAAATCCACATTTAATATGTCTTAAAATACTAAATAAATTAATGTAGGATGATAGGTAGCTGCTAATGCAAGAAAATTAAGATACGCAACTCCATAAATCTTTAAAAATTAACTAATAAATGCTTCCCGTGCAAGTTCGGGTATATCAGATAATACATTTCAAGAAGTGTAATAATAAAACCTTTCAAATAAACCAACTGAATTATAGTTAATTTCTCTAATTTAATTATTCTAGAGTTGAAAAGAAACGTGTATGAAAAGAAACCAAATAACGCCTTAAAAGGACAAAAAACGATAAAAAATAGAGCAAAAATTAGACAAATTATTCTGAAAAAATCTTTTATGAGGTATTAATGATAGTTCCTTGCATTTTAAGAAATTTTTACCCTAAAAAATAGAGCCATTGGCACGTTTTACGCATGGGGTCTATTAGACCCCACAAGGGGGAATATGTGACTTTGTTCTCAAGAGGGTAGGAAGGTTAAAAAAACGGAGAGGGGAGGGGCGCAAAATTAAGGTTTTGCCCGGAGCGCCAAAATGTCTAGGGCCGGCCCTGTAGAGGCGTGTCTATTTTATACAAAAAGACACCTTGTATACACAAAAATGACAAGAATCGAACCCGAAAAAGTGCGTTTTTTATCCGCGTTTTCGTACACTTAACTTAGTCAGACACAAAAGAATATTTTTACTGACACAAGTAGAGGGGGACGGATGGCCCGTTTGGTTTGCTCTTTGCTTTTCACGCCAGCAGTCTGCGCACTGTTCCGTCGTGAATTCGATTCTCCCCTCGCCCCTGGGTGTATTTTCCTTCTTTGTGATCAGTAAAAATTCTGTTGTGTCTGTCTTACTTGACGAAGGTGTATAAGCGGATCCTTGAGATCAAGCACACATACCGGAAAATATATGTAACCCAAAACCCAACCAAACCCAACCACAAGTAGAGAGAAATTACGACGGGCGATACAGAGCACCCACTGCTAGCGAGGTTGTCTGCACGTAACACAACCAGGCAGTGTTATTCCCAGGGACCAGTTGACGTCTATACACGGGATTTGAGTACTGGTCATGTGAACGGGTTTATAGTACGGTTTTCAATAGACGACATTAGTGTGACGTCACTTGCTTGTTTGGAAACGTTAATTCTATCCGTGATTGGTTCCGTGATTGGAGGTAAATCAGTACGGAACCAATCACGGATGGAATCTACGTTTCCAAACAAGCAAGTGACGTTATGACTAATGTCGTCTATTTCCCTTTCCCCTGCATTATACCCGGATATAGTAAGAGTAAGTCATAACCTGAAATGAATTAGGTTTGCATATATTTTCCAGTTTGTGTGCTTGATAATACAAGGATCCACTTATAAATCCAGACACAAACCGAATTTTTACTAAGCATAGAGAGAGAAAATGAACCCAGGAAAAGGCCTGGAATCAAACTCGACGACAGGTACAATGCGCAGACTGCTAGAATAGCAGGCAGCACTTACTCCCACTAAGCCGCCCCGGCCTCATATTTTTCTGTGGCTCTGGCAGTATTCTCATTAAGCTAACGGCTTAGTACTCTGTGATCAAGAGGAATCAGAAACTGACATCTCAACTCAACACATTTTTTCTATAACTTGGCATCGCATCGATGTCAGCATGTGTAACCTGCCCTCCTCCTACAGACGACGGATCTTTTTCTTTTACAAGCGCAGCTATATTAAACCGATAGACCATGACCTCTAAACACGTGAAGGTTACACGTGAATTCTTGGAAGCTGTGGAAAGAGCGTTAGGGTTAGGGCCTGATAGAAAGGAATTTGTAGAAAGTCTTCGCTCCGTGTTGCATACATTGAGTTTGCCAGAAACAAGCCAAGCTCACAAGACGAGTATTCTGAAAAGAGTGAAGGACGTTATTCGTGCACACGAAGATTTGATGAACAGGTTCATCGGTATCCTTGGGGCTGATGCTCAAAACTGTCCTGAACTGTTCGAATCGGACGATGAGGTCGAGGTAGTCGAGTACGTTATAGGATCGCCTACAAATTCAAGCGAGGACGTCGAAGAAGCGTCATCAAATTCAAGCGAGGCTAGGATACGTAGAATAACTCTCCGAGAATATGCTGTAAAAGATTCCCTTGAGAACATTCTCAAACAGGTAAGGGAGCTTCCCTCCTTAGGGGTAAAACGATCTACCGCGAAACGCCTTGTGAAACAAGTAAAGGCCATTATTGCTGAATACAAAGACTTGATGGGAATGTGAACCGAATTCGTTGGAGCTGATGACGTTGAAGAATCTCTACAAATTCAAGTGAGGACGATGGTGGATCGTCTCAGTCTAAAAAATTCAAGAAAGGATAATGGAAACTAGCATGCGCCCTAAATCCATGCCAACGGAGAAAGGTAAAGTGAAAACAATGCCTAATGTTCCAAGGATAGTGACTAGATTTATTGTAATTCTTTTTAACGAACATTTAGTAATTTTTTATATGGTGTTTTTTGATATAGGATAATTTTGTTGAATTATTTAAGGTGCATTTTTATATTAACTATCCCTTGTATGTTTAAATGTGTGTAGTATGTGCTTTTTTAAAAAATAAATTGATGTAGATTGGATTTTAAAATATGCTTGTAATGCTTGATCTCACAATTTGGGTTTACTTTGATTCTTTTAATTACTTTAATGATCCGATTGAGATTTTGTTATTTATGCAAGTTAACTGTTTTAAAAGAAGGAAACTGATTATTGATGGCTTTGTAGGTTGTAATTTTGTGATTTTTAAAATTTAAACGGGAAGTAAATAGTTCAGTTATTAGACTGCGTTTTTTGAGAATATAGCTATAACGGAGTTTAATTATAGCATACATTTTCCTATGGAGAAATCAAATTCATATGCCTGACAAGGCCAGTAGCCAAACAGACTTCTGGCGCAGAGTTTTTTTAAGTTGAAAAAATGTGTTATATTTAATCTTTAAGTTAATTTGGTGTGGTTCAAATATTCAAAATAAGATTTGTTAAAAAGTCTTAGTAAATCGGGAATTCCTCCATCAGGTTTCTATTGAAGGGTCTTATTTTAGGAGCTTTGGAAATAGTTCAATGGAATTTTTAAAAAATTAAATGTAGTATTATATTGTGAAAATTATCGTAGGCCAGTAGCACAACTATTGCGTTCATAACTTTTAGAATGGACTAAAAATCTGGCAAGTTTCATTCCAAAATGATTGATACACATTCTAAAAAAAGGTTTAAATCTCTTTCGATATTTGCACTTTTATGCAGAGCGTTTTTGGAATTGGAATTTTGTGAGGGGTCCTTAAAAGGAACCATTTTCTTTCTAGATGAACGACTATAACTCTCACACTATACTAGACAGCCACTTAAGTTGACCCTATGACGTCACTAACAAAGTAGTTCCCATAGCGGTGTCTGAAGTTTGAGTGAATTGAAGAATGTCAATTTAAAAATAGGATTATTTTGTTAAACCCATGTATACATATAGTGCTTTTCAATCGCGATTTGCATACAGAAACTTCTCCCAGCAACCAAACAAGCTTTGTGTTTACCGATTTCTCCTTCCGCATTTGTGACGTACTGGGTTCAAGAAACGTTGCTGTCGAGTATAGAAAAAATCCTTGTGTACAAATGCGTCACCTGAATACACTCTATTTGATCCAGTAATTTTAATAAAGTGTGAACTATATTAGCTCCTAACTGAGGATATAAAAATTTTAGCATGAAATATTTTTCATCTTAAATTTAGTTCTATAGATCAATCAATTTTATAAAATAATTTGGTTTATTAATATATTTAATGTAATTTAATTACATGGTAATGAATATGACTATTATTACCATTCAAATAAGCATGGAATAAAAGTTCTTTCGGTACTTTTTAATTATTAAATAACATTAATTCAAACATAAAGTTTAAGAGCAATATCTACAAATAAGTAATAAGTTTATTTCTGGTTTGCATCAATAAATATTATTTTATATTTTTATATGCGTGAAAAACAAACCTGACCATATTTTTTTTTGTGGTCTCCAAACCAACCTGTTTTTTTTTTGTCGCATTCTATTAAAAAACTATTACAGCAGAGGTAGTACCTTTCCGAATTCAGAAGTTTCTTTAGAACTTCATAGATGGCGTTATTATTTTATCTGATCTTCACTGCGTCATAAAGAGTAAGTTCATCTTCTGTGGTAGGTTACGATTTATACACCTGCTAGAGAACAAATCACATGCTTCTGTAAACTGCCAATTACACTTGAGAAGGTTTCTGATTGATGTGTCATGCCTCGTAATTCCTCCTTTTGTACATTTTACAACCAATGGGGAAAATCATTTGTGGTGGGATAAAACCTGTTTTTTTTTTCGCTCATAGTTAGAACAGCCTTACAGCCATATTCACAACCATCAGCGTCAGTCAGTGGCGGATCTAGAACATGAGCAAGGGGGGGGCTAACTTAATCCGATTGAGGATGATAATGAAGTAACAAGCTGTGCTTTTTACAATATTCATTAATGTCTTAAATATTGAGGGCAATGTTGATTGTAAATTACTAGTATTGTTAAATATAACTAATTAATTAGTAATTAAATTAGTTAATCATTAAATATATCAAAATAATAAGGCAATAAGGGTGTGTCAACCGGGAGGGGTTTTTTACGATGATTTGAGTCAAATATTTTTTTCCAAGAATATAGATCAAATGTGAATTTTCTTGCACTAAATTTCAATGTGTAGTGAATAATACATCCATCCCGAGGCATAAGGGGGGTTTGGGGGAACCTCCTCCAAGAAAATTTTTGAAAATTTGACCCTAAAAAGTTGTGTTTTGACTCATTTTTGGTCATTTGGGACTCTTTGAGTGTCACAAGAAAAAGATGATTTCTTGTACTCGTTTTCAAAGGAAAAAACTGTAAGATTATAAGTAACTAACCCCGTCTCTATTTTAACAGAGTAAATGTTTTGTAAGAGACCTAGCGCATTAGACCCTTTTAAAAAGTGAATCTTATTAAAACCAGGGTGTTAAAGATCTTGCAGAGGGGCTAAAGCTCATAACCTTTAAGATGTGAAACAAATCTATAAAAATGTAAGGGGCTAAGTATTTTGGAGGTTATGCTTTGTAAGGCTTAGAAACCTCATTGGAATCTACAAGTTCTGAATCGCATTTATATTAAAGTGCTGAAAGCTAAAGATCTTGGAGGGGGCTAACGCTTTTAGGCTAAAGCTCATTAAATTGCGAACTAAATACTATAAAACATCGCAAGGAGGCTAATTCTTTATGGGGGCTAAAACTCATTGGCCCCTTTAAATTGTGAATTGAATCTACAAAAACTCAGGGCTAAAAGCCTTGTAGGAGCTAAAGATCATGGAAGGATTCATAAGGGTTAAAGCTCATTAAATAGTGAACCAAATATATTTAAAAACGCAAGAGGGCTAAAAGCTTTGTAAAGGCTATTAAAGAGCATGGAGGGGGCTAATGTTTCACAGGGTTAAAGCTCATTAATTTGTGTAACAAACATAAAAACGCAAGGAGGCTAATGCTTTTAGGGGCTAAGCTCATTGGATAGACCCTTTAAATTACGAATCAAACCTTCAAACATGCAGAGGGCTAACAATTTGTAAAGACTAAAACTTCTAGAAATCCTTAAATAGGGAATGGAGTTTATAAAAATGCAGGGGGCTAAAGATCTTGGAAGGGGCTTAATGCTTTGTAGACCCTTTGAATTGTGAAAAAGGCTACAAAAAACTGAAAAAAAGTTTAAAATTTTGAAAATTTAAACAAAATTTTTTAAAAACTTAATTTTTTTTCGAAAAAGTTCAATTTTATGTAGTGTAAACTTAAGTCCCAAGGGGGGGGGGCTATAGCCCCTATAGCCCCCCCCATAGATCCGCCACTGGCGTCAGTGTTAAATCCTTGGTCAAAGAAGGATTCCACCAATCAGAGTCGAGGAAAAGCTAATTTTTCTTTCCTTAGCTGCTGGTTAACTCTGACACTGATGACTGTGAATATGGCTGTTAGAAAAACATTCATTACGAAGCCAAAATTATAAATTAAAACTTCGTTTCGATTATTTACCTACAGATACCAAAAACACATTTGAGAACCAAAGCATAAAAAAAATATTATTATTATTTCAACATAAAGCTTCTTTAGTAGGTAAATCAAATCTGTTATTTGATTCTGTGTCAGATAAGGTTGTTTTTGTTATAAATAAGTGTCGAAATAATCGCTAAAAAGTTAAAGTTTTTTTAATTTAAAAAAGGAAAATGAGTTAAATTTTGAAAATAAAAGAAAACTTTTCTTTCAAATTTTAAATTTAGTGTGAATCTTTTAAAAGGACATTATTGTATTACTAGCTGATATGCCCGCCGTTGCTCGGGGGAAAAAAGGCTTATCAAACTGTGTGTTAAAATAAATAAGAATTAGTGTTTAGATGCAATAGAGTCAACAGTCTTCCCGCTAGGATTCTTTTTTGATGCCATACCACTTCGTTAAGATGTAAAAAAAAACTTTAAAATACCACCTGTTTAGATTTAATGTGTGAAATCCCCATCCCCGTTTTTAAAGAGTAATTTTTCAAAATAGAAAAAAAAAAGTCAGGGGACCTTCTGAACCCCATTATTTTTTTGTCCTTTTCTCCCTCCGTCCATTTCTGAAATTGGTTTAAATGTATATTTGAGGCAAATTTCTCCGCCTTCGCTTCACAATAAAGATATATTATTGAACAGAAATGTCTATAGATAAAACTTATTTCCCCCTCATCCCTCTAAATTTTTATAAAATACAAAACAATTAAATATACTACATACTTTTATACTTTTTTAAGATATTAAACGAAATCTTAAAAAACCGGTTTAGAATTAGTGTTTATAACCATTTTTTAATAATGATAATTTTTTTTTAATCAGGGGGAGACCCCCTGAACCCCCCTTTGCTGATTTATCACCAACTCATTCATTGAAAGAAATTTAAAACATGAAATAAAAGTAAACATCATTTGAATCGACACTGAAAATGCCTGTGATAAAATATTGTTTAATTTGAACTTTGCTGGAAATACTTAAATTTGATTAAATAGAAAAAAGAATAAAATTTTTCAGTGGAACGGTTTTTAGTTATCATAAAAAAATTATTTAATCATTAAAAATGGTTTCTTTATCACATTTTTTAAAAATTCACCTGTTATAAAACATTTCAAAATAAATATTTCCAACAATAGAGGTTTTGCGTGTCCTGGAAAGAGCAATAACCGCAATAAATTTAACATTGAAGGCTATAAGCATAAGAATTTAGAAAAGGGACAAAAAAGGCTCCTTGGGAATGCTTTGATTCAGAAAATTCTTTTTCGCAAACCTTCCTGGTTGTGTGAGGAACAACATGCTAAAATTTCATAACAATCACATTAATAATGTGGGTGCTAGGATCCAAAAACTAAAAACGGGAGTGAATATTCAAACCCCCGTGCACACCCTCCAAAATCGAATATCGAAAAATCCAGAAATTACTTTCTTTGAAATTCCCTCAAGAAGGTATTACCAACAGTTCACTTCGTAATATCGATTTCTCGGTACTGTTTTCTTCGAAAATGTAAAACTTGGTTTATGCTCAGCAAAAACGGGTTTTTGGAATATACAGACCTCTTAAAATTCGAATATCGAAAATCTGAAAAATGCATTTCTAGATATGGTTGCTAGGTACCGTCCTGCGAAATAACAAAGATCTGGGGTCATTTGGGACGCCGCTGGGCTCAAAAACGTCGAAAACACTCCAAACCCCCCTGTGGATCAGAAAAAAGATATTTCGAAAAATCCCTTCTTAGTGCGCGTATACACCGTAAGGTCTTCGACCCTACCAAGTTTCGAGTCTTTAGCCCCGGTAGATTTTGCTGTGCGTTGATGAGTGAGTGAGTGGTAAAGCTCTTTTATTATTATAGACTAGCTGATATGCCCGCCGTAGTTCGGAGGAAAAAAGGCTTTTCAAACTGTGTGTTAAAATAAATAAGTATTTTCTTCACTGTATTCCTTTCCGAGGCGTCATTTAGGTGCAACTGCCTTCCTGCTAGAATTCCTTTTTGATGCCATACTACTTACTTAAGATGTAAAAAGCCCTTTATAAATACTACCTGTTTAGATTTAATGTGTGAAATCCCCATCCCCGTTTTTAAAGAGTAATTTTTCAAAATAGAAAAAGTTAGGGAACCCTTCTGAACCCCCCTTATTTTTTCTTTTTAATGCCCTTAGCTCCCTCCATCCATTTCTGCAATT
This sequence comes from Tetragnatha montana, assembly GCA_963680715.1. Taxonomy (NCBI): domain Eukaryota; kingdom Metazoa; phylum Arthropoda; class Arachnida; order Araneae; family Tetragnathidae; genus Tetragnatha; species Tetragnatha montana. The sequence goes on along the minus strand of OY796677.1, from coordinate 15,442,912 downwards.
CGTATAAATGTATAACTGATACAAATATCTCCGCCTTCGCTTCACAATAAAGGTTATAGAGCATTTTCAATCACATGAATCGGACCTAACAACGGCCTTAGCAACAGAAATGTTACAGTTTTTTGCCCTACAGAAGTTGACAGTTACAGAAAATGACTGGCCGTGGAATTATTCTATTGGAGCATTTGCAATCACGTGACCCCATACTTAAAAACCGCCTTAGCAACAGATAAACAACGGCCTTAGCAACAGTTAAAAGCCCTACAGAAGGTACACAGTTAAAAGAAAATAACCGGTTGTGACGTCACCTGAAAACACTCTATTATTGATTTCCAATCTCCAATTTCTATAGATAAAACTTATTTCCGTCTCATCTAGCTAAATTTTAAATAAAGAATAATTCAATACACATACTTTTTTAAGATGTTAAACCTTAAAAAACTGTTTAGAATTAAAGTGTTTATAACCATTTTTTAATAGTGAGAATTTTTTTCAAATCAGGGGGAGACCCCCTGAACCCCCCTTTATTGATTTATCACCAACTCATTCATTGAAAAAAATTTCAAACATGAAATAAAAGTAAACATCATTTGAATCGACACCAACTATTGATAAAATGTTGTTTAGTTTGAACTTTGCTGGAAATACTTAAATTTTATTAAATAGAAAAAAGAATAAAATTTTTCAGTGGAACGGTTTTTGGTTATTATAAAAAAATTATTTAATCTTCAAAAATTATTTATTTATCAGAGTTTTAAAAAATTCACCTGTTATAAAATATTTTCAAATAAATATTTCCAACAATAGAGGTTTTGCATCACCTGGAAGGAGCAATAACCGTTACCAATTTGAAATTGAAGGCTAAGCATAAGAATTTAGAAAAGAGCCGAAAAATGCTGCTTGGAATGCATTGATTTTAAAAATTCTTTTTCGCAAACCTTCCTGGTTGTATGAGGAACAATATGCTAAAATTTCATAACAATCACATTAATAATGTGGATGCTAGAATGCAATAACTAAAAACGGGAGTAAATATTCAAACCTCCGTGCACCCCTTCCAGAATGGAATATCGAAAAATCCAGAAATTACTTTCTTTGAAATACTCTCAAGAAGGTATTACCAACAGTTCAATTCGTAATATCGATTTCTCGGTATTGTTTTCTTCGAAAATGTAAAACTTGGTTTATGCTCAGCAAAAACGGGTTTTTGGAATATTCAGACCTCTTAAAATTCGAATATCCAAAATTTGAAAAATGCCTTTCTAGATCTTGTCGCTAGGTACCTTCCTGCGAAATAACAAAGATCTGGGGTCATTTGGGACGCCGCTGGGCTCAAAAACGTCGAAAACGCTCCAAACCCCCCTGTGGGTCAGAAAAAAGATATTTCGAAAAATCCCTTCTTAGTGCGCGTATACACCGTAAGGTCTTCGACCCTACCAAGTTTCGAGTCTTTAGCCCCGGTAGATTTTGCTGTGCGTTGATGAGTGAGTGAGTGAGTGAGTGGTAAAGCTCTTTTATTATTATAGATTTCCTATTATAAAACCATTTAATTTTTCTTCGTTCCCTTAAAGTTGTTTATTTCTATTAATATAATAGAAATGTATGAATAAAACGGAGATGGGCACCGCCTGATAGGCCAATAGGCCTGGGCATAATTTGAACTTGATTTGATTTTGAATGTATGAAGAAAAATATTGTTATGTATGTGTGTCAGACAATATTTTTCCACCTTCTAGATATATATTCATATATCCCTATAATATTTTTATTCTACAGTATACTTTTCAGACTTTTTGTCTTTTCTGACGCATAAAAACCTCACATGGTTCATACGCCATACAAATATGTGATTGTAAAAGATATAAAAATATGTTATGTACGGATCTTCTATTCTCTATTCTTCTATTATTTTCTATTTGAGATATTCTCTTTTTTATATATGATAGAGCTTTTTTTCTTCACAATAGGACACCTGATGTCTAGGGCTATGTGGTTTTTTATTCCGAATCTAAAACACGCTAGATCTCTATCAGTGTCAATTTTACTGCATTCTGTCGAGTCATGACCTTTGTTACAAATTTTGCACTTCGGATCTTGAGCGTTGCAATCTACTTTAAAGTGACCGAAATCTAAACATCTGTGGCAGATCTTTACTTTTTCAATGTATTGGTAAACTTTGTGTCATGCAAAATCGAACTTGATTTTACTTCTATTTACAAAACCCAGCTCTTTAATGAGAACTGTTGATGTGAAGGCCTTGTTTCTCCTTTCTTGACGAATCTCGTTATCTTTTTTTACTTGAATACTCTGCAAGGGTTTCTGCATCTTTTAGAATACACTGTGTAGTATAGGGGAGAGTGGGGCACCTTGGTACACTTTTTACTTAACTATTTTTCTAATTTATTTATACCGTTATATTCATTCAAATTCAAACAAAGCTAATATATATTAAATATAGTCCTTAGCGCATCTAAAAAAATTTTTTTTCCCGACCAATTATCTCTTTTAGGGAATTCATAACAACAATTTTAAAAAACCTCTTTTAATGTCCCAAGGTGCCCCACTAGTGGCCCACCTTGGGACACTTCCAATAATAACATAAAAACTTATGTTATTTTGAAAAATAAAAAAATAACACATTAAACTATGATAAAGCTATGCTTAAGAATCTTAAATTGGCCATCAAATTTATTTCACATTAAATTTTTTTCACTGATTTCCTCATTTTTGTCATGACGTAAATCACTGATTTTTTGTTTCCTTCCAGAAACTTTTTTTGTACAAATTTCTAAATTATAATCCTCTAAATTCTTAAATTATTTAATTTTTTAATAAAAAACAAATTTTTTTTATTCTTGAAAATTTTTTGGTATCTTTTAACATGTTCCAAGGTGCCCCACACCTGAGTGTCCTAAGGTGCCCCACCTTGAAAGTTTGGGTATTAATCTTAACTACTCTTTTGGGTCTAGCAATAAATTTTCTTTTTATTTTCTAAAATATCAATGGATACACGCACCTTAGTCTAAGCATAATTATAATAACATAAATATATTTTTTTATTTTAAAAAGGCTTTTCAAACTACAGGTGAATCTTACTTCAGACCACGAAAAACAAGAAAAGTGAAGTAAATAATTTTGTAGGCGCACCAAATATTCCAAAACACGTTGAGGAGTAGATTTTAGTCTAATTTATTAGTACCTAGAGCCTGGAGGCACGAGTTCATAACTATAAAATTGCGTCAGAAAATTCGAGTGTCCCAAGGTGCCCCACTCTCCCCTAACAACTTGTCGAATAATGATCTTTCGATTTCTTTATTGTTTATTTTCCTAATATTTATACGTTTATGACAGAATTTAAGCTTTTTGCTATTATTATCATCATCACACGCTCATTCCTTGTTATGCGTCTTCGGTTTCAGAGTATCTTTGAATTCAGCTTTAACTTCAGAGTATTTAATGATGTCTTCTTCTGGGGTTAGTACTCTGAACTCTATTTTAATTTGATTCATTCCATTTTCAAAAGATCTTTTTATTTGTATCTCTTCTGAGTCTTTATTCTCATCTTCTCTAAATTTCTTTTCTTGGAAAATGTCTTCATCGTCTTCCAAACTTCTTTTCGCACCGGTTCCTGTGCATCCAATTATTAAATAATGTTTAGTTTTTATATGTTCTAAGGAGATATAAGAATAACCGAATTTTGATTTAATTTTTTTTAAACTGAACCCTTTTTAATCCCCTATTGTAATTTACCAGATTATTTAGAATTACATTACCCATTCACACATATTCCTATAATTAAATTTAAAATTTTTAAAAGTGGTATATTTGACCTAAACCAACTTTTAATTCTATTTTCTTTTGTAGAATATATTATTTTTCTAAATACTATATCTGTTACTATACCAGTAAAACAAACACTTTAAATAGAGCATTTTCAATCACATGACTCGGACATAACAACGGCCATAGCAACAGAGGTTGTTACAGTTTTTTGCCCTACAGAGGTTAACAGTTACAAAAAATGACTAGCCGTGGAATTCTCTACTATTGGAGCATTTGCAATCACGTGACCCCATACTTAAAAACCGCCTTAGCAACAGATAAACAACGGCCTTAGCCCTAGTTAAAAGCCCTACAGAAGGTACACAGTTAAAAGAAAATAACCGGTTGTGACGTCACCTGAAAACACTCTATACTTTAAAACAACACTAATTTCATCTATAAGAGAGCAATTTAAAAACCTCACGTTGGCCCCTTTTTTGCGAATTTATAGTCCCAGAAACACTTAATATTTTTTTTCATGAAAGTTGGTATTTTTTCAAGTCTATAACTAGGGGGCCTGCCCCCTGCTTGCTATCGCTCACCAACCCCCGTAACTGCTTCGCAGTTCTTTTCTGATCGCATCGCGATCTTAGCGACCAGAGCTCGCTTGTTCATCTCAACAATCCAGCACAACCCTCCCCTTAAATTAAGCCTCTTGTAATACCGAAAATACCTCTCTTTTGCTTATAAAACTGCTCTTTTGCTTATAAAAAGGGGGAAAAAATAGGGGAAATCTTTTATCTTATTATAAAGGATATAAATAAATTTTATATCCCTTTTGCTTATAAATTAACAACAAAAATGTTGCTAAAATATATTCCTTTTCTAGCTTATCCATAATTCAATCGAAATGTTAAAAAAAAAAACATCCAGCAAGTCTACTAATAATCATCAACCATTTTGTAGAAAAAACATTGTTGAAAATAAAAGAAATCACAGACTCATCATAAAACTCGTCTTTTTCTCTATAGAGCATTTTCAATCACATGACTCTGCCTAACAACGGCCTTAGCAACGTTGTTTTATTCCTCCAGTGACATCATGTGCGAATGCTGCTATTGGATACTTCTATGTCCCGCCCCTAACAACAGCCTTAGCAACGTTGATTTTGTCCTCCAAGTGACGTCATGTGCGAATGCTCTTTAGTGAACAGCCACAGAAAGAGAAGAAAAAATTAAAACTTTGAATCTTAATAATTCCGAAACTAATTACAATTTTTTGAAAAACATAAAGCCAATATTTTTATAAAAAATAATTGTATGTGCGTTTAAAATTTCATAGTTCTACTGCAATTAGTTTTTCTTTTATTATGAAAAAACCGAAAAACCGTCCACAATTTCGAAACTTTAAAACTTAATTACTAAAAAACTAATTCAGAATTCGAAAAAAGAGCGACGAGGTGCAAAACTTCATATCTAAGAGTATGCGGCTGCAAAAAAAAATCATATTTCTGCTGTGAATAGATTTTGCTGGGGGCGAACTCGCAGCATAAAAAAATTATTTTCGACTTTAACATTAAATAACTCTAGAACTAATTATATCATTAATTAGCTTTTGAAAAGGAAATGACCGTCATTTATTTTTCTACATATGTTTAAAATTTCATAATATTACATTGAATAGTTTTTTGCGTAGTAACAGTTCAAAATTGTCAAAGTGAAGATCTTCTGAAACAGCGCCGGCGGCAGCGAATACGCTGGTGACTGGTAATATAGAGAGACAACAGACAATAAAACATGTGTGGGGAATTTCTTGAAAATCCGAGATGGAGATGCGAAAAACTGTCTTAATTTAACGTGGAAATACACATACTGCTGTTTTTCCTGTTCTCGTTCAGATGGCAGCACTACAGCTAATACGGACCCGCTGTCATAAAAACCATCCTTCATGTATTACTTTTTAAGTTTTTCCTTCATTTATACCAAAGTTCTTATTTATTTTCTTTGTTTGTCTTTATTTTTATAACATATTTAAGTTTCATAATGCATAAATTATCATTTCTTATAAAGTTTTTCGTTTTTTAGTTCATTTTAAGTAAAGTTTTTAGTTTCATGTAGTGGAGTAATGTTTTTTCTAGTAATTCTTTATTATGTTTTCACCTTTATTTTTTCAAAGTTGTTAGTTATTTTTCTGTACTATTTCTCATTTCAGTTAATTGTTAAGTTTTATAATCCATAAGTTTCTATTTCTTGTAATATTTTTGAAATATTTTAAATCAGTCAGGCAGGGCCGTAACCAGACTTTTGTTTCGGGGGGGGGGTTTTGACTCAAATATTTTCTGAGGTACCTCCTTACGGGTACTTTTATACTGGATTGAAATTTTGCTGCACTAAATTTCAAAATTGTATAAACAATATGAATTCGAAGTAAAAGGGGGGTCTGGGGGTCCTCCCCCAGAAAATATTTTGGAAATTTGCCCCTCAAAAGAGTGTTTTAGCTCATTTCTGAGACCCTTTAGATTACACCCATAGAGCACCACTCATTAGAAGCGGCCGAATTTTCAAGGTAAAAAGAAGGTATATTGTAATAAATGGCGAAATGTTAAGGGGGTTTTTAGGTTCCTACTCCAGAAATTTTTTGAATTTTTCCCCTAAAAGTGCATTTTAACTCATTTTGAGGCACTTTAGGTTACATTAAAGAGGACCACTCCTTGTAAATCACACAAGTTTGAAGGAAAAACCGTATACTTAATAGATTTCAAAATTTCGAGGGGGTTTGGGGGTCCTCCCCCAGAAAAATTTTGGAAATTTTACCCTTAAAAGTAGGGTTTTGACTCATTTTGAGACCCTTTGGGTTATTCCTGAAGAGGCGCTCCTTGTGAGACATAATTTTCAAGAAAAATAGCAGTATAAAAATTGATGTCAAAATTTTGGGGGGGGGGGGTTTGAACCCCTAAAACCCCCCCCTTGGATACGGCCCTGCAGTCAGGTTATTATAAATTTCGATTTGTGATATATACTTTTACTAAACTATCTCCTTAGCCAGCCAAGTCCCCATTTTCTTTTATTTTTCTTCTTTTTATTTTTTTAACAACTTACACTGCAATCTAGAATAGTAATCTTGGTTTCGGTACTTAAATATTATACCGTCGACAGTGCCGCTGAATCCGAAGAGCATTGCCAAATACCAGAGTTCGAAATTGGGGTGGTTCCGGGACAACTAAAAAACGGCTTGGACCAGTGGAATCAGAAAATCACTGGTCCGCCGGACCAGTGCGTGTGGTGAAAAAATATCCCACCCTCCAGTTCTAGCAGCGTTTATTTTCGCTAAGAGTTGGAGGATTGCATTTGGTGAAGCAAGTACATATTTTTGACAGAACCCGAAATGTGGCAATATGGGATAGGGGTGACCCCGGCGAAAAAGAAAAATATTATTGAATAATATGTATTATGTATTAATTTTTAACATTACTATTTGGTACTCACATTCAGTGCAATAGTTACTTTATAATAATTTAAACCGGTCCTCTTTTTGTCGGACCAGTGATTTTTGTTGCGGACCAGTAAGATTGGCAAAGCACTGGTCCGCAGGACTAGTGGATTTTTCCCCCAATTTCTAACGCTGCTAAATACCATATATACTGCCGCTGAACGGGGGTTTCACTGTCTCAGCAGGGTCACTGCTACCTTGTCCGGCGATTAACCAGCAGTCAAAGATAGATTCTGCCAATCAACGAAAAGCTCATTTTCTTTCTCTACCCGTTGGTTAACCTCTCGGGTCAGATAGCAGTGGATAAAGCCGTTTAACCCATGTATAGAATTTGATTTAGCTGTGTTAACATAAAGGGCATTCGTACACAAGGATTTTTTCTATACTCGACAGCAACGTTTCTTGAACCCAGTACGTCACAAATGCGGAAGGAGAAATCGGTAAACACAAAGCTGGTTTGGTTGCTGGGAGAAGTTTCGGTATGCAAATCGAGATTGAAAAGCACTATATGTACATGGGTTTAACAAAATAATCCTATTTTTAAATTGATATTCTTCCTTTCACTCAAACTTCAGACACCACTATGGGAACTACTTTGTTTGTTAGTAACGACATAGGGTCAACTTAAGTTGCTGTCTAGTATAGTGTGTGTTCGCGCTGATTTGCGAACCTTGTATATCTGTGTGGATCTTCTCTTGTATTCAGCATCTGAAGTAAAGTGAATTGATTGTAGTTATTTTGTATAAAAGTGTTGGACGGATGTTAGAGATTAGGGATGCTGGGGATTGTGTTTGTTGACAGTGTGGATGAGTGATGTGCTGTGTGTCAAATAAAGATATTAGTTTTAGAGCTAATTGGTCCGTCAATTTTATTGCGGAGTCAAAAGGTAGTGTTACCCCACTATTTTGTGGTCCGTCGAGCCGGAGCGTATAAGCGACGTTGGAGTGAGTCTAATATTGCTAGTGATCGGATTTTTGATTCCTGTCGAGATGTTCCGAAGAGCAAAGAAGCAAGACTTAATTGAAGTCGCAAGAGAACTGAGATTGCCGGTTCAGGAAAATATGCTCAAAGCTGATCTTGAGGATCTTATCTGCAAGAGTGAAGTTTACAAGAACAAGCTGGAGGATGTGCAAGATTTGGTGGAATCTGTTGTGGTTGATCGGAAAGAAGCGGAAGATAAAGAAGCCGAAAAACAAAGACTTGAAGTCGAGAAGCAAAGAATTGAACTTGAAAAGCTAAAGCTGGAGCAGATGAGGTTTCAACCTGAACAGATGAAATATCAACTGCAGCTAATAGAAGCACAGCAGAAATTGGCAGAAGCAAAGAGTGAAGTCAATTTGGATGATGTCAAGACTGAGAACACTGATTCCGTGGAGTACCTTGTTAAAAGTGTCAAGATCCTTGCTGGAAGAATTCCGACCAGAGCTGAAAACTGGGGTTTGTTCTTCTCATCTCTTGAAAGGGCCTTCATCATGAAGAACGTTCCAGATAAATTCAAGGCTGAGATACTGATCAATATTTTGGGTGAAAGAGCCTCCAGCGTGTTGATCTACGTTAAAGATTCGGATGTTTCCAAGTACGACAAAGTTAAGGAGGCTGTTTTGAAGGAATTCGAGCCATCACCTCAGATTTGCTTGGATAACTTCCGTAAAACAAGAAAAGGGCTGACAGAAACTTATGTGCAATTCGCCTCTAGATTAGCGGTGAGTTTTGGTTATTACCTAAAACTAAGAGGCGTGGATACATTCGAGTCATTGAGAGACTTGATGATATCTGATCGATTGATGGAGACTCTGAATGGCGACACTACTGGTCATATTGCCCTCAAACAGGGAAACGAATGGTTTACCCCTGCACAACTTGCTGAGGAGTGTGATATCTTCACAACTTCTAGGCCACCAACTTCAACCCTTCCTCCACCCGGACGCAATTCAAGATTTTACGACAAGAGGAATGTTCCAAGAGTATTTTTCTCGGATAGTAGTAAGGAGTGTTTTGCTTGCCGAAGGGGAGTTCATGCTCTGAAGAAGTGCTATTACTTCTTGAAGATGAGCCCAATGGATAGAAGTGAGCTGATCAGGAAGGCGCAGCTGTGTTTTAGATGCTTTTCGTCAGATCACAGTGTTCGAGATTGCGACTCTCGCTTGAGCTGTGAAAATTGTAAGAAGAATCACAACAGTTTGCTCTGTTTTAGGTCAGCAAAAATGCCAGATAACCGTTCTCGATCGATAAGGAATGACGAGTCGTTAAAAGTGGCATCCAATGAGCAAAATAAGAGTGAAGAGAACATCAACCAGTCAAGTGAAAATTTTGTCGGAACTTCGTGTTCTCAAGACAAGGTAAGCAAAACTACTTTACTCAGTACAGTTATATGCTTAGTTAAAGATCTATATGACAATTATATACCTTGTAGAGCTCTGTTAGATGTATAGGATCGATGTCTCATTTTATAACGAAGAATTGTGCTGACCGTCTACAGCTTAGGAAAAAGAAAATTAATTTGGCAGTTTCTTGCCTGAATGATTCTTCCATGACGGTAAGATACCAAATGAATACGATCATTTCTAATAACAGTAATTCTTTCAGGAGAAACATCGAGCTCTTTATGGTAAACAAAATAACCGAGGTTTATCCTTCAGGACGTTTGAGTGTGGAAATTAAAGATAGAAATGGTCTTCCGTTGGCTGATCCTGATTTTGACAAACCAGGTAAAATTGATCTGTTCTTGGGAGCTGAGATTTTCTATGAACTTTTAAAGCCGGGTCAATTTCACCAGAGGGAAAGTAATTTGATCCTCCAGAATACAGTGTTTGGATATGTGGTCAGTGGATCAGTACCAAGGCCCAGCACTGCTCTTCACTGTGGAGTAATCCTGGATTCGGATCTGAGTGAAACAATGGAAAAGGTGGAGCGTGGAGTATCTCACGCAGCTCCAGCAGCGGCCGAAGTGGAGAAGGCCTCAAAGGGATATTCGTGTAGATGACATGGTGCTGATCAAGGATGATAACGCCCCTCCATTTTTGTGGAAAATGGGGAGGGTTGTGAAAGTACATCCTGGTAGGGATTCTAGAGTGAGAGTGGTAACTGTACGAACTGCCAAGGGACTACTCCAGAGACCAATTGTGAAATTATGCTTGTTACCTGTAAATAATTAATTGTATTGTGTAATATGTATATATTGGGTTTTTAGCTTAAGTGTGTAGATTAATTTTGAATTTTGAATGTAATTCAACGGGGGGAGAATGTTCGCGCTGATTTGCGAACCTTGTATATCTGTGTGGATCTTCTCTTGTATTCAGCATCTGAAGTAAAGTGAATTGATTGTAGTTATTTTGTATAAAAGTGTTGGACGGATGTTAGAGATTAGGGATGCTGGGGATTGTGTTTGTTGACAGTGTGGATGAGTGATGTGCTGTGTGTCAAATAAAGATATTAGTTTTAGAGCTAATTGGTCCGTCGATTTTATTGCGGAGTCAAAAGGTAGTGTTACCCCACTAGTGTGCGTAGTTATAGTCGTTCATCTAGAAAGAAAATGGTTCCTTTTAAGGACCCTTCACAAAATTCCAATTCCAAAAACGCTCTGCATAAAAGTGCAAAAATCGAAAGAGATTTAACAAATCATATTTTGAATATTTTAACCACACCAAATTATCTTAAAGATTCAATTTAAACACATTTTTTCAACTTACAAAACTCTGCGCCAGAAGTCGGTTTGGCTACTGGCCTTGTCAGGCATATGAATTTGATTTCACCATAGGAATATGTATGTTATAATTAAACTCCGTTATAGCTATTCTCAAAAAACGCAGTCTAATATTCGAACTATTTACTTACCGTTTAAATTTTAAAAATCTTAACGTACAAAATTATAACCTAAAGAGCCATCAATAATCAGTTTCTTTCTTTTAAAACAGTGAAATTGCATAGATAAGAAAATCTCAATCTGATCATTAAAGTAATTAAAAGAATCAAAGTAAACCCAAATTGTGAGATCAAGCATTACAAGCAGATTTTAAAATCCAATCTAGATCAATTTATTTTTAAAAAAAACACATACTATACACACATTAAAACATACAAGGGATACTTAATATAAAAATGCACCTTAAATAATTCAACAAAATTATCCTATATCAAAAAACACCATATAAAATTACTAAATGTTCGTTAAAAAGAATGACAATAAATCTAGTCACTATCCTTGGATCTGTAGGCATTGTTTTCACTTTACCTTTCTCCGTTGGCATGGATTTTGGGCGCATGCTAGTTTCCATTATCCTTTCTTGAATTTTTTAGACTGAGACGATCCACCAACGTCCTCGCTTGAATTTGTAGAGATTCTTCAACGTCATCAGCACCAACGAATTCGGTTCACATTCCCATCAAGTCTTTGTATTCAGCAATAATGGCCTTTACTTGTTTCACAAGGCGTTTCGCGGTAGATCGTCTTACCCCTAAGGAAGGTAGCTGCCTTATCTCTTTGAGAATGTTTTCAAGAGAATCTCTTACTGCATATTCTCGGGTAGTTATTCTACGTATCCTAGCCTCGCTTGAATTTGATGACGCTTCTTCGACGTCCTCGCTTGAACTTGTAGGCGATCCTTTAACGTACTTGACTACCTCGACCTCATCGTCCGATTCGAACAGTTCAGGACAGTTTTGAGCATCAGCACCAAGGATACCGATGAACATGTTCATCAAATCTTCGTGTGCAGCACGAATAACGTCCTTCACTCTTTTCAGAATACGCGTCTTGTCAGCTTGGCTTGTTTCCGGCCAACCCAATGTATGCCACTCGAAACGAAGATTTTCTACAAATTCCTTTTTATCAGTCCCTAACGCTCTTTCCACAGCATCCAAGAAATCACGAGTAACCTTTACGTGTTTAGAGGTCATGGTCTATCGGTTTAATGTAGCTGCGCTTGTAAAAGAAAAAGGTCTGTAGGAGGTGGACAGGTTACACCTGCTGATATGAATGTGATGCCAAGTTATAGAAAGAATGTGTTGAGTTGAGATGTCGATATCTGATTAGCCTTGATCACAGAGTATTAAGCCATTAGCTTAATGAGAATACTGCCAGAGCCACAGAAATATGGGGCCGGGGCGGCTTAGTAACTGTCGATTGAATAAAAAAACTATCGATACTATCAGATAATTTCTAACAGTTCATACTATTGATTTTTAAGATCGATAGTTCCTAAAAATCAATAGTAAAATCATGTTTGTTCTAATTTTTAATTAAATTGATTAATCTCTTGTTTCCTAAAAATAATAAGAATTAAGAATCAACATTTTACGCTTTTGCAATTGTTATCCCGCCAAATTGTTCAATTGGCGGATTTCAGATATTTTGGTTGGTTGGTGTTACATATATTTTCAAGTATATGTGCTTGATCTCAAGGATCCGCTTATACACCTTCGTCAAGTAAGACAGACACAATAGAATTTTTACTGACACAAAGAAGGAAAATACACCCAGGGGCGAGGTGAGAATCGAACTCACGACGGAGCAGTGCGCAGACTGCTGGCGTGAAAGGCAGAGAGCAAACCGAACAGGCCATCCGTCCCCCTCAGATATTTTCATACTCATCTCCTGTCTCGCCAAATCGGGCGAGGAATGAAAGTTGGCAGACATCTATCCGTAACTCGTAGATTCTCCCTGAACGTTCGTTTTCCGAAGCCGTTTTTGCATGCCTAAAACTTACTTTACCAGGCTCTCAAGCATTTAATACTCATGGTATTTACGTGAAACTTAGGATTTAAGGTTTATTAATTATGCTCTTTCAGATTATCAAATCAAAAGAAAGGATTTCTGAAAACAAAATAAAGTTTTGACATTTTTCACATTTTTTTTGCTGTTTTTTAACGTTTTGTCGTAATAAAAAAATTTTAAAGTGAAAACTGCCAAGATAATTTTGAAGATAATATTAAACCACAAAATTTGAGACCATAATTACATTTTTACCAATAGTAGTTCTTCTACAAATTGAATTTTTCAATAATTATTTTGGGGTGTCGCTCCATTTTTAACTCTCTGGGATTGGGTCTGGGACCCCCAAGTCCTATGTGATTCTGACTCGTCTAGGTGTCTACTATCCCCCCTAGAAGTGTGACACATCATTTACGGGACAGCCTGTAGAGTGGACAAAACGGTCAAATTGATCAACCAAGCGGTATTCCAAACGATATAGAAACCAAACGGAGATATTTTTGACCATACACGTAATTGCATGTTTTTATTGAATAAATAACTTACATTTTAAGCCCAAGTTTACTTAAATCGCTTGAATAGTTTTTGAAATGTTCTACTTTAAAATTCCTGTTTTTTTCGGCTACAACAATGTTTTTTTGAGGAAATTCATTGTTGGGAAAAGAGAAAAAGTCGAAAAATTTAAGAACTTTGAAGTTAGATATCTCAGAAACTAATTGAGCCACATGAACAAATTTGGTCTTAAAATGTAGATAATTTGTTCCGTAATAAAACACATCAATAAGTGTTTATTCGAAAATCAAACCGTTTGGTTGCTATTCCACAATTTATGAAAATAGGCCGAAAATTCGATTTTCAATTAGCTGCCATTCGATAATGCAACCACTTTGCACCGGCTGATCGACAGAATCTTACTTCCCTATAGAAGGGTACTTCAAAATATAAAATTTTCATGACTACGTTTTTCCGGTTAAATTCCCATGTAGCCAGCTATTGGACTACAACACACGAAACTTTCGGCATGTTGTAAACTAAGACCAGAAAAAATAATTTTTGAAGTGATTTTTAATGTTTTTCCTCGGTTTAAAACTTTTTGTTTCAAAGAAAAAAAATTTGCTTGAGTTTATACAAAAGAATCTTTAAATTCTCTTTGCTAATAGTCTTTTGGAATTGAGATTGGTCACATACAGGGTGTCCAGCGGCCTTTACTCCTGAATACGAGAAAAATTTCAGTGATAAAGTTGTAGAGCAGGGGTTCTCAAACTTTTGAACATCGCGAGCCACTTTTTATAAACAAAATCTAACGCGACCCACCTAATATTCAGTTAATTTTTCCGTGCCTCCCACTACAATATTTTAACTTCATGGGTGTGGGTTTTGGTTACCAACTATTTAGTTACATAAATAAATTAGGTGGAGTAAATTAGGCATCATCAGAGGATAAATTAACTTTTTAGAAAATTAAAAGGAAGGAAAAGGATGTGAACCTGAGCGTATCAAATTGTTTAGTGTGACGAACAGTGAGCTCAAAAATTTTAAAGGGGACGTCTGAGGGGTCCTCTCCCAAATAGATTTTTGAAAATTGAATGTTAAAAACAAGGTTCAACTCGTTTTTTATTAATTTTCCGTAACTTACAGTTACATCATCATTTCTTTAAAAAATTCTTGACATTTGTATTGCCGCCCTTGGTCGGAAGCCTCCTAAGTTTAGAAACACTGATTTATTGTAATTTTTACAAATAATATTTAAATAACTGCCAAATTTTGTATTTTCGGCACATTAAACTGACACACATATGTATTTAACTCTGATTTTCTTTTGGGTAAGACACCGGGTAGTGTATTTTTTTCGTATTGCTCTTTTTTTTCCCTCAAAAGCCAACATAACTTTTGTATAAAATTTATAAAAAAGTCTATATACAGGGTGTTTCAAAATTGCGTTGCACGGCTTTTATTCGGAACCAGCGCCTCCTAGGGTCATGGAAGTAAGGTCTACCCCTAGGTTAGTGACCCTGGAGAATCTAATGAGATGACTTACAGCGCTCCTAGCGGCGAAATTAAAAAGTTAAAAAAATTAATTTAAAAACTAAAAGAGATAGAGTAAAAAGTTCAGTACAAAAGTTGTTGCCAAGATCATAACGAACTCAAGTAAAAAAAATTCATCAAAATAGCTTAATTATTCGAGGAGATATTCACTGTTGAAAATGGCACTTTTTTGAGTGGCGAAAAAGGGCCCGGCCACAAATTTAGAAACGCTTTCTCCGTCATTATCGTGCGGGAGTTTTAAGCTTGACAGTGACTGATTTGATGGATCAATCGAAAATAATGCTTCAAATTTTTTTAAAAAGGAAAGTCCAAGCTTGGACATTTAAGAACTACCACGATCAGAAATCGTTACTTTTGCGAGATAAATGTTTACTAAAACGGGTATTAACGATCAATCGCTAATCGAAGATTAATTAGAAATAAATATTTCGAAAACAGTTGACTTTTTAATGTTTTGCATATTGGTAGGACACAAAGTAGGAGAAAAGGAAGAAATTCACAGTGCAAAATTATAATTTATTGAGCTTGCTCAAAAAGATTACCATGGGCAACAATACACTTTTGTGTCCTTTCAACCATGTTAGAAAGCACATTTTGGACCATATGGGGTGTGACAGTTGCGCAACTGTCGATGATGCGGTTTTTTAAGTCCTGGAGACTCGTAGATGGCGTTTCGTAAACTTGATTTTTCAAGTGACCCCAAAGGAAAAAGTCGAGTGGATTAAGATCAGGAGATCTTGGAGGCCATTCAATACTCCCACCATACCCAATTATCTTATTGCCAAATGTGTCTTTGAGGAACTTTTGAACCAGATGTGGCTTGTGCGGTGGAGCGCCGTCATGTTGGAACCAAAGTGATGGTAACAGTGAGAGAGGAATGTCTTCCAAGAAATCAGGCAAGATATCCTGCAAATTCTGAAGGTACTTGTTTCCATCCAGCGAACCAACGAAGAAAATTGGTCCAACTAGACGGTCCCTCCAAACACCGCACCACACATTTACTGACCACTGTACTTGATGTCTAACACTAACTCCCCATGCAGGATTTTGAAGAGCCCAAACATGAGTGTTATGCCTGTTAAAGATTCCATTGCGATGAAATTTTGCCTCATCGGACCAAATGATATTTTTAAAAAAGTTTGGGTCACTTTCCAATTCATTAAGTGCCCAATTGCACCAATCGAAACGTCGTTCCTCATCTCCTTGTAGCAATCCTTGCTGTGGTGTAACATGGTAAGGATGCGCTCCATTCTTGTTCAAAACCCTCCAAATTCGACTTACTGGTAAGCCAGTCAGATCGCTCATTTCTCTAATACTGGTGTGAGGATGGGATAGAGCGTATGCCAGTAAGTCTTCATCTGGTATGCGATTAGTAGAACGTTGTCTCATCGAATAGTGTCTCCTAAGAACGCTTCCTGTATCTTTAAGGCGCTGCACAACTTTCCTGATAGTCGCTGATGTAGGATGAGGATCATTTGGAAAGCGATCAGCAAATACACGTGCAGCTCGAACCGAATTCCGTAGAGTTTCTCCATAGATTGCTTTATAATTGAGAAAGAAATCAACTTCAGATTTAAGAACTATAATTTCCTTTCTCTCATCTGAAATAATCAGCACGCTTGTCAAATTCAAGTGACGTTTTCCCCTCAGGCCAATCTAAGCTCTCGCTGACTGAATAACCATATTCGAAATTATACTACCTTGCGGCAAACAAATCAGATCCCTCAACGACAATCCCTATCAATATGCAAAACATTAAAAAGTCAACAGATTTCGAAATATTTAATTCTAATTAACCTTCGATTAGCCATTGATCGTTAATACTTTTTTTATTAAAAATAATTTTCGATTGATCCATCAAATCAGTCACTGTAAAGCTTAAAACTCCCGCACGATAATGACGAGAAAGCGTTTCTAAATTTGTGGCCGGGCCCTTTTTCGCCACTCAAAAAAGTGCCATTTTCAACAGTGAATATCTCCTCGAATAATTAAGCTATTTTGATGAATTTTTTTTACTTGAGTTCGTTATGATCTTGGCAACAACTTTTGTACTGAACTTTTTACTCTATCTCTTTTAGTTTTTAAATTAATTTTTTTAACTTTTTAATTTCGCCGCTAGGAGCGCTGTAAGTCATCTCATTAGATTCTCCAGGGTCACTAACCTAGGGGTAGACCTTACTTCCATGACCCTAGGAGGCGCTGGTTCCGAATAAAAGCCGTGCAACGCAATTTTGAAACACCCTGTATATTTACTACACAAATTCAAAATCTTCTCGCAACCCACCAAAAGCTGACTGGCGACCCACAGTTTGAGAACCTCTGTCGTAGAGGCGTGTCTATTTTATACAAAAAGACACCTTGTATACACAAAAATGACAAGAATCGAACCCGAAAAAGTGCGTTTTTTATCCGCGTTTTCGTACACTTAACTCCACTTTACGCTTGGTCGGAAAAATCTATATCTGCTAATACGAACATTTTTTTAACAAAAGGTAAGACGTTTCATACTTATTAGCATACCAAGCACACATATTTGCATATTGAAGCTGTTTGCCTCTCAATTTGGCTTTTTCGACCATGCTAAGTGTACGAAAACGAAGATGAAAAACGCTTTTTTCGGGTTTGATTCTTGTCATTTTTGTGTACAATGTGTCTTTTTGTATAAAACAGATAATGCTCTACAACTTTATCGCTGACATTTTCCTCGTATCTCTAATAGTTTTTGAAATAGGCACGCTAACTCCTAAACTTGCCGCTAATGTGTGTTAAAGCGTTCTCATCGGAAACATAGGCGTTTTAATAGGAGTAGGCACCCAGTTTATGGAAATATAACCAGGCGTTCTGGAGTAAAGGTCGTGATAAGCGTTAAGACTAGACACTCTGTATTTTCTCAGCATTGTGTGTTTGATCTCAAGGATCGGCTTATAAACCTTCGTCAAGTAAGGCAGACACAAAAGAATATTTTTACTGACACAAGTAGAGAGAAAATACACCCAGGGCAAGGCCGAAATCGAACCGACGCGACGGGCGATACAGTGCACACACTGCTAGCGAGGTTGTCTGCACGTAACACAACCAGGCAGTGTTATAGACGACATTAGTGTGACGTCACTTGCTTGTTTGGAAACGTTGATTCTATCCGTGATTGGTTCCGTGATTGGAGGTAAATCCGTACCAATCCGTACGGAACCAATCACGGATGGAATCTACGTTTCCAAACAAGCAAGTGACGTTTTGACTAATGTCGTCTATTCCCAGGGACCAGTTAACGTCTATACACGGGATTTGAGTACTGGTCATGTAAACGGGTTTATAGTACGGTTTTCAATTTTCCTTTCCCCTGCATTATACCCGGATATAGTAAGAGTAAGTCATAACCTGAAATGAATTTGGTTTGCATATATTTTCCAGTTTGTGTGCTTGATAATACAAGGATCCACTTATAAATCCAGACACAAACCGAATTTTTACTAAGCATAGAGAGAGAAAATGCACCCAGAAAAAGGCCTGGAATCAAACTCGACGACAGGTACAATGAGCAGACTGCTAGAATAGCAGGCAGCACTTAGTCCCACTAAGCCGCCCCAGCCCCATATTTGTCTGTGGCTCTGGCAGTATTCTCATTAAGCTAACGGCTTAATACATACTCTGTGATCAAGGCAAATCAGAAATTGACATCTCAACTCAACACATTCTTTCTATAACTTGGCATCACAATCATGTCAGCAGGTGTAACCTGTCCTCCTCCTACAGACGACGAATCTTTTACAAGCGCAGCTACATTAAACCGATAGACCATGACCTCTAAACACGTAAAGGTTACTCGTGATTCCTTCTTGGATGCTGTGGAAAGAGCGTTAGGGACTGATAAAAAGGAATTTTTAGAAAGTTTTCGCTCCGTGTGGCATACATTGGATTTGCCAGAAACAAGCCAAGCTGACAAGACGCGTATTCTGAAAAGAGTGAAGGACGTTATTCGTGCACACGAAGATTTGATGAACATGTTCATTGTTATCCTTGGTGCTGATGCTCAAAACTGTCCTGAACTGTTCGAATCGGACGATGAGGTCGAGGTAGTCAAGTACGTTAAAGGATCGCCTACAAGTTCAAGCGAGGACGTCGAAGAAGCGTCATCAAATTCAAGCGAGGCTAGGATACGTAGAATAACTACCCGAGAATATGCAGTAAAAGATTCTCTTGAAAACTTTCTCAAAGAGATAAGGCAGCAACCCACCTTAGGGGTAAGACGATCTACCGCGAAACTCCTTGTGAAACAAGTAAAGGCCATTATTGCTGAATACAAAGACTTGATGGGAATGTGAACCGAATTCGTTGGTGCTGATGACGTTGAAGAATCTCTACAAATTCAAGCGAGGACGTTGGTGGATCGTCTCAGTCTAAAAAATTCAAGAAAGGATAATGGAAACTAGCATGCGCCCAAAATCCATGCCAACGGAGAAAGGTAAAGTGAAAACAATGCCTACAGATCCAAGGATAGTGACTAGATTTATTGTAATTCTTTTTAACGAACATTTAGTAATTTTTTATATGGTGTTTTTTGATATAGGATAATTTTGTTGAATTATTTAAGGTGCATTTTTATATTAACTATCCCTTGTATGTTTAAATGTGTGTAGTATGTGCTTTTTTAAAAAATAAATTGATGTAGATTGGATTTTAAAATCTGCTTGTAATGCTTGATCCCACAATTTGGGTTTACTTTGATTCTTTTAATTACTTTAATGATCCGATTGAGATTTTCTTATTTATTTATTTATTTATTTCACCCAAACAGACACATAATCCAATTACATGGGAAAACAATGACAAAACACACACTACATATGGAATAAGTTAATCCAAGATACAAATACCATATAAAATTGAAGGAGCAATATAAAATTAGAAAAAATCAATACAACAAAACTGAATTTAAGTACATCAAATAGGGGAAAAATTTCTTGGAACAAAAGAGGCATGGTAACTATCCAGGTCACTTTTTATCTTTGAGAAACTATCAAAAAAAATATCAGAGTTGTGAAGACTATTGACAAGTTTTATAAATTGTATTAAAGGTTGTTGTTTTAAGTAATTTTTTGAGAGAAGAGGAACAAGGAAAGTTGTTTTATTGTGAAATATATTGTAAAAAAATTTAAATAAGGATATATGCCTTCTATTCTCTAAAGGGGAACTATGTATAGGAGTACCAACTGTCTTTAAGTTAATAAAACGAAGAAATTTTTTATGCACTTTTTCTATTGAAATGATCAGAGATTTCGTTACAGGATTCCAAATGACACAGTTGTATTCCAAAATAGGGCGAACAATCGTATTAAATAAACTTTCAAGAACAAAACAGTCACTAAAATCGAAAGTAGTTCTCTTGAGTAATCCAAGGTTTTTTACAGCTTTTACAATAATGTTTTGAATATGTAAATTGAAGGTAAAAGAAGATTCGTAAGTTACTCCAAGATCTTTAATATTGTCCTTTCTAGCTAAATCACAATTGTTTATCTTGTAGTTGTATATTAGAGGATGAGTTTTCCTGGTAAAAGTAACAATGAAACATTTATCAATATTGAGATAAAGTTGATTTTGTTGACACCATTGACTTAATTTATTTAGTTCAGTTTGTAAAGAGATTTGGTCCAAATGAGTTGTTATCGTATTAAAAATCTTTAAATCATCAGCAAACAGGAGAGATGATTGAAAAATACAGGAAATATCATTTATAAAAAGGTTATATAGCAGAGGTCCCAAAATTGATCCCTGAGGTACTCCAGAAGTACTATGGAAACTGTTAGAATAAGTAGATTTGTATTTAATGTATAAAAGTCGTTCAGAGAGATACGAACTGATCCAAGAGAGAAGTCTGGGACAAAAACCTATTTTAGCTAGCTTTGAAAGTAATATTTTAAAATTCACTGTATCGAAGGCTTTCGCAAAATCAGTGTAGATCACATCAAGTTGTTTATTACTTTTTAGGGCTTTTATTATATTTATGTTAAGACAAAGCAAATTAGTAGCTGTAGAACGTTTCTTTATAAAACCATGCTGGTTAAGAGAAATTATATGATTGGTCTGCAATGCTAATTTTGTGTGGATGACTCTCTCAAAAATTTTGGCAAAACTGGAAAGTATTGTAATGGGTCTATAGTTTTTGATGTCTGATCTCTTGCCTTTTTTAAACACAGGTATAATTTTTGATTTTTTCCAAAGTTCAGGGAAAACACTAGAATTAAGAGACAGATTGAATAAGATTAACAAGGGATAATTCAGACTTGCAATATTGGCTTTAATTATAAAGGGTGGAATAAGATCTATACCAGGAGAACTTGAACCCTTCAGCTTTCTTACACTATCCTCAATATCCGACAAGGATATACTATGGATTCTGACAATATCAGTTGAATTAGGGCAAGGATCAAAATCACTCAAGTTGCATAAATCTTCATTATTTGTGTAGACACTGGAAAAATATTTTCTGAAGGCTTCTGCAATTTCTTCGTTAGTCTTTAGTTCAGAATTATTATCATGCACTATGAGGTTTATGTTTTAGGCGATAGTATGACCAAAATTCTTTGGGATTTAACTTTAAGGATTTCTCAAGTGAATAAATGTGGTTTTTGCGAGCTTGTCTAATGTCCAATTTGATATCTTTACGTCATGGAACTAGTACAATAAGGAAGTGCCATAAACGGTCCGAGCTACCGGTTTAACTGAAGCCGATTATGAGACTAGAAATAATCGCAACAAGATGGCGGCCGCTCAGATTCACGATGTTTGCCGTTTCTAACGCGCTTTTCGTTTTGAGCGACGTAAGTGAAGAACGCGGTCTTTCCGCTTTACAAATTTAGGCAGTTAGTTCCCACTTCAAAAAAAAAAATTAAAGGCATATTATTGCCCTATTAGTTATCCTTTCCCATAAAATACTTACCATTTTTTACTTACCTTTGAAAATTTAACTTCTTGACACAATTAAAACTTTTAAACACTAAACATATTTCAATGAACTTAGAAATGAAACAAGATAAAAATACTTTTTAGAGATTTATATTGAAAATAAAAATAGAATAATAAACAAATAAGTAAATGATTTTAAAAACTTTTTATCAAAAGAAAGTTTGAAACAGTAAAGTTTGATATTTTTTTAAAGCAAAAAACATGCTACTCATTTAGTAAAAGCAGTAAAAGAAAGGATTTTGTATATTTTTTTTTAAATGGGTATCAAAACCCAGGATAATTCGAGGCAAAATAAGTTATTCAAAAAATTAATATTTATAACAAAATATGTTTTGTAACTTGTTAAAATTCTTTGAAATATTTTTCTTACTGTTTTTATCTTTAAGAACTTTGTCAAGTAAATTTTAATGCTAAGATTTTGATTGAGCTCCAATTTTGCAAATATATCTTTTATTAAACGATTTTCATAGTAAAAATCTTTCATCATATCTTCCAGGGGTCCAAGCAAAAAGAAAATACAAATTTGCCATGGGCTATATACATAGTTAGAAAATTAAGCAGTTGAGATAATTACAATTTTAAAAATACAGTCAAGTTCTTAGTCTTGAAATTCATATTCTATGTGCATAATTCGTATTCTGATGCACTGTTGATCTGAAATTTAAAAAATGCCATTAACATTTTGTAGACAATTTGATAATATTAAATAAACTTTGTTTTTAAGTATGTAATAAGAAACTTCACCATTGGTTAAAATGTAACCCATGGATTTTCTCGTAGAAATTTACAATCAGCCTTCACATATAAATATAAGACTGAAGCAAAAGAAGAAACGTTATAAAATTATCAAAAACAAATATATATGGGTGTTTTACTCTTCAAAAATTGCAAGACTGAACTTTGAACTAGCTTTTAAATCATTTTCCCCTAGTCTAGCAATTTTTTTAAAATTGCAGAAAAAGTTATAAAATATCATGTAAATAAAATGAAATATTAGGTCCTTAAATTTTAAGTTAAAGCTGTATCTACAGTATAAAACAGGCTTATTTGTGGACAAAATGTGCGATGTAAGTACTGAATTTTAGTACTAA
The DNA here is from genome assembly GCA_963680715.1 of Tetragnatha montana. NCBI lineage: Eukaryota > Metazoa > Arthropoda > Arachnida > Araneae > Tetragnathidae > Tetragnatha > Tetragnatha montana. The sequence goes on along the minus strand of OY796677.1, from coordinate 15,419,851 downwards.
TCGCTGTCAATCAGTCAACTGATTTTGCATTTTGTAATAAAAACACTGGACGGAATTACATTCACAGAAATTTAAAAAAAACGGAATTCCGTCCCCAGGATGGAACCTATGCAAATATACAATAAATTCTCCATTTCAAAGTCATAATTAAAATTATTTAAATAAAGCATAGAACCACGAAATATTGATAAAAATCCCTTTCCTTAATTCCTAAGCAGTCTAATATTATGATAATGTTTAGAATTCCAAATTTTTTAATAATATTTAAATAAGAATAATATTATTAATAACTGTTGGGGAGATTGGTTCGTTTCCGAAGAGAAGTCCAAGAAGAGAGGTTTATTTTTTGTCAAGAAGATAACAACTTATTTTAATTTATTCATTTTTGGGTTTATATAAATAAACGACAAGGCCAGTTGTGCTTGTAGTAGACTTGTCAAGAATATTGTCTCCTGTTATTTTATTACTTCCTCATACTCAGCGGCAGTCTGCTAATCCATTGGAGGCACCGACGAGATTTGGAGATGTGGAAATTTGGTAATTATTTAGGAGTTTTGTATTGAGCTGATGTAGTTCATTTTGGTACTGGTTTCCTCAGGTGTTTTGAGATGACTCAAGAAAATGTAATGAAGTCGCGAGGGGTAGAGAAGCGTTCCCTCACTCGCTTTGAGAAGTATGTAGAGGAAAACCAGGATATTGCTTTGGAACAAATTAACGTTCGTTTGGAACGATTGGAAGTTATTTTTGCAACTTTCTGTACATTGGATCAGGAATTGCCAGACGAATCGTCAGAATTGGCTGAGTTTGAGGAAAGGTATCTTTCGTTGAAAGCTAAATTGTTACGCTTAGCTTGGGATAGAAAACAAACTGGTAAGGTGGAATTGCCACCTGTAGAGACTACACAGTTAGCTGATGTGTCTCAAGTACTTACAGTATCTCCGGATAATGTGCGTAACCCAACTGAATCGTTCAAAATGCCTAGACTTCAGATTCAAACATTCAAGGGTGATTATAACAAATGGATTTCGTTTAAGGATTTATATTGTTCCGTTATCCATAACAATAGTAGGTTAAGTGGGATACAAAAGTTCCAGTATTTGAGGGGTCTTTTAGGGGAAGTCCCAACAGCAGTTATTAGACATATCCCCGTCTCTGAAGCTGGGTACCAGGAAGCTTGGTCTAAACTTTCTAAGCGGTACGACAATAAGAAGCAAATTGTAAAATCCTTAATTGGAACGTTTTTGCAAATTCCCGAAGTTGTAAGCCTCACCGAGGACTCCTTGCGGAATCTTACTGATACTGCGGATGAGGTGATTAGGGGTTTGAAGGCTTTGGGTGCTGAAGCAAGCGGGCGCGACCCTTGGTTAATCCATTGGTTGTTGGATAAATTGGACCCTGAAACTTGCCGACAGTGGGCAGCTAAATCTGAACAGGAAGACCTTCCTACCTTTGAGAGCTTTATAGAGTTTTTGAGCTCTCGTTGCTCTACATTAGAGAGTGTGCAATCTCCCGAAACTACGACTCGTAAAGAATTGGGTTCACCAAAGGCCCAGCGAGTTGCGGGAAGGTCTAGCACTAGTTCAAAGTGTTTAAAGTGTTCAGGGGGCCATCTCTTGTATAAGTGTCTAAAATTTTTAAAACTTGATGTTCTCGCCCGGCGGAGGTTTGTGCAAGGTCACAAGCTTTGCTACAATTGTTTTTCAGATAGACACCAGGTACGCGAGTGTAAATCTGGGTTTAACTGTATAAAGTGTAAACAGCGTCACAATACTCTGTTGCATGATAATGTTCAAAGTTTTCCAACCACAACTGAGCTTGCTCCAGAGTATCAAGGAGTAGGGCCAAAAGAGTCTAAATTACAGAGTAACTGCGCGTCTTTCAAAGTCCCAACAAAATCTGTAGCCTTATTGCCGACCGCAGTGCTCTGGGTTAAGGACAGTTTGGGCAACAACCAAGAAGTTAGGGTTTTGTTAGATTCCGGTTCCCAGAGTTCATTTGTTTCTGAGGCCTGTGTTAATCGTTTAGGGTTAAGAAGGAAATATGCTAAACTAAAGGTGACGGGATTGTCCTCTATCGAAGCGGGAACAACAAAAGGTGCAGTAGGGATTAAATTTTCTTCACGTTGTATTCCCTACCAAAGTAAGGAAATTGAGCTTTACGTGTTAAACAGATTAACTAGCATGTTACCTACTAATCGCGTTAATACAAAGGACTTTAAGTTTTTTGAATCATTGCCACTGGCTGACCCAAGTCTTGCAGTCCCTAGAGAGATTGATTGCATACTAGGAGCCGATGTGTTTTTTGACTTATTACTGCCCGGTCAAGCTACTCATCCAGGTAGCGAGTTGATGGCTCAAAATACCAAACTGGGATGGATTTTGAGTGGCAAGGCCACATGTGACACCACAATTTCGGTAAGTATGTCAATTAATCAACATGACAGCTTGGATAAGAGTCTACGCATGTTTTGGGAAATGGAGGATTTGCCTAAAATGGTAAAGTTGAACGAGGAGGAACAGTTTTGTGAAAATCATTTTTTGGCTAATTTTTCGAAAAATGATTGGGGAAAATTTGTTGTAAAACTACCATTCCTACCTAAGAAGGAAAGTTGGGGGGTTTCGAAAACAATGGCAGTTTCACGTTTACTGGGGATGGAGAAAAAGTTCAGGTCTGATTCTGATTTGGATCAAAAATACAAATTATTCATGAGAGAATATTTAGATTTAGGGCATATGAGTAAAGCAAGGGATGATCCTGATCAGATACCTGATGCAGCAAAATATTACCTTCCTCATTTTGCGGTTAAAAAATCCTCAAAGATAAGGGTTGTTTTCGATGCTTCCAGCCAATCGAGTAACAAGGTTTCACTAAATTCCTGTTTGGGTGTAGGTCCCACCATACAAAAAAGTTTATTCTCAATTTTATTGGGGTTTCGATTTGGGAAGTTTGCTTTCTCCGCAGACATTGAGAAAATGTATCGCCAGATTGAGGTGGCTCATGAAGATAGGACATTTTTGCGTATTCTATGGAGATTTAGTGACACTGATAACATGGAAGAGTACCAGTTGAATACTGTTACATACGGTTTAGCTTCATCCTCGTTTTTGGCTACGAGGTGTCTGAAGCAGGTAGCCGTTGAAATTGAAAAAAGTGATCCTAAATTGTCTCATTTAATTATGAATAAAATATATATGGATGACGCTTTAGTGAGTATGGACACTCTAGAGGAAGCACGTGCGGTTTCTAACAACCTTATTGAGGTTTTGAAACTAAGGGGCTTTCCGTTACGTAAGTGGAGATCTAACTCTCCAGAGCTTATATCTGGTTTGCAAAATTCAGATGAGTGCCTAAATACTGACCTTCCATTAAATGAGGATGATAAGGTTCTAGGTTTGTTTTGGGATTCATTAAGTGACGAGTTTCACTTCCAGCCAAACAACTACCTTGAAACAAATTTAACAAAACGAAAAATACTTTACCATGCCTCTAAGTTATTTGATCCTCTGGGTTTTTTGTCACCATGTTCTATTAATTTCAAAATATTTTTTCAGAAGTTATGGTTGGTACAAGGTGACTGGGATGACCCTATTCCCACAAGTTTGGGATCAGAGTGGTTTAAATTTCAGCAGAGGTTTCCTGTAATTGGTGACCTGAGGATTCCCAGGAGTGTGGCCAATAATGAGGATGAGGTCCAACTCCATGGTTTTTGCGATGCTTCACTGAAAGCTTTCGCGGCGGCTACTTACTGCCGTCAAGTGACTGATGGAGAGGTAAAGGTAAGTTTATTGGTTGCTAAAACTAAAGTGGCACCAATTAAAACAGTCTCCATTCCTCGACTAGAATTGTGTGCTGCCGATTTATTGGCTAGGTTGTTTGAATCGGTTGGTAATTCACTTGGTCATAAGAAATGTAAATATTATGGATGGACTGATTCAAAAGTTGTGTTGTGCTGGCTGTCCTCCCATCCATCAAGGTGGAAGACGTTCGTTTCAAATCGGACGTCTAGGATTTTAGGGGTTCTTCCTAAGTTTAATTGGTATTATGTACCTTCAAAAATGAACCCAGCTGACGTAGCCTCTAGAGGTATTTCACCTGACGAATTGTTAGGGTGTACTTTATGGTGGCAAGGCCCTGAATTTTTAAAAGAAGATCCGGACTTTTGGCCAGAAACTGATCCAGATCAGTTGGGGTCGGAACTGGGAAATGGTGAAAAGAGGTCTGGGACTATCTGTTGTGCTGCATCCTTACCTAGGAACGATACGATTGAATTTTTATTCGATCGTCATTCTTCTCTCAGTAAGATTGTAAGAATTATTGTGTATTGTAAGCGTTTTGTAGGTAAATGCAGGAGGGTAAAGAAAGCAGAGCAGTGTCTAACTGACCCTGTTCCTAGTGGACCACTTACCACCTCAGAAATCGAGGAGGGGTTATCCTTGATAATAAGTGAAGTACAAAAAGTTTACTTTGCACAAGAGATAGAATGTGTAAATAAGGGTAGGAATCTTCCCTTAAAAAGTGCCTTGAGATCCCTTTATCCCTTCGTTGATAAAAAGGGCACCCTACGGGTGGGAGGAAGAATACATTATTCTGAACTTTCCTTTCCTTCTAAACATCCCGTGATATTACCGGGTGACCATGCAGTAAGTAAATTGCTGGTAAAGCATTATCATGCCTTGCATTTGCACGCTGGTGCTACGCTCTTATCAAGCATCTTAAGGCAAAAATATTGGGTGTTAGGAGTAAAAAAGCTCATTAAGAACTGCATACACAAGTGCGTGGTATGCATTAGACAACGAGGGTTGGGTAGAACTCAACTTATGGGTAATCTACCAGAACCTCGCGTGACTTTAGAAAGACCTTTTCTTAATTGTGGCATAGACTACGCTGGCCCCATTACTCTTAAATTTAACCAGGGTCGAGGATCGAAGACATCAAAGGGGTATATAGCGTTGTTTATATGCTTAGCTACTAAGGCTGTCCATCTCGAGGTGGTTAGTGAATTAACCACGGATGCCTTTATTGCCACATTGAGAAGGTTTTGTTCTAGGAGAGGCTGTCCTCGCAATATTTACTCAGACAACGCCACAAATTTTGTGGGCGCAAAGCGTAAACTGCAGGAACTGGAAAAGCTTACTGCCAAGTTGCCTCGGGATGATTCAGTGGCTTTTCATTTGAATAACTCTTCTATATCTTGGCACATGATTCCCCCGGCTTCTCCCCATTTTGGAGGGCTATGGGAAGCCGGAGTAAAGTCGGTTAAGTTTCACCTTAGAAGAGTAGTGGGTAATACCTTGTTAACTCTAGAAGAGTTGAACACCCTTATTGTGCAAATAGAGGGTATCCTGAATTCACGCCCATTAACTGTCGTGGATTCCAATGATACTGATTCTATAAATGTTCTAACTCCCTCTCATTTTTTAGTTGGAGATAACTTAACTTTTGTGCCTGAAGGGTCTGACGGTCTCAGCGGAATGAAGCTCTCTTCTAGATGGGAGCAAGTCCAACTCTTAAGGAAAGCCTTCTGGAAGAGGTGGCACCAAGACTATTTGCAAACTCTCCAACAGCGATGCAAGTGGCAGAGTTCCGGTCCTAATATCAAAGTTGGGGATGTGGTGCTAATGAAAGATCCTCAGCAGTCTCCAGCAAGCTGGCCATTAGGAAGAATTACCGCTGTGCATCCCGGAGCGGATGGTCTTGTTCGCGTCGCGACTGTTACCACCTCTACTGGAACTGTGCTAAGGACTCTAGGACGTATCATCAAACTGTTTTCTGCATAACCGCCAAGAGCCGGTTATAGGGCGGGAGTGATGTTGGGGAGATTGGTTCGTTTCCGAAGAGAAGTCCAAGAAGAGAGGTTTATTTTTTGTCAAGAAGATAACAACTTATTTTAATTTATTCATTTTTGGGTTTATATAAATAAACGACAAGGCCAGTTGTGCTTGTAGTAGACTTGTCAAGAATATTGTCTCCTGTTATTTTATTACTTCCTCATACTCAGCGGCAGTCTGCTAATCCAATAACAATATTTTAAAATAAGAATGTTTACATGTCGTCGTAACATCCAAGAACATATGAACTAAACAAATCCAAGCAACACAACTTAAACTTATTATTTCATCAATTATTTAACATTTCAAACAGTATTACATAAATTTTTAGTTCAATTATTTCATTACTTACATAAAATAAAGAAATATTATTGCATAAACACATTTAAATAGAATGAGACAAGTAACTAGAACATGAATTGTTCAACTTACCTAAAAACGTTTTCTAAGAATCCTCTTCACTATTTATTCCGCTGAACATGAGGCAGAACACTGTTCTTTCACCGAATGTAATTATTTAAAAAAAATATCCAGGAAGATTACTATCAAATACACCGATAAAATACGTAATCACCCATTGCTTTGCATGGGAAATCGCAATGTTGTCATCGCAACAAGATGGCGCCGCGGTTACAGGGAATGCTTCACTCGTTTCCCGATACGGCTCTTCCTTAAGGGGCCCACAGACGAGCAACTTGGTCGTCAACCGGGTTGTCAATTTGAGCAAGTTTTCAACCAAGTTGGCCGTCTGTGGGGAAGTTGATGATTGAATTTCAGGTTGATGATCTGATCGTCAACTTGGTGGGCGGAGCTTAATCGGAACATGTTATTAGGAAAATAAAAAAAACTAAGCATTAAAAATTAAAATAATATAATTCTAGTTCGAGAGAATAATTAAATAAAATATAATTTTGCATTTAAAGTATCAAAATATATTAATTTGTTACAATCTGATTAATTTTTTCTTCATTGTTTACATTCTGGTTGACGACCAGGTTGGCCGTCTGTGGGAAAAGCATCAACCTGGTTGGCAACCGGGTTGACGACCAAGTTGCTCGTCTGTGGGCCCCTTTAGTCTTCTAGTTCCATGCTTTACGTAGAGATTTAAGAATTTCTAAATCAGAAATGCAATTGTATTTTTTATATTTTTTTAAAAAGAGATTTTTTAACTTAACATTATCCATGATTGATTTGGTAAACCAAATAGGAAATTTTCTTTTGAAAACAACTGTTTTAGGCACACATATATCTAAGACATTGTATAAAACAGAGTAGAATTGGTCAACAGCTTTGTTTATGCAAGTATGTTGATTTAAAAAATTCCAGTCAGTTATAGATAAAAGATAGTGCAATAAATTAAAGTTGGCTTTCTTAAAATTATAAGATTTGATTTCAAGATCTTTTGACTCAGGCTTACAATATATGACCTTTTTAGTTTTAGTTAAATTAATTATTATAGATGGATGAAAGACATCTTCAGGCGTTATTGAGAAAACTGGTCGAGCTACAGAGATAGAAAAATGTTCAGCTCTAGACAAAACAAGATCCAATATTCGACCCATATGGTTTTCAATCATGTTATATTGATTTAATTTGTGTAAAGTAAGAAAACCAATAAAATCCTGAGTAAAAACAGTAGAATCCACATGGTTGGGAGTTTTCCAATTAATAAAAGGCATGTTAAAATCACCGACCAAAATAATGTTCGAAACATTAAAAAAGTGGGTGTCAATTACATCATAAAATTCGTGAAACACATCAGGGTTTGTGGAGGGTGGAAAGTAAGCACAGCAAACATGAATGCCAATATAATTATTGAATAAAAGTTTAACCCAAATAGATTCACCATTAATTTCAATACTTGACAATAGTTTAGCATTCAAAATTTTTTTAGCAGCGATCAGTACACCTCCACCACGACACTGATTTGTAAGTTGATAGTCACGATCCTTTCTAAACACGTCGTACTATTTATTATCAAAGAGATCGCCACTCAGAAATTCATCGTTTAGCCAAGTTTCCGATAGGCAAATTAAGTCATAAGATTCAGATAAACATGTCTCAAAGATGTCAGAAAATTTCGTACGCATTCCACGTACATTTTGATAGTACAACTTAAAGTTCAAATTTGTCGTAGTTCTACTGGAAGATAGTCAATCCGTATTGCTTATCGCTGTATCACCAGAGTCAGGATTTGTTCCAACACTTTCCACGATCTGATCTGGTCTTAAACGTCCCATAAACTTTGACACTATGCAACCATCAGGCCACAAATCCTCTTTTAATTATGCAAGTTAACTGTTTTAAAAGAAGGAAACTGATTATTGATGGCTTTGTAGGTTGTAATTTTGTGATTTTTAAAATTTAAACGGTAAGTAAATAGTTCAGATATTAGACTGCGTTTTTTGAGAATATAGCTACAACGGAGTTTAATTATAGCATACATATTCCTATGGAGAAATCAAATTCATATGCCTGACAAGGCCAGTAGCCAAACAGACTTCTGGCGCAGAGTTTTTTTAAGTTGAAAAAATGTGTTTAAATTGAATCTTTAAGATAATTTGGTGTGGTTGAAATATTCAAAATAAGATTTGTTAAAGAGTCTTAGAAATCATCAGGTTTTTATTGAAGGGTCTTATTTTAGGAACTTTGGAAATAGTTCAATGGAATTTTTAAAAAAATTAAATGAAGTATTATATTGTGAAAATTATCGTAGGCCAGTAGCACAACTATTGCGTTCATAACTTTTAGAATGGACTAAAAATCTGGCAAGTTTCATTCCAAAATGATTGATACACATTCTAAAAAAAGGTTTAAATCTCTTTCGATATTTGCACTTTTATGCAGAGTGTTTTTGGAATTGGAATTTTGTGAAGGGTCTTTAAAAGGAACCATTTTCTTTCTAGATGAACGACTATAATAGACCGGGAGCCAGCAACATATTTTGTCAGTCATTTCCTCTCAAGCGATATTTGGTGGAAAATTTCAGGAAGTTATATCATAAAGCCTGGTGAGCGTCAGCTGGCTGTAGGGCGGTGGAATAGACGTCAGCTGGTCGTTTAACATTTGGAGCGTCTTTCTCAAAGATTCTTTGCGGCTTCAATTACGCAAGAGAAAAAGAACAAGAGGGAAACTCCAGTGAAACTGTTATGTTTTTGTTTACATTTCGATTTGCTTTGTATTGAGGAGAGGTATGAATGGGTGTGTGGTCGCATGAGCGGCGGATATCGTTTTAAATCAAGATTTTGTAAATAATGTAAATAAATATCTGTTAATTATTATCCAGATCAGATACTACACTAGTAGATCTACTAGTGTAGTATCTGTGGGAACCAATGGACTCTAACCGTCTGACGTCACACGGAACCAACACGTGACCTACTGAGCTTGCTATTGGTTACCACAGATACTACACTAGTAGATCTACTAGTGTAGTATCTGTGGTAACCAATTGCAAGCTCAGTTGTAGGTCACGTGTTGGTTTCGTGAAGTCTCGAACCAGATAGGCGGTTAGAGTCCATTGCAAGCTCAGTAGGTCACGTGTTGGTTCCGTGTGACGTCAGACGGTTAGAGTCCATTGTTAGGAAATAGACTAACTTTCTTTAAAGAACAATAAATTATTACTTCTAAAAATTAATTACTAACCAATTTCCCTAAAGATAACTTTTAATTTCTTTTTATAAACCAAACCAACTTTTTGAAAGGACACTGTTTTAATTAATTTTTTAGATATTATTTGTTTTTCAGATAATTTTAAGTTGGCAATATTTAATTAATAATGTTCTAGAAGGGAATTGTTTTTTGTTGACAACTTGAGACTCATGAAGTCAGGAAACGTTGAAAGGAAATCACTGAAAGTATAAATTTTTGTTCATGTTTGTTGGTTCCTTCTCCTAACCCAAGGCTGGATAATAATTAACAGATATTTATTTACATTATTTACAAAATCTTGATTTAAAACGATATCCGCCGCTCATGCGACCACACACCCTTTCGTACCTCTCCTCAATACAAAGCAAATCGAAATGTAACAAAAACATAACAGTTTCACCGAGTTTCCCTGGAGTTTCCCCTCTTGTTCTTTTTCTCTCGCGTAATTGAAGCCGCAAAGAATCTTTGAGAAAGACGCTCCAAATGTTAAACGACCAGCTGACGTCTATTCCACCGCCCTACAGCCAGCTGACGCTCACCAGGCTGTATGATATAACTTCCTGAAATTTTCCACCAAATATCGCTTGAGAGGAAATGACTGACAAAATATGTTGCTGGCTCCCGGTCTATAACTCTCACACTATACTAGACAGCAACTTAAGTTGACCCTATGACGTCACTAACAAAGTAGTTCCCATAGCGGTGTCTGAAGTTTGAGTGAAATGAAGAATGTCAATTTAAAAATAGGATTATTTTGTTAAACCCATGTATACATATAGTGCTTTTCAATCGCGATTTGCATACAGAAACTTCTCCCAGCAACCAAACAAGCTTTGTGTTTACCGATTTCTCCTTCCGCATTTGTGACGTACTGGGTTCAAGAAACGTTGCTGTCGAGTATAGAAAAAATCCTTGTGTACAAATGCGCTTTATGTTAACACAACAGTGTTACAGAATGATATGTGGTAGAAAAGTTTCTGTGCGTCCCGTGTTCTTCCAAAACAATGTGACATGGCTCACGGAGAGTTTCGGAATGGAGGCCGCAAATCGGGCTGACAAGTTGGTGTGTTTACGGCTGTTTTTTCCCCTAACTAAAACAAATTGATGGAGGGAAAACATATTTCAGAGTGTTGGAAAACCTATGTTACAAAGTTTCATTTATTTTGATTTGTGTGTAATGTTAGATACTTAGTCAATGGTCAATAGTTTATAAAGTTTGATTTATGATAATGGTTAAGATAGTTGGCAAAATTTTGAAAAATTATAATATTTCGGGGATATTTTATAGACACTACTTATAATTTCTTACGACTACTACCGATACAATTAATACAAGAAACTCTTATCATCTATAAGAAGGTTATTTTATGAGACTAACAAAGTAGTTGGAAAAAAAAGAAAATTATTAAATCTTGAATCATAGAATCACGAAACATCGAGAAATCATTAATCATGAAAACTAAATTTTTCTTTCATGGGTCGATTTATTTCAGGTTTTAGTCAGAAGAAGTAAAAAAAAGCACCCCAAACTTTCGGCATGTTGTAAACTAAGACCAGAAAAAAATAATTTTTGTAGTGATTCTTAATGTTTTTCCTCGGTTCAAATCTTTTTGTTTCAAAGAAAAAATTTGCTTGACTTTATACAAAAGAAACTTTAAACACTCTAACTTTTCTAATTGTCTTTTGGAATTGAGATTGGTCACATGCAGGGTGTCCAGCGACCTTTACTCCTGAACGCCTGGTGGCATTTCCACAAACGTGGTGCCTATCCCTAGTAAAACGCATATAGTACTCTTTTTCTGATGACACTGCTTTTAACGCCCGTAGCCGCAAGTTCAGGAGTTAGCGGGCCTATTTCAAAAACTATTAGAAATACGAGAAAAATTTCAGTGATAAAGTTGTAGAGCAGGGTTTCTCAAACTTTTGAACACCGCGAGCCACTTTTTATAAACATAATCTAACTCGACCCAATCTTCAGTTAATTTTTCCGTGCCTCCCACTACAAGATTTTAGATTCATGGGTGTGGGGTTTGATCACCAACTATTTTGTTACATAAATAAATTAGGTGGAGTAAATTAGGCATCAGAGGTTAAATTAACTTTTTAGAAAATTAAAAGGAAGGAAAAGGATTTGAACCTGAGCGAATAAAATTGTTTAGTTGTGTGAAGAACAGTGAGCTCAAAAATTTAAAAGGGGACGTCTGAGGGGTCCTCTCCCAAATAGATTTTTGAAAATTGACTGTTAAAAACAAGGTTCAACTCGTTTTTTATTAATTTGCTGTAACTTACAGTTACATCATCATTTCTTTAAAAAATTCTTGAAATTTGTATTGCCGCCCTTGGTCGGAAGCCTCCTACGTTTAGAAACACTGATTTATTGTAATTTTTACGAATAATATTTAAATAACTGCCAAATTTTTTATTTTCGGCACATTAAATTGACACACATATGTATTTAACTCTGATTTTCTTTTGGGTTAGACACCGGGTAGTGTATTTTTTTCGAATTGCTCTTTTTTTGATCTCAAAAGCCAACATAACGTTTGTAAAATTTATAAAAAAGTCTATACAGGGTGATTCAGTTAAGTGTTTCATAACTTCTAGGGGAGGTAGGGTACATCAAAACGAACAAGAATCGATGTAGGTTAGGGGGTCGCAAGTGGGGTCTAAGGGGTGAAAATCACAGGTGAAAATTAGCAAAAAAAACTCGCATATCTGGGCAGAAAGAGAAACAGTTGTTCGATTCCGGCATTTTTTACAATCAACCAATTCAAATTTTTCATGTAAAAACGAGATGCAAGTGTTTATTCTAATCAAAAACAGACCAATAAATGAAACAGGCATGCGTTGCAAGTTAATAGACTGCAGTAGAAAGTGTCACGACAAAAACCTCTTAATACTAGAGTTTTGTTGGTTGTTTGGTTGATTGGAGTTATATGGCGCAAATAACTAAAGTCTGACCAAGGTACAATTGTAACTTTAATATACCTACAACGCATGGCTCATTCAATTATTGGTCTGTTTTTGATTAGAATAAACACTTGCATCTCGTTTTTACATGAGAAATTTGAATTGGTTGAATATAAAAAATGCCGGAATCGAACAATTGTATCTCTTTCTGCCCAGATATGCGAGATTTTTTGCTAATTTTCAACCGTGACTTTTACCCCTTAGACCCCACTTGCGACCTCCTAACCCATATCGAATCTTGTTCGTCTTGATGTACCCTACCTCCCCTAGAAGTTATGAAACACTTATCTGAATCACCTGTATATATTTACTACACAAATTCAAAATCTTCTCGCAACCCACCAAAATCTAACTGGCGACCCACAGTTTGAGAATCTCTGTTGTAGAGGCGTGTCTATTTTACACAAAAAGACACCTTGTATACACAAAAATGACAAGAATCGAACCCGAAAAAGTGCGTTTTTTATCCGCGTTTTCGTACACTTAACTCCACTTTACGCTTGGTCGGAAAAATCTATATATGCTAATAAGAACATTTTTTTAACAAAAGGTAGGACGTTTCATACTTATCAGCATACCACAAGCACACATATTTGCATATTGAAGCTGTTTGCTAGAGCCCTGCACGAACGCCTCTGAGCGCGGCTTAGAGCGGGTGTTCCGCGCTGGCGCGGATGATCCGATTTTTGCGATCCGCTCTCGGAAAACATATATCCGCTCCGACTCTACTGCACCGATCTAAAACGAAATCAACCGCTCTAGCTCAAATCGCCGCGCTGGTTCCGAATCGGATGCGCTTACCCGAGTTCGCCGCTCATGAATCAACGCGGGTGCACTAACATCGAGCTCGTTGCTAAGTATTTTGTTTGGAACTAACAGTTTCTCTGAGGCTATGCGTTTGTTAGAGAAGCTTACACACAGGTTCATGTTTTTAGCATTTTAAAATAAAAGATTTAATAAGAAAATAAACTGTTTCTGAGATTTAAACCACAGAATAACGTTTAATTGTGACAGAACAACTATTTATTTTTATATAAATAAATCCTTTTAATTGAGGGTATAAGAATTTTGGAAGGCATTATTGTCAGTCTTTTAATATAAGTTAATTGGTTCAGAAGGATTTCTAAACAGTATAGCATTTACAGATTAGTATACTAATATACTAATTCAAATTAGGAGTTTTTGTCGTACGTCTGTGGTAACTAATTAACAAATGCCCATTTTCAAAACACTGCAATTAACAGGCTACTTCTGAAACAAACAATACGATTGACAATTTATTCAATTGTAGTTGTGAGAGAACCTCCAGTTATCAATTAAATCAATCGTAATTCTGAATGCCTCCAAGGCAATTTATTAGGCATTTTTGGATCGCTTCGCAATTTCACGGGAGTGGACCGCAGCTTTAATGGATCGCTTCTCAACTTCACCGAACTGGTCCGCAACTTACTGGAAGTGGTCCGTAAGTCACCGGAAGTGGTCCACAAGTCACCGGAAGTGGTTCGTAAGTCACCGGAAGTGGTCCGCAACTTACAGGAAGTAGTTCGCAAGTCACCGGAGGTGGTCCACAATTTACCGGAAGTGGTTTGTAAGTCACCGGAAGTGGTCCGCAAGTCACCGGAAGTGGTTCGTAAGTCACCGGAAGTGGTTCGTAAGTCACCGGAAGTGGTCCACAACTTGTCGGGAGTGGTCTGCAACTTCACGGGAATTGCGGACCACTATGACAAGTTACGTACCACTTCCGGTGACTTACGAACAACTCCCCGTGAGTTGCGTACCACTCCCGGTGACTTACGAACAACTTCTGGTAAGTTTCGGACCACTTCCGGTGACTTACGAACCCCTTCTGGTAAGTTGCGGTCCACTTCCGGTTACTTAGGGACCATTTCCGGTGACCTGTGAACCACTTCCGGTGATTTATGAACCACTTCCGGTTCGTTGCGGACCACTTCGGTAAAGTTGTGAACCCTTTCGTACGAACCCTGAGAATTTTCTTGCATCCCCTATAAGTACCTTCTGCAATTAATTTAATTGCATGGTGAAATTAATTGCACTTGAATAATTAATCGTCATCCACAATTGAAGTTAATCGCGATTGAGTTTTCAATTGCGATTGAAAACTCAATCGTCCGTGACAATTAACTTCAGTTGCAATTGAAATCAATTTAATTACTTTTCAGCCGCAATTGATTCAATCGCGGTTGAATTTAATTGTACGATTGACGATTGAAATTTCAATCGTGTGAATGCCCACAAATAAACTTTATTTGTGCAAATTATAAACAGAAAAATAAAATTAGATTTAGAATTGCCGATCTCTTTCCGGCGCGCCGCGTTCTCGCTAATTCGCCGCGTTCTCGCTAATTCGCCGCTTTCTCGCCAACTCGCCGCGTTTTAGCGAACGCGCCGCTTTTTTTCCAAGTCGGATGTTGAGCGCCGAGTTGAACGCTGATGCGGGAAGCCGCTTCCGCTCAAAAGCTCTCCAAATCGTAATCCGCGTCAAAAGTACGAATAGCCGATCTAGAGGCAGCGCGTGCAGGGCTCTACTGTTTGCCTCTCAATTTGGCTTTTTCGACCATGCTAAGTGTACGAAAACGAAGATAAAAAACGCTTTTTTCGGGTTTGATTCTTGTCATTTTTGTGTACATAAGTCTTTTTGTATAAAACAGCTACAACTTTACAACTTTATCGTTGACATTTTTCTCGTATATCTAATAGTTTTTGAAATAGATACGCTAACTCCTAAACTTGCCGCTAGGGTGTGTTAAAGCGTTCTCATCGGAAACATAGGCGTTTTAATAGGAGTAGGCACCCAGTTTATGGAAATATAACCAGGCGTTCTGATGGAGTAAAGGCCGTGATAAGCGTTAAGACTAGACACTCTGTATTTTCTCAGCATTGTGTGTTTGATCTCAAGGATCGGCCTTTAAACCTTCGTCACGTAAGGCAGACACAAAAGAATATTTTTACTGACACAAGTAGAGAGTAAATACACTCATGGCAAGGCCGGAATCGAACCGACGGGCGATACAGTGCACACACTGCTAGCGAGGTTGTCTGCACGTAACACAACCAGGCAGTGTTATTCCCAGGGACCAGTTGACGTCTATACATGGGATTTGAGTACTGGTCATTAGGGTGTTTCAAAAAAAATTTTTTTTTTGAATTTCCCAGATGCCCCCCCCCCTCAAGTTGTTACAAATACTACAACATTATTACCTGCAAATTTTCAGGTCTCTAGGACGATTTTTGACCCCCGCGCCCTTCAAAAGTATGTTTCCCATGTTAAAGTATAGGGAAATATTGAAAATATCGTCATTTTTGGTTCTTTTCAATTTTACGAGCCTGAACGCAGTCAATATCGAATTAAAACCTATACATCATCTTTGGGACATCATTGCCTCAAGATCCTATCGGAAAAATATTCCATGGCACCTACTGGGGGGTAGTTACACGGGGGTGAAAAGCGAGCTTTCACCGAAAAACGAGGATGCTTGCCGGCGCTTGCGGCGGGAGCTGGATGAAGGCCTCTCATGGTCTCATGGGGGGTCCAGACTCATAGAAACAGAATAGAACGAGGTACCTTAGGAAAAAGGTTCAATAAACACTTAAATAGGCTTTTATCCAGGTCCCTCCGCAAACGCCGGCGAGCATAACCAGCACCCGCGGCTACCCGCGGCAAGCATCCTCTTTTTTCGGTGAAAGCTCGCTTTTCACCCCCGTGTAACCACCCCCCAGTAGGTGACATGGAATATTTTTCCGATAGGATCTTGAGGCAATGATGTCCCAAAGATGATGTATAGGTTTTAATTCGATATTGACTGCGTTCAGGCTCGTAAAATTGAAAAGAACCAAAAATGACGATATTTTCAATATTTCCCTATACTTTAACATGGGAAACATACTTTTGAAGGGCGCGGGGGTCAAAAATCGTCCTAGAGACCTGAAAATTTGAAGGTAATAATGTTTTAGTATTTGTAACAACTTGAGGGGGGAGGGGCATCTGGGAAATTCTAAAAAAAAAATTTTACCATAGACTTTCGAAACACCCTACTGGTCATGTAAACGGGTTTATAGTACGGTTTTCAATTTCCCTTACCCCTGCATTAAACCCGGGTATAAGAGTAGTGCATGTAAAAACGGGGCCAATGTTAAACGCTTGTAGTAAGTCATGACTTGGATTGGATTTGGTTTGCACATATTTTCCGGTTTGTGTGCTTGATAATACAAGGATCCACTTATAAATCCAGACACAAACCGAATTTTTAATAAGCATAGAGAGAGAAAATGCACCCAGGAAAAGGCCTGGAATCAAACTCGACGACAGGTACAATGCGCAGACTGCTAGAATAGCCGGCAGCACTTACTCCCACTAAGTCGCCCCGGCCCCATATTTGTCTGTGGCTCTGGCAATATTCTCATTAAGCTAACGGCTTAATACTCTGTGATCAAGGCTAATCAGAAATTGACATCTCAACTCAATATATTTTTTCTATAACTTGTCATCGCATTGATGTCAACATGTGTAACCTATCCTCCTCCTACAGACGACGGATCTTTTCCTTTTACGAGCGCAGCTACATTAAACCGATAGACCATGACCTCTAAACACGTAAAGCTTACACGTGAATTCTTGGATGCTGTGGAAAGAGCGTTAGGGACTGATAAAAAGGAATTTGTAGAAAATCTTCGCTCCGAGTGGCACACATTGGGTTTGGCAGGAACAAGCGAAGCTGACAAGACGCGTATTCTGAAAAGAGCGAAGGACGTTATTGGTGCACACGAAGATTTGATGAACATGTTCATCGGTGTCTTTGGTGCTGATGCTCAAAACTGTCCTGCACTGTACGAATCGGACACTGACAGCGATGAGATCAAGGTACTCAACTACGTTAAAGGATTGCCTGCAAATTCAAGCGATGCTAGGTTCAATAGAATAGCTATCCTAGCAAATGAAGTAAAAAATACTCTTGAAGAGATTCTCAAAGGGGTAGAGCAGCTACCCTCCATAGGGGCAGCAAGACGATCTAAAGCGGAATGCCTTGAGGAACAACTAAAAGCCATTATTGCTGAATACAAAGACTTGATGCGAATGTAACCGAATTTGATGACGTTGAAGAATCCTCTACAAATTCAAGCGAGGACGATGGTGGATCGTCAGCCTAAAAAAATTCAAGAAAGGATAATGGAAACTAGCATGCACCCTAAATCCTTGCCAACGGAGAAAGGTAAAGTGCCTACAGATCAGTGCAATGCCTACAGATCCAAGGATAGTGACTAGATTTATTGTCATTCTTTTTAACGAACATTTAGTAATTTTTTATATGGTGTTTTTTGATACAGGATAATTTTGCTGAATATTTTGAAGTGCAGTTTTATATTAATTATCTCTTGTATGTTTTAATGTGAGTATAGTATGTTCTTTTTTAAGAAAATAAATTCATGTAGATTGGATTTTAAAATCTGCTTGTAATGCTTGATCTCACAATTTGGGTTTACTTGGATTCTTTTAATTACTTTAATGATCCGATTGAGATTTTCTTATGCATGCAAGTTCACTGATTATTGAAGGCTTTTTAGGTTATAATTTTGTACTTTAAGATTTTTAAAATTTAAACGGTAAGTAAATAGTTCAAATATTAGACTGAGTTTTTTTGAGAATAGCTATAACGGAGTTTAATTATAACATACATATTCCTATGGTGAAATAAAATTTATATGCCTGACAAGGCCAGTAGCCAAACCGACTTCTGACGCTGAGATTTTTTAAGTTGAAAAAATGTGTTTAAATTGAATCTTTAAGATAATTTGGTGTGGTTCAAATATTCAAAATAAGATTTGTTAAGGAGTATTAGTAAATCGGGAGTTCCTCCAGGTTTTTATTGAAGGGTCTTATTTTAGGAACTTTGGAAATAGTTCACAGTAGCACAACTACTGCGTTCATAACTTTTAGAATGGACTAAAAATCTGGCAAGTTTCATTCCAAAATGATTGATACACATTCTAAAAAAAGGTTTAAATCACTTTCGATATTTGCACTTTTATGAAGAGCGTTTTTGGAATTAGAATTTTGTGAAGGGTCCTTAAAAGGAACCATTTTCTTTCTAGATGAACAACTATAACTACGCACTCTATACTAGACAGCAACTTAAGTTGACCCTATGTCGTTACTAACAAACAAAGTAGTTCCCATAGCGGTGTCTGAAGTTTGAGTGAAATGAAGAATATCAATTTAAAAATAGGATTATTTTGTTAAACCCATGTACATATAGTGCTTTTCAATCTCGATTTGCATACCGAAACTTCTCCCAGCAACCAAACAAGCTTTGTGTTTACCGATTTCTCCTTCCGCATGTGTGACGTATCTGGTTCAAGAAACGTTGCTGTCGAGTATAGAAAAAATCCTTGTGTACGAATGCCCTTTATGTTAACAAAACTAAAAAAAATGCTATACATTGGGCTTTATCCACTGCTATCTGACCAGAGATGTTAACCAACAGGTAGAGAAAGAAAATGAGCTTTTTGTTGATTGGCAGAATCTATCTTTGACTGCTGGTTAATCGCCGGACAAGGTAGCAGTGAATAAGACCCTGCTGAGACAGTGAAACCCCCGTTCAGCGGAAGTCTATGATATTTGGCAATGCTCTTCGGATTCAGCGGCCCTGTCGACGGTATAATATTTAAGTACCGAAACCAAGATTACTATTCTAGATTGCAACCTTTCTTGACAATAGCCGCGTTCACAACCGACAACCTGTTTAACCGGAGAAAGAGCTAAAAAAGTAGGGGAAAAAGGATCTCCGAAAACTAACCGTGAGGAAATAGAATAGCCCGTTCAGAAGTGCAATCGTCTAACTCGTCCTACGGGTAGAAAGAATCACGTGACAAGCGAGCGAGCTCATAGAAATACATTACGGGAAGCGAGCAGGAGCGCCCTCTACAGGCGGTTAGTGCAATTAAAACATTTCCTACTGCTATAGCCCAAGGGAGAATTTTCAACGGATGGTCCGGTGAGGTTTTCCCTGCGTAGGAAGAAGAACCGGTTTTCTCTGCCTTTCCCCGGTTAGAGTGGTGTTTGTGAACGCGGCTAATGAGTGGAAGAAAAAATGAGTTAACAGATCGTATATGTGAGCACTCATTGGCTGGCGCATACACTTCTAAATGAATGTACTACGCTGCGAAATCGAAAATATTTACCTTTTACGAATATTATGAACCGAAAACAAAATATATATCCATGAAACAATAAAAAATTAACCACGAGACCAAGAATTACAAAACTAATGCAAGTAATCCCACAAGGCCAACCCAGTCCCAGTAGTCCCCAGTCCCAATTCTGTGGGTGTTTCGAGGATTCCAGTCAAGAGTCCAAATTCAACACAATTTTATCTATAACAATGAACATTATTTTCCCCTTCCCTTCAATACTATACTCGACAGGACCCTATGACGTCACTACGTGGAAGGAAAAACTTCGTAAACAGAAATCCTGTTGGGTTGCTACGAGGAGTTACGGTACGCAAATCGTGATAAAAAGACGCTATACAGGGTGTTTCAGATAAGTGTTTCATAACTTTTAGGGGAGGTAGGGTACATGAAGACAAACAAGAATTGGTATAGGTTATGGGGTCGCAATAGGGTTTTAAAGGGTGAAAATCACGGGGTAACATTAGCAAAAAAACCCTCGCATATGTGGGCAGAAAGAGATACAATTGTTCGATGCCGGCATTTATTACATAAAAACAATTAGAATTGCTTCTCTAAAAATCATATGCAAATGTTTATTTATTTAAAAACAGACCAATAAATGCAACAGGCATGCGTTGTAGGTAGGTAGACTGAAATAAAAAAATGCTACGACCAAAAAAATCTTAATACTCGAGTCTTTCTAAGGGGTCAATCGTAACTTTATTAACTCAAAATTTCGCATTAAGTTAGCTTTTCACATTCGTGCCGGAATCGAACCATTGCATCTCTTTCTGCTCAGATATGCGAGGTTTTTTGCTAATTTACACCCCTTAAACCAGTGTTTCCCAACGTGGGGCGCACGCCACACCGGGAGGCAATATGATTTTCTTGGGGGGCAATTTGAAGATTTTCAACCAAATTGCTCCCCAGGTGGGGCAGGGACCCATCAGGTTTTATACACTTTCCAAGAAGGATTTTTGAAAAAAAAAATAGATGAGGGGGGGCATGGAAAATTTAGAAAGGCTTTGGTGGGTTATGGACCGAAAACGGTTGGGAAACACTGCCTGCCTTAAACCCCCACTGGTGACCCTCTAACTCTAACCTACATCAATAATTGTTCGTCTTGATGTACCCTACCTCCCCTACAAGTTATGAAACACTTATTTCAAACACCCTATACTACACGTGGGTTTAACCACGGCTTACTAGATACTTATACAGGCTAGCTGAGTTTTAAACAATGAAAACCATTTGACAACTTTTCTCGCTTGGAGCGCTACAAGACCTACCTATATCACCCACCGCCTTCAACACTGTGGATATGCTTTGCCAGCTGGTCCAGTATTGCCATCTGGATTTGCAATGATTTCCGTACTCGGCTAGCCTGCATAAGTATCTAGTAAGCCGTGATTTGACAAACTAATAATATTTTTAAATTGAAGTTCTTAATTTCACTCAAAATTCAGACACCACGCTGGGAACTACATTGTTTTGTTTCTCCAGGGTCAAGTTATGTTGCAGTCTAGTATACCCATTTCATTTTTAAAAAACACCCTCTTTCTATGCTAGACAGCAACTTAAGTTGACCCTACGACGTCACTAATAAACAAAGTAGTTCCCATCTCGGTGTCTGAATGTTGAGTGAAATAAAGAACGTCAATTTAAAATATGATTATTTTGTTAAACTCGTGTATTTATCGTGCTTTTCAATCACGATTTGCGTACCGAAACTCCTCCTATCAATCCAACAGGATTCGTGTTTAACGATTTCTCCTTCCGCATTTGTGACGTACTGGGTTTTGTTAACCCGGGAGGACGCACGGACCTTTCTGTTTTACGGGAACGCGCGTGGGGTCTGTCGGGCAGTTTTCCGTTCTAAACTTTCAGCATTTGTAAAACCTTTATCAAGGAAAGATTAAATATATCATGTAATCATTTAAAGTGTATAAAATCTTATTTTTAAGCTTACCGATTTTATATATATACAGGGTGATTCAGATAAGTGTTTCATAAATTCTAGGGGAGGTAGGGTACATCAAGACGAACAAGAATTAATATAGGTTAGGGGGTCGCAAGTGGGGTCTAAGGGGTTAAAATCACGGGTGAAAATTAGCAAAAAAACTCGCTTATCTGGGCAGAAAGAGATACAATTGTTCGATTCCGGCATTTTTTACATTCAACCAATTCAAATTTTTCATGTAAAAACAAGATGTAAGTGTTTATTCTAATCAAAAACAGACTAATAAATGAAACAGGCATGCGTTGTAAGTTGATAGACTGCAGTAGCAAGTGTCACGACAAAAACATCTTAATACTAGAGTTTTGTTGGTTGTTTGGTTGGTTGAAGTTATATGGCACAACGAAGTAAAGTCTGACCAAGGGAAATTGTAACTTTAATCTACCTACAACGCATGCCTCAGTTAATTATTCGTCTGTTTTTGATTAGAATAAACACTTGCATCTCGTTTTTAGATGAAAAATTTGAATTGGTTGAATGTAAAAAATGCCGGAATCGAACAATTGTATCTCTTTCTACCCAGATATGCGAGGTTTTTTGCTAATTTTCATCCGTGATTTTAACCCCTTAGACCCCACTTGCGACCCCCTAACCTAGATTGATTCTTGTTCGTCTTGATGTATCCTACCTCTCCTAGAAGTTATGAAACACTTATCTGAATCACCCTGTAGATAATATTGAACTATTTCACACTGTAAAATTTTACACTAAATTTTTGATAATTTTTTCTTGGAAAAATTTTTTTTCATGTGGAAAAAACACTGGGTAACAAGATTAACTCTGTATCGTGTATCTATAATTTCAATTCTGTAATAAAATAATGAGATTGGTAATTTTCGAAATCTCTTACGTCCTAAATAGCACCCCTTACCTTAAGTTAGTGAAACGTTTCAATAAAAATGACGTATAACACGGAAAATAAAATACAGATACTTTATTTAATTCTCAGGAGGTTATTGGTGGAAATCTTTTACGCAGCTGCACGGGGTTTCAGCTCTTTTGGTCGGAAATGAGAGTTTCTATAAAAGTTTATTACGCAGGTCCTCACGGGATAATTATTATCAATATAAGCTATAAATTAAATTACTCTACCAAATAATTCAAGTTCGTATTTACTATTAGTAATTTAAGTAATTTAAAGTTTGCTATTTATTTGTTTGACACCCAAATTTACTTGTTCAAAGACTTTTCATAACACAAATTTGAGGTTAAGTGTAACATTACGCTAGAAAATCGATGTCTATCTTATTAATTTATTGTAAACGTACAAGAAAATAGTAGTGTTTATATTTACATGACAGGAAGATAAACACGAAATCACAGAAAACTTATTAGAACGCATAACAAAATAAACGTAAATATAATAAAGTACGAAAATATCATGTTTTTCCTTGAAAAATTTTCAAATAAAATGTCACTGCTTTAAGATATTGTATCCCCTATTATTCTGAATAGGATAATGGGTTTGTTATTCAGAAAGTGAACTTTTTATACAATCAACACCAATTTATACATTCCAACAATCGCTTGGATATTATTTTATTACCGAAAAAATTAATTTTAAAAAATTTCGTCTACTTACAGGATGTTTTTAAATCATTCCACACACAATTTAGTCACCAAAAACTACTATCCAACGTTTTAATAAATCTAACTGGATTTACTCAATTCGTTTGTCTAAAAAAAAATTCATAAATACAACCCTTGGCTTAAAACACGATCGCGTGGTAAATAAACGCCCTCCAGACACAAAAGGCGGCTGAAACTACAAAACGAGCGTTTTTTACAGAGAGGAAACAATCATTATCACCATCCGAAATCGTGACCGACACCCTTGGCGACCCGGTTTGGCGCGGTTCTGAAACCGATTTCAGCGACCCCTGGGATTAGGTTATATGCGAATCGCGGATGACCCACAATTTCATTTCATCCGTTCTTGCTCAGTCGTTCTTCTGGTTCTTCACGGTACGTGTCTGTGAACTTTATTCGGAAACCGTGAACTATCCATTCGCTCGGTCGGAAATTTCCGAGGTAGCGTTTTTATTTGGAATAACTAGTCTCTCGGATTTGGATTGCGTTTATTGAGGATCGGTGTTTGCACAGAAGTGTCCTGTTGAATTAGATTGGGTTGGTTCAGCAACTGAGTTTCTCTGTGGAATACGTGGCTAGTCGGAAATGCAGTTGTGATTGTATATCGTGGTGGAACATTAGATTTGATTCGTCAACTCCCGAATTTGACCATGCAGAAGCGAATTTGCGTAGTAGGAGGCGGTGCGAGCGGCCTGACAGCTATCAAGGCCTGCCTGGAACAGGACATGATACCGGTCTGTTACGAGTGGACCAAGAACCTAGGCGGCCTATGGAGGTACAGGGAAGAGGACGTCCACGGCCTGGGGTCGGTGATGCGGTCCACCATCATAAACAGCAGTAAGGAGGTGTCCGCTTTCAGCGACTTCCCTCCCCCCGAGGAGTATCCCAACTACATGCACAACTCCAAGATGATCCGCTACATCGAGATGTATGCCGAGCACTTCGACCTCGTGCGACACATCCGCTTCGAGCACGAGGTGCGGAGCGTGGAGATGGCCCCCGACTACGACGCCACGGGGCGGTGGACGGTGGAAGTGAGGCGAGTGGGGGAGGAGGACCCTTTCAAGGAGACTTTCGACGGGGTGATGGTGTGCGCCGGGCACCACGTGTTCCCCATCGTCCCCAAGTTCCCCGGGCAGGACAAGTTCGAAGGCAGGGTCATCCACACCCACACCTACAAGAAGCCCAATGGATACGACGATAAGAAGGTGCTCGTGGTGGGGGTGGGCAACTCCGGAGGGGACGTGGCTGTTGAGCTAAGCAACATCGCGTCACAGGTGAGTCCATTATTTCACTTATTTTCTCATTGGGGGTGCTTTTTCAACTATACTCGACAGCAACGTTTCTTGAACCCAGTGCGTCACAAATGCGGAAGGAGAAATCGGTAAATACAAAGCCTGTTGGGTTGTTAGGAGTTTCGGTAGGCAAATAGTGATTGAAAAGCACTATATCGTCGGCTTACAGTCGAAAGGCACTAAGTCACTTTTGGAAGATATTTTGAAAGTGGTGTAAGCTTGGCGCATCTCTAAAATCTCGTCAAACTGAAAAGCTAGTAACCTAGCATAGATGGTTGGTTTGTTTTAAAACAGAAAGAATTCATACAGTAAAGAGCTTAAATGTTGGTTTGCGATTAATATTTTATTAAATTGAAATTATTTGATCATGTAATTGAGTTATTTTAGGCATTAAAAGATTTTATAATTCGATTTCTCAAAGATTTTATAATTATATTTTCTTTTTCATACACTATAACTAGAATGGCAACGGTAAAATGATCGCCAAATTTGGCATAACCTCGTACGGAGTATTTGAGCAAAGAGTGACTTAGTGCCTTTCGACTGTAAGCCGACGATATATACATGGGTTTAACAAAATAATCATATTTTTAAATTGACGTTCTTAATTTCACTCAAAATTCAGACACCGCGATGGGAACTACTTTGTTTGTTAGTGACGCCATAGGGTCAACTTAAGTTGCTATCTAGTATATTATGTATATATGTTACGGGCAATGTGATAAATCCGGGCATTATTAATAATGCCCGGGCAATGTGATAAATTCAGTGGAATTTATGAATGAAATTTATCACTTTCCCCGCCTCCACTTCGGGCATTATTAATAATGCCCGATTTATCACATTGCCCGTAACATACATATGGTAATATGGGCACAGCTTAGATAAGCTTAGATAATGGCCGCGGTGGTGTAGTGGTCAGCGTGCCTGGCTACGAGCATTACCGACCCAGGTTCGATGCCTTGAGCCTCCTGCTTGGGTAGCTGGTCATGGGTCAACTCAGCCCTTCATCCTCCCGGGATCGATAAAATGTGCACAAAGCTTGCTTGGGGAATCAACTGGGGGTCCAGCGTCGGGCTAGCGACTTGGCATTTTGAAACTTGAAAAAACTTGACACATTTTTATTTAATAAGTTAAAACGTAATTGGCAATGAAATTTTATTTCTACCTCCAACCGTTGCTTCTGGTGACATTTGTCTACGCCCTAGCGCCTCAAGGTTGCTCTGGATATTACGATTTCAAGTACTTTTAATATAGGTTTTGAATCTATTTTTGGCATACCTCAAATTAACCAACTTTTCAGAAGAGGATAATGCTTTTTTATCGATTGTGAACTAGTGATAGAAGTGATTAAAGTTGATTTTTATGCAAACAGTTCAGTTTAAGGCAATCTAACTTTAAGTTTTGAATAGAAATATGCATAATTCAAAATGGCCGAAAATTGAGGTGTCGGAATCCTCCTTAAGCGACGATGTGTGCTTTGAAACCTAAAGTTGTTATATGCATTTGTTTGTAAGTTTAGCTAATAATTTGGTTGTAAATTAGTAACGAAGTTTTGCACTACGAGCAAAAACTTGATAAAATCTTCTAGGGAAATTTGGAACGTTTCTGTTAAGGGTACCAAGCTATTGTAAGGCTTTAAGGGTGGCCTGTAAATGCCTTAACAAAGTAGTGTTATTAGAAAAGGCGTATCAAGGTCACGCGATTTTTCCACCCTCCAAACTTTTACTCCATTCGTTACCATGGTTTCGACAAATCTTAATTTTTCCCCACATCACCGAGCCAGTACGCTTGGTATGCAATATTTTAAAAGACGAAAGTTACTGTTCGCGAATGGAAATTTCTCGCCCTGCCTTAAATGTTGGACAGGACATGGACATAAGTAAAATTGTTTTTTATATTTGCGACATCATTATCAAGCGGACGACGTTTAAGAAGCGACCTTGACACGCCTGTCATAAATACAATAAAGTGTAGTTAGGGAAGAATTTATCTTAAGTATTGAAACGGGCAATGAAAAAATTTTGTAAGTGCAATACCTCGAATATTTTTAAATCCCTCGTGTGAAACTAATGTATGGACTATGGTACTATGGACTGACTAATGTATGGAAACTATGGTATGTATGAAATTGACTACAGATGGCGCCTAATAGTCACCGGTAAAATAGTTAAAAAAATATTTATAAATAAAAGTTTCCCTATTACATTTTAACTTTCTGAAGCACTCATAATTAATTTTATACATCTTGCTTAAAATAGGCATGGAATGGATAGTATTATGTACTCCACAGCAAAGTTTCTTGAACCCAGTACGTCACAAATGCGGAAGGAGAAATCGGTAAATACATAGCCTGTTGGGTTGTTGGGAGGAGTTTCGGTACGCAAATCGTGATTGAAAAGCACTATAATATTCATGGGTTTAACGTTCTTCATTTCAATCAAATTCAGACACCGCTAGGGGAACAAATTTGTTAGTGACGTCATAGGGTCAACTTAAGTTATTGTTTAGTATAGTTATATTAATAAACAAGGCATGGATATAGTTATTAAATATAAATATGTGATTTATAGGATAATTCCTGAAAACAACTTAAAACTGCTGGATTTAGCATCAGAAATTTAGAACGTGTTGTATATCCGGTAGTGATTGGATTAAACCCTCGGCTACGATTCTTTCAACTCGGAAATAAATATTCTAGCTTGAAAATTAAATCCTTTTTAAGGTTTTAACTTTATAGGGAATCCATTTGTATTGAAATATGATATGGAATATAATTAAATTTCTATCTTTAACATATCTTCCCTATGTTGGTTAAACCTGAAGAATGAAATGGATATTGTAATAATCTAAGTAAAGGTGCCTATGGAAATACACAAAAGATAAGTCTTCATAGCAGTGGTTAACTCGTTCTTTGTTAAAATACAAAATATCAAATCAAGGGGGGATATTTGAGGGAGTACCTAGGTCGTTGGACCTTTCAACTCCAGTATAACTAGCCCCACTGGGTGAGGCTTGAGCTGAACTGTTACAGAACATGTGACTGAAAGTCACGGTCAGCTAAGGAGTGGCTAGCTTGATGCTAACCCCCTCTTGATTTCCCCAAGTAACCTTGGTACTCATTTTATCGACCCCGGAGGGATGAAGGGGAGTCTGCCTTGCCCGTGGACCGGGATTTGAACCCCGGGCCTGTGGTGTGGGAGCGCAAAGCGCTTCCTCTACGCCACCGGGCTAAATACAAAATATTGCATTAAAGTTATTGGACAGTGCTTAAAATTTTGTGTTAACTTTTTTGACTACTTAAAGTAAAGAGAGAGGCACGCTAGCTAGAATTGAATCGATACATCAAATTCATTCTTTAGGGAGGTTTGGGGCGAATCGATCATATTTTGGATAGCCTAACATCCATGCAGAATCTGTCGTCGTGATTGAATGATAATAGGTTTGTCAATTTCTTGCTATGCAATTCCAACCTTATCCGTAAACTAAAAAAAAAAAATGGAAATATATTAAAATTGAGAATTTTTTTAAAAACAAATTCCAAAATCTTACTCGAAATCCTCAAAAGAATCCGAATACACCTTGATACCAAAAGTGTTATACGGATCAGTAATTAAAAGGTTTTTCTCTGGAAACCGTCCACCTAAACCATTTTTAGAATACATTCATATTTTTAATGGTTTATATTTTCCCTTGAAGTAAGCTCTCAATTAGACTTAAATTTTGGAACATATTGAGTCACTAAAAGAGTGGCTACCACAATCATCACTTTAATGTTAAATAAATTTAAATTCTGTATTAAAACCGACTTGACAATTTTTGATATTGTGAGTCGCATGACTTTGGATTTAGCGCATTTCCAGAAAAAACTTATCATAGAGATTTCACTGTAAGATGCTGTAGGAATGCTGCAGACAAAACTCTGACCGTACTCCAATTTTATGACATCCGCATGATGAAATTGCCCTAGTGTCCATCTTCTGAATGAGATGTTTTTGATGACGAGACAATCAGCTGTGGCAGAGGGAGGAAATCGACCCACTTTCGTCAAAACTTAAAAAAAACTGACCCACAAACACTTGTATAGCATGAGGGGGAAAGCGAAACCGGTTCGAATTGACCGGGAGATGTTGTGTCTTCCGTAAATAGTGTATGTTTCGGTGTTTTTATCGGTATAGTCTTTTGTTTGAGACGCTATTAGAATATTTCTTTCAATTGATACAAGGCGCAAAGGGCGTTGTTAGAAGGAAATAATGTGATATTAATTATGTCGTATGTGGGGTATCAATGAAATGAGATTCGGTCATATGATTCGAACATTATGTCACCACTTCTTTAGATTTGAATCGGGAACAGGAACAGCTATTCTAAAATTACGTGTCCCTCTCTTTGATAGGACTCGTTACTAAGAATTTGCAAAGACATGGGATAACAAGAATTTTCATTTGCTTATTATATACTGAAGGAAAGGTTTCCTTGATGTATAATGAAAAACTTCTAATGATTTCCTGAAAATAAAGAATGTGGCTAGGGTTTTGCTATGAGCATAAAAGAAATTGCGTAAAAAATATCCTGAAGAAGATTTTATCCTTAATAGTTTGACAGCACTACTCCGTATCAATAGAATAGGAGTGTTAAACTCGTTGCCTTGGTAACTACGAAGAAAACGTAAACAACCATATCTTATTTTTACACACCGGTTAAGGCAGATCGCGAAAGTTTCCGCTCAAAAACTTGAAATTGGCGAGTAAATTTCGTCACTTTTATTCGTTTGCTGTGAACAACTTGCTCTCTATTATAAATTCATTTTCACCAAATACTTGTTAATGAGCTTTAAGCTCATCTATTACTGTGATCTTAAAGATCTGCTACAACGATCTTTAAATTATTATAACGATTTTAAAGAATTGCTATATTATAATTAATCCGATTTAAGTTTTATAAATTGGTTAAGCTTAAGTGAAAATAACTAAATTTTAATTAAAATAGTTGTTTTAGCATTATCAAATGTGAGGTAAAACTGTAAAACTTTTCTTCAGTTCATCAACAAAAATAAATGTGCTGCAATATTTATAAAGCTTAAGATCATAAGAAATTATCGTAGTTTTAGTGGTCGTCAAATAGTCTTATTTCTCATTCAAATTCTTTCTGAAGCGTCCTGAGTTGGTGCAGTGCTCGTCGGGGGGAAAATTATAATTTTCCCCCCGACGAGCACTGCACCAATGGTTTCGATAAATATTATAATATTTATCGAAACCATGGTAACTCATTGGGAAAAGTGCGGGTGGTGCGAAAATCATGGGACTCTTCAACCGCTAAAACCCAGGCTACAGGTTGGCTTGACATTCTCGAGAAATTTTTTCCCCAAGGCAGTATCTTTTTTCCCAATGTTCCTACAGTTCTTTTAATTCAATCACCAAAAAATCTTTTCAATCACCTGTGTTTTCAACATTTCAAAGAAAATCGAAAGTATGGACCAATTAAAAATTTATTCGAAACCCTCTTAAATGCGCTATGGCATTGTGCTTCTTGCCTCTTTGGGGTCCAGACTGAATTAAAAATGGATTGTTATTGTCATCTTCTTATATATTAAAATAATTTGGTTTTTCTTTCGGCCGGCCGCCAGGCCGCACCCCCGTTCCGATTTGGACAAACTCGGTCTTGATCGAAAGCTATCTACCCCTAGATGATCCAATAATATGTCAGGTTCCTCCAAAACCTTCCATTTTTAAATTATACGGTGTTTTCGTTTTGCCCCCATGTTAACTCTATGGGGAGGTTCCGTTCAGTCGCCCGCCAGCCCGAACCCCTGAACCTATTCTGACAAACTCGGTCTTGATCGAAAGATTTCCAACCCTAGATGAGCCAAAAATGTGTCACGTTCCTTCAAAGCATTCCATTTTTAAATTAGAAATTTATTTCAATTTGCCTCATTGTTTTCAGTTAATATTTTTACCAACACAGGCAAAACTTCTTAAAGAGCGTGAAGAAAATATTCTTTGAAATTATCAAACTTCAATGTTTTGACGTTTTACTAGATTTATCGCAGCAAGATACTAGGCATATTGGATTTATAAAAAAAATTACTGGTACAGGTTTAATTGAAGTATTACTTCTTTCTATTCAGATGACGCATAAAAATAAATTAGTTTGATTGAAAATATTGAATAGTTTAGCGCTGACGATGCAGCTTAAAAAAAGTAATAAATTGTAAAACATTTAACTGCGCTGCAAGCGTGTGGTAGTAACGAGCGAAGCTCGCATCAGCGCCAAAGGCGCGTAATCTAGCTGGTAAGACGCGGCTTTGCCGGGTCAAACGTCAAACCAGCTAGTTTCTTTTTAAAATATTTTAAAATTGATTTTTATTTGTAACATGCTTATGATAGGCATTTTTGATAGGTATCGAAAATATTGCTGATCGGAAATAATCTCGCAGTAAAAAACCAATGCATAGAAAAGTAGATTAAATTATAGTCCATATTCAAAAACCTAATAAGTATTCAAATTGTCTTGTGTATAGAAAGTCATTTGAATTTGAAGTTTGAGAAAAAATTAAAGTTGTCTAATTTTCTGAGGATAGTATTTCTATCAAGCTTTTTTTCGTAATTCGCAAAATTAATTTTGCAATGCCCTGAATGTTTTTTCGCTATGGGGAGGATCTCGTCTCTTAATAACCAGAACTAGAAGTAAAAGAAACAGTAAAAATTGAACCTTTCAATACCTATCCTCAAATCACCCTAGTAGCATAGCTCATACTAAATACTTCAAGTTTACGTAACTTCAAGTAGAAAACGAAATTTGGCCATACAGACAAAAATTGGACGAATATTAAACTATTGTTCTGCTTGAGGAGGGAAAAGCAATCACCATTTCTTCCATCAAATTTGAGTAACAGCCTTGAAAGACAGCGCAGATTCCTCGTCTCAATCGAGATAAAAAAAATAAAATTACATTCACGTGCTCTATAAGAAAACCTTTTCATCAGGTGTAAGAGAAAAATGGCTGTGACCTTTTACCCTTTGGGAAAGTGGCACAAACATGTTTTCAAAAGAATCAACTGGTCTGTTCAAAAGAGCATTTCACTTATAAATGAAGATTGTCAGACCTTGGCTTCGAAGTAATCATTAAGTGATTTCTAGGCATGATGGGTAGTACAAATCTCCGGGTAGTAAAAGTTTTTTACATTAATTATAATTGAGTTGGAAGAAACGAACCACATACTATATAAAAATTAGACCATTGGCAGTTGGGGAGCCCGGAGTGAGGATCGTACAGGGTTTTCCCCTAAACTTGAAGCAATTCACATTTGGTTGAATAGTATTTTTCTCATACTAAATGGGTGTAGTAGTATTAATTATTTAACGAGAATGAAAATGTTATTTTAATTTCATGCTTCTTTGGATATGCACAAAGAGAACATAAACTCAAGGTTTTATTCAAGGATCGTTGATGACACTTTCACAGTTTTTAGATTTCCTGAATTTTAGAACTACGGGTTTAATTATATTTAATTTCAAATGCATTTTTATTCGAAGGATACTTTTCTTTGTGTTTATTTAATTAAGAGTTTTCTTCTTTTTAAAGAAAAAAGCTAGAAAAAGCTCTTACACAGTAGGTCTTGTCTAGATTTTCAATTGATCTAACTTCTGTTTTTTTTAGCTTGAGTAAATTGTCGAGGAAGCGAACGTTTTTGTTCTTTTGGGCTGTTTGTTGGAGAAAAAAAAATAAAATTTTCAAGGGGACGAGAGAGGGGAGCGAAACCTGAACCAAATGCATCCCCTCACTCTATATTATACTATCCTCACTCTATATTAAACTATTGTTTCCAAAAACCAACTTCGAATTTTTTTTATCTTCGTTTTTCTGAGCGAACTTCGATTTCGTCGGGATTTTTTTCTTTCTCAATTGAATCCGTTCTTAATCTTTATAACATTGTTTCATGTTATCTTACTTCAAGTTTGCTCTGATTTCTTTAAATTAAAATATTTCTAAAAATATAAGAAATAAAGTTCTACTAGCATTAGGAATATAGAGATTCCGTCTTCGATACCTAAGGTCACATGACCAACATTTTAGTTTAGGTTCCGCGGGTCGAGGGCGATGGTGTCTAAGCTAAGGGAATCTCTTAAAAATTTTAGCACTACGCCCCATGGAATAGCTTGTCCTGCCTACTATTCTGTGGTCTGTCTGTATCACTTCGGTTTGTTGCATACCGATTATTAAATTGTTTTCCCAGTTTATACAATAATTTACGTTATTTTAGTTATTTTATAAAAATTAAAGTTTTAAAGAAAAAGTGGTGATTATACTTTTTAAATGATCACTACTGAAAATTGAGGTGATGGCCCTCGGCTGCCATGACTTTAAAGTATAATTAATTTTAGTTGCTACAAGCAAACGTTAACATCCAACAAAAAACTTTAAAAGAAATTTTAAACGGGCAATGACCGATCTTAAAATGGGCAAAATGGATGGAAAGAACATCTTGCCTGTTTGAAGTTCGGTTCGATAGGGAAGTAACGAGTACAGCGCCTCTTATCAGTCGATTCTTGTACTATTTTTTCTTACACTAAAAAAATCCCTCCTCAGGAATATTCGGGAATAATTGCAAGTTTCAAATCATCTTTAATCATTTAATATTTTCAAAACTTTCATTAAAACTAAACTTCTTAAAAACACTGTTTTTGAAAAGAAACTGTTTTTTATTTATTCATTACAATTGCCTAATCCATATGACATTTTGGATGCTTTTAAAACAAGCTTCCTATGAATGTAAGTGAGCCCCATTAAATAGCAAATCATTTTGGAATCACATAATTATGTTATACACAGTATGGTATGAAAAACTCTACTCTAAAATAGACATCCAACTCGGGAAATCGGTCGCTTTTAGTTGGTAAATTTTGCACTCATAGGAGTTCTACTTCTTTCTAATTTTAAGCCTGCTTTTCTCATGGGAGATTGAGCAGAAAAGTTCCGCATGGGGTGTTAATAGGATTTAAAAAAAGAGTAATGAGGAATTCAAAGTAAGGATGTTTATGCATTTTTTCAGATTCTTTCAATCAGTGGTTGGTCCACCACGCGCCCTAGGTGGTCCGTGGTGTTATAATGAGGAAAGTTGTTCTTTGTATCTTTTATATGAGGTAGAAAATTCCCCCTATTGCGTGTGGATGAATTAGTGTCTTAAATATTTGCCTCCATCCAAAAAAAAACGGCTATACTATACTAGACAGCAATTTAAGTTGACCCTATGACGTCTATAACAAAGTAATTCCCATCGTGGTGTCTGAATTTTGAGTGAAATGATGAACGTCAATTGAATCGTCAGTTAGAAGAAGGGAATAAGCCCAAAAAATGGCAAATTGACTTTTTGTGAGCAAAAAAATCTCCAAGCTTCGCTCTACACACGAGTGTAATAAGGAAAGAAATAACTACCCCCTATCGGCAGATACTATAGCCCCTTGAATTTGCGAAATCGATGCCCATTCATTTGATTTTTTGATTAAATTTGAAATTTAACTTAATTTGTCTTTCTTTTCTTATTCTTTGACCTGTAAACTCAGCCAAAATAAAATTTTATTTGAATTTAAAAGCATTTTTTTTCTTTTTTAACCAATGAATCTTTGACCCCATTGATATACTACTCACTTGCTCCATTGATAGCTCCTTAATGACGCAATTTCATAATAATTTTTAACCTTATTCGTCTCAGTCTTTCTATTTTTCACTTTTGTACTGTGAACTAAGCAGAAATGTAATGTAATTGTTAATTTAAGTGGTTTTTAAGATTTTTGTTCAGCTGAAATTTCATAAAGTTGAAGGGAATAAGTCTATCCTCTTTTTTTTTTAACTGTAAAACATTATTTTTTCGATGATTGTTTTGTATTCTTAACAGTCTCATGAATTTCCTGTCAAAATTTGGTGGCTATAAGATAACAATTCCATTACTTATACAGTTTTTTTTTTTCGATTTTCTCAAAACTTCAATATAAAAATGATTATTTTGTTAAACCCATGTATATATATATAGTGCTTTCAATCGCGATTTGCGAACCGAAACTCCTCCTAGCAACCAAACAGGCTTTGTGTTTACAGATTTCTCCTTCTGCATTTGTGACGTACTGATGGGTTCAAGAAACGTTGCTGTCGAGTTGCTATGGGCTAGGCGTGTTTCATACCAAATTTATTTCTCTGGTGAAATTTGAAATTATTTTCCGTAGGGTAAAATTCTGAACCTCTGGAAAAACCAGTGATAGAAAATCTGTTCAGATTAACACATCACGAGGCTGCAATTCTAAGCAGCTGAAATCCATCAACGACATTGAAATGAGACCTTTTAACACATTAAAATCTTTGCATGCAACAACAAGATATATTTCTACTTAATTATTCTCTATCTATAAATAAATTTCGTGCATGTGTTTTCAAAACAGAAGAGTTTGACGAAAACTAGAAATCGCTCGTCTCCCCGGGGAAGTTTGTTCCGGCAGCTCTTCCTCGTTGCTCGAATGAAGAGAAGTGAAGAGGAAAAAAACTAAAAACTGGGTCCTCTGGCGGCCTTGCCCTTCAAAAGAACCGTTCCGGTCGACGAACTTCGACGACGGTGTTCCAGAGAGATGGTTATGACGTGAGGATGGGCTATTTTGACGGAGTTTGGCGTTTCACAAATCGTCTTTAAGTTGCGACATGTTTTGACTGTTTTTTTTTTGATGGAGGTATGGTGGTAAATATACAGATTGCGGGAGTGGAATTGGTTTGTTGAATGATTCAGAACAGTTGTTCTAGACTCGTAGTAATTCGCGGGCCACTTACAGTCGTATTCACCGCTAACTTGACCAGCGGTTAAACTTCTGATTGACGGAAGACTAGTTTCCCTCTTTTACTACCAATCAGAAGTTAGACTGCCGGTTAAGTTAGCCGTGAATGCGGCCTTTAATCTAGCAAAAAATTTACGGATCTGATAGCATAAACCGTGAGGATATACCAGCGCGAATGCTGCAGATTTATCTTGAAACTTATATAAAGATTAAGAAGTCGGAGAAAAAAGTAAACTGAAAAATTCAAAAATTACTTTTAGATTAAGTTATTTTTTAAGTTAGTTATTTTCTATACTTTTTCTATCCCTTAAAATTAATGGTGATTTTCTTTTAAGTGACATACAAATGTCCGAAGTAAAAACACTGATAACCATCAGCGTCGGTGTTAAAACCTGCAGCAAAAGAAAATAAAAATGGGCTTTTTGCCCACTCTGATTGGTTAAATTCTACTTTGAAAAAGGATTTAGCACCGACGCTGATGGCTGTAAGTTTTAGGGGTACATGAAAAACTTTATGGTGTAGAATTGGGAGATAATTTAAATACATTATTTCCTTAAATATTTTGTCTTGTAATAATGGTATACAGGTATCTAAATGATTTCAGTTATTGTTTGATTGCGATACAATAACATTTATTGCCATATTCATAGCCGTCAATGTTATTCAACAGCTAAAGGAAGAAAAATTAGCTTTTAGCTGACTTATTTGGCAGTAGAATTCTCTGGCCTGGGATTTAACACCGACGTTGATGGCTGAATATGACCCTTACTATCTTTAACAATTGTTAAAAATTTTAGACTATCCGATAGTTATAGTTTTTCAATTAAAACCTATTTCAGTTCTCAGAACTTCTCAACCAAAATTATTAATTTCGTGCGACATGTCATTAAACGCAAATGTAAAATTAGATTTAATGGCTATGACCTTGAGCAATCAACCAAATTGAAATTCGTAAATCAAAATGAAACAAGCCACGAATTGTTGTTACAACCCTGCGTGCAAACGCGCTTTTTGAAACTACAACTAAACTGAATTGTTTTTATCATGTATTCAAATGACTTACAACTACATAGTTTCGCAAACTTTTGCTACGTACATTAACGATGCTTATTAATACCTCGTTTCGTGCAGGAAACTGGTCATCAAACGGTTTTGCAAAGCATTCTGAAAAACGGCTGTTGCTGAAAGCGATCTTATTTGAAATAAAGACCTTCGAAACTTATCCTTGTATAAGCACCTGACAGCAGTTTTTCTAACTATTCATAAATTAAGTCACTTTTTGAAAAAGGAGACGATTCAGTCAACTATTTTCAACCGTTCAATATATATTTGAGTATAATTAACTTAATTTTTTTTATTGTGGTTATGATATTCTAAAACTAAATATCCTGTCTTGAATTTTTAGTTAAAAATTAGATGAATTTACATTGAAAATTCCATTACTTATACAGTTTTTATTTAGATTTTTTCAAAAACTTTAAATGGTGACTAAGTGTGATTAATCTTTTTATGGTTTCAATGCTTTCACTCTAGTATGTCCCTTGCTAAATTCTTGCTTGATGGGTTATATTGTAATACACGTCAGAATTCCTGTACTAATGTACGTGCCTTAATACAGAATTTGCTCCTCAAAAAGTCTAAATATTTTAATAAACAGGTTGCTTCGATTTCAGTCCAGCCCTCAGGGCACCTCCTTTAGGTGATGGGCTTCACGACCCCAAGGGACCCATGTGATTCTTTTTCTCCTTTCCTTTTCGTCTTGAGGCCCACGACCTCAAGGTTGTCTAGTGATCTATTTTTCTCCTCTCTCTCTCTTCCCACTAGCTTTTTCCTGTTCTTTCCATAGTAAAACGAAACTGGTTTTTGGTTTTCATCTCACCTACAACTGAGTTTTATTTTGAGACTTGATTACCACTAGTTAAGTCTTGCGTTACTCTTATGTTTATCAGTACAATTAAATTTGATTTATCTCTCTACCTTTCAATTATTTTACTAGTGGCTGCACGTTTGCCGTGTGCAGCGGCCCGTAACTTGGTGAAGGGGGACCTGGAGTGCTGAGGGGATTTGTGCTCCGCAGGGTTTATTATTTCCTGGGGGTCCACTTCCCCAATACGCACTCTTTGGCCCGTAATCAAGCTAGATCGGGCGGCCGGTGTGAGCCCGCACCGGTCAACCGGCTTCCTTAATCTTACTGGTTCCGTCACTTCAGGGCGACTTTCCCCCTGTAGTGCCGAAACAGAAGATTCTGTGATTTTAGGGTTAGTGCTGCGGGGGTCCGTAGCATTATATCCCGGTGCCACCTCTGGAGGGGCCCGAGTTCTTTCGTCTGTCGGCCGTCAGCTACTAGTCGTTTGTCGGCTACTGGCGGTCGGCGGCGACTGCCGGTAACCCCTCCCCCTTGTTGGGCTCCTCGGTGGGTAGGGGCGCACCGGTGATGAACAATCGGCCCATACAACCATGGCTTTGCCTATTTCCATTTCTACTCCTTCAGTGGAGCAACTAATAAAAACTACAAAAACTAAAGAACCTCAACATAAATATTTTGTAATGAAAAGATCTACAGGAGATTTAAAAAATGTGTCTGCTATTCTTATCCATAAAACAATTATAAGTAATGTTGGTGAAGTTCAAAATATTAAAAAAACTAAAGCTGGTGATATTTTAATTGAAATAATAAACTATAAACAATCCATGAATATACAAAAAATTACAAAATTAGGACCAGATATTAATGTTTCAGTAACCCCTCACAAATTTCTAAATACAAGTAAAGGTGTTATTTCTGAAGAAGACTTGATCTTTGACAAAGAAGAAGATATAAAGGAAGCTTTAAAAAACCAACATATTAGTGAAGTAAAAAGAATCATTATTACCAAGGAAGAAAATAAAATACCAACTAAGCATATCATTCTTACCTTCGATTCGCCCACACTCCCTACACATGTTAAAATTGCATATTTAAATTGTCCAGTACGCCCATTCATCCCAAACCCTCTAAGATGCACCAAATGTCAGAAATTCGGCCATTCCAAAAACAGTTGTCGTAACAACGATACTATATGTCCAAAATGTGGAAGCACAAAACACCTTTCAGACGCCTGTGATGCGCCTAAAAAAAGCTGTCCAAACTGCAAAGGTGAACATGCAGCTTATGAACGTGTGTGCCCAAAATGGATATTAGAAAAAGAAATTCAAACTGTCAAAATTAAAAATAACATTACATTTCCAGAAGCACGGAAAATAGTAAATGATCGTACACCAACACCTGGCAAATCATATTCTTCAACCCTAAAAAAAACCTTCACTTCTTCGGGAACTCAAACTACACTAACTTCCAGAGAATTCTTAACTACACCTAATGATAAAACACCTACAACCTCATCACAAACTGGAACACCTTTTAAAAAACCTAGAATTAAACGAACCAAAACAATAGTTGATAAAGAAATGACGACTGATGACGATTTTACTGATATTGACTCCTCGATGGAAGGAATAACGGAGGAAGAAGCTCCAGAAAAGTATACAGATCGTGTTCCACCTGACAAATCGTCACGTGGAAGAGGGAGAGGATCGAAATGATTCTGTATTTTAATCTTTCTTTTTTTCCCCTTTTAAATGGCCTGTATTCTTCAATGGAATATACGTGGCTACTGGGCAAACGCAAATGACCTGAAAAGTATCATCCATGTGAAATCCCCCCTTTGTATTGGACTTCAGGAAACTTTTTTAAAAGCGGATCACAAACCTAGACTAAAGGGATTCACAATATTCAGAAAAGATCATTCAGATAATTTACACGCAAGTGGTGGAGTAGCCCTCATAATAGCTAATGAAGTCCCCAAAAATGAAATAACTCTTACAACCAACTTGCAAGCAATAGCTGCAACAGTACACATAAATCAAGCCATAACCATCTGTTCATTATATTTACCTCCAAACACCCTTGTCTCATCTCAAGAATTAAGTAATCTTATCCAACAACTTCCACGACCTTTCATAATACTGGGTGACTTCAATGCTCACAATTCTATGTGGGGTTCGATTCGAACGTGTTCCAGAGGACATATGTTACAATCCCTTTTTGACGGGGAGGACGTCTGCGTCCTCAACACTGGACAACCTACCTACTTCCATGCGGCTACAGTGTCTGAGAGCTGTATAGATCTTTCTGTGTGTTCCCCTGAGGTTCTTCTGTCTTGGTCTTGGTCAGTTTCCAAAGATCCTTTTGGAAGCGATCACTACCCAATAACATTAACTTTTAACAACGCCAGATCTCCTGTTGCACCAGTTTTTCCTAGGTGGAAAACTGAAAAGGCAAACTGGGATACCTATTCGCTCCATGCATTGATTACTCTTGACATGGTCACTAATAGATCCATTGATGAATCAGTCGACCTAGTTACTAACTGCATCCAACATGCGGCAGAACTCTCTATACCAAAAACCAAAGGTAACGTTCCAAAGAACTGTAAACCTTGGTGGTCACGAGAATGCCAAATTGCAAAATGCAAGCAGAAGAAAGCATGGAATAAATTTAGAAGGAGTCCAACTACTACTAATTTAATAAACTTTAACCATGCTAGAGCCCTGGCCAGGAAAATACGCAGACAACAACAGCAACTTTTTTGGAGAAACTATATTTCTACTATAAATAGGTATACACCTGTAAAAGCAGTATGGGATAAAATTAAAACTTTATCAGGTCGATACACCCCGCATTCTATTTCCATTCTTGAAACAAACAATGGCATCTGTAGTACTACTAAAGACATAGCTGACACTCTTGCCTCTCATTTCTCAAAACAATCTAGTAATGAAAACTACTCCAACAGCTTTAAAATTCATAAAGCACGACTTGAGAGAAAACCTATTTCTTTTAACTCCAATTTATCCTTTGAGTACAATAGCCCCTTTACAAGTAACGAACTTCTATCAGCACTTAAAGCATCTAGTAATAGCGCTCCTGGTCCTGATCAAATTCCATACTCAATGCTACAACATCTACCCTCTAAATCACTGGATAATCTACTCCTACTATACAATAGAATATTTGAAGAAAAGATATTCCCCTCGGCTTGGTGTCACGCTATTGTTATACCAATTCCAAAGCCTAATAAAAATACTAAAGATCCCAACAGCTACCGCCCCATAGCCCTGACATGCTGTTTATGCAAAATATTGGAACGCATGGTGAATATGAGGCTTGTATACTTTATAGAAAATAATTCATGTTTATCGTCCATTCAAAGTGGTTTTCGTCGGTATAGATCAACTGTTGATAACTTAATTTTATTAGAAACGGCGATTCGTCAGGCTTTTGTCAGAAGAGAGCACTTGGTGACAGTCTTTTTCGACATAGAAAAAGCTTATGACAGAACATGGCGCCATGGAATTTTAATGACTTTATTTAATTTTGGACTTCGTGGAAATTTACCACAATTTATAAAATCGTTCCTCCATAAGCGTACATTCCAAGTACGAGCTGGAAATGTCTTATCGGAGTTTTTTACTCAGGAACAGGGTGTACCTCAAGGCAGCATCCTAAGTGTGGTTCTCTTTATAGTAGCTTTAGACAATGTTATAAAAAATGTACCACCCAGTGTTCGGTGCTCTCTGTATGTTGATGACCTGGCAATTTATTGCCGATCACAAAACATGGTATTCATAGAGAGACAACTGCAAACAGCCATAAATTCTATAGAGAAATGGACCAAAAACCATGGTTTTAACATTTCTGTTCAAAAAACAAAGTGCATGCATTTCTGCAAAAGACGAGGGCTTCATTTAGAACCCGATATACTTTTAAACTCTACTCCCGTTGCAGTTGAGACAACTTTTAAATTTTTAGGAATCATTTTTGACAAATCACTTACTTTTAAACCTCATATCATTGACCTTAAAAAAAGATGTTCTACAGCTCTTAATGTAATCAGAGTGATATCCAGGAAATCATGGGGTGCTGACAGGCATACCATGTTGAAACTTTATCGAGCTATAATCCGTTCCAAAATAGATTACGGCTCTATTGTATACGGCTCAGCCGCCCCATCTAACCTGAAATTGTTAGACCCAATTGCACACCATGGACTACGTTTATGTTTGGGAGCTTTCCGAACTTCTCCAATCCAAAGCTTATATGTAGAGTCAAATGAACCACCTCTATCCACCCGAAGAAGCATTATGTGTCTTAATTATTTTTCTAAAATAATGTCTTTACCATCTCATCCTTTATTCAAAGAGTGCTGTTCTCCCCCATACAATGAATTTTACGAAAATCGACCCTCAACAATACCATCATTTGGTCCTAGAATTAAAAAGTTACAAACCAAGCTTGAAGTATCCTTAAAACATATTGCAAAATCCCCACAACATCTTCCCCCCTGGAAGATCGTTGCTATTAACATAGACACAAATTTCACCCAATATAAGAAATCTGAAACAAGCTCAGTACTTTATAACCAACTTTTTGAAGAATACTGTGAACAATATCCAAATTTTGCCTATTTTTACACAGATGGATCAAAGACTATAGATAATGTTGGTTCGGCTTTTTATCACGACTCTTTTACTATATCTGATAGACTACCACCTATCTGCTCAATTTTTACTGCTGAGCTGCATGCAATTGCTATGAGCCTCCAATATGCTTTGAAGGAAAACTTTAATAACATTTTGATTTTTAGCGACTCTTTAAGTTCTCTTGAGGCAGTAAAAAATACAGACATACGACATCCTATTCTTTTTACCATTCAAGAGCTACTAATTTCTTTCCTTGATGAATCCAAATGTGTCAAGTTTTGCTGGATCCCTAGTCATGTAAACATTAAGGGAAATGAATTGGCTGATAAAGCAGCCAAAAATTCCTGTTTTACTCTTGGCAAAAGTTTTCTAATACCCTTTACTGACACAAAATCAACTATTAAAAGAAAATGTCTATTAGCCTGGCAAAACAAATGGGATAATGAAACAAACAACAAACTTCACCACATTAAACCTATAATCTCAGACTGGCCAAGCGCATATAGGAGGAATAGGAAAGAGGAAGTGGTTCTTGCACGCCTCAGAATTGGACATTCCTATATCACTCATTTTCATCTTTTAAGTAATAGTACTCCATCTCATTGTAGTACATGTAACAGCGTTTTAACAATACTACACATTTTAATCGAGTGTCCCAATTTTAAAACACAAAGACGTGTTTATTTTGGTTCCATCAATTTTACCCTGAAATATATTTTAAGCAATAATTTTAATCATGGGAAAATTTTTAAGTTTTTGAAAAGCATTTCCTATGCACATTTAATCTAAACTTCATTGTAAACATAACCCTTTGTCTGTGACAAAACATTTTAATACAATTTTTAAAATTGCGTATAGACTACGCTCGACTATGGGTCTCACGCCCGCATCTTATTATTTAGATTAATTTTCACTTTGTAAGGAAAAAACATATGATACGGCGCAGTATAGCCAAAAATGGACCTTAGCGCCAGTAAAACAAAAATCCTATCCAATCCTATCGATTTCAGTCCAACCGCTTTTGATGCTGTACACTTTACTTCCCGACGGTTGGAATGTATAAAAATGATAAAATTTCTTCAATGATATTAGCCCTCATTTGGTTAATATAAAAAAACTATTTATGGGATCTCTTTGCACTCACCCAAATTAAGTAGCATTTATTTTGCCTTTTAGACGTAGCCTTGAAAAGAACTAAATCATAGCTATTTAATTCAGTTACCTCAAGCTGTACAAACATTCAAGATTCGTGCAGTTTTTGTCACGTGTGGCGAAATTTACTTTACTTGTACTAGTTGACATAACCGTAACGTAAACTTGACATTTGGTATCGGCTGTGCTGCTAGGGTCAGCACTATTTAAGAACGGAATGTGACATTACTATAGCAGCTAATGAAAAACTCGGGAATTAAGATAATTAAAAATTAACATAAACGATTGGATTAATGACAGAAGCAGCAGCTAACGAAGGAGATTACTCGGAGGCGGAAAGGGAATTGCTTATTAACATTACTAGAGTCTCTGGTTGTGGCTTTTTCAGATGGATAATTAACTAGGTTCTACATTAACATAAGGGGATGGCAGTGTTTGGTAATTGTGGTAATTTGGAATTAGTAATTGTATTTTCGATTGGATTTGTTGGATATTTGTATTTTGTAAGCGGATTTGAATGTGTGTGTGACTACTATACTTCAACGTTTCTTGGCAATGGAGAAATAAGCTGAGAACAAACTGAAGGAAGTAGTTCCTAGCACTAAGACCGAATTCAGAGTGAAATTAGGCACTTTACTTTAGAAATATAATTACTTTGTTAACCCATGCATAAGTTGTTGTTTTTAATTTCCTGTTTCATATTGTAGTTTTATTTTTGTACACTCCAAGGGACACCTGTTACCATCAGAGTGAAATTTTTTAATGCAGCAAAGTAACCTTGATAATATTGACTGTAATCTATAGCAAGGGTCGCCAAGTAATTTTACGTAAGGTTCAAATAAGGTTCGTTTTTATAGTCCTTTACTTTTAAATTCTTATCTTAACCTTCATATGTTTTTACATAGATATATAATTTGGTAAGTGTACGCTTTCTTAAGTTTTGTTAAATTAAAAAAATTCGTTAAAACAGTTTCATATCACAACAATACAATTTAAAAAATATTTAAAAAAAAGTGTTGGTAAGGCTTAAGTAAATGAATGCTGAGGGAGGGAACTTTGGGATTCCTCCCCAGAGGGATTTGCAAAACCTCGATTTATCAACTACAAAGAAATAAACTTTTCACAATTCCGCACTCCTAAATTAGGGGTCTAGAGGTTTCCCCCATGAAATATTTGGAAGTTTGACCTTTAAAATGAAAGTCGAACTAATTTTTTGTATCTAAGAATACATATTGATGATTTTCATAATAACTTGGTGGTCCACACCAATAAGCTCACGTGATCCCAATCTGGCAACAAAGTGACCGAATTGTGACTCCTTTGTGACTGTCAGATTGGTGTCGTGAGTGTGAATTCACTTGGAAGTCGCTGTGACTGATGAATGTCCGTAATTTGTGACCAAACTAGGTGAAATTTTTTTGACTCCACTCGTGATGTCGCTGAGAAGGTACAGTTTGTGACAGGTCACATGAAGACTTCCCTGTGACGGCGCTGTGTTACTTGTTACTGGTCATAGTGTGTCTTGCGACATGTGTGACCCTCAGTGACTTTATAGTGACTTTTGTGTTAGGGGCGGTCCGCCGGTTGCCGACCCTTTAGTTATAGAGTACCAAAATTTCTATTGGTTAAGCAAGCTAGGATTGTATAATTGACATTTCTTTATTTCTC
The DNA here is from genome assembly GCA_963680715.1 of Tetragnatha montana. NCBI lineage: Eukaryota > Metazoa > Arthropoda > Arachnida > Araneae > Tetragnathidae > Tetragnatha > Tetragnatha montana. The sequence continues at coordinate 15,375,153 of OY796677.1, read as the reverse complement.
AGGTGTACCTAAGCACCCGTCGAGGAGCATGGGTGCTTCACAGAGTGGGGCCCCGTGGCAAGCCCCTGGATATCCATCTGATGAGGCGTTTCATCAACTTCTTCTTTAACAACCTGCCCTATCCCATGGTGTGCTACATCGCCGAGCGAGAGATCAACAGCAGATTCGATCACGAGCTGTACCGCATGAAGCCAGAGCACCACATATTCGGACAGCATCCCATGGTCAACGATGCTCTGCCCAACAGGATTCTCAGCGGCACTGTGCAAGTCAAAGGTGGGTGTTATAGTCACCGCTAAAAAAGTTAACATAAATATGTTAACATATGTGTATATAAAAGTTAACATAATGGTTTATATATAATATTCGTTCGCCCGATTGGCACGCTTAGTGATTTTATATTGTAAGTTTTGAAAATATTTGGCTTTTGCACTCATTCTAGGCTTATTCTTGTTCATCTACAACTTTTCATGTAGATTTTAAATTAATTTGACATTTATTGTGATACCTTTTTTATTTTTATAAATCAAATTGATCAGTGTCTGAGATATTAAGAGACAATAACATATTCCAATAGGTAATTAAGGCAGAAAATTCTCTGGTAGAGAATACAGTAGAGCCCCGATTATCCGCGAGCGGATGATCCGCGGTGCGGTTTATCCGCGAGTGCCATGAAAAAAATTTTTTAATTACTAACCTTGAGAAAAGGTGTTTCTAAAGCGAAAAGCAAAAGCGAATGACTGATTTTTTTAAAAAGGCGTAACTGAACACTTTTTGTTAACAGTACAGTATATTATTTTTTGTTTACTGTTCTTTACTTTAGTGATTTAGATGTAGAGCAAAGGTTTCTGCTATACTGTACCTATTTTAAAAGTTTTACATATCATGTTTTTTTGTACAATAAAACATAGTTTTTATGCTGAAATATTTTTCTCATGTTTTCACCTCATTTTTAGTCTTTTTTTCGGGTTATCCGCGATTTTCGTTATCCGCGGTACCCTTGCCACCCAATTGCGCGGATAATCGGGGCTCTACTGTACTGTGAAGTAGAATGTATAAAGGCGTTAGTTCCTTTTAAACTTAGCCTACGAAAAACAAATTACTTAACACAGTTCAGAACAGTCATTATTAAATAGTAGATGGAAAAATATTTAATAATTAGAAGTTGAAATTATCTGAATTTGAAAGAAACCTTTTTAGAACTAAAAGTTAACAGAGTTTGTATAAGTAAGATAAGCGTAGTTGGTACTGAATTTCTAATTCTATCCCCTCCCGTTTGCTACAACAAGAAATTTTCATTGATTCTGGACACTTATGTCCCGTTCTAGCACAGTAGAATTGCTCTTTGGGGACCCCCTTTCCAGGGTGATTATGAATTGTCTTTGGGTATAGTCTACACCCCCTTACATTTTTGACCATAAGTTAAATCACATTGCGTATATACACGAGTAGAGAGAACTCTTTAAACCTCATAACTCTTTTCCTTTTCTCGACAGGCGACATCAAGGAATTCACCGCCAAAGGCGTCATTTTCGAAGGCGAGGATACGGAGACTGCAGTGGACGAAGTGGTGCTGGCCACTGGGTACAAAATCCACTTCCCTTACCTCAGCAAGGACCTAGTGTGGGTGGAGGACAACCAGGTGGAACTCTACAAGTTCGCCTTTCCCCCTAAGCTGCGTCACAACTCGCTCGTGCTGATCGGGTTAGGGCAGCCGGTGGGGCCCCTCATGCCCATTTCCGAGCTGCAGTCGAGGATATTCGCGTTGCACATGAATGGTGAGTGGCTTTCTTAGTATTGTTGGTTGTGAGAGTAAGGGAATCATAATCACCACTAAAATAGTTTAGTTTAAAATAATATTAATAGGTGTAGTTTTGTAAATTTATAATCACCACTTAAACAGTATAATAAAAAATAATATTAACAAAAATAGTTTTTTATGTGGTATGGAAAGAATTGGCAGGTTGAATTCTAGCGTTCATGTTTGATGAGTGCCTTGAGAGTGTGAATAATTAGTCACAACAATTGTTGTCAAATTGTGGAACACGAAACCCACCAGTTTAAGAACTGAATCGTTTATTATTGAAACCGGTGAAACATTCAATTGGTAGTTTAGAGAAATTTATTGTTTTGCAACTTTATGTTTTATGAAGGATTTAATTGATTTTTTCTCACAGCAGACACTTGGATATTTTATAGATGGAAGGTATTTTTAAAACTTTTCTTTACAAAAAAAATATTAAATCCCCCGACTGAACTGGTTTCTGCTATGAACTAAAGTGTTCAAGCCTATTTTCATAGTTTATGCTTCATTTGTTAAAGATTTTGTTATAAAAAGTTAGTTAAAATTAACATTTACTTATTAATATTAACCGATATATGGTTCTTATTTTCCTTGTTATTATATGAGTCAAAGATGTTCTATTCAAAAAAAATATCGAAGCTTCAAATTTAATTACTCCAAAACTAATTTTAAGGGGTGTTGGAACCCTTTTTACGTCAATGCAGCTTTCCACACATTAAATGTATCTTTTCTCTGGATCTATTAAAGATACCAGCTTGTAATATATAACATACCTTAATTACATCTATTTCATTACACTGAAGTGAAAATTTGGCAAAAAAAAAATTTTTTTTTACGTTTTTTAATATTTTTACTTATCAAAAACCATAAAACACAGTTTTTTCTACTTTCTTTTTCTCCAAATCTATAATACATATAGATTTGAAACTTTGAATAGAAGTTAATTATACATGTTGAAATTATATTGAGGTTAACCATTTGCTAAATTTTTAATTTTTGAAAAAAATTTCAGTAAATTACATAAAAAAGTGAAATTCAGTGCATGTTCCCCACAATATATTTTAATAAAAAAAATTAGTGATTTTTTTTGGAAATTTTTCACGTCAGTATAAACTAGACAACATAAGGAACCATCAGTGAAAAAATTAGATCAATAGAAACAGCAGTTTCTGAGAAAAAGAAAATAGAAAAAATGGTGTTTTATGGTTTTTGATAATAAGTAAAAACGTAAAAAAATTTTTTTTGCCAAATTTTCACTTCAGTGTAATGAAAAAGATGTAATTAAGGTTTGTTAAAAATTACAAGCTGGTATCTATAATAGATCCTGAGAAAAGATACTTTCAATATGTGGAGAGCTGCTTTGCCGTAAAAAGGGTTCCGACACCCCTTAAGAAAGACTTCTTTTTCGGTGGTATTTAGATTATCCATTTAAAGAAATTATGGGTGAGAAATTAGAAGTAGTGTTCGGCAACTAGTGGTCAAAAAGTAGTTAACTACCAACTACTAACTAGTAGTTAACTATTTTTTCCTGGGACTATTTGCAACTAGTAGTTAACTCTTTCCCAAAGTAGTTAACTAGTCTATTTAATTTCATAACCTATTTTTTTCCCAAATTCTAATACATCTTTCTTATCTATATCACAAAAAACTTTATGCTTCGCTCAAAACGGTGCTTTATTTCTGGTTATGGTATTTGAGTACTCCACCATGATATTGTAGTTATAAATAGCAGTGTAATTTTTGTATATTTTGATAAAAATTTTAAATATTTTTGAAATTTTAAACAAAAATTTTTTTTTAAAGTAGTTGAAAATTTGAAAGTAGTTTCAACTAGTAGTTATAAAAAAAGTAGTTCAACTGCTAGTTAAACTAGTTTAAACCAAAAGTAGTTTAACTACTAGTTAACTACTAGTTGATCGGTAGTTAACTACTAGTTGCAACTAGTTCTAGTTAACTAGTGCCGAACACTAATTAGAAGACAAGGGCCAGGGATCGGAGAGTGTGGAGCTGCCTTGTGAGGGAGGCCAAGGTCCTACATGGACTGTAGAGCCGAGGAGGAAAGAAGGAATTTTGATTATCCCCCTTTGCTATAGATAGAGGAACTAACAGCCGTATTCACCACTAACTTAACCTACAGTTAACCTGCAACCAAACTTTTTGGAAAACTATGATTGGCTATAGATTTGTTTCCCCTTTTTTCAACTACCAATTATACTAGACAGTAATGTTAGTTGACCCTATGACGTCACTAACAAAGTAGTTCCCATTGCGGTGCCTGAATTTTGAGTGAAAGGAACATCAATTTAAAAGTATGATTATTTTTTCAAACCCATGATGTATATATAGCTTCTTTTTATCACGTTTTGCATACCGAAACTCCTCCTAGCAACCCAACAGGCTTTGTGTTTACCCATATTCTCCTGTCGCGTAGTGACGTATACTAGACAGCAACTTAAGTTGAGCCAACGACGTCACTAATAAACAAAGTAGTTCCTATTGCGGTGTCTAAATTTTGAGTGAAATGAAGGTCATATTAAAAATACGATTATTTTGTTAAACCCATGTATATATATAGTGCTTTTCAATCACGATTTGCGAACCGAAACTCCTCCTAGCAACCCAACAAGCTTTGTGTTTACCGATTTCTCCTTCCGTATTTGTGACGTAATGGGTTCAAGAAACGTTGCAGTCGAGTTTAGTGGAGTGGTGAATGTACGGCCATAACAATGCTTCAAATTTATAAACATCAGAGAAAGATAAATGGAATATTTTAGTGGTGGGTAAGAAAATCTCAAATGAATTAAGCAACTCTTAATTTTGCTTCCTTCCCAACAGGCAAAATCAAGCTTCCCTCCGAAGAAGAGATGATGGAGGACATACGCCGCAAGGATATAGAGATGCGGAAGCGCTACTTCTCGGGCCCTCGCCACACCATCCAAATGGACTGGATAAACTTCATGGACGAATTGGCAGGAGTTGCCGGAGTCCAGCCGGACCTTCCTCTCCTCCTTTTCACTGACCCCCAGCTCTTCTGGAAGTGCGTCTTCGGACCCTGCCTGCCCTACCAGTTCCGTCTACGGGGCCACAACGCCTGGAATGGGGCCCGCGACGCCATCTTGTCAGCCGAAGACCGCGTTGCCGCTGCCTTGGCAACCAGGAAGATGCCTACTAGTAAAGTGGAGGAGATGAACGTATTCAAGTTCCTGATGGCCTGTATCGGGATCGTGTTCCTGGCTATGGTGTTGGCCACTGTTGCGTAGTGAAGTTCTCGAGAATCTCCATGAGTCGCTGAAGTTTTGAGTTCGTTTTTGGCATCCGAAATGAAGTTCGACGATGTGTGATGAAATTTGTGAGAATTTGATGTCCTTTTGAGGATTATTCCTGCCTAAATTGATGACTGAAGGTAGTTATATTTGATGTACACTCGATGTAAAGTTATAGGCAAGAGTATCTTTTAGTCGTATTGTTAAACTTTTAAATTTACTGAATTTCCAAAGTGTGTTACTGAAGTACCGTCTTTGCAAGGTGTTTTTTAATGTGTTAATTCGTTCCGTGTGGATTATTAATTTGTCATTATTTCAATGTACTGTCAGGAAATGACTGGAATTCGAGGTTTAATTTATATACTCAACGAAGAGCTTAGAACTCTATGAGAGAAGTAATAATTGATTGTTATTTTTTAAGTGTACTGTGTGAAGGAATAGTTATGAGAGAAGTACAATTCTCTGTAAAAAAAAAAGCGTTCCCTAAAGCATGAGAAGATAATTCTGTGTGGATTTATTCCCTTAGTCACAGTACTGGTCACAGCGGTCTAAAAGATGTTTGTACTTAATGGTTGGTTAGATTCGCTCTTCCAAGAAGATTGCATTCGTATTTGTAGCGCCGGCCGTCATTGAAGTGTCTAAATGCCTCGAACAAATTAGGTGTGAAGTTAATCATGATGTTGACTTACTGAGAAAAAACCCCCTAGGCTCTAATGTTGAACTCTAACCGTAACGAGTCACTGCAAAAAAAATGAGTATAAAGGTATTGTCAGGAACGGTTAAAATTTGAACAATGATTTACTTATTGCACAGTTTGGAGGTAGTACAGGAATAGAGTATAATAATACTAAGTTGTGAAGGAACTGGTAGGTTCTGTGTTACTACAAGACTTTTCAGACCTGAAATATCACAATTAAATGAATAATGTTGGAACTACGAAGTATGAATAGGGGTTAAACATATGAGCTTTTAAAGACTTTTGTGTTTATTTTGGTTGTATATTTCTGCTTTTCTTGGTGAAATTTCATGGATTTATGAATTTGTGCATGTGAATTCGAAATTTGAAACGGATGGTTGACTTTTGTGTGAATCTATTGTATAATGGGGTTTTAGATTTTAAAAGGAAGTTTCTTATTTCTCATGTTTGGGGCGGGTGGAGTGTTTCGAAATTAGATTTTTGTGAATAATTTGTGGTTGTATTTTACTTGTAGATTTTAATAAATTATATTGATTATACAGGTGTATTTTTGTTTCGGCTTTAATACTAATGATGGAAATATCTAATTTTAACACTAAATTTGTAAATACTTTATCATTAATTACATTGAATTCTGTTAAAGTGAATGAGTTAAAGTTAAGAATCATGTTGACTCTTTTTGCAGAAAAATATTGTTTCTCGTGAGAAAAAGTTTGAAAGTTTCGTTCAGATCTTCAGTTTTATCAATTCATTTCATGAAAAATATTCACAATAATAAATGAAAACATTTTATATTAATAGGCGGTCCACCCAGGGTGTCACACAAGGGGTCCCAAATGTGCAAATAGGAGTTAAAAACCACATTTTTAAGTGTCACATTTCCAAAACTTTTCTTGGGGAGGACCTCCAGACTCCCATTTTCCTTCTTGAAACTAGGTATTAAACTCAAATTTAGTATATGTTAGGGCGATCGCGCACGGGCGACTTTTGTCTCGGTGACAAAGAAAAAAACAACGTTGCTAAGGCTGTTGTTAGGGGCGGGGAATAGAAGCATCCAATAGAAGCATTCACACATGACATTACTGGAGGATAAAAACAACGTTGCTAAGGCCGTTGTTAGGTAAAGTCATGTGATTGAAAATGCTCTATTGTTTTCTAGTGATATTTTTGATACTAGTAATCCTGGTCGCCGTGACTTTAGTCACTCATGCGCGCCCAGCCTTAAGTTCCTCAAAATGGGAAAACTCTAGCTAGATGGTATCCTAAAAAAAACTAAAATGATTGAAGCCAGATTGGGAGGGTACTATCGCACACAGCTTTTAGAATAGTATAGGTGTATTGGCCCCCCCACTTTTGAAAACGTTGGCTCGTCAGTCAATGTTTGAATAGGATAAGTTATTTACCTATTGAAGTTTCTAAAATAATTTAATATAGTTTAAGTTCAATGGTTGAAAATCGGGATGGCATAATTTCGTAAAATTCTGTTTGGTGTCATTTTATGACGTAACAAATTTGAATTGTAAAGCTCATATACTTAGGTTTTACTTTTGATTATAACTGTACCCGCAATGTTAAATCCATCCATTTTATTTTATTTCCTACACATGGACAAAAACGAGCGACCCCTTTCATTTCGAATTCCGAAAAGGTTACAGAGAACATGGTTAGAGAGTGAGTGAACATGCATGGTTCAGTTCACACTCGGAAACTGGCTTATTCTGAATGTCCCCAGGGGCGAACCCGGAAAGAAAAACAGTTTGCGCATCACTGGTAGAAAAAGCCTACGTGAGTAGAGTCAGGTGTGTTAATTCTCAATGCACACAGGTGAGAGCATGCATAGCTATTTATTTCTCAGTTTGAACTTCAACTGTTACATTTTTTTTTTTTATAGAAATCACTTCAGAGAGCAACATTTTTGGCAACTAAGGGCGAGCGCGCACGGGCGACTTTTGTCACGGTGACAAAGACAAAAACAACGTTGCTAAGGCTGTTGTTAGGGGCGGGACATAGAAGCATCCAATAGAAGCATTCGCACATGACATCACTGGAGGATAAAAACAACGTTGCTAAGGCCGTTGTTAGGTAAAGTCATGTGATTGAAAATGCTCTATTGTTTTCTAATGATATTTTTGATACTAGTAATCCTGGTCGCCGCTTTAGTCGCTAATGCGCGCCCAGCCTAAGGGCGAGCGCGCACGGACGACTTTTGTCACGGTGACAAAGACAAAAACAACGTTGCTAAGGCCGGGCGCGCACTAGCGACTAAAGTCACGGCGACCAGGATTACTAGTATCAAAAATATCATTAGAAAACAATAGAGCATTTTCAATCACATGACTTTACCTAACAACGGCCTTAGCAACGTTGTTTTTATCCTCCAGTGATGTCATGTGCGAATGCTGCTATTGGATACTTCTATGTCCCGCCCCTAACAACAGCCTTAGCAACGTTGTTTTTTCTTTGTAACCGTGACAAAAGTCACCCGTGCGCGCTCGCCCTAAAGCAACTAATTTTACGACAATAATATTTCGTTACAACAATATGATTGGTTACATTGCACTCTGAAGTTTAGATTTTTATTTCCCTGTTTGCAAAAAAAAAACTTTGAAGCAGCTTTCCAGAAAACTATAAAAGCAATTTTCGCGTTATATTTTTAGACAATATTTTTAAAATTAGGGTGCATTTTATCTCGGGTCTCCCAAACTCAATGGACAAATGGTAAATAAGAGCACTTGCTCACCATTTACTGTTCTCATAACATTCTTTCCTATGCATTTATATATTAAATCTCTCTAGTTTTTAAGGAGTAAAAATCAGCTTGATTGGTTCTTGGAGGGAAGTACTGCTTCAAACATGCGCCATTTCTGCAGATAAATCCATACGTAGAAACTACGCAAGAAAGGCAACCGGTAATTAAACCAAAGAAATATCGTAATCGATTGTGTTCTTAACATCCTAATAGTCTTTAACGGTTGTTCGGTAAGAGTTGTCGTGATATAATAACAAAAAAACACGAGCCACTAGTTATGCAATAGTAAAATCCTTGACTAGAGCCTACAAAGGTCGTTTTTTTAAAACAGCCATTACAGAACTTTCTTTATCGTTCGTTGTGGGTCAGGTCATCACATACCTCCAGCGGGTCAGTGGGTGAAATGTGCGAGCCCTTGGGGATGGGATGACCTGGTGACGTCATCGCTATGACGCAATTCAGGATCATACTTTCATTCTCTATAGGCAGGCTTACCATACGTCCGGGGTTTTTAGAGCTGCCCGGGGAAATGTCCTGGGTCGCAAAAATGTCCGGAGTTTCATAAATTTAAGATTTGTGACATTTTTATTAAAAAATTCTGACCAAGATATTTCAAATTGCGTTGTTCTACTTTTATGACTTAATTAGTAAGTATTAAGTAAGTCAAACAAACAATTTTTGAAAAAAAAAATGTCAAATAAAAAGTACAAAAATAAAATACTTTAATATTTCTGCTCGATACTTTTAGTTTGAATGTTTTTTACTTAGTTTTTAATTTTTAGCTTTAGTTTTTAGTCATTGATGAATCGATATGGTACTTATTAAGTAATTTCAAAAATATGTCCTGGGTCATGGGCGTAGCCAGGGGGAGGCAGGGGGGGGCAGCTGCCCCCCCTAAATTTTTCATAACTCTTCAGAAATTTTCCCCCAAAATAATTTTTTCTGTAAAATTGAAAAACATTTTTAAATTTTTTTTTCTGAAATTTTTTTTTAAAGCTGAAACCCTTCAATTTTTTTTAAAGTATATGTGCCAAAAAAACGAGCTTATACGTGAGATGTGGCGAAAGAATTCACGCAGAATTCATTTCATTCAGCATTTTTAGTTCCCCAAACGACCGAGCCAGTCAAAATATTCGACAACTTCAAAGATACGAGATAAGATACAACCCCAGTTGACCACCTCCCGCGGAGTGGAAATCTATTGAACGGCTAGAAATGGGAAGAGTTGACAAACAGCCCCAAGATAAGATAAGGGTAAAGTAAACTCGTTACTGGTCACACCTGTTGTTCACATACAGGAGCCAGCGGGGGGTGAACGCTCCCTCTTTCCTGTTGTCCTCTACTGTCCTAATTGGAGAAGAAATAGGGGTGAGGGGGAAATGCTCTTCCCATACCACAAAATCCAATTATACGTACACCTCCTGCCTTTGACAATGGATTGGGGTGTGAAAGGATATCATAAATCTTCGGCACTCAACGACTCAAACAAGTAAGGGGGCTTAAGGGGCTGCCCACACGGAGCTCGTCGTGCGTACTGTCCCATTAAGATCGTTATCTTTGACAGGCGGACTCAGGTTCCCCATTCAGCCTTCCCAATAGAAGAGAGGGGGTTGAGAGTGTCTTGTTTACTCGACTGTCCAGGAGGTCAATTAACGTTATCTTGTATTGCGAGGGCCAAGGGGTCAAGATTGATTTATTTTATTGCTCTGGAGTGGCTTCCTTGGTGTGGGCAGCCCCTTAGGTGTCTGGATGTGTCAGGAAATTGTTTCAACGTGTTTCTCAAGTGTTTACACAAAAACAGAGGGGTCTTTTGTGAACCCAGCCATTATTATTTCGAAGCTTTGGCTGACCTTTCAACGAATAGAAAGAAAGCCGTGTGGTCATTGGCTATTCCTGCAGAAAATTCCCTTTAGTCTAAGATATGTGATTTAGTTTTCAAGCATTGAACTTTAAAAAGAGTACGTATTTCAGTCCTCCATATTGATATCTAGACGTATTATGTAAAGCCTTAATCCATCACCAGCAATTAAAGTAAGTTGAATTAAGTATTGCATCTTAGTTTTGGGGGATAAACTATTTGTTTTAAAATATCTAATAAGAGAATTTTTTCTTTAAGAGTGAAAAAAAAAGCTAAATAATATTTGAAAAAGCAGGACGGTTTTACTTTTACATTTTAAGGTTCGGATAATTTTAAGTTGCTCGGACTATTTTCAGACTAACTGTAACTTTGTATTCTTCTTCAGTCTCTTCTAAATTATTATGTAATTAAAGCAGTTGCGTATTTTCCTCAAGCTTGGTGTTTTTTTTAATGTCCAAACATACGAATGTTTCACCCGGTAACATAAAATAAAATAGATAAAATTTATTGAATTTAACTCAACTCGATTAGATTCTACAAATTATACTTTTAGTCATTAGCCACATAAATTCCCTAGAATAGTATGTGGCTTACAACTTACAAGAGGTGTTCTGTTCTGGCCAAAGAGTCTAAAAATGAGCTAAAACACTACTTAAAGGTGCAAATTTTAAAAAGTTTTCTGGGGGAGGACCCCCAGACCCCCCCCCCATTTTTCTTAGAGCACACATCAATTACACTATTATTTAAGTTAAGTGTGCAAAAGTTCAAACCCTTCGTATAATTACTCTAAAATTTAACGTGTAAAAGTACTATGTAAAGTACGTGCAAAAGTATACAGTTACCTGAGACCATGACATGGGGCAAAGGTAAGTATCCTTGCCCCCCCCTAACATGGAACCTGGCTACGCCCATGTCCTGGGTTGGAAATATTTATTCTGGAATTCTGAAATAATTGGTTTAATAATAACTGGTTATTCTGAAATAAGTGATTCAATTATAGGTGTTAGCGTGACATATTCCATCAAGTAGAACAATAATTTATTAATTGGAGGAATAAACTTCTAGAATTGTTGAAAGGGCAAGGTAAATTGGACTAAGTATATATTGACTCAAAAATCCGCTCTATTTAATCTATGATTCTATTATGATCCTACTAGGAAGCTATTTTAAATTAGGATCATACTAGAACTATAGAAAGAATGGGTTTTTGAGTCAATATCTACTTAGTCAAATTTCCCTTGCCCTCTCAACAATCCTAGAAGTAGCTATGCGTATTGTTGAGTTCACTTACAATTTTAATTTCATGAAAGTTAAATTTACTAAAACAAAATGTTGAGAATTCAAAAAAAAAAAAAAAAAATGTGTAAAACTCCATTTTTAAGGATATAATTTTGGAAAACTTTCATGGGCAAAACCCTCCTTCTTGAGATTTTCAATTTTTTAAATAATGTTGCAATATAAAAAGGCAGAAATATATAAAAGTAAAGTAAAAAAAACCCTTCGTCTATTCAAAGCCCCTCGAGCTGACATACCGTTCATGGAAACTATGTAAAACTCTGGTAGAATTTATTTCCATTTATTGGATTTATTTATTGAGTTTTTAATCAGTAAAACTAAAATTTTTAAACTGATTTAAACCTAAGTAACTCTTTGCTCATATTTAATATATCTTTATATAGAGGAGACACAAAAGGAAGATTTAATATTTGAGGTATATTTAATAAATTTTTAATTAATGAAACTTTAAAACAGTTATTAATTAGCAAATTACAAGAATATTGTTATTTCTGCATTAATGCATTGAAATATTAATCAATATGATAAATGTCATTGAATGGGAGAGAGACCTATCTTTAAAAAAATAGATACATATACCCCAAAAAATGTTTCTCTTCCTCAAACACTCAGAGGAGTGAAGTCCGCCTTGAAAAAACTTAGTGCTGCCATCTAAAGATGAATTGGAGAACTAAGACTCCTCTTTATCTTTTTTTGGTGCTACCACATAGTGGCACTTTTGTAAATTTAAGTAGTATTCCTTTTTGAGCAAGCACGTTACTTAAGATTTTTTACAAGTTTTTAGGGATAAAATATGGTAATTTTTTAAATACAAAAGAAAACTATTTTTTACTCTAATAACACAAATCCGAATTTTATTAATATGGTATTTTATGCGCCAAATTTGTAGTGTACTATCTCTACAAAGACAGTGTATTTCGGAAATAGGAGAACAGACAAACTCAAACGTGATACAAGTTGAACTTCTGAGGGATGGATCTTTAGGATTTTAGAATTATCTCACAATTTGTATAGACTATAGAGAATTGATTAAAAATAGTATTTAAGGATAAGGTGCTTTTCTTGCAGTAGAATTGTACTTTCTAGCCAAGTTGGCAATTTGGCAATTTCTATGTTTACTTGACATTAAAAAAGAAATGTTTTTTTTTTAATTATTATCATTAAATTTCACAGAAGAGAGAATAACATATTCCAAACCGGCATTAGACAGCTGTTTTAATACTAACAAAACACCAAACATCTCATAGTAATATATTATTAAATTCTCAGTAATTTCTCAGAATGGAAAAGAACAAGAACATAAAAAGTAATGAAAGGGGAGTTGGGGGAGTACATCTGAGTACAGGGGAGTACTAATACAAGAAAAAATTTGAAATTTAAGTGCACTTAATGTAAAATTTTTTAACCAAAGGAGAGGGTCTGGTTGTTCTCCCCCTGAAAAAATTCGAAAATTTTGCTCCTCACAGTTGTTTTAGCTCATTTTAAAATCCTTTGGGGGTTTTTACAATAAGGGAATTTTCAAGGAAAAATAGTATATAAATAGGTTTAAAAATTTCAAAGGGGGGTTGGGAGCACTCGCCCCCAAAATACTTTCAAAACTGTAGAAATAAATAAAAAAAAAATACTCGCAAAATACTTTTGAAATTAGCCCCTTTTAAGTACCCTACTGTTTTATCTTAATCTAATCCCTTATACCATCAAAGAGGACTGCGCTTTGAAAGTGGTAGAATTTTCAAGGAAAAACGGTATTAAAAGACTTGAAAATTTCGAGAAGGGGTTAGTGGTCCTCCCCCAGAATTTTTTTTCTAAATTTTACAAAAAGTACTGTTTTAATCCAGTTTGAGACCCTTTGAGTTACACTTCTAAGAGGATTTCTCCTTGTAAATTAGAGAATTTTCAAGGAAAAACTATAAAATGTATGTCAAAATTTATGGGGGGGGAGGTAGAACCCTAAAATAAAACATGAGTGTTTACTAATGCGAAAGATGAGCTTGTTTTGACGAGCACATTGAGTCTATATCTGGTTTATTTTCTGACAATTTCAGAGTATCGCAAATTAGAAATTTAAAAAAAAATGCAATTGAAAATTCTTCGCGGAGCACAGTTTGGGAACCGCTGGATAGACATTCGATGGAATGAACATACATTATAAGGGACCATTTTATCTTATTTTCGCCGTTTTTAATTGCTCTCAATGTCATGAAAAAGAATCAAGCTGATTTTTTGGCCCGTGAAAATCTAACCACGTGGATTTTTTGGCCCGCATCACAGTTATCATCAGTGCAAGCCTGATCTAAATCTTTAAATTTTTATCGGTTTGGTGACATACCATTGACATTCATCGACTGTAGGGTGGTGTTAGTAGTTGCGAATGTGTTTTAGAAATTGAGCGCATTGAACGAAAAAGGATTGAATTCCTTGCCGATGACTTCTTGGCTGCGTAGAATTTGTGGGGAAATTAGTCACCACTATATTGTAAAGAATACTTGACACTGGCATAAATACTTATAATTCTTCAGCCATAAGAGAAAAGCGATATTTATTGTAGGGTTCATCCCAACAAAAAATATTCTACTTCTAATGAAATAAATGGGATTTTTGGTACTTTTAAACTTAAAGGATTAACCGGGTGCATTTAGTTTTGCTAAATTGCCTAAAATAATCAATCAGCTAAATAAAACACTATTAAACACTATCTCAACTAGCAATGTTTCTTTTAATTTTCGTTACATTTTTACGTGTAAATTATAAAACGTTGACGATATAGCCCGATTGGAGAGATCGCGTCCGGCTAATCCTTAAGTACCCGATTAAAAAAAAAAAATAGTTATATTTCAGAGCATTATAAATGTTTTCAAGCTGAATTAGGGAAAATGATTTTTCATCTTGCAATTTTTTGATGTCGAAGTTTTAAATGGGACCTGTGAAGGTTTGAATTTCGGACTTGGTAGTCCGTGGTCTTTTGAGAGTTAGGAATCAGGAATCGATTATGTCTGTAAGTGTTAAGTTTTTAGTAAACTTTAAGGGTAAGACTACTTTCCTTGATGTACTGGCCAGTAGATCTCGAGAAAAATGGCCAAATACAGTTTACTGACCACGTAATTAGATTTCAAAGCTAATAACAACACCAGAACAGCTGAGTAAGAGCATTATACTTGCCTAAAAATCCTGCCACCTTGTATTCAATCTTATCATCATATTAATTAAAACTGATTTTAATTTATAAAGTATTAAAATTTTTAGATTTTTTTAAAAGAATAGAAATTTAAATAGATTATAACTTAAAACATTTTAAATTCGATCACAATTTATTTATTTTACATATTAACAAATCATTGCTGAAATAAAATTTGACTCAAACAGTTATGATTTATACTTTAAAATATTTCAACAACTTTAAAACATTAAACTGTTGTTATATAAAATATTACTTTTTCTCCAACTGAAATTGCTGATTAGTAAATATAATGGAATATTTATCAAATAATATTTTGCAGATTTTTGTTTTAAAATATATTTTAAAATTGCAAAAGCCAACGAATCGTTTTTTTTTTTATTTATTAAGGAATTAGTGTACTCCACATATTTTACCGTTGATGTGTCGAGCCGGTGTGGCTCAGTGGTTAAAGCCTTGGCTCTGTGGTTAGGAAGTTCCCGAGTTCGATCCTAGGTTAATTCAGTGGCCAAAATAAATAAAATACAAATTCTGTAGTTGGGGGAAAAATTAGGAGATATGTGAGCTGTTGTACCTGGTCCTTCCGGACTGAATGCAAACGCATGGGGCCCCTCAAGCGAAAGCCGGGGGACTTCTTTCTCCCTCCTAAACGGGAGCATCCAGTCCTTTTAAGGTTGGACCAGGTACATCGAGCCAAGGTGTTTTGCCATTTTTGGTGGCAACTCATCAACATCTTTCTGCGCAACATGCGCAGTGGCATGCGCTTTTGAGCAGTCACGTGAGGGGGGCGTGAGCTCAAGAACTTTCAGACACGTGCTGGCTCATTTCGATGCTGAAGCTGGAGAAGTAAGTTGGTTGATGTAAGTGACACTCTTTCCAATGTTTAACTTTGTAAATGCATTAAGATCACTTTTATTTAAATATACCTTTGTGGTAATTCAAACATTTTAAACGGATTTGTTCTAGTGTTTAATGCTATGAAAGTTTTAGTAAGCGTATAGCTTTTGACTAACATTTTAGTGTTTTGTCACCTGGGAATTACGCATTTTCATTTGAATTCTGTTTAGTAAATATATGATCCCATAGAAAGCCCATATTTAGATCGAAATAATCTTTAAACGTAGGAATAATAGTGTTTACAAAGTTGGAAATTGCTTTAAAACTCTCAATTAAAGTTGAATCAACACCAATTGCGAATTGAACTTGCGAATTGACTTGAACTTTTAAAGTGAAAATAATCACGATCTCCAATTATCTAATCAATCCGCAATGTAAATATTCCCTGTTATCGAATGAAAGTTGATGAATATCTTAATTTTAGTATTAAACTTTAAGTCTTTGAGAAATATTAAGCTTAAACTCAAACATAACTAAGTTAGTAGTCCGCCATTTGGTACCAAGACTTTGATAAGCTATCGTTTAAATATTTTAACAGTTAGTAGTATGATATGAATTTCATAGTGAAGTATTCATATAATTTTTATTGCATGGTCAACATGCTTTAGTGAGACAACATGCTCCGGTGAATGGCTGGTTATAGCTGCTGTGCTCTAGTTCATTCATGTTCTGATCGTTTAAGGCGCAATATGACATAACTCAATTTTTGGCCATTTTGAGTCGTGCATCAATCTTTATTCAAAATTTGACATTAGATCGGAGACTGTTTTGTGAGAAAGATAATTCTCGAATCGCTACTGTCCCTAATTTTGTAATCGCTCTGCCCATAGAAATGCACTTTAAAGTGTTTTTTTTTTCGTTGCTCCTGAAAATTTGAGTCTTGTCATATTGCGCCTAAAGCGAAGATTGTGCTCACAATCCTGTTTAAACTGCACATTTTCAGTATCAATATTTTAGTTTTCATAATCTTATAAAAATAACATAGATTATATGTTCAAAGGTTAAGGATTCACCTGATCAGTGGCACAAAGAACAATTTTTGTAAATACTTGCATCTCTACTTGTGTCCACTCTAATATTTTAAAATGGGTAATTGTATTCGGAATAATTTTTTTTGCGCTTAAAACAAACGTTGTATTATTTTGTATTTTAAGTTAAAAAAAAAAATAATCATCCTTTGATCGAGGAATAGATTTAGTGTTGTAATTTATTTAGGTTTTGAATTTTTGAGTGATATAAATGGCTAATTATTAGAAATCCTCAAGTAATAAATTCCCAATGTAAATAGCTGGAACAATTGAAACTTATTTCACAATTGAATGTTATTTTAAAGTAAATGGAAAAAAATAAGAGTAAAATTGTTAAATTACTACTGTATTATCTATTAAAAGGTGTAAAAGTCAAACAAGCTTAGAAAATGTTTTTTGAAGATGGATCTCACTAAAACTCGTAGATTATTTTAAAAAATACTAGGGTGGGTTGGGGTAAAGTGGACCAGTTTTAATTAACTCGATATAAATCAAGTTTAAATTGAACTATTTTCACCTATTTTTTTTGTATTGAATTATTTAATTTGTTGACAACATTTTCCGTTCATCAAAAGTTTAGATTCATAAATTAAATTAATTTACCCCTCAATGGATTCATTTTACCCCAGGTTCGGGTAAAATGGATCATTACTTTTAATGCCAAGTTTGACCAACTTATTATTGAAAAATGTTAAATTAAATTACAGGATTGTAATGTCAATATCCAATGGAAAGAAATCATTTAAAAATATTAGTTTCGATGAAATAACACTTAGAATGTGAAAATAGCTAAAAAGTGATCCATTTTACCCCACCAGACCCTATTTAAGTTTAAGCGTTGCATTGTGATTGTAAGTTATGTATACAAAATTTTAATAAAACTAAAAAAAGATTTTTTTTTCGTTGTATGTTTTAATTACAGGAAATGGAACAGCTTTAGAAAGAATCCTCCAGGGGCGTTATTTCAGTTTTTGGTTGGGGGGCAAGGATTTTTTTAAAGTGGGGCTGAGCCACGCCGTAACCAGACTTGTTTTTTTTTTTCTGGGAGGGTGACTCAACATCATGAGGTCAACATCATAAAAATGGGGGGTCTGGGGTCACCCCCAGAAAAATTTTGAAATTTTGCCTCATTTTTACAAAATTTAAGTTACATCCGAAGAGAACAGTCCTTTGTAAACACATAATTTTCTAGGGAAAAAAAGTTACAAATAAACTTCAAAGTTTCAAGGGGAGCCGGAGGTCCTCCCTCAGAATTTTTTTTTAAATTTCCCTTTAAACTAGTATTTCATCTCCTTCGTAACCTCATTGGGGAGCACCCAGAGGGAACCGCTTCTTGTAAGCGGCAGAATTTGCAAGGGTGTGTTACACTGTGTAACATACATATGTAAAAATTTTTAAGGGGTGTCTGGGGGTTCTCCCCCAGAAATATATTTGAAATTTGCCTCTTAAAGTAGTGTTTCAGCTCATTTTGAGGTCCTTTGGGTTACATCCGAAAAGAACAGTTCCTTGTAAAGCATAGAATTTTCTAGGTAAAAAAAGTTATAAATAAACGTAAATATTTCAAGGGGGGGCGAAGATCCTCCCCCAGTAAAATTTTTGAAAATTCCCCTTTAAACCAGACTTCTAGGGCCTTCAAACTCTGGTTCCCAAATGGAACTTCTTGTAAGCGGCAGAATTTTCAAGGGAGACACATTGTATAACAGACATCAAAGGTCAGGAGGAGGTTTGGGGGTTCTCCCCCAGAAAATTTTGAAATTTGACCCTCAAAAGTAGTGCTTTAACTAATTTTGGGACGTTTTGAGTTAAATCTGATGCTCCTTGTAGAAGTGTGGAAACCTTTGGGGGGAGGCAATTTCCCCCCCCCCCCCTAAATGACGCCCATGGAATCCTCCAGTTGCCATGTGTAACCAAGCATAGAGATCTAATGGTACTATTAGATTTCTAACAGTGATCTACTAATTACTGTAACTTTAGGATTAAAAATAGTAATATTAATAATCAGTCATAATTTAAGCTGTAGGACTCTTTCTAAAGCTGTACCCAAGATATTATCGAGAATAGACAAGTTCATCTGAAACGTTTAAGAGTAAGTAAAATGATTGTTTTTTTAAGTGTTTGAGTAGATGGGTATTTTTAACTATTTGGTTAAGACTCATCAATATTAGTTGGGTAAGTGGGGTAAAATAGGTATAGGGATTTTGACAGTTAATATATAAAATGTAATGGTTTTATTTTTGGAATGCTCATTTTCTTTAGCCTCTATAAAAAAAAATGCCAAAAAACATTAAATTTTATAAATATTAACTTAAAATCACTATCCATGTTACCCCACCTAAACCATTCAGAATTAATTTGTATATTTTAACCTAGAATATAATCGTGATAAAATCAAATAATTTGGACTTTAATTGCTACTTTTTTTTAATAGAACATTAAATTCGAAATTTTATTCTGAAGTTAATATTAGTCAAAATTATTTCCACCTTAAATGTTTACAATAATCCTTACAAGCTTAATTGATATTTCGATCCTTTTACTTTAGGTAAGCACTTGCTTTTTTATTCAACTCAGTGGCGGATCTAGAACTAGGGGGCTAACTTAATCTGATTGAGGATGATAATGAAGTAACAAGCCGTGCTTTTTACAATATTCATTAATGTCTTAAATATTGAGGGCAGTGTTGATTGTAAATGACTAGCATTATTAAATATAATTAATTAATTAGTAATTAAATTAGTTAATCATTAAATATATCAAAATAATAAGGGTGTGTCAACCGGGAGGGGTTTTTTACGATGATTTGAGTCAAATATTTTTTTCCGAGAATATAGATCAAATGTGAATTTTTATGCACTTAATTTCAATGTTTAGTGAATAATACATCCATCCCGAGGCATAAGGGGGGTTTGGGGGAACCTCCCCCAAGAAAATTTTTGAAAATTTGACCCTAAGAAGTTGTGTTTTGACTCATTTTTGGTCATTTGGGACTCTTTGAGTGTCACACGAAAAAGATGATTTCTTGTACTCGTTTTCAAAGGAAAAAACTGTTAGATATAAGAATTTCATGGGGGTGGTTTGAACCCCCTAACCCCGTCTCTATTTCAACAGAGTAAATGTTTTGTAAGAGACTTACGGCCATATTCATAGCCATCAGCGTCTGTGTTAAATCCTAGATCAAAGAAGGATTCCACCAATCAGAGTCAGCGAAAAGCTAATTTTTCTTTCTTTAGATGTTGGTTAACACCGACTCTGATGGCTGTGAATACGGCTGTTAGTGCATTAGACCCTTTTGAAAAGTGAATCTTATAAAAACCAGGGAGTTAAACCAGAGGGGCTAAAGCTCATAACCTTTAAGATGTGAAACAAATCAATAAAAATGTAAGGGGCTAAGTATTTTGGAGGTTATGCTTTGTTAGGCTTAGAAAGCTCATTGGAATCTACAAGTTCTGAATCGCATTTATATTAAAGTGCTGAAAGCTAAAGATCTTGGAGGGGGCTAACGCTTTTAGGCTAAAGCTCATTAAATTGTGAACTAAATACTTTAAAACATCGCAAGGAGGCTAATTCTTTATGGGGGCTAAAACTCATTGGCCCCTTTAAATTGTGAATTGAATCTACACAAACTCAGGGCTAAAAGCCTTGTAGGAGCTAAAGATCATGGAAGGATAAAGCTCATTAAATAGTGAACCAAATATATATTTAAAAACGCAAGAGGGCTAAAAGCTTTGTAAAGGCTATTAAAGAGCATGGAGGGGGCTAATGTTTCATAGGGCTAACGCTCATTAATTTGTGTAACAAACATAAAAACGCAAGGAGGCTAATGCTTTTAGGGGCTAAGCTCATTGGATAGACCCTTTAAATTACGAATCAAACCTTCAAACATGCAAGGGGCTAATAATTTGTAAGGGCTAAAACCTCTAGAAATCCTTAAATAGTGAATGGAGTTTATAAAAATGCAGGGGGCTAAAGATCTTGGAAGGGGCTTAATGCTTTGTAGACCCTTTGAATTGTAAAAAAGGCTACAAAAAACTGAAAAAAGTTTAAAATTTTGAAAATTCAAACAAAATTTTCTAAAAACTTAAATTTTTTTTCGAAAAAGTTCAATTTTATGTAGTGTAAACTTAATTCCCAAGGGGGGGGGCTATAGCCCCCCCCATAGATCCGCCACTGATTCAACTCATTTGGGTATTTGATTAGTCATTGTGATTTTAAATGTAATAAAGTAAAATGAATTTATTGATTTTTAGAAATTAGTTCAAAATTTGTAATTTATTTATAAATTTACTTAAATCTTTTCTTCCAAAATTGAGATTTGATAACATGTGTGACTTGATCTAATAATACTTATATTTCAGGAAGTTTCTGCTACCCGGATCATATTTTATTTTTGTGTGTTGACAAATAAAGACAATTTTTTTCGAGAAAATGTAATTTTTATTATTTCAGGTAACACGAAGACATTACAGGTATGTAGGTAAACAAT
Organism: Tetragnatha montana; assembly: GCA_963680715.1. Taxonomy (NCBI): domain Eukaryota; kingdom Metazoa; phylum Arthropoda; class Arachnida; order Araneae; family Tetragnathidae; genus Tetragnatha; species Tetragnatha montana. The sequence continues at coordinate 15,353,903 of OY796677.1, read as the reverse complement.
ACAAGGGCGTCCCTAAACCGGGACGCCCACAGAAATACAACTTTCGGACCAAGTGGAGGGACCCCAATTTCTGCCAAGTCCCAACTTGTAAACAAACAAAAGTCTGTTTACAAGCCGGGACTTGTAGTGCTGCCTCCTAGCGGTGGTTTACAACTCTCACTTGGTCTAATAAGATAAGTAGTGAGTAATAAGTAGCTAAAAGTAAATAGAAGTTGAACTTAATTAGTGAGAAGCTACTTAGTCTAAAACGAGTGCTTACTAAGCTGACTATAGTTGATTGGACTTATCCAATTAGTAATAGTAAGTTTAGTCAGCGCTCAGATTATAAGACTTGGTAGCTTCAAACTAATTAGAAATAAAGTTCACCTTCTAACTACATAAAGCTAATTTTACTAATCACTACTTACCTAGAAACTAAGCAGGTCACACACAGTGCTTGGTAGATCACAATGATAGAAAGCTGAGCCATGGCTATATCAACTTAGCCAGAATTAATATACACTAGGGTTCCACCTCATATTGCTAGGGGACTTTGAAAATCTGAAAGGAAATAACATACAAACCACGGGTATAAGAGTGGGCTCCAGATCTTAGCTAATGGACAGTACATGGATTTGTATCATGGATTCAAACACTCAACATGCGTAGTTCTCGCATGCGCGTGGACTTAGTATAATTCGAGTTACTCAGTTCATTTTTTGTACTGTAGCACTAATCACTCCAAGTCGACTTAAGAAACTATTTTTTTTTCGTTCTGAAGGTCCTGTTTTAGATTAATGAAAATTGGGAAACATCACTTATAATTATTTCTTGTTCTGAAATGAATCTGTCACTTGATTTAAGTGCCACCGTATAGACAAATAACACTGAATTAGCTAGTATGGCACACACATACTTGCGAGCTATGGGGATACACCAATTCGAAGGCCCTACGGCTCAAAAGTATATCTCGCAAATTAACTCTTTTAGTCAATTTATACCCTGTCTGAATAATTTGACTTTTATAGTGGTGAGTAAAGCTCGCCACACTAGTATAGGGTTACTGAAAGGGGAGATTGACTTATATTATATTAGATTAAAATACTACAATTTAGACCGTCAAGTAAATTCAGTCGTAAGTACATAATAAGAAAAAATTTTAACTAGTAAAATAACACTTAAGAAATTTGAATAAGAAGGTTAAAAAGAAAGTTTTATGCGGTAAACAAACCACAATGCATCTGGAATAGAACAGAACAAACTTTTTCCATGGCACCTCAAGAACAATGAGTAAAATGAGTAGAGTATATTTAGGAAAATAGTTCAATTCATAATGCAAAACGGATATTTTTTACCTAATGCATGCACAATTGGAAAATATTTTACTCAGAATTCAGTGTCATGGAAGTTACCAGTTTAGGGAAAAGCAAAATTTAAATTATTACAACAAAATAGTAGAAGAGCTGAAAATAACCAAATATAGATACAATATGTTTGATATTTTAATAGGAAAAATTCATTATAAGCATTTTAATATAAATTATTCTATAACAATTTAAAACCCCTTTTCAAATCCAGTCCAAAACTCTTAATCATCTGGGCGTCTATTCCATAAAGTCCCTTGAATAACAGAGAGCTTTTTATCAATTTTAAAAAAGTTTTTTCAGCCTTTTTGAAGCAAACTGTTTCTGCAGATGTAGTAGTATCATGAGTAATCCTAAAGAAATAAAACAAAATATTAATATTTTAATAAGTGTGTGGATAAGGTATTTTTAAGATTTAAGGTTAAAAATCAACATTATTATGCGTAATGTTTCATAGACATGTTCTTTTTATTCCTTTAAAAGAACTTATTTTTAAGTAATAGTTTTACTTCAAGTGTTTTATCAATATAGGAAAAAGTAATCTATACCAAAAAAACTAAAGAAGTAAAAATAAGTATAATAGCCTTTGTTATAACTTAAGCTTTAAAATATAATGAGTAGCTAGTTATTAGTTTTAGAATAAACAAATTATGTTTCATTACTGTTAGAAATTGTGAATGGTTAGTGTAGTGGAAGTTATTAATTTTAATACCTAAACGGGGTTGCATAAAAATTTCTTGTTTTCCTAGACATTTATTTTAAAGTATTTAGTTAGCCTCATACTGATTTACATAGTTAAAAGTATGTTGCATTTACATTTTTAAAAGATTATGCATTATATTTTAACGAAAGTATGTTGCTTAGAATGTTTTGTAAAATATGGCAATGAATGAGTCAAAAATACACGCCAGAATAATCCGCGATTACATTAACATCTTTGGTCCTACTTTTTATAAACAGAAAAAAAGTGATTAATTTCTATTCTAAAAACTTCAATTTGATTAGTGCGCCTTCTTAGATATTTTTTATTCTATAATTATTTATATTATTTATTATAATTTATTTAATTGGTAAATTCAGAAGAAAAGCTTATTTTAAAGCTTATTTTAAAGCTTATTTAAAAACATTTATTGTTTTCTGAAAACTTTTAATTGCATATTTTATTAACTATCTATTAGAAAATAAATTTAAAGTGAAAAGATAAAAATTAATTTTTTTTTTGGTAAAAAAAAATCAGGTAGTAGATTTCGTGTTTGAAAAACAATGAAGATACTTATTTTAATTAAATTTATCAAATTGTAAAACACAAAAGTTCGTAACTAAAAATTAATTATATATTTGTCATATAAATAGGCGTTTTCAATAAAAAAGAAAACAAATTTATCTGTGTAACTGTTGTTGTGTCTATAAGTTGTAATCATAACAAAATCACTTATTATTATAACCTTGCTTTGTTTTTCAGTTGTGCAGTTTTTAGCTTATACAGGTTTTTAAAATTTGATTAACAGCCTTATTAAATTATAGCTATCTCCAGTCCAGATTTACACTATGGGAATGAAAAATCTTAAACTACAGCTTATTATCTAAAAAGTCTTTGTTTTGAAAATTAAGAAGTCATACGATAAAAATAAAAACAAACTATATATTTAGTTAAATTAAAAAGTAATGAAATACTTGGAAATAACTTTGAATTGATAAATCTAGAGGATTTCTTAGTATTCGAAAACAACCTTATTGGGTTATTTGAAATTCGAAATTGAAATTTAGCAAAAATATAGGTAAGAAAGTATGGATTAAAAATATTTTACTCTGCTTATAAACCAACAAAAAATAGATTTTAAGGCGTTAAGATTCGGGTATTTTGTATGTTTATAAAAAAAATGAGAAAAATGTTCATAGTCATAAAAACTTGGTAAACTAAATATTTAATCTATATCTAGCAAATTTTAAATAATTAAGAATTGGTAAGTAGTAGGCATATAGTTTTTTTTATACGCATTAACTAAAATGTGTGAAATATTAAAAAAACTCATATTTTCAATGAAACAATAATTTTTTCTAATATAAATATGTAATTAACTAAAAGAGCTACCTGTCAATAAAGGTTCTGAAACCCTCTACCTTAGTAACTGTTGTATCTTTCTGTTATTAGTAAAGAGCATAGACTAAGAATACTGATGGACAACTACTAAGAATACTGACTTATAAGTCTATGGTCAAGAGTCGTTGAAAGAACCCTGTAAAAGAAAAAAAAATGACAAAGACGAGGCATAAAAAATATTGAGAATCACATGTTGAGGTTGAATAAAAATACAAGACTGGTATAACCCTTAACCCCTGCAGTGTCAACTTCAAAGGGACTTTTCCACCCTTTAATTGAATCGTCAGTTAGAAGAAGGGAATAAGTCCAAAAAATGGCAAATTGACATTTTGTGCGAAAAAAAATCTCCAAGCTTTGTTTCATACATGAGTGCAAAAAGGAAAAAAATAACTACCCCCTATCGGCAGATATAGCCACTTGAATTTGCGAAATCAATGTCCATTCATTGTATTTTTTGATTAAATTTGAAATTTATCTTAATTTGTCTTTCTTTTCTTATTCTTTGGCCTGTAAACTTGGCCAAAATAAAATTTTATTTGAATTTTAAAAAAAGCGTTTTTTCTTTTTTTTTTTTAACCAATGACGTTTTTTTAACCAATTCGTCTTAGTCTTTCTATCTTTCACTTTTTTAGTGTAAACTAAGCAGAAATATAATTTAATTGTCAATGTGAGTGGTTTTTAAGATTTTTGATCAGCTGAAATTTCATAAGAAGGGAATAGGTCCATCCTCTTTTTTTTTAACTGTAAAACATTTTTAAATACACTTCTAATTTTTTCGATGATTGTTCTGTGTTCTTAATAGTGTCATGAATATCCTGTAAACATTTGGTGGCTATAATATAAAAATTCCATTACTTACAGTTTTTTTTTTCGATTTTCTCAAAAACTTCGTTTTTGGACTTATTCCCTTCTTCTTACTGATGATTCAATTGAATATTGATCCCTATCCTTATCCAATACCTCCCCCTGGTACTTATACGTATTATCCCGTCGACCGTTCAGCGGCCGGCTAATTCAGCGGCACAGTAATAGTAATGTCAATGGGATTTGATAACGTTTTCGGATTAAGCGTCACAGTCGACGGGATAATACGTAAGTACCCTCCCCCTTTCCCAGAACTGGATATACCTCCACCATTTCCTGTTTTAATACAAATATTAGCATTTTTCACGGGGTCTCAGATTCCTTCACGGCATTTGTGCTCTCGTTCTTAGATGAATTTTGATGAAAAGGATCCATAAAGTAATATAAAATTACTAAAAATATTAATTAAAAGATAATATTGATAATTGGTAGGACAGAGTAGTTTAACAGTGGTGTGATTAGCTATAATTGACATTAAAGAATTCGTAAAAACATGATCTGGCATCATCAATGAAGTTTCAGCGCTCCATCCAGCCCCTCTTTTAACTCTGTTCTAATAATTCTTTTTTTAAGATTTCATTAATGATTTTGGTTAAAATATCTATAATAATAGTTCATGTGGGATCTTATAGGTATCTGAATGACAGTAGCCTATCCACCCCATTGTTGCAGTTTTAAAATTATAATTTAGAACCAACTATTGGATTTGGATAACGTAAAACCTTGTAAGATTATTTTTTCACTGAGGTTTTTAAATGTAGTAACTTACGGGTTTTTTTCCTCAAGTTATTCATTGATTTTTAAATTTCTCGGTGTTGTAAAATGCGTTAAAAGACCATCTTGAGGGGAGCACTCCGAAAACTTTTTGTGGGTTCCTTTTATTAATTTTTACATCTCTAGTAAACATAATAGAAAATCAGAAGTGGCTCGCCTAAGTTTCATTTCTGAAATAGTGGGACTCTTTAGAAAAAGGTTGGGTACGTCTATAATTTAAGTATAAAACTAACATTGCATTAAGAACTGAACAATATAAATTTCAGATGTATATAATAATTATTTAGAAAGCCTTTTATGCATAATATTAATATCGTTATGAATAATATAATACTATATAATAATTATAGCATGAATAAAACAATAAATATCTATACTTACAAATTATCCCGTCGACCGTGCCGCTGAATCTTACAGTCGCTGAACGGTTGACGGGATAATACGTAATAACCACCAATTTTTTATACTAATTTTGAACACTTTTTACTGAGCGAAGTCTGAAATACCCTTCTACATTAGATACGTGACAATTTTAACACAGAACTTAAGAATTAAATACTTAATTTTTTAAAATTTGTGAGGTAAAAGTAGATAGTTTTTATAAAAATTAATTGTACTGATAAAATTCATGATATGGTAATGGTTATTTATAATTAGAAAATAAATATTTAAAAAAATAGTAAAAACGTTTTGAAATTGGTGGGATATAAAATATTGATTTTCGATACCACAAAAATATCTAGAAAAAGTTGAAATGTACGATTTAAACCTATCAAATGAATATGCAGAGGGTCTTTATTTATATTATATAGCTTTTGAATATTGTATACATTATGTTTAACAATGCCATGAAACTTGTAACAAAATTTGCATTAAAATAATTTGTACTAAATTCAAAAAATATATTTGCGATCAACACAAAAAGGCTAAGTGCTTTTAAAGCCTCATAAAGTAACAAAGATCTTTGTAAAACCACTGACGCTAATAGGTGCTATAAAATTAGTGATATCCAATCTAGTTAAGTAGAAAAGCTTTATTAGTAGAATTTGATTACCCAAACAACGCTTTTGGGTTGAATTTTGTTAAATTGTTGAGGTCAAAAATCGAACTAAAGAAAACTAAAAATATCCCTTTAACATAGGTCGGCACTTCAGAATTATATAGTTGCGATCTATACAAGCTTAAAAGTCAACGCGACTTTTCAATTCAATTTTATTACATAAATATGATAACACATACTGTCTCAGAACGATTAGTTAGAATATTATAAGAAATATTTGTCACAAGTTAGCATTATGCTAGATAGTCCAAGTATAAAAAAACAACATTTAACAGGTATTAGTTGACGTTTTGAACAGTTTGACACTTATTTCTATTAAGATAGAAGATTCAGATAGCTATCTTTTGATGTTTAAGTATGAAATTTACCTTAACATGCTGGAGTATTCAGAAACCACTTAGACGAACATCGTACTCACGATGTTGATTAGAGACATTTTAAGATTAGTATAAGCAGTCGTTTCGCATATACTCTAATCTTCCGACCACACTTAGAGCAACTTACTATTTCGCGAACCAAGAATTTACTAGCAGATTGCCACCAGAAAAGCTAAGAACAGATACTAAGATGAAAGATCATTGAAAAGTGATTTATTGATTGATTGGCAATAACATTTCCCTATCACGGTTAAGTACTTAATATTGAGGGTTCGTGCCCAGCTGAGTATTATAATAACATGTATAAACCCTTAAGTAACACAGCTTATTTCAAATATGTCAGGGTTACGTAATTGCAACAAGAAGTAAACGATATTGGGCTATTCATGACAAAAATTGGATGAATCTTGAACGTGTGGACTGCTTGGGAATAATGTAAAGCCACCCGAAGAAAAAACGTTATACAGTGGACTTAGACGCAGATTTTTATAAGATTTAAAACAGTGTTGTCCAACCTGTGGCCCTGAAAGATATTTTCATGGCCATCGGCCAAAATATTTAATGTAAATCAAAACTGTAAGTATCATAAAAAATCCCATTGTCAGTTTTATTTCAGAAATGTGTTAAAATCCCGTTTTAACGCGTTGAATTTTCAAAAAATTTTGGAAGAAAAAAGTATTAAGTAAGTGTAAGACCCGATTATGTCCACTGAAACGTTCACCCGTGAAACTGCACCATTAGTTAAAAATACAAAATCATTAAATCCAAGAATAACAAAACGTCAGCATGCATGTTATTCTAAGCATTATATCACGATTTTTCTTAAAGAAATATTTAGTGAATGATACATTGGGAAACATAGTTATGAGTACTTTTTAAATATCCAGTCGATTGAAAATACTACATTTAGTTAGTTTACAATTAAGTATTCTTAGGTAGTTTTTGTTCTAGATTCCTCTCTTTCCCCACAGTGACGTCACGATCTCATCTATACTATATGAATTAGTAACAAAAATAGTAATTTGGTTGTTGTTAGGAAACCACTGACGACTAGTTACTGTCGACGACCTTATTCTACTCACACGTGTAACCGAGAAAACTAGGAAGTAGGGATAATTATTAATTGCTACGGTAACTGACATTTTAGGGTTGATTGTTTCCTTTTCTACTTACCAAAAATTGAAGGAAAAAGAGTGTCTTGTAAAAGTGTTCAGCTGTGGTGTCCTATTATTGTGGGATCAGCGATGGAGGAAAAACACGATGTTCACACACGCAGTGAGTGTAATCGAGTGGCCGATTTCTACGATGGGAAATCCATCTTCCTCACTGGAGCTTCTGGGTTCCTAGGATCAGTAAGATATAATTTTTTTTAAATTTTTTACATCACAAATACACAATATTATTATACCCACTTTGGTTTGGTTTGGTTTTTTGGTACATATATTTTCCGGTCTGTGTGCTTGATCTCTGTGTGCTTGATCTCTAGGATCCGCTTATAAACCTTCGTCAAGTAAGACAGACACAACAGAATATTTTTACTGACACAAGAGAGAGAAAATATACCCAGGGCAAAGGCCGGAATCGAACCGATGGCCAATACAGTGCACACACTGCTAGCGTGGTTGTCTGCACGTAACACAACCAGGCCACTTGCCCCCCCACTTTGGATATCCTGGTTCATGTAGGTGACCAAATAAGTAAACCTGAAAATACTCTCGAACGGAGAGAGCTACAGCTATGCAAATGAGGTAAAGGTATAGTAAAGCGACTACGCTCGACATAATGCAAACGACAAAAGCGCCCCCAGTGTCGAAATAAGCAAGTTAAAAAAATAATTAAAAAACTAAAGGAGGTAGCACAAAATATTCATTGAGAATATTGTTGCCAATATAATAAAAACCCACTGAAAAAAAAATTCATGAAAATATCTTCAATATTCGAGGAGATATTACAAGTGAAAATAACACTTTTTCCAGGCCTCAAAAAAGAAAAAGTTCGTAAATTTCCAAGTTTTCTTCATTTTTTAGATAAAATTTGTATTTTATCTAAAAAAGAGCAAAAATTGCATGAAAACAATTAAAAACTTGCCAACTTTTTCGAGCGAAAGAAAAAGAAACGATAGAACGAAAAAAAAAATATGGTTTAGAGTGAAAAATATTGTGAAGCTACATTTTTAAGCTAAAATATTTTGTAAAAGACCTTCTAAAGTGAAATATTTTCTGAAGGGCCCTTTTTTCCTGATAAAGTATTTTATAAAGGGTGTTTCTTCTGATAAAATATTTTGTAAAGTGTTTCTAAACTGACCCAAATTTCTTCTAAACAGACCCTTGTTAAGAGTTGTATTTTCTTGAATACATTTAATGTTTTATTGGTTATGAATCACAAAAATATCCTCAAGGGATTTTACGAACTTTTAATGGGTTGATTGTTCTTTTACTATATTTTAATATTTTAGGGGTTAAGCGACCAACTTAAATTTTACTTAATTTTAATTTTTTTTCTATGATTACAATTGATTTTAAACTTTAAATTTCGTAGTTATGTTTCTTTTAGAAGTTACAAAGTAACAAAAATTTAAATTTCAGAACGGTAAAAAAAATTTTTTGGAAATGTTTTTCACATTTATTAAATTTTGAGAAATTTTCTTTAAAGAAAGTTGGTTATGATCAACATCAATTTAATAAGCATACAATTAATTAGTTCTTGAGTTTTTAGCGTTTAAAGAATGCAGGAATATGTATGATATACAATATGTAATAAAAATCCCTATTTCCACGGTCAAAAACCCGTTTTTTTTTCAGGTTTTGTTGGAATGTTTGTTACGATGCTGCCCCGGTATTAACACCATCTACCTACTTTTACGGTCTAAACGTGGAAAAGATGCGCAAGAAAGGAAAGAAAAAATTTTGGAAAAGACGGTAAGATAATTATTTATGGAAATATGTTTTTTGATAGCAGATATACTTTTTAATAATTTTAAAAAATCATAACTTTTGGGTTTTTTTAGTTAAAAATAATTTTAAAGCATTTTGAAACTTTTGAAAATATTTGGCAGATCAACCAGTTTTCCGTTTTTAGAAAGGTTTCAAGTTATTTGTTTTTTATTAGTTTATTTTCTTTTTGTTGTCATGCCTTTTTGCTGCGATGGCCTTTTCTTGTATCCCTGCCATATAATTGGATCTATTCTGTTTGGCAGAAATAAATAAATAAAATTTTAAAAAATACAAAATTTCAGAATGTTTCAGAACGTTTTTAAAACACCTTATTTACAAATGATTTTGAATATTTAGTCATCTGTTTATAAATTCTCGTACTACAATGGTATACAATATTTTGGAGCCTAACTTAGGGGACATCCATTAATTATGTGAGGTGTTTTTTCCAAAACCTGGACCGATTATTTTATTATGAAATGGCATATCTGTAACTTTTATCGATTATAGTCGTTAGATTTTATAAAACAGAGGTTCCCAACCGGTGGTCCGTGAGAGTCTTTTGGAAGTGGTCCGTGAAGGGGCCCGGCGAAGCACAAAAAAAAATCCAATAAATATAAATTTGAGTGAATTGAACGAGAAAAGATGGAATAATATCCGTGACGATGACTTCCGAGTATTTGTGGGGATAATAGTCGCCACTTAATTATTATAATTACTTTTGTGTAGTACTATAAATATTTGAAGAGATTAGTGCTCTGAAAAGAAAACTTGGCCCGAAGATATAATTATACCATAACAAAAGATGTAATTATAATTTTCTTAAAATATAATTATAGTTCATAGCATCATAGATTTACACGTTTAATTAGGGCACACAAACTTTCATCTTTCAATTTTGTGAGGGTAAATGATTTAAAGCTATTGTACAGGGTGGTCCGTGAAGGTTCCAATTTAAAACTTAGTGGTCCGCGAATTTCTCTGAGTTGGGAATCACTGTTCTAAAAGGAGGTTAGAATAAAAAAAAATTAAAATAAATCCTTACTGTGTGATACCATACGAGAAAAGGCTCATACATGATATCAGCAATGTAAATCGAATGTGATTTTTATTTATTTATTTGTTTACTTATTTATTTACATATTGTCATATAGATATAAACTATCCATTTACATGACAAAAGACATTTTTGACAACGCTTATAATTATGTATTTACAAAAATTATAATTTCAATTGATTCTCTTGTGCCTCTAAATTATTTTTGTCCAAAATCGGTAATTCCAAATGAGAATTACTGATTTTAATGATTCGCTCTCTTTCCAGATTTTCAACCACCTGAAGCGGGAGAACCCCTTTGCCCTGAGCAAAATCAGGGTCATTCCGGGAGACATTACGCAGCCGAAGTTCGGGATGACCGACGAGGACTACGACACCATCGTTCAACAGGTGTCCATCGTGTTCCACTGTGCCGCTTGCATCGCCCTCGATATGCCCATCGAGTGAGTTATCGAAATACTACACCTAATGCAAAGGGTAAAGCGAAATGAAATTAAAAAAAATATTTCAACTCTGGCCTTGTTCTACGACCTGAAGCTAAGCTCTTATAATAATGTGAATGAAGGATATAAAAAAAGCAAATATTGTGTAACATAATTTGAATTGCCAGTTTGAAAAGGGGAAAAAGTCGAAAAAGTGAGGAATTGACTTTTGTACTAGTATACCTATTACAGCTAAATTCCAGGTGCAAAATCCAAACAAAAATCATCCTAACCTTGTATGTTATTCTTCATTATAATCTACCAAAAAAAGAGCAAAAAAAATATCAGAACAGTAACAAAAAAATTATTTAAAAAAATGAAGCGATTTGAAAGCCTAAACAAATTTTCGTACAGCCTTAAACTTAAAATGGTATCATGCATTTCTGAAAAGCATATTTTGTTCCTAATCCTAATTTAAAAGCACGTGCATGCATTTTTTTTTCTTGAGGTTCATAATACCAATAGTTTTCAAATCACTTCAATTTTTTAAATATTTTTATTTCTAACTGTTCTGATATTATGGTGATGATTATATGATCTTTTTTGGGTAGATTATAATGGAGAATAACATATCATGTTAGGATAATTGTTGTTTGGATTTTGCACTGATTTTGTTTAGTGCAAATTGGTTGGGTGTACGAATACTTCCTGGAGTATGTTTTGTATGAAAGACTAAAGTATCGAGGGAAAGTTATTTCATCAGTTTATTTTCAATGAATAAAAAACAAAATCAGGGTAAAAAGTAAAAATAAATCCGAGGTACAATACCTTCCCCTACCTTAAACTCGATTTTTTATTTTCAGATTCATTCTAAAGCGAAACACAATTAGTGTAGACAACGTAATCGAGCTATGCAGAAAAATTAAGAAACTGGACGTAAGATTTGTTTGTGGATTTATTTACAAAATTTCCTTGGCATTTCCAATTAAATTTGACGACAAATATTAAAAGTCAAAATCTAAACAGTGCTTTTTAAACAGTTTGTTTTTACTCGAAACACGTATATTAAAACTTAATTCAATTTTTTTATCTTCTCTTTAGGTTCTTATTTACACCTCAAGTGCGTATTCTAACAGCAATCGAGATCTCATAAAGGAATGTGTTTACAGACTCCCCTTTCCTTCCCAGACGTTCATAGACGCTTTAAAGTATGAGGAGTTTTTGAAGTACTTGTTTAAAAATTCTGGGTTTTTATAACTGAAACGGTGCAAAAAGCACAATAAAGACCAACTAAAATTGCAATAGAACGGAAGGTTGCAAGTGGCATATAATTTAGACCAGTGGTTCCCAACCGGTGGTCCGTGAGAGTCCTGAAAGTGGTCCGTGGAGGGGCCAGGTGAAGCACAAAAAAAATCTAATGAATACAAATTTGAGAAAATTGAATGAGAAATCGAAATGATTGAATTATATCCGTGACGATGACTTTCGGCTGAGGAGTTTGTGGGGGATAATAGTCACCACTAAATTGTTGCAATACTTTTGTGTAGGATAATTATTTAAAGTGAAATTTTGTATTTCTTCGGTAAATAAAAGCTGTAAATAAACAATAAAAAAACTCAGTTACATTTTTGTAGACACCGAATATTTAATTATGTGATAACAAAAATTCGTTACTGTTGTGAGATTATAATTAAAATTTTCTTAAAATATAATTATGTAATTCAGAGCATCATATAAATTTAGATGCTTAATTAGGGAAAATAAACATTTATCTTGCAATTTGTCTGTAAGTGTGAAAGGAGTTCGCAAAAAGAGATTTTTAGAATTTAGTTCTGAAATGGGGGAAGTACTATATATTATCATTATGCTTATGGTATTCAGGGTATTAGATTCGTCCAATTTTTCTCATACATGGCCAAATTTCGTGTACTTCTCTAAGTAGCAGTTAAGTAAATTTGCCATGTTCGGTATGAGTTGTGCTATTACGGACCAGAGATATTTTTAACTCCTCTGAGAGAGTATTTCACTCCTTGAAAATCGGAAATAATACTCTTTAAAAAACTATCCAGGAGTATTTTCACTCTTTGAATTTTCACAAATGTTTAGCTTAAAAAATGCACACTTTCATTCGTGGCCCTTCTGAGTCGTTTCGAGGAGTGTAGGATAGAATGAAATGAACTGTATGAAAATAATATGTAAATTTTAATAGTTTAGCTTAGATAATAAACGTAATTAAGTGAAAAGTAAGTGGTAATCATTGGTTTTCGTCTTTGAGTGAATTTTAGTCGTCGGAATACCCAAAACAGGAGGTATAAGTGGCCAAAACACTGTTCTTCCTCTATTGATTTCACTCCTAATAATTGAATTTCACTCCTCCTGAAAAAGTCAAGGAGTATTTTTACTCCTCAAAAAAATCCAAGCAATAACACTGTTAGGGACTGTTTTATGAAATACCGACTCCATTTATATAGCTGGAGGGTTTTTCATTAAAAAAATCATAAAATATCGTATATACAAATGTTTCCCGCCTTTCTCAGAAACAGCAAAGAAGAGTTGCAATCTTTTGTTGATGAATGTCATCCTCGCTGGCCCAACACATACACTTTCAGCAAATGTGTGGCGGAAAACATACTGGTGGAGAAAGCAGCAGATATTCCCTTTGCAATAGTGAGGCCATCTATCATAGTGTGTTCTGTAAAGCCTCCATTACCAGTGAGTATTTATTTTCCAAGGAAAACAATTTTCTTTTTTCATATTATTAAAAGAAAAGTATACATCGGAGGTTCAAAATCACATATTGGAAAAATTACAGGATTAAAAACAATGGAATTTTGAAAACTTGCAAAATACGATTAAAGGAATATATTGACTACAAAATTTTAATCATATGGACGTTAGTTTTGAAATAATTTTAAGTCAAAAAGTTAATTTTGTTTTCGCCCCATTATCTATTTTAGTGAAAGGTATATATGAGTTTTTTCAGCCTGATAATTTTATATATTAAGATAAACACTATTTTTTAAAATTTAAATTACGTTTAAGTTTATAAACTTTATAGGTTTAAAACGTTTTGGCACTTAATTGATGAGTTAGTAGGTAATTAAATTTAAAGGTATTTCGTTGGGATATGTTTTTGCTAGAAATTGATAGCACTTTCTGAATTTTAGTAATCTGGGATAAATTGGAGTTACTGCATCATTTCCTAGGAATTCTTAAAATTTATATTTTTTTCCCGTCTCGTGGTTAGCCCTATGTTTAGAAACAGTTTTCTTTTTTAAATCTTATTTGAATATCCGACAAATTTTGCAATATCAGAACATTAAAATGAAACGCATATGTATATTTTACTTTAATTTTATCATCCTTTGCGCTCCACACCGAGTAAGGTATTTTTTTTCTTATTGCTCTTTTTATTTTTTTGGTAATCTGATAAAATTTGAAAGTTAACATGTTTTTAAAAGTTATAAAAAAGATACTATCAGACAAATTGAAAATATTGTCGCTACCCACCAAAAACTGACCCACAGTTTATACCTCACACACAAAGATACCTCTGAGCTAGAGTAATGGAAATTGTAGCTCTTTAGAGAATAATGATAACCTGAGTGGCGTTTCCAGGGTTGAAGAGATGAAATTAGAATGCGTCGGGACTTCAGATACCGAAGCGATCTGAAAAGAACTTCCAGTTTAGCAGTTCCAGGGGTTGATAAGCGTTATCGAGCGCAGGGGGATGATTTAATTATTCAAATGGGATTTTTTTTGCGAAACTCTATCTTCCTTTCAGCATTGCCATAATACAATAAAAGCACTATATATTTTACGTGCAAAGTGAGAAAGCCGACATTATTAATAATACCCGAAGTGAGGCGAGTATTTATCACTTTGCCCGAAATACACGATCATTATTGGTAATGCCCGGATTTCATATATCTAAGTTTTCAGTCTTATTCTTTATTATCAGGGTTATGTCGAAGATTCAAGTGGCATCACTCATCTTTCAATGGCAGTAAGTGTTTAATTTTACTATTTTGCTTAATATATAGACTTAATAATACATCATATAGCTAATTTAGTATATTCATAGCTTCATATAGTGACAAAAGAACTCATTTGTTATTAAACTTGGATGTAACGTGAAATTTGTTATTAGCGAGTCACAGTCAATACTGTTTTTGGTTAATGGCACACTAAAAATATCTGGAATTACTGGCGGCATACCTAAATATGAAAATTTAAAATTGTATGATATAAAAATAATTACGTAATAAAGTTTTTGGAAATTATACTCTAAGAACAGGGACACAGGATGATGTAAGGTTGATTTCGACTTTTCCACAACCAAGCGCATGCGCGTAGTGATGTGGACCTTTTGCCCGGGATTGCAATTTAGGTACCCGTGAACTTCAGTCAATATTTATACCTCATTTAAATAATCTGACTCTTATAGTGGTGAGTACGCGTTGGTTTCAAATAAAAGCCGTGAAATGGACATATGAAACACACTGTAGGAATGGAACGTTTCTATAGTTTTAATTAATTTTCAAAGTGAACAACTTTCGCTAAACGTACTAGAAGGGTCCATAGAGGATCACAAAACTGGTTTCAAAAAAAGTGAAGGGATGTTCGTTATAAGCACTGCTTCTTGAATTTATGGTTCCGTGTTGGTCTCTTAAAATCATAATCACTTTTTCTTTGCAGATTGGCAAAGGATTTGCCAAAGCAGTTAGGACGCCCCCCGATTCGGATCTGAATACCGTTCCAGTAGATGCAGTGGCAAATGCGCATGTGCTCTGCGCATGGATTGTTGGGACTGGCAGGTAAGAAGACTCCTAAATTTTTTTTTATTGGAATTTCCCAGGTGCACCCCTTAATGTTGTTACAAATACTAAAATATTACTACCTGCAAATTTTTAGGTCTCTAGGCCAATTTTTTACCCCAAAAGTAGTTTTTCCCACGTTAATGTAAAGGGAAAATATTGGAAATATCTTAATTTTTCATTGTTTTTAATTTAATAAGCCTGAACGCTGTCAATATTGAGTCAAAACCTATATATCACCTTTGGGATATCATTGTCCCTAGATCCTATAGGAAAAGCATTCAATAGCACCTACTGGGAGAAGTTCCCTGAGGGTTAAAAAAGTACTCCTCTCACGGAGAAAAGAGGAGGCTTGCGGGCGGGAGCTTTTTACTAATCTAACAAGGCCACCCTGGCCCCTTTTTATGTACTGTTTTTCCTTGAAAATTCTGCCGCTTACAATGGGTGGTAAAATTTATAGTCTCAAATTGGCTAAACCACTATTTTAAAGGGTTAATTTCCAAAAGTTTTCTGAGGGAGGATCCCCTAATTTTACTAACGATACACATTGTATATACACAATAGGTTGGGACCAAAAAGGAGCAAAAATATCTTTTAGTTGGGGGCTTACTCTTTAACATTTTGAGCGGAAATTGGTAGAATTGCATTATGTGAAATGTTTTCCATCCTTTAAATCGAATGAATGTTTAATTGATTCAAAATCAAGGGATTTGACGAATTTTCCATGAGTTAAACGCACTTGTTGTTATTATTTGAGGGGATATTAAGGCATTTGCGGAAATCTCGATGGGTGTTATTTTTCTTCATGATTAAATTTGATTTCTAACTAGAAATTACGTAAAAATTTTTATTTCAGAAGTTACAGATCCTTAATATTTTTTTATTTTTCCCCCAATTTTTTAAATTTTGAAAAAAAAAATTGAAGAAAGGTTATGATCCACACCTTTTTAGAGAATAAAATTACTAACAAAATTAGCATGATTTCATGTTTTTAAGTTGTATAGTTCTAGGGTTAAATAGATGTTTAATACATGCAGGAAAAGCAATTCTTTTTATATTAAAAAAAATATTACTACCAAAAGAAGGGTGATGAAAGTAAAAACCTCGGAACATATTATTTATAACATTAGTAGTGAATTATAAGGGATTAATCTTTGGTAATTTAGTTGTTTTGTATGGAAATCAGCATTTTTTTTCAAAACTTGATATATATCTTGAGGTGCCGCAAGGCACCTCCTAAGATATTTTTTGAAAAACTTCCGGTTTTTACACATTGATTCTGATGGCTAAAAGCAACTTTTGCATGCTATATTACAAAACGATTTGACAAAATTTGTTTTTTTGTGGAGGTATACCTCAGAAAAAATTTTGATTCAAACCTGCTTCCCCAAAACAAAAGTCTGGTTTCGGCCCGCTACACTATTTCATACGCTTGCTTTTCAGAGAAAGCTCTCCTTACATAGTGAACTGCGCCCAAAGCAGGAACGTGCAGAGCATCTCCCAGTTCATCAACACCATGCGGCCCCTTTGTATGGAGAACCCGCCGCCACACGCCTTCAGCCGCCAGACGAAGTTCCTGTATGTAACCGAAAACCTAGTTCTCTACAAAATAGTCGCCTTCGTGCAGCACTACGTACCGGCCTACTTTTTAGACGCGGTTCTCAAGCTCAAAGGGAAGCAGCCCAAGTAAGTGACAAGATATAGAGCCGCATTCAGAAACTTTAACACGTAGATAAAACGAGAACGATATGGAAACGATGAAAAATCTCTCGACATAAGAGATTTCAAACTTTGCAGCTCTCGTCCGCCACATTGTTCCGAGATTAGAACCGTATTCCGATTGCTTTTACACTTTTTGTGGTCCGTTAAATAGTTCCAAAAAATCTAGAACAGCTACTAATTACCAAAAACAGTCCTCAGATTTAATATATATTACGAAAGTAATGTATAAATCTAGTGTTAGCAGAATTTTGTTGTATTAGCGTATAATTACTTGTAACTCTTTCCGATAGGAGGCAGCAGCAGAGGACGTTGGACCTCGTTTTTGAGGAGACGGCATCTCTGGAGTGACCATTTCCTAGATCGTTTCGTGATCGTTACGCGAGATTTGTCACCGTTGTCGTGTGGTTTCATCTTTGTGTTAAAGGTTCTGAGTACGGGCCACATGTGGAGTGAGATTCCCATTGAATCGACTCCAATAAACAGTGACCGCCATTAACGGGGCAACACGACGCCAAGAATGCACGCATTAGCAACACTGCTCGGCATAAAAGTTCGGCATTAAAAACAACTTCTTTGACGGTGTTTCTGGATTTTCTGGAAATTATCTTAACCACTCTTTAGGGTTATCGTTGCTCACCACCACATCTCTCCTTTATGTAGACTCAGAGCACAGAATTGAAGAAAACAAAACAATCTCTTTCATAGACCGTAAGGCTGGGCGCGCACGAGTGACTAAAGTCACGGCGACCAGGATTACTAGTATCAAAAATATCACAAGAAAACAATAGAGCATTTTCAATCACATGACTTTACCTAACAACGGCCTTAGCAACGTTGTTTTTATCCTCCAGTGATGTCATGTGCGAATGCTTCTATTGGATGCTTATATGTCCCGCCCCTAACAACAGCATTAGCAACGTTGTTTTTGTCTTTGTCACCGTGACAAAAGTCGCCCGTGCGCGCTCGCCTTAAGGCTGGGCGCGCACGAGTGACTAAAGTCACGGCCACCAGGATTACTAGTATCAAAAATATCATTAGAAAACAATAGAGTATTTTCAATCACATGACTTTACCTAACAACGGCCTTAGCAACGTTGTTTTTATCCTCCAGTGATGTCATGTGCGAATGCTGCTATTGGATACTTCTATGTCCCGCCCCTAACAACAGCCTTAGCAACGTTGTTTTTGTCTTTGTCACCGTGACAAAAGTTGCCCGTGCGCGCTCGCCCTAATGCTATAATTTTAACTTGGGAATTCCCATAGACACTATGAGAATTCCCATAGACACAACGTCTATGAGATTGCAAAGAAAAAAAAATGCCAAATATTTTTTCTGTAAGATAATATTAGAATTTAAACTTAGAATTTTGCAACCATGTTTTTTATTTCTTAAAGATGTTCAATTGTGTGCAAATAAAATTTTAATTTCAACAATTTACAAAAAATATGGGTTTTTGTTTACATTGAAAGGAAATTAGTGATAATACCTACCATTGTTAAACAAAAAATCAATCTGAATAGAATGACTCAAGATGCAATATTCTTGATTTTTTCATGGGTTTTGGCTTTTTTAAAATGCAAGAAAACCAACTTTACGTAATTTTTAAACCTTTGAAAAATTATTACCTTAAAATATACGGGCACAAAGTAATAAAACATACTAGCTGGTTTGACCCGGCAAAGCCGCGTCATACCAGCTAGATTACGCGCCTTTGGCGCTGATGCGAGCTTCGCTCGTTACTACCACACGCTTGCAGCGCAGTTAATTTTTTTACAATTTATTACTTTTTTTAGCTGCATCGTCAGCGCTAAGCTGTTCAATATTTTCAATCAAATTATAGGTTTTTCTAACCACAACTAATTTATTCTTATGCGTCATCTGAAGAGAAATAAGTAATACTTCAATTAAACCTGTACCAGTATTTTTTTTTATAAATCCAATATGCCTAGTATCCTGTTGCGATAAATCTAGTAAAACGTCAAAACATTGAAGTTTGATGATTTCAAAGTAGATTTTCTTCACTCTCTTTAAAAGACATTTTGCCTGTGTTGGTAAAAATATTAACTGAAAACAATGAGGCAAATTGAAATAAATTTATAATTTAAAAATTGGAATGCTTTGAAGG
Organism: Tetragnatha montana; assembly: GCA_963680715.1. Classification (NCBI taxonomy): domain Eukaryota; kingdom Metazoa; phylum Arthropoda; class Arachnida; order Araneae; family Tetragnathidae; genus Tetragnatha; species Tetragnatha montana. The sequence continues at coordinate 15,334,307 of OY796677.1, read as the reverse complement.
AACGTGACATATTATTGGCTCATCTAGGGATGGAAATCTTTCGATCAAGACCGAGTTTGTCCAAATCGGTTCAGGGGTTCGGGCTGGCGGTCGGCCGAACGGAACCTCCCCATAGAGTTAACATGGGGGCAAAACGGAAAAACCGCATAATTTAAAAATGGAATGTTTTGGAGGAACGTGATATATTATTGGCTCATCTAGGGGTGGAGAGCTTTCGATCAAGACCGAGTTTGTCCAAATCGGAAAGGGGGTGCGGCCTGGCGGCCGGCCGAAAGAAAAACCAAATTATTTTAATATATAAGATTCTTATCAATGAACCATAAAATTGACACATTTGAGCCCGTAATCCAAGAAGGTATTTCACTGTAAAGTTGAATTGTCGGGGAAAAGTTATCTATCGTGACGTCAGAACATGTTTCGTACGTCATGATTTCAAGCTTTCTTGGCCTAATTCTTATAGTTCTAGTGGTAAGATGACTAAAGTTGGGGCACGGCTTACTAGATACTATACATGGTACTCGAGTTTTAAATAATGAAAATCATGTGACAACTTTTCCCGCTAGGATCGCCACAAGTCTTACCTATACCGCCCAACCAATAGGATAACACACTGACTGAGAAAAAATAAAGGCGTGTTTTCATGACGTAACTGCTTACTGTTGGCGATTGTCAGCCTATAGAGTGTTTTCAGGTGACGTCACAACCGGTTATTTTCTTTTAACTGTGTACCTTCTGTAGGGCTTTTAACTTTTGCTATGGCCATTGTTTATCTGTTGCTAGGGCGGTGTTTAGGTATGGGATCACGTGATTGCAAATGCTCCAATAAAAGAATTCCACGGCTAGTCATTTTTTGTAACTGTTAACCTCTGTAGGGCAAAAAACTGTAACACCTTCTGTTGCTAAGGCCGTTGTTAGGTCCGAGTCATGTGATTGAAAATGCTCTATCTTGGCAAAATTTGTTACCATGACAACTTATTACATCTGGGTAAGTACTTTTATTAGTTGATCTCCTGTTCCACTTTCTCGCCAAAGACATTTTTGAGCTACCGGCTTTTGAGCCTTCAACTCTGTGGATTTGCTTTGCCAGTCGTCAGCTATAGAGCATTTTCAATCACATGACTCGGACCTAACAACGACCTTAGCAACAGAAGATGTTACAGTTTTTTTCCCAACAGAGGTTAACAGTTACAGAAAATGACTAGCCGTGGAATTCTTCTATTGGAGCATTTGCAATCACGTGATCCCATACCTAAAAACCGCCTTAGCAACAGATAAACAACGGCCTTAGCAACAGTTAAAAGCCCTACAGAAGGTACACAGTTAAAAGAAAATAACCGGTTGTGACGTCACCTGAAAACACTCTACATTGCCATCTATATTTTTTAGATATCTGTATCTCGGCTATCCTGTACGTGTATATTAGTATCTAGTAAGCCGTGGTTGGGGTGATGGTGGCATAAAAGGAATAAACATTACCTTCATCTCTACCGTTTCTGATTTATGCCTTAATTTCATTTTCAGATTAGTCCCTCTGTACACACTCTTTGACGATATCATGGCTAAACTTTTTGTAATTTGCAAACGGGATGTTAAGTTCGTGTGTGACACTTACGAAAAGATGCCACAGCTCCTACATCCTCAAGACAAAGAGGTAAATGTTTGAAACCATAGACAGCGATTTTGTTTTTAACGTCAGACCACGATTTACGAACGTTCTCCTTCCAGACCTTCTATTATACTGCGGTTCTCACAGTTTGGGGAGCGAGCATATGCCCGGGCCCCTACCGAAATTTGGGCTAGGGAGAAAAACGATTTAAAACCCAGTTTCCAAGGGATAAATTACCAAAATTTTCAGGGTGGACCCTCTGACCTCTATTGCACAGGAACTCTTTATCACCCGCAATATTTTATACATTAAGTTCATCAGGACATAAATCCTCTCTTACGATACCTATTAAAAAGCTACTTACTTAAGGGCCTTGGAATAATTTCATTTTTCCCGAAACAAAAATACAGGTATTGGTCATGGGTCTTGCGATATATGTAAATTACTAAATCCATATTGGTCTTTCCTAAAACTTTAGCTTTAAAAAAAATTTTAGCTTAAAACTTCTTTAATTACACTTAAATTTTGAAAATATTCTAATGCAGACACCCCAACGCTAACCCGCAGACCCCCCCCCATTCCCATTGGGCAGTGGTTCCTAAAAATGTTCAACAAAATAACATTAAACAGAAATACTAAGCTTTATTTTTTTCATTTGACATACTTTAAAAAAACTGTATGACTTAATTTTAATCATAAAATTCACAGCAAGTAAGTTCTGAATTAATACGGACTTCTGAAAAAGTAAAACAACGCAATTTCAAACGTCTTATTCCGAATTTGTTTTAAAAAAGGTCTCGCAATCTTAAATGTATGAAACCCCGGACATTTTTGCGCCCCCAGAAAGCTCTAAAAACCCCGGACGTATGGTAAGCCTAACACGTCTAACAGCGCCCCGAGTGTCATAATAAGAAATTTAAAATACAATAAAAAATTAAAGAAAAAAACCCCCAAAAACTTCAATTAGAATATTCTGTGAACTATCATGACAAAAGAACATAAAAAAGTTATGTAGTAAAAGCATCCATCTTTAATATTCTAGGAGATATTAGCGAGTGAAAATTTTAATTTTTTTCAGGCTTAAAAAAAGAAAGAGTTCTTATTTCTCAATTAGAATTTGACTTTATACTTAATTAAATAAAACTTAAAAATTACATTATAACTTTAAAAAAAAACCTTGTAAACTCTTTTTTTTTTTTGAGGCACGAAAAAGTGCCCTTTTTCTTGCTAATAATTCTCCAATATTTAAGTTATTTTCATGAAACTTTTTTTACTTTCATTGCTAAGGCTGTAGCCACACCGCGCGCCCAGTGGCAGGAGCAATAAAAAATGCCCTAAAGATGGTTATCTCACTTCTATTAGATACCCTGTCTTAGATAACCATCTTTATGGCTTTTTTTATTGCTCCTGCCACTGGGCGCGCGGTGTGGCTACATCCTACTCAGAGGTGCAAACCTGTGGTGTTCACCTTACTTCCATGATCCGGTGTTTCCAAATAAAAGCCTTGAAACTGACGTTTGAAACACTCTGTAAGTCACTTTCACTGAGGTAACCAATATAAGTACTTTTCCACACAGATCTTTGAAACGAACGTATCGGATTGCAATTTCAATGACATATACAAAGCTGTTAAAATCGGAGCTCCATTTCTCGATCCCAAGAATGACCGACTGACTACCGACCAGCGAAGAAAAATCGCAAATCAGTATGTATCAGGCTTTGATTTCTATATGGCGTGAAAATGTCAAATTATGCACTTATACTTGAATCGTCAGTTTGAAAATAGGGAATATGTTCATAAACCACGTTTTGAGAAAATCGAAAAATGGTACAAGCATTGGAATTTTCATTCTATAACCACAAAATTTTTACTGGAAATCCAGGACCCTAAATGGAATACATAATAGTAATCATCTAAAAATATAAGTATATTAAAAAATATTGTACAGTTGAAAACACTGATGACTAAAGTTAAAAAAAATCTTAAAAACCTCTTAAATTGACAAGTAAATTTATACTTATGCTTAGTGCTTAGTTCACAACAGAAAAAGTGGAAAATAGAAAAACTAAGATTCAAAAGTATTAAGAAACTGAGTCATTATATTGAATAGCAATGGAGTCCATTTAATTAAATCAAATTATGCATGCATAACGTATAATTTAATTAAATATCTGAAATGAGAAACATGAAATTAAACATGATTGGCCGGTATTCAGGATGATTCAAAACTCGTGGAGAGAAATTATAGGGAGCGTCGGCTACCCAAAGACAATTTAGAATCACCCTGGTGTTGGAAAACGGTTTAAGAGTAGACATAAAATTCCAATGCCGAAATCACCAAATTAGAATATAATGTTTTATCCAGGGTTCGAAAAAAAACCAAAAAGCGTGTTTTTTTTTTCATACTTGGGACTTTTAAAAACTATTACACTCCTCTGCATTTTTCCCATTTCTTATTTTCTTAAAAAAAGTCCCCACCTCTAAATTTTTTTTAAGCAAAAAAAAAAAATTTTTTTTATTTAAGTATTTGAATCATTTTGATCAGTTTTGTTTACTTCAAAAACACTTGTTTTTCTTTTCAGGAGGTTCTGGGCAATGAGGGGCATAAAGACGGCGGCCATTTTTGTTTTCATAGCAACTTCATACCACGCATTCATTCTGGTGAACAGACTTTTTCAGACATATTTTACTGTATGAATCCTTTTTCGTTTTGGATAAACCTAAATGTGTGTTTATAATTAAACATATTTTAATGAAAAAAATGTGTCATTATTTTTTGATGCCGGATTTTTCAGAATTACAACTAAATAAAGAGGTTTATTTCTTCTTATTTGACAGCTGTTTAACCGATGGTTAAGTAGCACAGAATACGAACGTTAAAACTATCAAAATTGAAACTTAGTCAAATCAAGAAAATGATTAGGTACTCAACAGCAACTTTTCCTGAACACAGTACGTCAAAAGCCCGTACGTACAAAGCCTGTTTGGTTGCTAGGAGGAGTTTCGGAACGCAAATCATTACACATGGGTTTATCAAAAAAATCATACTTTTAAATTGACGTTTTTTATTTCACTCAAAATTCAGACACCGCGATGGGAACTACTTTGTTTGTTAGTGACGTCATAGGGTCAACTAATGTTGCTGTCTAGTATAGTAGTAGAATTTTCATTGTAGAAGTAAATAAACAATCACTTAAAATATCAAAATGTTTTATTACATAAACACCTATACCTCCAGATTTGTTAGAATCTCGACAGTAAAAATACTAATCAAAAATTTTGATAAAACAAGTCACCATCTACCCTAAATACAGCTAACTGGTAGATCACATACTGCAAGAATACAAAAACATGAAAATTGCTGTTCTAAAGAACGCTCTAATGCGTGCACCGTTCCTTGAAAAAAAAAGTGCATCTTATAAGAAATTTCACGTACTTTTATTTGATTATCAGCAATTTTTTGAGAAACAAATAGTTTTTGTGAAAGAAAGAAAATTCTGAACAAAAAAGCGAAAATAGAAGGGTTTTGTTTTTTGATGTGAAGGTGACCTTTTAAGTGTAAATGAACTTGAAATTGTAATTCTGCTCCGCAAAATTTAAAACATGATTTAATATTTTGATAGAATTTCCTTGTAAAATAACTTATAATTCATGACTAAATTTTTAAAATTTTAAAATTACTTTTTTTTTTGCTACAGCTAGTTATTAAATCGGCCGAAACAATCTATTTCATGAGTAATAATATAACGGAGGTAAAGCGCAGATTGGACATTAAAAGCTGCGAAGGTTCCTTTTGGCTGTAAGTTTTATTCGCGAATGTGGCTTCCCCCTTTTCAGAAATTAGTGACGTAAGGTATGCTTTTATAGACAATTAAATGGTCTTTCACGTGATGTACAACTTTTGTTGTTAACATACATAAATAGTTTTCATTTTCTAGAAGAATGAAGAACCACTCTTCATTTTGTAACAAATTTCGGGGGCCAAGGGATTTTGTAGAAAATTTTGCTTACTTCAAATTAGCACAATTGAGATCAGTATCTGGGAGAAACTTATAAAACTTCTATACAAATATTTAAAAAAAACCTATCGATTGACTGGGGCAGGGTTATTATTTATCATTCTATCTGTCGAGAAGGTTGAAGCTCCAATACAAAAATTTAAGTGCACCCTACTTAAACATCCTAAGGAGCCATTATAAAGTACATTTGTTATGATCATTTCCGCCAAGCACCTTTGGTCTCGGTTCATAGTACTTAATCTGGAATAGACCGTTTGCCCAAACCCAAAATTTTCAACTGGAGTTGGAGCTGGTGAAGATTCCTCGGAGAGGTCCGATAGCCGCTGAAGACATTGCTCGGCGTCGGCAAGTTGTTTTTTGTCACATCTTTTCCTCGTAGTTATTATTTCTGGCTGTAAATAAACACTAAGTTAATTCATAAAAATATTCATTTGATATTTAATTAGGGGCTGTTCAAATATTACGTAAGCGCCTAAGGGGGAGGGGGTTTTCAATTTGCTTATTTTTCCTGACAAGGGGGGAGGGGGAGTATGACTGATGCTTACAATATACATGTTACAAACACTGCATTTTCGAAAAAAAAATGTTTCTTGCAAAAATAATCTCAAAATTCAGGCAAATATAAATTTCACAAAATAAAGCAGTTTTCACAAGATCAAGATTTCAACACTAAAGGAACAAAGGGAGGGGAGTCGGGAAGTTTTCTTACGTAATTATGATAAGGGGGAGGGGGTTAAAAATGACCATAAACTTACTTACGTAATATTTGAACGGCCCCTTATTACAATTTTAATAATTTAAAGGCTACACAAGTTTCTTTATTCTTTTGAAGTTCATTACTAGGGAAGATTGAAGTATACAAGACAAAACTAAGGGATGAATATTTTAACATTAAAAAGTTTCGACCTCTGTTTCCCTTCCTTTGTGTGTAGGTGGGTCCTTATTAACTTAATAACTTTAAGTTAACATAATTAACTTTTTAAAACAGAATTACTGGAATACTTTATATTTAAAAAAATATTGAGATTGTAACGGAATGTATATATTAAGTGAGGGAAATAATAAAAATTGGGAAAAAATATATTTTTATAAATTAAAAAAAAAATAGAAGATCTAGAAATAAGGTGCTAGTATATATTTTAATATTAATCATCTAGTAACAAAAAATTGACTTTCAGCTTTTCAAAATCTAATCAGAAGAAGCATTTTCACATTGATACATATTTTTAAAATTTATATTACACTATTTCCACTCTTTAAATAGAGTTCTGGCTACTCCCATCTTAACATTAAAAATATACCTCTGTTTCTGATTGGCTAGTCTTCCTAATGGTTTCCTCTTTTGGTACATTATCTTCTAATATGGCATCTTGCTGGGTGTCTGCAGTTGACGAAACTTTGAAGCTGTCGGGGTACTTCCAGGACTTGAGTTGGTCTTTTAAGAACATCAAACGTTCATAGTGCCAAACCTTTGGAACGTACCGTTTGCGTTTCCCCGTTCCTGACCTAAAAATAGAATTAACATTCATATAAAATTTCGGGTTTTTTTTCATAAAGTGGGTCAGGTCTTCTGTGAAATAAAATTTTAAAAACTCTTACCTTTTTGACTGCTGCACCACCTTTCTATACTGTTTAAAGAAAGAGGATCGAAGAACACTGATCTTCCATTTTGTTGTTTCTACGGTCCCTTTATCATATTGAGTTTTGATTAAGCTGGTTAACCTTTCATAACCCTCATCCCTTTTGTAACGATTGTGGTAGCCTTCATCTCTCCGATTCCATAAACAAGGAGTTTCTCTGTACAAATCTATGAAACTAGCAGTAAATTCTACGGAATTCAACACCTCCATTATACAACCCCAAAAACCGGACAGCTCTGACTAAACACCAAGTCAGACAGAGAGAGCCCCTACGAAGCGTCCCGAACGCATGCGTAGAGGTACATATATACACTGTTGTGAATTCCGTCAGTATTTCCCATCTCAGTGCAAGTGCAGTACGACGAATACAGTGCTGCATAGTGCGTACTCGTCCATCATTGTTGACATTTACGATTTTTTAATGGCTTTTCCCTCTCCCCCTTGGCTTTCGCTGCGGCGGTGACCCCGGGTTCACGCATACAGATCAACCGATAACGGCATCCCGATTTCGATAGTGAACGCCTGCGAGACCGTTCCTAGAGAACCATGGGGGGTAAATTCCGATAGAGGGTTCACTTGCATTTTCACGTTCATCATTGTTGACGTTAGGAGCTACCCACACCGAGCTCGCCACTCCAGAGCAATAAAATAAATCAATCTTGACCCCTTGGCCCTCGCAGCCTTCGCAATACAAGATAACGTTAATTGACCTCCTGGACAGTCGAGTAAACAAGACACTCTCAACCCCCTCTCTTCTATTGGGAAGGCTGAATGGGGAACCTGAGTCCGCCTGTCAAGATAACGATCTTTATTGCACAGTACGCACGACGAGCTCGGTGTGGGTAGCGCCTTAACGAGTTTTTTATGAGTTTTCTTCGCTGGCTCCCCTCCAGAGGAAATGGTGATGAGCGAGGATGGATTATTAACATCATGCAATCGTACTGTGATAGTTTTTGCCTAATTATTAAAAATTTAACTGTTTTTTTGTAACTTTGAAATACTGAAAACTAATTACAGAGTTTCTACTCAAAGTAATTTGAGTTTTATTTATATACCCCACATTTTATTTTTGTTTTAAACTGTTTAATATTTTAATCCAGGCCCGTAACTAGACTTTTGTTTCGGGAGGGGTTTAAAGACCAAACATTTTTTCTTAAGGTGAACATAAATTAGAGCCGGTAAGCGAACAGCTGCCAACGCTCTCTTCGACGAGCTGCGAGCATTCGCGGCGAATGCGGATTGCTTGAAACCGTACGGGAGACAATATTTTCACGTACAACGCGACCTCCTTACGAGTGCTTTTTATGTCAGTTTTAGGTGACTTGCACGTTTTATATTAATTTTTGTGATGTTAATTTAAAAATTTTATAAACAAGGTGAATTTTCAATAAAATCGGTGGGTCTGGCTGGGGGTACAGGAGTTCTCAAACTTTTGAACATCACGGCCCACTTTGTATAAACAAAATCTAACGCGACCCACCTCATCTCTTAATTTTCCCATCTATTTTGTTACAATAATAAATTACATGAATGTGTATTAGAGGTTAATTAACTTTTCGGGAAATTAAAAAGAAGGATTTGAACCTCATCATAAAAATTATTTAATTGTGGAAGCAACAATGATCCCTACATTAAAAAGGGGGTCCACCTCAGAGAGATTATTGAAATTTGACTCTGAAAAAGGGTTTCAGCTCATTTTTTAATACTCTGGGATAAATTGCAAGAACTTAACTTAAGAAAATTCTTAAATTTGTTTTGGCCCCTCCCTGATGTGGGGAGCCCTATGTTTAGAAAACTGATTTTATATTTCAAATCTAATTTTGCATTATAAGCATAATAAAGTGACACACGTTGTATATATCTTATAATTGCCCTTTGCGTAACGACACCTAGAAGGGTATTTTTTTTCCTTATTGCTCTTTTTATTCTTTTCACTAAATGGTAGTTTGATGAATTTCAAAAGCCAACAATCCTTTTGTAAAAATTATAAAAAAAAGTTACTATATTCAGAAAAGTTTAAAATCTTGTCGCGACCAACCAAAAACTGACTAGCGACACACCAGTGGGTCGGTGTTAGAAAATACACCCTACATAATAATAGAAACCATTGTGATATTCTGACGAAAAGCAAATACGCTGATGACGTCAGTGCAATTAGTTTCGAACAACCACCAAAAGGAAGAAAAGTCTGGAGAAATAAGTGACTCATTAGAAACTATTAACAAGTTAATTACTTCACCTTAGCCATTAAAAATATATTAATCAGGTTCATGCTTCGTATACAGAGATTACTACTTCAGACTTTTTAAGAATATCTATCCTTCAGAAAAAGATGTGTAACATACAAGGGAAAAAAGGGAACGGCAAGAAATTGCGAATTGATTTATCTCCACTAATAAAAATTATCAAAAAAGAAGATGTTAGAAGAGAGTTTGTTTAAACAATTGTTTTAAAGTGGCACTTATAGTCATATCGCCAGGAGAAAAACTTTTGACGTCTTACAATATTGTTACTATCGTTATGGAAAAAGATTTTCCCACTGAATTTTAATTCATAAACGCTGAAAAAACGTTTTGTACAAACTCTGCGTGGCTATCATTTGGCCTTGTACTTATATTCAGAGTTTTGGTTTATCTGCCAATGTTATTTTTTTCCTCAACGGTATGACTATTAGTCCAGTCCATGCAATCTCTAACTTAACCGGTAAAAAAATTGGAACATTTAGTTTTTAAACGGTTAATATTTCTACAATATTCTGAATCAAATCATTTAAAAATAATTAAATTTTCAAAAAATATGCCAAATATTTAAAAAATTTATATTTTCAAAGAAATTTATTATTATTATTTTTTTTAATATTAATTTTTTGTAAAGACTTTTTATCTATTTTTAAGGTAACTTTTAATGCTGATGTCAAATATCAAGCCACTATTGATGTAAAATTTTAAAAAAGTGTGAAAAAATTAAAGACAGATTAAATATAAATAAAATATAAGCTCTAAACTTCAAGAAAATTGACACCTATTTCTTTTTTGAAAACACTTTTGATAAAATTCGTTCAAAGGAGTTAGCTCCTAGAATGCTCCTAGAATTTTTTTTTTTTTTTTCAAAAAAATTTAATTTAACAAAAGTTATTGATTGTTTTTACTATTCAATTTTCTTTGTAATTTTTTAATTAAAATTTTTTGAAAAAGGCAGGAAATCCAATTATTTTTTATCTTTAATCTTACATAACTCTAGTTATATTTGTCCAAAAAAAATCTCCCCCCCCTTCATTTTAAAGATAATTTTACACGGTTTAATTTATTTTTATAAAGTTTCACTATATCCACAAAATAATTTATTTTCATGATGTTTTTAATAAAAAAAGTTTAAAAAAAACAAGGTTGGTGTCCTTCATTTGTTTTGAAAATTATACTACATTCTTTTTACAACATTATAAAGTATGAAATCTGATAATTATAGAATGGTACAGCCATGGGATGAGGAGTTATAGCAAAAAGATTTGTTTAAAAGTACGCTAAAGTGATCACATATGGAGTACTACACCATAAATGCCACTTTAACCTACGAAGTGGTATTTTAAAACAACTGTTCTCGGACAAATAGAATTGGAGTTATGTAAGATTAAAGAGCCAAAAATTTGATTTTCTATCATTTTCAAAAAATTTTAATAAAAAAATTACAAAGAAAACTGAATAATAAAATATTTTTTTTTAATCACAGGAGAGATTAATTCCTGAAAGTTTCGTTAAAATCCAAGAGGGTCAGGTTGAGAATCGCAAATTTGTGGTTGATTTGACATGGAATGAGCCCAAAGTCTAACAAAGTAATTTTTTAAATCTCACCGTGTTTCTGTGTAGTTGAATAATTTAAATTAAACCCTTAAAATTAAATGTTTAGCAAGATACACAATGATATTGAAAAAGTAATACTTAAATTAACTAAATAGAGTCAGAGATGCTTCGTTGCCAACACAAAATAACTGGTACTGGGTACCAAGGAGGAGCTCTGTGCTCTTTTTGTGCTCAATACTTATTATTTTTTCTATGTATGTGTGTGTTCGTCTTTCTTCCTTTGTTTTTGTGTGTGTTATTCCTTGTAACTTGTTATACTTATTTTTGTAATAAATTCTAATTCTAAAAAAATAATTTAAAAAATACAATACAAAATAAATAACAAATGTTCCATTTTTGTTTACAATATTATAAATAAAATTGGAAAATTTTAATAAAGTGATTTCAGGTATTACTTACCTTTTTTTATCCTTCACTTTACTCTATTAAGATGACAGCTTGTTAGAAAAATATTCAAGTTTTCGGGAATAAAATAAACCTTGCAAAATAGTTCAAAAATCGTCTTAATAACACCAGCTAATTCACCTGACAATGTCCAATGAAACGTTTGACTCCCAAAACCATACCATTAGTTTAAAATACAAAATAGTTAAACCTAAGAAAAACAAAACGCCAGCATGTTATTCTTATAGCTTTATGTCATAACACATTCATAATTACCTTACGTCAAAACAAATTTCTCCAATCTGACAACAAGTCAATGATGATAAAATACTACGTTTTCATAAGTAATATACAGGAAACGACATAATGGGGAAGAGAGTTAAAAGTGCTTTGTAAAGATCTTTAAAATAGTTTGTTTTTCACCAATTAAAAATACATTTAGTTTTTCTTTAATCTGTGGGTTCTTACGTAGCTTAGAGTAATTGTGTTAAAGTTCAGTTAAGAAATAGAGTCAGAGAAATAGTAGAAACATTTTATGTAATTTTGAAGATATTTATAAAAAGAAATATATGATACCAAAAAAAGTAATTTTGCTTTTATTTTTTAAAAAAAGCCGCCTGAAATATATCAGAGTGTAGAAAGAAGTAATGTTTTGTTGATTAAATAGTTTATTTATTTAGGGAGCTCTACCGCCCCCTGCTCGCTATCGCTCACCAACCCCTGTAAACTGCTTACGCAGGATCTCTTGGATTGCTTCCTCACAAAACCCAGCTCACTGAACTTTACTAACTTTATAAAATATATTAATAAAAAAAGGAGAAACGTCAACCAACTTTCAAAACATACGTCATCTCCATGAATAATAACTTATAAATAATTTAATCAAAATATTTTTCTTAAAACGTATGTAGCACGTGTGTTAATAACTATTATTAATCAACATTAACGTACACCTATGAATCTTTTAAATTCAATGTTGTACCGCCTAATAACTCGTTAGTATAGTGTTTTATCATTCATATTTCTGTTGCAACCCAGACTTGGTAAACAATACCTTTTAAGCTATTGAAAATAATAAGAGACAAAACCAACATAACATTCAACTTTTACAATTAATTTCAATCATCAGACTAAAAATTATAAGTTTCAGAAAAAAAGTGTGAAATTTTAGTATGAAATAGAATATTTGTAAGTTTTTAGAATACCTTTATAAGTATTTGAATGATATTTAATTTGGAAAAAACTTTAAACTATATTTTTAAAACGTGAAAAAAAAACTAATATGGCGCCCTAAATTATACTTATTTCAGTTATCTATCAGTTAGAGGAATGAACTAGGAATTAGATTAAATAGTATAGTGCCAATGATTTTTGACAATTTTCAGGGGGAACCTCCGACCCCCCCCCCATCTTCCCATTTTTTTTACTCTTAAGCGATTTGTCAAAATCCCTCGTAAATTTAAACAATCGGTTCAAAAGAGTTTTCGAAACTTCCTTTATGAAGGCATAGATATTTAAAAGAGAGCTATTTTTACCCAATTTCAAATTTTGCAAAAATATCTTTCTATTTCAAATACATGTTTCAACATACCTGGCAAATCTACCATCGGTTGCGGCCCTGTTAAAATAGTTTTTTTTTTAGCCTCGCGGGAAAAAATAGGTGGAGTACCAGTGCACTAATGAGTTAGTTTTTTTCGCTGTTCGTATTTATTTCGCCATTAGAAATTTAAAAGATATTGCTTTACGAGACACGTTTCCTGAAACGATTGAGGAAGTAGGGTTAATTATAGATTGCTGCGGTAACTGATATTTTAGAGTTAATGTTTTCCATTCTACTTACCAAAATTTGAAAGAAAAAGAGTGTCTTCCAAAAGCTTTCAGTGGTAGTGTTCTATTAGATAATAATCAGCGATGGAGAAAAAATACGATGTTCACACAGACAGAGAATGCAGCCGAGTGGCCGAATTCTACGTTGGAAAATCCATCTTCCTCACTGGAGCTTCTGGGTTCCTAGGAACGGTAAGTGACACGTAGGCTTACCTTATTTTAAAATGACTTGAAATATTAAAAATTTACAGAAATATTAAAATTTAATTATTCAGTTATATTTTCCTCTCAACATGTTTTTTTTTTACTCGAACTGGTTTGATTTTTATTATATCATAAAACCAAAAAGGAATTTTGGAGTAAGTTTTTATATTAACTATAGGTGATATGACCTGTACTGTAAAAAAAAACTTGGTGGAAACGTTTCTTGAAAAAACTGGGATTGTCCATTTTCCATCAGTAATGTTCCTGGAAAATAGCAGGAACGTTCTGGGGGGGGGGTCATTCCAAGGAAAATCGAAGAGAGTGGTTGGGACCTCCCACTGTTTTTAAATTTTCACCAAAAATTAATCTAGCACTCACTCAGACAAATATAAAATATTAAATTGAAAAACAATTGTGGAAATACAAGGTTTTGAAGTTTTATGAGTTTTTCAAAAAGGCAGTCGTCTTGCTTGCACGTGGGGGATATAACTAAGCTTTCAAAGAACACTATCACATCCATTTTATATCTTTTTAAAGTTAATAGATCACAAAAAGTGGATGTGAGGAGAAAATGAACTAAAAGTTACATTTTAGTAAGTTTATTGTTTATTAGCTCTCAAACTCAAAATTTTACTTTTAAAAAGAAATATACTACAATGAAAATACATTTTTATATTGAATTTTTTTAAAATTATAACACCTTTTAAACAATTTATTTTTTACTCAAATGTCAATAGAGCATTTTCAATCACATGACTCGGACTTAACAACGGCCATAGCAACAGAAGGTTGTTACAGTTTTTTGCCCTACAGAGGTTAACAGTTACAAAAATGACTAGCCGTGGAATTCTTCTATAGGAGCATTTGCAATCACGTGACCCCATACCTAAAAACCGCCTTAGCAACCGATAAACAACGGTCTTAGCAACAGTTAAAAGCCCTACAGTAGATACACAGTTAAAAGAAAATAACCGGTTGTGACGTCACCTGAAAACACTCTATTAAGAAGTTAATTTCCTTTTTAAAATCTAATAGTTAATTTTTACTAAATTTTACAATAACTTCAGACAGAACCTTCTAAAATGGATAGAAAGCAATGGGAAAAATAATGCACTGCACATGAATCGTTTAGCTCTAGTTTATAGTACGGTATCATCAAAAATGAGGAAATTAAATTCAAAGAATAAATGCTTATAGTTTAAAAGTGCCCAACTTTCACAACTATGTACTAGTTATAAGTTAACGAAGTTGTGTTCAAAGTTTACACCAAAATTTACGATTGAGGAGGAACAATATGTTCTTCATATATTAAATATTTCAAACATGTGTTAACTAGTTCAGTTATTAAAAAGGCATCTATAAAATAAACCCCATTTAACCCCATTTCCATGAATTAAAAAAAAACCGGGGTTTTTGTTCAGGTTTTGCTGGAATGTTTGCTGCGATGCTGCCCCGGTATTGATACCATCTACCTACTTTTGCGGTCAAAACGGGGAAAAGATGCACAAGAAAGGAAAGAAAAAATTTTGGAAAAGTCGGTAAGATAAGTTTCATATAAATAAATATCGCGATAAGTAGCAGATATACTCTTTTAAAATTTATAAAAAACATAACTTTTGTTCATTTAGTTTTGAATGATTTGATTGTATTTTGATTCCTTTGTGATATAAACCGAATATAAAGAAAAATATGAGTAAATTAGTAATTGTGGAATTAGTAAAATATAGATCGACGGAAAATTTTGATTAACTATTGTTAATCAACATTCTGGGGAAAAAAGTACATCAATGAATCTTTTAAATTCAATATTGTACCGCCAGTAACCATAGATATATATACTAACGTAACTGGATAGACTGTTCAACAGTAAAAAAATGCAGCCGTTGCCACCGCTGTTGCCAGATCGTTGGGCGTATGATATTTCGCCGATCTCCATAGAGCTTCATGTTGTTTTGCGATTAAAAATTTTATATTAGGGGTTATGAAGAATTAAAACTCAAAAATGGATTATTTAGGGCCATGCAGTTCATAATTAAGATAGTGCACTAGTTATTTTGATAGCTCCCTTACCTTTTAAACATTAATTAAAATCTCAAAACGCGTTTTTCAGTGGCGTTTTTAGATCGACGGTTGAATCGAAACATTTTTGAAGTTTGTTTTTACATATTTTTTTCGAGATATTTATGATTTTATGCTGAAAATTGCATCGTGAGAATGTTGTTTTAAATAAATAATTAACAGGAATGATAATCTTTAATTCTTTCATAAATCATGAGCAAAATTAGGTTGTTTTCTTCAACTTTTTAGTACAACTTCAAATATTTAGGGGGAGATATTTAAAAGCTTAAAATGGTATAAACAGATGTACTAAAAAATACACCTACATGTAGAACAAAGTGGTTTATTTTGGAAATATTACAATGAAGAAAGGAATAGGATTGAATACAATATCTTTATTATATCAGACAAATTCACATTTTACCACAACTAATTTTTCAGCAGCAATTGCGCTGTTATAAGAACAGATATTTTTAATCTTAAGGGGACATCCATAAATTACGTGAGGTCAAAAAGGGGAAGGAGGGGTCTAGCAAAATCTTACCAAATCTCACCTGGGGGAAGGGGGGAGTCAATTAAAATCTCACGTCAAATTTTAATTATGAAAATATAAGTTTTTTCTTTTATATTTTTAACACAACTTCAGAAAAAAGGAGCAGATTAGTCAAAACAGCAGAGTTAAGAGCATGTTTTGGATTTAAACACTCTTATTTGTATCTAAACTTTTAAAAGTGTAATGGCTATAAGACTGAAAAAAGGCCTTTCAAAGAAATGTATTTGTTTAAAAGTGATTGAGAAATTCTCACGGTGAGGGAGAGGGGGGATCCAGCAAAATCTCACTAAATCTCACGAAGGGGGAGGGAGGGGTCCAGAATTTGGAAAAAACACCTCACGTAATTTATGGATGGCCCCTAAAATTACAATTTTAAAAAAGATCATAGGGGACATGTGACATAGGGGGGGAGGGGGTCAAAAATGGGCAAAAAAAGTGTGACATTTATGGACGGCCCCATAAATTGTTAAAATCCTTTCTATGGATGGCCTTCACCCATTCTCTTACTACCTTAGGTCTTTTGAAAGGAAATCTGTAAAAGTAAAATAAAATCATCATTGAGTGAAGTTTAATTTGTGACAACACGTAAACCACATTGAACTAGTTCCGCGCGTGTCATTTATTCACGCGTTTTTATTGTTTTGGATTCTCTTTCAAAATTTAAGAATGTCGTTGTTTTAAAATAAAAGATGTATTTTTTAAACGTTTGAGCTTTTAATATATCCAACTCTGGAAAATGCTCCCACATCGATGACATCTCCACAAATTACAAATTATAGAGATTTTGATATTTATTAGTTTCTAGAAGTTAGTTTTTAGTTGATAAAAATTAAGTGATGCAAGTATTACAAGTCTTGAATGTTGACTGAATTTTAATAACTATAAACATGTTAAGCTTGCTTGAAATTGTTTTAAAAGATAACTAAATTTATAAATATATATTTAATTGAACTGATTAGTGAAAAAATAACATTTGGTTCATAAAGAACAAACAATTCCTCACACTTAAAGCGAAATGATAAACACTCATGGTGATCACACTTGTTTTATAAAATATAAATACTAAGCTTCACGATTTATTAACTGATAACATAATTTGCCTTATAATAGGGATGGCTAAGATAATAGTTAACGTTTCGATACAAGTTTTTGATTTTGTAAAGGTAACAAATATTAGGATAAACAATTTTCCTAACCTATAAGCCATCAATAACAAAACAACGAGATTGAAAATAAAGGATGTAAAACATTAAAATTAGCATCAAAAATAGTTTGTACTTACCGATGGAAGCTTATGCTCTTATTTTTCGAAATCTGTGTGTTCTTGCAATTATATGCAACGCAGCAGTGAACCATATTTCTCAAGCACAGGACCACAGACGTCCAGGAATCTTACGCCCAACAAAATGGATGCCAAAAGTTTCAACTGGTCGCATTTTTATCGGGGCGTTGCCATACGAGCAGTCCATCCAGTTAGTATTTACAAGGCTAAACTGGATCGGTTAACTGTGTTATATCAGGCTTGGACAATGAGTGAAAAGCGATGTTACAGATTATGTCTCTAGTGAGCCATACGTGGCCAGAGCCATCTATCTGTCATTCATGGCATTTTTTAATAAAATTGCCGACTCGTCACGCTTGAATTGAGACTCGCGCATGACCAACGATGTGGCAGTGTATTGTGACTAGTGGAAAATGACTAGTAGTGAACCTCCAATTTTATTTACACAGACTATAGATCATTAAAAACCTACAAAAAATTAGCTATCAAACAGAGCTGACAAATCGAATTTGTTTCCCTCTTCAAACCAAAAGATTCCTTCTCTCCCAAGATTTTATCTCCGGGTGGCTGATTCTCAACTCTCATCCATGCGAGGTATATGCCGGCCAAAGAGCCGAGGCAAAAAGCACCAAGAACCCAACCCAATCAATCAACCAAATTTCCCTATACGTGGCCAGCGCTTTCAAGCGGTAAGATCTGAAAACTTCCAGTAACGTCGGCTTCTTTGATCTTTTCACTCATTGTCCAAGCCTGATATAACACAGTTAACCGATCCAGTTTAGCCTTGGTATTTATATCTATGCCAGTAACTCGTTAGTATACCTATTGTTTTATCATTCATATTTTTTATTTAACCCAGACTTGTTAAACAATATATTTTAAGCCATTGAAGTTAATAAGAGATAAAACCTACAGAACAATCAATAGAGCATTCGCACATGACGTCACTTGGAGGACAAAATCAACGTTGCTAAGGCTGTTGTTAGGGGCGGGACATAGAAGTATCCAATCGCAGCATTCGCACATGATGTCACTGGAGGAATAAAACAACGTTGCTAAGGACGTTGTTAGGCAGAGTCATGTGATTGAAAATGCTCTATGTTTACAATCAATTTCGTGTATCAAACTAAAATTCTCGTATATCAGACTGAAAGTTTCAGACCAAATGTGTGAAATTTTAGTATGAAATAGCATACTGTAAGTTTTATCTCATTATAAGACTAAGTCGTTAGATTTTCTAAAAAGAGATTAGAATAAAAAAAAATTATAATAAATGCTGACTGTGTGATACATCTCTGAAAAAAGCTCATCAAAAAAGCTCAAAGATCATCTGAAAAAAGCTCATACATGATATCAGCAATGTTAATCGAATGCGATTGTTGATAACGCTTATAACGATTTATTTATTGAAAATATAATTTCAATTGATTCTCTTGTGCCTCTAAAGGATTTTTGTGCAAAATCGGTAATTCCAAATGATAATTACTTACTGATTTTATTGATTCGCTCTCTTTCAAGATTTTCAACCACCTGAAGCGGGAGAACCCCTTCGCCTTGAGCAAAATCAGGGTTGTTCCGGGAGACATTACGCAGCCGAAGTTCGGGATGAGCGATGAGGACTACGACACCATCGTTCAACAGGTGTCCATCGTGTTCCACTGCGCCGCTTCCATCGCCCTCGATAAGCCCATCGAGTGAGTTTTCGAATTTTCCCTTATCCAACTCTTACACCTAATGCAAAGGGGAAAGCGAAATGAAATTAAGAAAAATATTCAAACCTTGACCTTGTTCTATGATATAAAGCTAAGGTCTTGTAATGAGGGATGACATAATTTTTTGATTATCCCAAATGGGCTATGTGAGATTAGTATTTACAATGACTTCTCTGTTTTAAATAAACTATATAGCACACTGCAAATGCTCATACACAAAAGCAAACAGCTTATTTTTTTCTAGGTTTTCCTGTTTAGTTCATTCATAGTTATTCCTTTTCTCTACCATAACCAGACTCTTTCACTAAATATTTAAATAAGTACAGCTCTTTTTTAGGATTAAACCTAAAAACAATTAGTAATATAAGTAGCTTAGTTAATTCTTAAGGTAGTGTCAAAGCCTTATCCACATATCATGCTTCGGACGTTCAACAGGAAACTGTTGTTTTAGCTGTACTGATGCGATTACAGTTAATGAGAAAAGTTTAACTGATTCATATTTCATCAAGCTGTGTCGTGAGGTATTAGAGGAAAAACTAAAATCCCCATTTCCAACCCTTAAACTGCGCTTTTTCACAATGGAAAACTTTTTACACTAGTGGGACAAAGACACGCCCTAAGGGCAAATTCAGGCCCTATTACAATACTTTTTTTTGCCTTAAACTCGATTTTTTTTTTTTCATTTCAGATTCATTCTTAGGCGAAACTCTATAAGTGTTGACAACGTAATTGAGCTATGCAGAAAAATTAAGAAACTAGAAGTAAGATTTGTTTGAATTTATTTACATAATATAATTGTATTTACAATAAAATTTGCAAAACGGCAAATATAAAAAAATATAAATATAAATAGTGGTTTTTAAACAATACAATTTGTTTTAACTCGAAGCACGTATTGGGTTTCAAAACTGAAAACTGTATGTATTTGTTAAATGCGATAGAAAAAAAGCTTTATCATAAAACAATAATATACTTTTTTATAAAATGCTTAGCTTGTTTTTAGTCGTTTTATGTTACCTTACTCACTTTGAGTACTATCGATTATTAAATTAAATATGACTGGGAATTACACTTTAAAGTTTCTGGCTTGAAACACATAAGATTCATTAGAATAACTAAGTTCCTAATTTCATTCCAAATTCGGACATTGCGCTGGAAACTACTTCTTTCTCCCTCTCTTAGATTATTTCTCCATTGTGAAGAAACGTTGGGGTCTAGTATAGTAAAAATGGTATTTTTTACCCTCTCTTTAGGTTCTCATTTACACATCAAGTGCGTTTTCTAACAGCAATCGAGAAGTGGTCAAGGAATGTGTCTACAGACTCCCCTTTCCTGCACAGACGTTCATAGACGCCTTAAAGTATGAGGAATTTTTGAAGTTTTTTCTTTAGTTCTTGTGTAAAAGCTTGCGTATTTGCTTCTTTTTCTTGAAATCTTTGAAAAAAATTAGATGATTGTTGAAGAAATTATCACATATTTAACTGTCTCCCGCCTTTCTCAGTGACAGCAAAGAAGAGCTGCAATCTCTCGTTGATGAATGTTATCCTCGTTGGCCCAACTCTTACACTTTCAGCAAATGTGTGGCGGAAAACTTACTGGCGGAGAAGGCAGCAGATATTCCTTTTGCAATAGTGAGACCATCTATCATACTGTGTTCGGTAAAACCTCCATTACCAGTGAGTATCTATTTTTCGAAGGGAAAAAAATTCTTTTTTCTCATTATTAAAAAAGTTTCCAGCCTGATACTCTTATGTATTGAGATAAACACTATTTTTTTAAAATTTAAATTATGTTTAAGGTTATAAACTTTATAGTTTAGATTTAGAACTTTTTGGCATTATACTGATTAGTTAGTAGGTAATTAAATTTAAAAGTTTCTTTGGGATATGATTTTGCAAGAAGTTGATTTATGTACGTACTATTATGCGGTAGTACCTACTTGGTGGATTTTTTTTGGTGGCTTTGATAAAATTATTATTAATAAATAATTTTGACTATCGAGTATAATGTTTATTTGCTTATTCAGATGAGTGTATTCCCAGCGTTGAAGAGATGATATCAGAATGCATTGCTGTTCCGGGGGATGATTTCCCTAATTCTTTAAATAATACGGTTTTTTTTTGCGAAGTTCCATCTTTCTTTCAGCATTACTACTGTATTACAATTAATGCCGATATATATTTTCAATCTTAATCTTTATTTATCAGGGTTATGTAGAAGATTCAAGTGGCATCACCAATCTTGGATTAGCAGTAAGTGTTTAGTTTTACTATTTAGTTAATATAATCGCGGCACACCTAATTAAAAAAAAATAAAATTGTATGATAAACTACCACGCAGATGCAAAAAAAATTAAAAGTAGCTTCCAAGCTGATTGAAAAGTTTGAAAATTTGCAAGTTTTTCTTTTATCTTTAATTAAAATTGGTCTTTATTTAACTAACCAATAGGTCCATAGAACCATTTTACCAAGTTTTAAGGTGCTATCAATATTTGCAGGGGTTCAAGTGGTACAGCTTAGCCTACCACCAAATCCAATATGGCCCCCATTTTGAAAATCATCAAAGTTCTAAGTCCCATTTCTCGGGCGCAAATAAAGATAAATCTTAGAAATTTTAGATTTAGAATGATGATGTGTGTCTTCAACTGTGGTAAAAGGTTTAAAATACTCAGTAGGTTTAAGACTATTTTTTAAAAGAGTTTAACTTTAAAATTTTAAATTTTTAAGAAAAAACGTAATAAAATTCACTCCAATACAATAATTGACCTCAAAATCTTACTCTACGCCCTCGGATTATATAGAATTGTCACCAAACTCGATTAAAAGTATGATATATACCGTGTAAATCGCAGAAAGTTTAAGTAAGGGAAAAAAAAAGTAAGGGAAGTTTTGTTTGGGTACCGATCGAAAACTCATTTATTTGGTCCTTAGAATCATTGTACGAAGTTTCATACCGGCACCAAAAAGTGCAGTGTTTTGCTAAAATCCGGGTTGTACCGCTTCTTAGACTTATGGAACGGTGTAACCCCGCTCTGCTTATTGAATTTATGGTTTCGTGGTCACTTCATATCATGGACGTATATAAGGGAGGGTTTAGGGGGTCCAGACCCCCCCTTAGCCCAAACCTTATGTCAGCCAAACAGAAAAGTTTCTGTCCCAAATATCCAAAAAATGCGTAAAAATACAACTTTTTCGGATCAAATTTCACAAAATTTTCTGGGGGAGAACCCCCAGAACCCCCTTATTTGCTTGACAGCATGTACTAACCGCAAAAATTCACATTTGGCCTACATTTTACTTGAAAAGGGAAAGCTGTTAGAAACATTTTCGGTTCCAGAAACCCTTCGAACACAGTCTAGTAACGGCTCCCTAGGTCTTAGGTTTCCCCCCCCCCCAGTCAAAAAGTTGAACTTACGCATACTCCATTTTGTCCATCCTCGTGATAAAGGTTAACCTAAGCCTTTATAACCCCTTACTACGCTGGGGGAACCTCAAACTTTTACTCCATAGAAAACGACCGACTAAAGCTACTCCTTAATGTAATAGGGGGTTTTCAAAATGTTCCTCCCCCAAAAATGTTCAAATTTTAGTATGCTAAAAAGTTTTCTAAAGCTACTTTTTAGGGGGTTTTCAGGGAGCTTTGCGGGCCGCACAAAATTACCCGGGGGGCCACATGCGGCCCGCCAGATGGAAACCCTCCTGTTTTAGCTGCACTTTCAGTGTCTCCTGAATGAATTTTCTTGGACCCCCCTTGTAAAAGCTATAGCTACGTCCGTGCTTCATATCATGATCACCTTTTCTTTGCAGATTGGAAAAGGATTTTCCAAAGTAGTTTGGACGTCCCCCGATTCGGTTGTGAATGTCGTTCCAGTAGATGCAGTAGCAAATGCGCATGTGCTCTGCGCTTGGATTGTTGGGACTGGCAGGTAAAAAGATTCCTATCAAGAGACCCAAAAGTGGTTATTGGTTCAAATCAAACCCTCCTTAATTTTGACGTAATTTTTTATGTACTGTTTTTCCTTGAAAATTTTGTGATTTACAAGGAGTGGTCCTCTTTGATGTAATCTAATGTAACCTTTTAACCTTTGATGTCTTTTATCTCTTTGATGGAACCCCCCCTGAAATCTTTCTCTCTATTGTATAAGGTCATCCGGAAAGTCCGGTTCCTTTTTACGAAAATTCGTATTGAGTTATTTTTTTTTTTTTTTGAAAAACTGGTAATAGATAGATTTTAAACAAAGGGTATTTTGATTTTTGTATATTTGAATCGTCAGTTTTATAAAAAGGGAATAAGTCCAAAAAATGATAAATTGACTTTTTGTGCTAAAAAAAATCTCCAAGCTTCGCTCTACACATGAGTCTTAGGAGGAAAAAAATAACTACCCCCTATCGGCAGATATAGCCCCTTGAATTTGCGAAATCAATGTCCATTCATTGTATTTTTTGATTAAATTTGAAATTTAATTTAATTTGTCTTTCTTTTCTTATTCTTTGGCCTGCAAACTTACCCAAAATAAAATTTCATTTGAATTTAAAAGCGTTTCTTCTTTTTTTTAACCAATGGATATTTGACTCCATTGATATTCACTTACTCCATTGATAGCGCCTTAATGACCCAGTTTTATAGTAATTTTTAATTTTATTCGTCTTATTCTTTCTGTCTTTCACTTTTGTACCGTGAACTAAGCAGAAATATAATTTAATTGTCAATTTAAGTGGTTTTTAAGATTTTTGTTCAACTGATATTTCAATATAAGGTTTAAGAAGGGAATAAGTCCATCCTCTTTTTTAACTGTAAAACCTTTTTATATACACTTATAATTTTTTCGATGATTGTTCTGTATTCTTAACAGTGTCGTGAATTTCCTGTAAAAATTTGGTGGCTATAGGATAAAAATTCCATCATTTATACAGTTTTTTTTTTCGATTTTCTCAAAACTTCGTTTTGGGACTTATTCCCTTTTTAAAACTGACGATTCATTTATGAATAGGTATAGTGCACGATTCTAGTAGTTCTGGAGATGTTATTTCTTTTCAACATACAAAAGTCTGTTTTTCTGATACGAAAGTCTGGTTTCGGCCCGGTACACTATTTCCTACACTTGCTTTTCAGGGGAAGCTCTCCTTACATAGTGAACTGCGCCCAAAGCAGGAACATGCAGAACATCACCCAGTTCGCCAGCATCATGCGGCCCCTTTTTGCCGAGAACCCTCCCCCGAACTCCTTCAGCCGCCAGACGAAGTTCCTGGTCATAACCCAAAACTTCGTTCTCTACAAAATGATCGCTTTCGTGCAGCACTACATCCCGGCTTACTTTTTCGACGCGGTTCTCAAGCTCAAAGGGAAGCAGCCCAAGTGAGTAATAAGGGGCCATTCATTAAGAACGTAAGGATGATTTTGGCAATTTTTGACGCCCCCCCCTACCCCCATATAAGGGTACGTAAGATTTTTCAAACCCCTCCCCCCTATTCTTACGTAAGATTCCATTTATTTTTTTAAAATAATAAAATGTTAGAAAAGGATCAATCCAATAAAAAAAATACATCTGATATACCACAGAGTACTAGAACAGAGAGTCCACGGCCATAGGCCATAATGGAAATCGAAAATCATGACATCTTGTTACAGGTTGGGAGAATTGTGGCGCTGGGATCGCACTAAACTCACTAGCGTCTGGATCCAGTCTGAATCGTTCGCCGGCTGCCTATGGGAGATCGAAAACACCTCTTTGCGCATGCGCTGAGTTCTAATTTGGCAAGAGATTGCGGCCGGCATACGTTCCAGAATCTAGTGTGGCGCCCTCACATCAGTAACGCATTTGAAAATAGCCTCGTGGACCCTCTGTTAGGATATTTCTCTGTGTGATATACCTTCATTTTTTTTAAAATTAAAGCATCGATAATATACCGAGATCATCGGCATTTTTAAATTTTTCTGGGGTCATTCGATAGTAATTTGATTAGAATAATTGGAATTTGTTGACATTAAATTGGAAAATCTTATGTAAGAATGGGTTTGACCCCCCACGTCCTAGTCTAGTAAGGGTATGTAGAGAATTTTCCAACCTCCCCTCCCCCTCGGGACCCTTACGTAATTAATGAATGGCCCCTGACAACCAAAGAAAGATAAATCGACTCCGATAAAAATAGTGCTCGTCAGTCGTGATTAACAGGTCTTCTGGTGATGAGTTGGCGCGTTATCGCTTTCTTAGCAATTTCAAAACTATTTTACAGGCATGTGCTAAAAAGGCTTGACGGCAAAACATGACGCCAAGATAATGCACGCATCAGCAACAATGCACGGTATAAAAGTTCGGCATTGAAAACAACTGCAGGAATGGAACTGTACCAAACTCGCCCATCTGCGCCAAAACGATACATGATATGCGCATTTTTAGTGTATCCCCTTTTGATGCGCTCCTCCTTTCAAAATCAAATTGCGAACTACCGATCATTTCTCAAAGCATTTGTAATATTTCGTAATCGCGGCAGAGAGTGCGGCACACAGTGACAAATAAGGAAAAATAACGTGAGCTAGACGTGTTTTCATGACGTTAACTTCTGATTGTTGGCCATTAGTGGCTGTGTTGAATTTTTGAGACATTAAGCCCCGCCTTGAACTCTGTGCATTTGCCTTGCCAATTAATTTTTTTTTTTTTTACTTTTTTCCATTTTAAAAATTTTGAACCTTTGTTTGAAAGGAAATTGGTGATAATACCTACCATTGTTAAACAAAAAATCAATCTGAATAGAATGAGTCATGTTGCAATATTCTTGATTTTTTCATATTAAAAATGCAAGAAAACCAACTTAACGTAATTTTTAAACTTTTGAAAATTTATTACTTTGAAATATACGGGCACAAAGTAATAAAACTAGGCACATATTCTTAACAATGAAAGTATACAAGTATAAAAAGATTGATGATACATTTGTGAGCCCTTAATCCGAGAAGGTAATAATATACATATTTCAATGTAAATTTGGATTATAGGGAAAAAGTTATATATAGTGACGTCAGGACGTGTTTCGTACATCATGATTTCAAGCTATCTTGTCCTAATTCGTCTGGTTTTAGTGGTAGTTGACCATAGTTGGGGTGATGGTGGCATAAAAGGAATAAACATTACCTTCATCTCTACCGTTTCTGATTTATGCCTTAATTTCATTTTCAGATTAGTCCCTCTGTACAGACTCTTTGACGATATCATGGCTACACTTTTTAAAGTTTCGAAACAGAATAATAAGTTCGTGTGTGACACTTACGAAGGGATGCCACAGCTCCTACACCCTGAAGACAAAGAGGTAAATGTTTCATCCCATGAAACCAAATAGCATGAAACAGCGATTTTGTTTTTAACGTCAGACCACAATTTACAAACGTTCTCCTTCCAGTCCTTCTTTTACTGCGGTTCTCAAAGTGTGGGGGCGAACTCCAGAAGGGGGCGCGAGCATAGGCCCGGGCCCTTCCCGAAATTTGGACTAGGGAGAAAACGATTTAAAACCCAGTTTTTATAAGTAAAATTTCCAAAAGTTTCTTTTGGACCCCCACAGACCTCTTTATTGCACTGGAACTCTTTATCACCCGCAATATCTCATACATAAAGTTCATCAAGACATGAATCCTATCTTACGATACCTAAAAAGCTACTTATTCAAGGGCGTTGGAATAATTTCATACCGGAACAAAAACATAGGTATTGGTCATGGGTCTTAAGATATCCGTAAATTAATAAACCCATATTGGGTCCATCCGGAAAAAAAATTTCTTTCCGTCAATGGTGTGAGGATACCGGATAAGTTACAATATTCAGATCAGGGATAATGGAAGGTCCAAGGATTCCATGTATCACCAAGAATAAATTCGAAATAGCTTAAAACTGCTTGCATAAAATTTTGAAAATTTTCTAATGCAGACCCCCAAAGCTGAGGCCTGGAAATCTCTAAAAAAAACCGGACTGGAGGGGGGTATTCTAGGACGTATGGTAAGCCTAACATTGATCAATTAATCAATTGAGACAGCTAACAGCGCCCCTAGTGACAATATAAGAAAATTAAAATACAGTAAAAAATTAAAAGAAAAAAAAAATAAAATCTCCTGTTAAAAAATTCTGTGCGCTATTATAACAGAAGCACAGAAAAAAGTTTTATAAAAATATCCATCTTTATTATTCCAGGAGATAGTATTAGGGAGTGAAAATTTTAAATTTTCAGGCTCAAAAAAAGTTCTCAAATTTGCTAGTTTCTTTTATTTCTCAATTATAATTTGACATATTTACTGAACTAAAAAGCTTGAAACTACGATACAACTTAAAAAAAAAAATTTCAAACTATTTTTTTTTTTGGGAAAGTGTCATTTTTCTTGCTAATAATCCCTCGAATATTTAATATATTTTCATGAAACTGTTTTACTTGCTTTTGTCATGATATTGCAAACATTTTTCTAGCCGAAGTTTTCGTTTTATCTTCTTTGGGTTTTTAATTATTTTTTTTTTACTTTGTTATTTTGCCGCTACGAAAGTTGCAAACGGGAGTCTATGGTGTTCACCTTGCTTCCATGATCCGGTGTTTCCAAATAAAAGCCTTGAAACTGACGTTTGAAACACTCTGTAAGTCACCTTCACTCAGGTTAACTTAAATAAGTACTTTTTCCCATAGATGTATGAAACAAACGTATCGGATTGCAGTTTCAGTGACATGATTAAAGCTGTTAAAATCGGAGCTCCATTCCTCGACCCCAAGATTGACCGACTGACTACGGACCAGCGAAGAAAAATCGCAAATCAGTATGTATCAGGCTTTGATTTCTACAGGGTGATTCAGAATTCCTAATCAATATTTGGTGGGGAGGGAGAGGGGACCTAGACAAGCATATTTCGAATAGGAATGGAGGGGCGCAGATGCAATGTTAAAGAGCTAGGCCATAATGTAGTGCGAGAGCGTTACAAAAGGATGTTTTGCCAAGGCCCGTTTAACGAAACAAAACATAATAGAATGAAAAAATTTATTGCATGAGGTACAGCAGTATCTGTACTACACCATACATTTCATAGAAATTGGACCACTTGCTAACCCGTGGGGTGAATTTCAAAACGTACACAGTATTAATATTTTAGCCAAAGAATGGAGTTCCCTTAGTTCAGTGGTTCCCAATTTATTTTGCTCGTGGAACCCTCGAATTTGTGTCCAATGATCGCGGAACCCGGAATCTATACTATTAAAATCCGAGAGTAAACAAACGTATGTCCGTTTGCTTGTCCGTATGTCCCTCTATCTCCTCCGAAACCACTGAACGCAGAAGGGCGCCCGAGGTACCAAAAGACGGCAAATGACCCAGGGACGCCGAGTCGCCCATTTTCATTCCGAAATTCGAAATACTTTTCGAGATATTAGAGTTTTTCTGCTCTTTTACGCTTATTTCTCCATTTCTCTACTAGAGTAGATCTGCTTGACTCACTATTGTAAATAAGATGACAACCACAAAATTAAATATTTTTAACAGGAAAAACTCGATAATTGTCGATTTAAAAACTCCATCAGCTATGAAAATACCAAAATAAATTCAAATAATCTATTTTCAAACGTTATTTTCCGTTATTTTATGATTTATTCCTTTAAAATAAAATTATTTATGGAATAGACACGGTTCACTAGACTTACAAATTTACTAGGATTTTTATTATGTTTTTAAAATTTCTCTCTACTAGAGTAGATCTGCTTGACTCACTATTGTAAATGAGATGAAAATCTCAAAATTAAATATTTTAATGGGTATAAAATCCTATAAATGTCTATTAAAAACTATTTTCAGTTACGAAAACATCAAAATAAATTAAAATAATTACTGTTTTAACATTATTTTCCTTGATTATAATATTATATATATTATTATATTATTTATGGTTTCAAATTAATTGCTTTATTAAGATGAAAAAAAAAACCCACCGGGATAGGAAAGATTATTGAGAACACAGGAAAAGGTAAAATATCGTAAACTGTGATAGGAAAAATTACCAGGAATACTGGAATACGAAAAAGGAGCCTGGAATACCGAAATGATTGTGGTAATTGCTGATATACAAAATTAGAAATGTATTTTGAGAAACCTTTTTTAAAAAACATATATATATACTCCAACCGTGCAAGGCTGGAAATGTGGGACAAGTGGCTACATCAGATAAAACTGAGTTAAAACATATATTTAATTACATTAGAAAGATAGAATGTTATGTAAGAAAATTATTGAATTTTTCTTTTTCACATAGTTTTCTTCTCTAAAAATATAGTATTAAAGTATACATCGTGAAACTACAGAATTAAAACTACACTCGGCGCAACGCATCGGGTTGCTGTTCAGCTAGTATTTTTTAATCAACGACTTTTCAAAATTTAATATCTGATATTAAATGAAACAAGCCAATTTAATGCTAAAAAAAGTTGTGATTTAGCGTGTTCCAAGAACCATTAGGGGGTCTACAGAAAATTTTTGGAAATTTGACGATAAAAAGAAGGGTTTAACTTGTTTTGGTACACCTAATCCGAATTTCGGCCATACATTTTTAAAAATTTAATGTATATTTTTCTAGGATTTGCATTTTGATGAACTTAATATAAAAAAACACCATTCTTATTTTCTTTCAGGAAATAAAATTTGTCACGCGGAACCGAGGGTTCCGCGGAACCCACTTTGGGAACCACTGCCTTAGTGTAATGGTATTTAGAAAAAAAATGCTCGGAAAAGGAGATTTCAATGATCCTACATTGCTCATTGAAACTTGCAAGGAATTAATCATTTTTCTAAATACCATTACACAAAGGGAACTCCATTCTTTGGATAAAAGATTAATATATTGCACGTTTTAAAACTCACCCCAGGGTTTAGCAAGTGGCTCATTTTCTATCAAATTTATGGTGTAAGTAGTACGGATACTGCTGTACCTCATGCAATAATAAGAGCTAATTATTCGAAATATGCTTGTCTAATGTCTAGGTCCCCTCTACCTCCCCACCAAATATTGATGATGAATTCTGAATCACCCTGTTTATAGCGTGAAAATTTCTAATTATGCACGTATGACTTATAATTGAATCATCAGTTTGAAAAAAGGGAATATGTTCCTAAATTAAGAAAATCGAAAAGCATGGTACAAACATTGGAATTTTCTTTCTATAACCACCAAATTTTTACTGGAAATTCAGGACCCTATATGGGATGCATAATAATCATCTAAAAATATAAGTATATTCAAAAATATTGTACAGTTGAAAACACCGATGACTAAAGTTCAGAAAAATCTTAAAAACCACTTAAATTGACAAGTAAATTGAATCGTCAGTTAAAAGAAGGGAATAAGTCCAAAAACGCAGTTTTGAGAAAATCGGAAAAAAACTGTATAAGTTATGGAATTTTTTCTATAGCCACCAAATTTTTACAGGAAAGAAATTCATGACACTTAGGCTGATCGCGCACGAGCGACTTTTGTCACGGTGACAAAGACAAAATTGTTGCCTTGGCTATTGAAACAAGTTCAAGTATTGGTAGAGTGCGCGCACTAGGCGACGTGACACTTGGCCGATTGCCAAGAATTTCTTCATAGAGATCCATTGTTTTCTAGTGATATTTTTATACTAGTAATCCTGGTCGCCGTGACTTTAGTCACTCGTGCGCGCCTAGCCTTAAGATTATAGAACAATCATCAAAAAAATTTTAAGAGTATTTAAAAATGTTTTACAGTTAAAAAAAAAAGAGGATGGACTTATTCCCTTCTTCAACCTTATGAAATTTCAGCTGATCAAAAATCTTAAAAACCACTTAAATTGACAATTAAATTATATTTCTGCCTAGTTCACAGTACATAAGTGAAAGATAGAAAGACTAAGACGAATAAAATTAAAAATTATTATGAAACTGCGTCATTAAGGTGCTATCAATGGAGTAAGTGTAATAAAAAGTCCACACGTCTAAATTTTCTTTAAGCAGAAAAAGTTTTTATTTAAATATGTGAATCAGTTTTATAAGTTTTGTTTATTCCAAAAACACTTGTTTTTCTTTTCAGGAGATTCTGGGCAATGAGGGGCATAAAGACGGCCGCCATTTTTGTTTTCATAGCGACTTTATACCACGCATTCATTCTTGTGAACAGACTTTTTCAGACATATTTTACTGTATAAATCATTTTTCGTTTCAGATAAACCTATAACTAAACATATTTTTAAGAAAAAAAAATGTGTTATTCTTATCCGGGTTTGTGTCCGGGTTTTTCAGAAATGCAACTAAATAAAGGGGTTTATTTTCCTATTTGCAGATAATCAATCCATTTATAATTTGAAAGATTAGATTCGATTAGAGAAAAATGAAATTAATTGATTTCAGAAACCACTGAATTATTTACTTATGAAAATTTTTAAGGAAATTTAAGAAGATGATTTTTGAGCTTAAAAATAGAAATTTAGGTAGTTTGAAAAGTTCTCGGCCTCACACAGAACACGCGCTCTAATTCGAACGATTTTTTTTCTCCTGTTAGAACAACTCTTCAAATGAGCCTAATTAAATTTGTGGGTTGTTCTGATTAGAATTATGCTGTCGGGAATTTTTTGAATGAATTAAGGTGAGCTTATTTTCAATAATGGAGAAAAGCGAGTATCGAGCTGTTATAAAAGTCTTTTAAAAGAAGGGATATCACCAAATGAAATTAATTCTACGATAGTAAATGTGTAAGGAGACTCTTTACCTTTGTTTACCCCGTGAAAATATTAGAGTTGAAGCTTTAACATGGTTGCGAGAGTCTTCTTAAAGAACCCTGTGAAAAACGTTCAAAAAGAGCCGCCATACCGAAAATCGTCGAAAAGTGCCCTCTATGATTTTAGAATAATGATGAAAGAAGGTGGGGACATTTCTAATAGTCTAGGGATTGCAAAGGAGCACATAAGTTATTTTTTGCACGAGGAATTGCGCGTGAAACCGATTTGGACAAGATGGGTGCCGCGAATCCAAATTGTGGCTCAAAAATTCATTGAAATGACGACTTCATTGCGATTTTTGACGCGATTTACACAAAATAAAAGCGTTTATTTACGTCTATATGCAGAAATAGACATAACTTAGAACTTTTAAGTAAAATAATAATCAATGCAATGGATAAAAGTAAGTTTTTCAGCACCAAAACGTGCTATCGGCTAGAAAATTCATGGCGTAGGAATTCTGGGATTTCAGGGAATATTTGTCAATGGATTTCAAGGAGAAGGGTATGAATATAATAGCAGAATACTTATCTAACCTTTTGAGGAGAATATCCGAGAAAAAAGACCCATTTAACATGTTAAAATGCCATTTTTCATTAGAACTGTGCTTCTGTTATCAAATGTGTTTTTGCGGTGGGAAAACTGAGGGATTTGGGGTAAAAATTTTAAAAGCACCTATCCTATTACCCAGATTTGGTATCTTCAAACTTCCATCTCTCCTCCAAAGTGAAAAATTTTCTCTCTGGTCACCGTTTTTCTTCGAATTAAGAAGTAACTGTGAGATGAATAGGTTTTTTCACGAAAATCTAGAACAACCCCCAAAAGAACATAAAATAAGACAGGACTGTCGTTCTAAGAAGTGAGGCAGCTTAAAAGGAGGCAATGTTGAAAAATAAACCATTTTTGAAACCATAAGTTGTCATTTTCCTCGTCAGGCCGAGAACTTTTCAAACTACCCGTATATCCTACATTCATTTTTAAAGTTAACAATAAAATTCTTTTGTTGGTTTCATCTTCATCTTTATGGTAAGTAATCTGATTTTTAAGTTTTCAATTTTTCAATTTTCCTTCCATTTTAAAATAATAACAAAATTTTTCTGATATTCAGCATTAACACTAAAATTAAGCTTATGAACATGTATCACAAGCTTTTACCACAAAATTTAACATTTTAAAATTTCATTTAAAATTTAAATAAAAATTTAACCCCCCCCCCCTTAATTTTCATGATAGTTTTACAAGGTTTAATTTGATATAAAGTAAGAATTTATTTTCATGGTTTTTTTAATAAAAAAGTTTTAAAAAACAATGTCTGTCCTTGATTTGTTTTGAAAATTATGCATATTTTTTGCAACATTATAAGGTATGAAATTTGATAATTATACAATGGGACAGCCATGAGATCAGAAGTTATCAAAAAGATTTGTTTTTAAGTAGGTTAAAGTGGTCAAAGATGGAGTATACTACACCACAAATGATTACACACATTAACGTAAGTTTAACCACGGCTTACTAGATACTTATACAGGCTAGTCGAGTACGGAAATCATTGCAAATCCAGATGGCAATACTGGACCAACTGGCAAAGCATATCCACAGTGTTGAAGGCGGTGGGTGATATAGGTAGGTCTTGTAGCGCTCCAAGCGGGAAAAGTTGTTAAATGGTTTTCATTGTTTAAAACTCGACTAGCCTGTATAAGTACATATCTAGTAAGCCGTGGTTTAACATATCCATAACATATCATATATCCTGTCAATGCCATTTAGAGTGGCAGAGATGTAAAAACTAGTCAAAGAATTGTTTATTTACTTATTTTTAAAATATCCAGAGATAATGTAGATTTTTGGCAAAAAATGTATAAAGTTATGTTATAAAGACTTTAAAGCACACATTTTCACACGTTTTTATGTTATCCCATTACTATGAGAATAAAATATTAAAGTTTTTAAGAAGTAAAGTAAAGAGTCCTTACTATACTGCCGTCCTTAGCAAGAAGGGCATATCTCGGATTTTGGCTATTTTCAAGTTTTTGCATATCTAGAATCTTTGGAGTCTTCTGCACCTTATGATACCTCAATCATGTACCTATGGGTACGAAAAGGTACACAAAAACGCTAGTGAAAAAGGGCGAAACAATGAAATTCCTTGAAATCCTTAAGCGAAAAGTGCTTGTACTGAAAATCTTGATTTTCGGAGATGCGCCCTTCTTGCTAAGGACGGCAGTATAGTCTTTGAAATCAGGGGTAAAAAAAAAACATGTGAGAGCTAAAAAAAACCCCATTGTTTTCTTTTCTATAAAATAAATAAAAAAATTATGAAAAATATTTAATATAACCCATTATATACTACTAATTATGCAATTATAACTCACTGATACAAAAAACACACGTTTTCCATGCTAAGATAGCACTTTACTAGAATTTCACTTCAAAATGGGTTATGAAGAGTTAATAGTTGGAGTTAAAATAAAATATAAGTGCCAATTATCATGCTTTAGCTTTTCTATTATAAAAAACTATAAAGTTTTTGCATTTAAAAGGTCATTTTCAAAATCCGAAAATAAAAATACAACAGTAAAATAGCTATTAACGTTGTGTTTTGAAGACGAACTCTTAAGGAGAAAATCATATCATAATTTTAATTTTAGAAATAATTATTAAAAAATTTGGTTTTAACAATCTTAATTATTCCCTTTTCTATCAAAAAACCCCCTTTTAACCATATTTTTGTCTTAATTTTTAAGTATTTTCAAGCATATTTTTTTAGGGTTCACATTCTTTTTAGGAAAAAGTGTTTTTTTTTTTTTTTTAAATTCTTACTTGATTAGCTGCCAATTTGTAATGGAGAGTTGGAATTAAAAAAAGCTAAGCACTAAAATGTTAAGGAGGATTAGCCGTTACAACAGTTTTTTGTTCGATTTAATTATCCTTTTTATTAACTTTTTATGGAGAAAATATGAAAAAGTTGACTGTTTTTAAAAGACAGCACTATAATTAGCTTACGTCAAAACAAATTTATGCAATATGACAACAAGTCAATGATGATAAAAAAAATTTTACGTTTTCTTAAGGAAACGTATACTTACGTATTTTTTTACGTATACAGGAAACGTCATAATGTGGAAGAGTGTTACTTATAAGTGCCTTGTAAAGATCTTTTAAAGAGTTTGTTTTTCACCAATTAAAAATACATTTAGATTTTTTTTTTAAATTTGGGTGTTTTTACTTAGCTGCTTGGAGTAAATATGTTAAAGTTTAGTAAAGAAATAGAGTCACAGAAATAGTAGAAACATTTTATATAATATATGATACCAAGAAAAGTAATTTCACTTTTATTTTTGAAAAGAAGCCGGCAGAAATATATCTGATTTTAGAAGGAAGTAATATTTTGTTAATTAAATAGTTTATTTTATAAAGGGAGAAGCCGTCCCCCCTGCTCGCTATCGCTCACCAACCCCCGTAAACTGCTTACGCAGGATATTTTGGATTGCTTCCTCACAAAACCCAGCTCACTGATTTTAATTAACTTTATAAAACATATTAATAAAAAAATTAGCAGAAGAAACGTCAACCAACTTTCCAAACATACGTCATCTCCATGAATAACACTCATTTAAAAGATTGAATATTTATTAACATTGACTTATAAATCATTCCTAATCAAAATATTTTCTTAAAAAATATCCAGCACGTGTATTAATAATTAATCAACATTCTGGGAAAAAACCGTACACCTATAAATCTTTTAAATTCAATATTGTACCGCCCAATAACTCGTTAGTATAATTAGTGTTTTAACATTAATATTTTTGTTGCAACCCAGACTTGTTAAACAATAACTTTTAAGTTATTGAAAATAATAAGAACATGACACTCAACTTTTACAATTAATTTCAATCATCAGACTAAAAATTATAAGTTTCAGACAAAACGTGTGAAGTTTTAGTATGAAATAGAATATTTGTAAGTTTTTATAAAACCTTCATAAGTCTTTGAATGATAATTAATTTGCAAAATACTTTAAACTACATTTTTAAAACGTGAAAAAAACTTGTTTCTTCACAAAGTATGACGCCCGAAATTATACTTATTTCGGTTATCAGTTTGAGGAGTAAAAAAAAATTACGAATTAAATTAAATTGTATTATAGTGCCAATGATTTTTGACAATTAATTATCAGGGGAAAACCTTGACTCCCTTATCTTCCCTATTTTTTTTTTACTCTTGAACGATTTGTCAAAATCTCTCGTAAATTTAAAAGGCATAGATATTAATTTATGAAGGCATAGATATTTAAGAGAGCTATTTTTACTCAATTTAAAATTTGCAAAAATATCTTTCTATTTTAAATACATGTTTCAACATACCTGGCCTAAAGCCCTGGATGAAGACGTTACTTAAGTAGCGACATGAGTTCAATCGTCCGCCATTGTGGTGAAATGCGCTATTCTCTCATAAAGTCCGCTTCTTTTCCAACCTCTGCGAGAAGTTGGTTATTTTGAAAGAAATAATAATTATTACTCAGGCTGTTTTATAACTTTAACTTTATTATGGAAAACGATTTTAAGCATTGTTTATAGCTTTGATTTTATGATACTGGATGGATATTATTGTTAAATTTGTATTTTTAAAGATATTTTGAATTAGTTTTTGGAGGCCACGACATGCATATCAAATCTGCTACATATGTATGTTAAAAAATTAATCAAAAACGATTAATGAAAACTGTGTTATTTTTTTATAATGACCTGATCACTTTACTAAATCAATACGGGTTGATTAATTTAACAAGTGAGCATGATAAATGCTATACATAACTTGCGCATCATTACTAATGTAATTCCGTAAAACTTGATTAGGATAAATATAATTAAATTATTTTAAACTTACCTCACAAGGTGTATTAGTATGAGAATCTATCGCACTGGCTCTGGGCTTAAATCCCATTTCACCACAATGGCGGCTGTTTACATGCGTGACTGTTAAACGTCCAATAAAAATCAAAAGCGGCAAGATCAGCAAGATCAAAGTATGTCGCTACTTAAGTAACGTCTTCATCCAGGGCTTTAACCTGGCCAACCTACCATCGGTTGCCCGGCTCTCTTAAAATAGTTGTTTTTTAGCCTCACACGGGAAAAATAAGTGGAGTAGCAGTGCACTAATGAGTTAATTTTGTCCACTGTTTGTATTATTTCGTTCGGTTATGTATTTATTTCGCCATTAGACATTTCTAAAAAGATATTGCTTTACGAGACACGTCTCGGGAGTAAAACACGATTGAGGAAGCAGGGTTAATTATCGATTGCTACGGTTACTGACATTTTTGAGTTAATTTTCTACCTTAACTACCAACTACTTCTTCAACCATTCTAACTACCAAAACATTGAAAGGAAAAGAGTGTCTTCCAAAAATCTTCAGCGGTAGTGTTCAATTAGATTTATTAGATAACACTGTTCAACAAATTTGACTTTCAAAATTTTTTCTTTGATGAAAATAGTCATTTCTTATAGATTTTGGGTCGCTGAAAACGAAAATCGCCATCAAAATTCTCAATTGGTTCGGGATTTTCGGGGAACGGCCCCTCCCCCTTTTTACATTTTTTGATGACTTAATGACTTTGAATTCGATTTTCAGTGTCAAAAAGCATTACTGAAGTCTTGAAACTACTCAGAAACGGACAAGGAAGGTTTAAATTTATAAAATGTGAAATTTTGTAGCAAATGGATAGGTTTAAGGGGTCATTACGCCCCTAAAAAGGCGAAAAAATAGCTAAAAATAATAGAGATTTTTATACGATATTTTTTCCTATTATTTTTTACGCAATTCACCTTTGAAGGGTTCTAACCCATACCCAAGGACCCAAATTTGATGTCAATAATTATAACCCCTTTTAAACAATTTATTTTTTACTCAAATGTCAATTAAGAAGTTAATTTCCTTTTTAAAGTGTAAAAGTTTACTTTTACTAAATTTTACAAGAGAGAACAGAACCTTCTAAAATGGATAGAAAGCAATGGGGAAAATAATGCACTGATGCATAATGCATAATGACGATCATCAAATGAGAGAGATTTCAAATTTCGCAGCTCCCCTCCGCCATATTGTTCCGAGATTGTTAGGTCCGAGTCATGTGATTGAAAATGCTGAAATATAACTGTATAGTATTAGAAAAATTGATCGGAAAAATACGATTGTTTTTAGTAGTCCCATTATTCAGGATTATTTTGAAAAAAAAAATTTTGAAATCCGCTGAAAATTGACAGAGATATTCAATTTTTAGTAAAGTGTTGTGGTACGGATGGTATTGGTAGTATACGTTAGGAGTGGGTTTCGCACTTGATTAATAATTGTTTTTTTTTGCCATTATCTTTAATAGCTTAGTTAATACCGTTGTAACGTAAAGAAATCATTATGGTGCATTAAAATTTTCTTACACAAACATTTAATTATCAAAAAGTTCATTAAAATTAATAAGGTCTTTTGGACCGATTCTATATTTCGGACCCTATAGTATAGAGTCACTGTTTTTTTTTTTGCGTCCTCAAACAACTATTAGAAAACACAAGTGCTACGACATCTCTAAAATTCAAAACACTCTTGGCCCAATAAAAGATTCAATTCTCTTCCTATACATGCAGCTTCTGGATGTGATTCCACCTCAGCAATTTTTAGAAAAGGGAAATCTTCAGCTTTCAAATTGATAAAGAAAAATCCAAATTAAATGTTTGTGTTAGAAAATTTATGCACCATAATGATTTCTTTACTTTACAACGATATTAACTAATGTAAGCTATTAAAGATAATGGCTAAAAAACAATTATTAATCAAGTGCGAAACCCACTCCTAACGTATACTACCAATACCATCCGTACCACAACACTTTACTAAAAATTGAATATCTCTGTCAATTTTCAGCGGATTTCAAAATTTTTTTTTCTTAATAATCCTGAATAATGGGACTACTAAAAACAATCGTATTTTTCCGATCGATTTTTCTAATACTATACAGTTACATGGCAAACCACGCCATACAACTGTATACTATTGTATACCATTTGTGGCAACACAGCCATTCGGATGTGACGTCACAGCTTTATTAGAACTGTTTTCAGCTAGTTTTGACTAATGTATATATTTCGTTCTCGTGTATTTTTCGAATGTGTAAATAAAGGGTTTCGTTACACTAAAGTCGTCGTGTGTTAGTTAGTGGTGAATAGGACAGCCACACCATTATAACAATGAAAAGTTTGCAGTTTGGCATGAATAAATTCCCTTCACACTCTATTTATTATATTTTTATCGCAAAACTGTAAATTTTATTCGAAAACGGCATCTATCCTGAGTATAAATCCGTTTACAGAACTAGAAAATATTAATTTTTGACTTAGATATGAGCGAAAATATCGGCAAAAATGCTAGGCGGCCATCTTTGATCCGCCATTTTGGAATGACGCCGATGGAGGATCTTTGGGGACTTTTCAGGGTGGGTTGTACACATCATAGAGAGCTTATCCTGAAATTTTCAGCTAATTATAAATTATTTAGCTACCAAACCCTAAAATTACTGGGCTACATAGATAAGACAGAGTGTTGTTTGTAAAACCTAATTTTGTGTACTGGTGCACATATACAACCACAAGTTTTTCCCATTGATGAACAGGAATTCTTCATGCAAGAAAATTTCAC
Source organism: Tetragnatha montana (assembly GCA_963680715.1). NCBI lineage: Eukaryota > Metazoa > Arthropoda > Arachnida > Araneae > Tetragnathidae > Tetragnatha > Tetragnatha montana. The sequence goes on along the minus strand of OY796677.1, from coordinate 15,294,737 downwards.
TTATTCTTTTAAAATAATTGCTATTTTCCTAGGTTTTCCTGTTTAGTTTTAGGGTAGGGCATAGTCATTCCTTTTATCTCCCATTACCAAACTATTTAACTAAAAATTTAAATACGTACAGCTCTTTTTTAACTAAAAAACATTAGTACTAATATCAGAAGCTTAGTTAATTCTTAAGGTAGTGCCTTGCCTGCATATCTTGCTTCGGACGTCCACCAGAAACACTTGTTTTAGCAGTTCTGATACAATTACAGTTAATAAAAAAGGTCTGATCCCCATTTCATCAAGCTGTGTTGTGAGGTATTAGAGGAAAAACTAGAATCCCCATTTCCAAGGAAAAATTTTTATACAGGTGGGACAAAGTCAAGCCCTATTACGATACTTTTTATGCCTTAAACTCGAATTTTTTCATTTCAGATTCATTCTTAGGCGAAACAGTGTGAGTGTAGACAACGTAATCGAGCTATGCAGAAAAATCAAGAAACTGGACGTGAGATTTGTTTGAATTTATTTATAAAATATAATTAACTTTCAATAAAATTTGAAAAACGACAAATATAAAAAATTTAAATAGTGCTTTTTAAACAGTACAGTTGGTTTAACTCGAAGCACGTATTCAAAGGGAAAACTGTGTGGCTTTGTTAAATGATATAGAAAAACCTTCATCTAAAAACAATATGCTTTTACCAAAATACTGGCTCGTTTTTATCTGTCACCTTACAACGGCTTACTAGATACTATACAGTATACAGTAGGGTGGCCCTTAACAGTATGGGGATTTTTAAAATTTAAAAATATGCTGCTCCCACCCCCTAACTTTGTGCCAATGGACAAAAAAATTATAATTGCAAAACTTTAGCCAAATCGGATAATATTAAGGAGACCCCCAAACACCTTAAAGGTTTGAGGTGTTAGCCATTTTTTTGAAAAACAGGCAAAAAACCCAAGATAAAATCTTCAAAATTTTTACCAATTTTTATAAGATGAACTACTATTGTTAGAGATATAACGGGCTCAAGTTTTTTTTTTATCACCCTTCATTTTGGAGTAGTAATATTTTTTAGTGTTTAGCAATTCTTGTAAAGTTGTTTTTTCCTCATTTAGAAAACAACTGCTACTCTTCATTGAAAGAGTAGCAGTTGTTTTCTAAATGCTCTGCTGCTGCTAAGTAAAGTCTAATAACAGTCTAATAAAGTAAGTAAAGTGCCTAATTCCATTTGGACATTGCGCTGGACTTTCTCTCGCGCTCAGATTATTTCTCCATTGTGAAGAAACGTTGCAGTCTAGTATATACAGTAAAAATAATATATTTTTTACCCTCTCTTTAGGTTCTGATTTACACATCAAGTGCGTTTTCTAACAGCAATCGATGTGTGGTCAAGGAATGTGTCTACAGACTCCCCTTTCCTGCACATACATTCATAGACGCTTTAAAGTATGAGGATTTTTCGAATTTTTTTTTTAGTTCATGTGTAAAAACTTGTGTAGTTGCTTCTTTTTTCTTGAAATCTTTGATTAAAATTAGATGTCATTATAATTATGATTAGAAGAAATTATCGTATATTCAACTGATTCCCGCCTTTCTCAGTGACAGCAAAGAAGATCTGCAATCTCTCGTTGATGAATGTTATCCTCGTTGGCCCAACTCTTACACTTTCAGCAAATGTGTGGCGGAAAACTTACTGGCGGAGAAGGCAGCAGATATTCCTTTTGCAATAGTGAGACCAGCTATCATAATGTGTTCTCTAAAACCTCCATTACCTGTGAGTATCTATTTTCCAAGGAAAAAAAAGTCTTCTTATTAAAAAAAAGTATCCTTCTGCCGAAGAAAAGCCGAACAGAAGGTCCAAAACGCTGTTTTCAAATGTCATATCTTGGCAAAGGGTGTAGCACTGCAAATGTCTGTCTATCACAAGATGAGCTCTGGACTAGTTGCCTGGTTGTGGCGGTTGATATAGAGTGTTTTCAGGTGACGTCACAACCGGTTATTTTCTTTTAACTGTGTACCTTCTGTAGGGCTTTTAACTGTTGCTAAGGCCGTTGTTTATCTGTTGCTAAGGCGGTTTTTAGGTATGGGGTCAAACTGTAAAACATGGTACTGGAAAGTTAAATATAACCTTCCTCTAAGAGAGTTTCTGATTTTTGGTTTCATTTTCAGATTAATCCCTCTGTACAGACTCTTTGACGATATCATGACTACACTTTATAAAGTTTCCAAAGGGAATAATAAGGTCGTGTGTGACACTTACGAAGGAATGCCACAGCTTCTACATCCTGAAGACAAAGAAGTAAATGTTTCATATCATAAAATCATAGAGCAGGGGTGGCTAATAACCTTTTTCGGAAGCGTGCCACAATTTAAGAAGCAAAAATTATGAGTGCTACTTTCCTTCACTTTTTTTTTAAACTTACCAAAGAAAAAAATAGGTAATAGACTGATTGGGAGAATTTAAAGCATGTGAACATTTTTTTTATCGAATATAAGGCTGTGTTATGTAGTGGAGATTTGAAAATAATATAGGGGATACACCACAAAAATAATTTTACGGATTCTCCCAAACAACAGATTTATACCGCAATTTGCAATCTAGTTATTTTGAAAATCCCTAGAATCAATATCTTCGAAAAACAAAAATTGAGGCGGATATGCTAATGTTATTCAGGCATCCAAACCTAAACAGAGATTTGGCTCCCATGAAAAATTACACTTCAGATATTTTTTAAAAAATCATAAATGAAATACAGTCGACTGGACTCCGCTTAATATGATCACGGTTAAGGTTATCAATCGGATAATGATATCAAATTTGACTGGTCCCGATCACTCCTCTTTAAATTAACGCAAATTGTATAGTTTTATGTGATCATTCACGGCTTACTAGATACTTATACAGGCTAGCCGAGTTTTAAACAATGAAAACCATTTGACAACTTTTCCCGCTTGGAGCGCTACAAGACCTACCTATATCACCCACCGCCTTCAACACTGTGGATATGCTTTGCCAGTTGGTCCAGTATTGCCATCTGGATTTGCAATGATTTCCGTACTCGGCTAGCCTGTATAAGTATCTAGTAAGCCGTGGATCATTGTATCGTTTAATGTTATCAAAATTTGGTGAAATCTCTTAAAAATCTCCTTTTTCTCCTGTTTGAAGCCCAATTTTAATACATAAACATTCAAAACAAGTCATTAATTTGGTAGTTTTTTTATCCGCTTTTGTTTTTCCGTAAAAATAAGCAATTCGCAAAGCCCCGTAATTTCGTAAGCAAACTGCAAGAAAGGTTCGTCCATTGTAAAGTGACCATAATGAATCCATTGATACGGCTAGCGGGAAACTAAGATAATTAAAAATTAAAGGAAATGTAACAAAAACTTCAGTTATAAAATTCTACGCACTATCATGACAAAAGCACAGAAAAAAGTTTTATGAAAATATCTATCTTTGATATTCGAGACGAGTGGAAATTAAATTTTTTCGGGCGTCTAAAAAGCCAAAATTTACAAGTTCTCAATTAGATTTTGACTCAATTAGATTTAACTCTTAAGCCCAATTCCCATGGGTTGCGTATTAAAATACGTCGACGAAAAACGCTTCCCTACTTTCCCTACATTTTCTGAGGAAGAGCAATCCTTTCTTTTAAAACTAGATTCACATGATCACATGTCATAAAGAGTCCAATCATAGGCCTAGAAGAAAAAAACGCAGCGCTCAAAATTCGCACGACTTTTTTCTTAGATTTAATTTAAGAAATTTGGGAAATACGCTTGCGTTTTTAGTCACATGATTTCCTCCAACCAATAAGAAAGCCCTTATAAAACAAAACAGCATCCATTTTATTTTGATGGTTCAAAGCAGATCATAATCGTCTATATCACCGAATTTAAATTGTGCATCCTAAAATGTGAACTAATTAAGACGAGCTTAACTACTCACAAAGTTAATAAAATTATAGAAGAAGTCTCTTTGTTAGAATGAGCGGCTTCTAGATTGCAGGAATATTTTTAAAAAAATAGACGGCATGGGAAGTAGGCAGGAATGCAGGAGACAAGCGGTGAGTTAAATGTCTTAAAATGGTATATTTAAATTCGTAAAGAGAACTGTGTAGTTCGAAATAATTTTTCATTATGCTTTTCTGAATTGATAGACTCCATTCAGATGTACAAAATATACAAATAAAACTTATGTAAAACAATAATAGTCATTTGAAGTAATAATACCTTATAGAGCTCATTTGTATAACTTTCTTCCCATGCCGTCTCTATTCTGCATATTTTTGTACTTTTCTTAGTAAGTTGTCTTTTTCTGCTATTATCCAAATCAGAAACAGCCCCAATTGATTCGAATGTTTGGAGATATATACAGTATTTAAGAAATAATACTACATTTTAATCATGATTTGGATATATACTGTGAAGCTAATATTTTCATCAGAACATTTGTGAGAGAATAAAAAAGAATCGATCGGCATGTGCAATCAGAAACTATATTGATGTTCTTCCTGAAAATTTTCAGTGGGAAAATTATTTTTATTTAATGTTCTTAAACCAGCTTGAAATAACTTCTTTCATTTTTTTCAACAGCTTATATAGGGTGAACCGCCCAGTGAATGAACACTTAGCATTTGGGTTTGCGATTTTCCCACTTCAAAAATTTTTTTCAGGGCTTTTTCTCGGTCAATTTCTAAAAATAAAGTATGTTTCCATACTGGCTTTTTCTTGGCAATATGATCGAAGTATTTCCAGATCTCAGAAATCAATAGTTTTGAAGGAATCCTGATTTGAGTGAAAAAAGTGCGATAGACCCAGTGAATGAACAAAGTTTGCCCTAAGTATGAACAGTGTCTTCCAGTAAATGAACACTGAAAAATACCACGATTTTTTTTCAACTGATCAGCCTGCGTTACATAAAATAGAAAATGTTTTACTAAGAACTCTAAAATTTCTTCAATACACACACACACGCACGCACGCACACACACAAAAAAGGAACTTAGGATTAGGTGGGTGCAAATCTTGCCAGACATAGATTTCGATGTTATACTAATTGCATATGCCATCTTAACACAATTAATAATCAATACCTCCTAGCACGGACGTAGCTATAGCTTTTACAAGGGGGGGGGGGTTCAAGAAACTTCTTTCAGGGGTCGCAATGGGCAATGAAAGTGTATCTAAAACAGGTTTTTCCAACTGGCGGGCCACATGCGGCCCGCGAAGCTCCCTGAAAACCCTAAAATGTAGCTATATAGAAGACTTTTTAGCATACTAAAATTTAAACATTTTTGGAGGAGGACCCCCGAACCCTATTTACCCACTTTTTCATTAAGGAGTAACTTTGGTTGGTCATTTTCTATGGGGAAAAATTTAAAGTTTGAGGTTTCGAAAGAGGGGTTGTATACCTTGAAATTTCCTCTGAGCGTAGCAAGGGGTTATAAAAGCTTAGGTTAACCTTTATCCCGAGGGGGGACAAAATGGAGTATCATAGGCGTAAGTTCAACTTTTTGATTGGGGGGGCAAAATCTATAAGACCTCAGGACCAAAGGAGGCGTTACTAAACTGTTTTGAAGGGATTCTGGAACCCAAAATGTTTCTAATAGTTTTCCCTTTCCGAGTAAAATGTAGGGCAAATGTGAATTTTTGTGAACTTAATCACAAATTTTTGTGGTTAATACATGTCCTCAAGCAAAAGAGGGGTGTCTGGGTCCTCTCCCAGAAAATTTGATCCAAAAAGTTGTATTTTCATTCATTTTTTGGTTATTTGGACAGGAACCTTTTTGTTTGGCTGACATAAGGTTTAGGCTATTGGGGAGGGTCTGGACCCTCTAACCCCTCCCCCTTATATACGTCCATGCCTGTTGTTTGGGACCATGGGTTCCTATGCAATTCTGAACCCTTATGATGTTTACCTCCCCTAGAAGTTTCCCCATTCATAATGATACACCCTGTATAAACCTAGACTTTTAAATCAAAAACTTATTCTATGGAAAGACAATACTGATCTTTATTATAACCTAGTCCTAGTTTAAGCTGTCAAATAAGCCTATAGGTCTTTTGGTTCACGAGATAAGCAGTTTCCCAGAGTATGAAGGTTGTTCATTTACTGGTAAATCTTAGTTTAATTACTCTTTCCAGTATGTGAACACTTGTACTTTCTAATCAACATACCCCGTTCATTTACTGGAAGGACACAATTTTGATCATCGCGCATATTTACATAGTTTAGCTTACATCATTATGAATCAAATAAAACTATAATCATGAGATTCTACGAAATATGCATTTTCCCCAGTAAATGAACACCTGTTCATTCACTGGGAAATCTCAGTTTGCACTTCCAGTAAGTGAACACCCCCTTATCTATCGCAATTTCAAAAGTACAGCTTCCTGAATTATGCCATATCAAAGATTAAGTCTTTAACATTTGATAAAAAACAACAAAAATCATAATAAGCGCAATTATAAGTTAGAAAAATATGAATGAATCAAGTCAAATCTTAACTTACCGGAGACTTTTTCATGGGCCTGAAGCTCGATCATCAGTAAAAAAATTTACACAGACTGAAATCGGAATATACGGTTAAATAAACGATTGCCTGGCCTCTAGGAGGTCTCATTTCAACTACTGAATTTTTGTAATAGTCTTTACAGAGTTCAAATAGCTTAATAATTGAGATTATACGACCATGTGTTCATTCACTGGGAGTGTTCATTCACTGGGCAACCCACCCTATATATGAAACTATATTTCCACCCCGGAGCTTCTCGATGTCTTGTTATGAATAAACTTTAAAATTTTAGCAGTGATGCTTTAAATTGATTTAATTTTAATGGATGCTACTAATTTTATGAAAAATGCATGCATATAAAACTTAATAAAGTTGTTTAAAGTTGCTGTAAGTTTTGGCGCCAATACGATAGTAGGCAAAAGTCAGTGACCTCTAGTGAGCGTACTCAGAAACGGAGCGGGCAAAAAAGCTAGGGAAAAAGATCCTTCAAAATTCGCGACGAGTAAATTCGCTTGCGTATTTTCAAAAAACGCAACCCATGGGAATTGGGCTTTACAAACTTGTAAAATAGCGAATTATTGAGATTTCTGTTGGTAATAACTCCTTGACTATTTACGATATTTTCATGAAACTGTTTAATGTGAGTTTGTCATTATGTTGCAAACAGTTTACTAACTGAAGTTTTCGTTTGATCTCATTTAGTTTTTTAATTATTATTATTTTTTTTATTTTCTTATTTTGCCACTAGGAGAGCTGCAAGCCGTCTCAATGGATTTAGAATGGCCATTTCTATAATTATTCATTTATCTATAATTATGTACACTCTGTGGTGTACACTTTACTTCCATGACCAAATAAAACCTTGAAACGGACTTTTGAAACACCCTGTAAGTCACTTTACTCAGGTAACTAACATAAGTACTTTTACCCACAGATCTATGAAACAAACGTATCGGATCGTAATTTCAATGACATGCTGAAAGCTGTTAAAATCGGAGCTCCTTTCCTAGACCCCAAGATTGACCGATTGATTACGGACCAGCGAAGAAAAATCGCAAATCAGTATGTATCAGGCTTTTATTTCTATTATTCTAATATTAATTAGTAATTGAATCATCAGTTTGAAAAAAGGGATTATGTCCAAAAAACACGTTTTGGGAAAATTGAAACTGTATAAGAATTGAAATTTACATTCTATAACCACCAATTGTTTACGGAAAATTTAGGACCCTATATGGAATACATAACAATCATCTGAAATGTTTATGTTGTTTAAATCTTTGAATCAATTTGATCAGTTTTGTTTGTTTCAAAAACACTTGTTTTTCTTTTCAGGAGATTCTGGGCAATGAGGGGCATAAAGACGGCGGCCATTTTTGTTTTCATAGCAACTTTATACCACGCATTCATTCTTGTGAACAGACTTTTTCAGACATATTTTACTGTATAAATCATTTTTTGTTTTGGATAAACCTAAATGTGTGTTTACAATTAAAAATATTTTTAAGAAAAAAAAATGTGTCATTCTTTTTTATACCTGGTTTTTAGGAAATACAACTAATACAAAGAGTTTTATTTTCTATTCGTACCGAAATAATTTTAAACTAGGATAGGTAGCGGCAAAAGGTTAATATTTCGAGTTTTTTGCAAAAATTACAAAAGATTAAAACGTATTATTTTATTCGGAGTTTACTATAGCTTGGATATTTGAAACAAAAATCCCTTAATAGTCATTTAGATTAGAATAATATTCTCACAAGGAAATGTTCCAGGCTAAATTCACAGAAATGGACGAAATTTTTACAGGGTAGATGATTTAAAACTGAAAAAAAACTGGCTGCGGAATAACAGTAGTAAAGTTGTAAAAAAATTCTGAAAAATCATTATTTGCAACTTTATAGTTATTCTTTGTGTAATTTTACTTGGCGATAAATGCAGAGAAAGCGCGCCAAATGTTTAAATGAACTGTCCGCGTTTTCTGAAGCAGTTTAAATTATACACAGATTTAAAATCAGGCAATCAAAAATGGTTCAAATGAACAGCATGAATAAAATATTAGAGTTTTTTGAAACTCAGACGCTCGGAGGTGGGGCAAAATATTTTTTTGAGCTGAAACTTTCAGAATATTAGTTTTACATCAAATATCACCTTTTTAGGGGGTGCCCTGAAAAAAAAATCGGACTTTTGTTTTTCGCTACCACCCTGTTGTACAAGCCTTTTATACATATTTTCCATAAATTGTTTTTATTCGTTCAACCACGGCTTACTAGATACTTATACAGGCTAGCCGAGTACAGAAATCATTGCAAATCCAGATGGCATTATTGGACAAACTGGCAAAGCATATTCACAGTGTTGAAGGCGGTGGGTGATATAGGTAGGTCTTGTAGCGCTCCAAGCGGGAAAAGTTGTCAAATGGTTTTCATTGTTTAAAACTCGGCTAGCCTGTATAAGTATCTAGTAAGCCGTGGTTCAACAAAACATTTCTGAAAGATTTTGGAAGAGTTGAAAGAAGTAAATAAATATTTATTTGCTTTATTAAGAAGCAAAAAAGCGGAAAAATTAGTGTAAATGTAAAGGTGTAAATGAGAAGAAATATTTTACCCCTTTTTTTAAATGTAACTTCAGAACCAATGTTCTTCGCGTAATTTTAGATATAACCACTATGTTTATTGTTTAGTAGCCATTTTTGATATTTTATAACTTTTACACTTGAAACAGATAGCTAGATAAATCATCACATAGTTTAAAAAGAGCTCAGCAATCAGGAATAATACAAAAATACATAATAAACAATAAATTAACATTTCTCGCTAACATTGATAAATGAACACGTTATTAGCATATAATATATCACAAAAGAAAATTTACGATTAAAGCCACAATATAGTATTTAACTGTTTTATTTTATTAATTAATAAGAAAAAACATTTAACTATGGGAAACATTTAACATGACGAAAAGAGTGCAATTCAGACGTCTCTGCTAGTAAAATCTATATGGTATTTAGAATTACTATCAAATATGTGGTGTGGTTTAGTTACCGCATGTTATACGATGTTATATATTTTGAGCAGTCTTAAATTAATTTAAAAAGAAAAACTATTATACCCATAAATGATAATATATAATAAACATCTTCCTTCATTGTTAGCGAGGAATGTTAATTTAATGTGAAGGTGTTTCGACTTCAAAAATAATGTTAAAAAGTCGTATTGTTGGTTTTTGGATGTAAATTATTTCTCACTTTTTGGCGCATTTTTGACTGGTCTCTTTGGTCTCTTTTTTTTTTAAATTAATTTTTTAAATTTAATTATTTATTACCAAATATCATAGAAATATTAGCTGTTTCAAATGGTTTGAAAATTTTTCCTGGATTTTTAACTTTTTAAATAGTTTAACTAAAAATTTAGCCATTAATTATAGTTTTTCAACAGTACTTATCCATGGCTTATCCACGGCTTACTAGATACTTATACAGGCTAGCCGAGTACGGAAATCATTGCAAATCCAGATGGCATTATTGGACAAACTGGCAATACATATTACACTGTTGAAGGCGGTGGATGATATAGGTAGGTCTTCTAGCGCTCCAAGCGGGAAAAGTTGTCAAATTATTTTCATTGTTTAAAACTCGGCTAGCCTGTATAAGGGGGACGGATGGCCTGTTCGGTTTGCTCTTTGCCTTTCACGCCAGCAGTCTGCGCACTGTTCCGTCGTGAGTTCGATTCTCACCTCGCCCCTGGGTGTATTTTCCCTCTTTGTGTCAGTAAAAATTCTGTTGTGTCTGTCTTACTTGACGAAGGTGTATAAGCGGATCCTTGAGATCAAGCACACATACCTGAAAATATATGTAACACCAACCAACCAACCAGCCTGTATAAGTATCTAGTAATCCGTGGCTTATCTCATTAAATATTAACTATACGTATTTTTAAGAAACCTTTTTTTTTCATATTACACAGTTTTCAACTTGAAGTTCTCGTTGTATCAACCTTAATTTTTCAACTTTCTTACCTCTAAGGGAGCTGTAAACCGTCTCAACAGATTTAGCATGGTCACATTACTATGGGTACACCTTTAATTCCATGGCCCTAAGGGACGTTATTTCCCAATGAAATCCGTGAAACATCCTGCATATGTTAATCTACATCCGTGTTTAGTATAATTTGTTAGAAAATACACCCGATACTCGACAGCAACGTTTCCTGACCCTATAACGTCACTAACAAACAAAGTAGTTCCCAGCGAGGTGTCTGAATTTTGAGTAAAATGAAGAACGTCAAATAAAAAATATGATTATTTTGTTAAACCCATGTATATACAGGGTGTTTCATATAAATGTTTCATAACTTCTAGGGGAGGTAGGGTACATCATGACGAACAAGAATCGGTATAGAAAGGGGGGTCGCAAGTGGGGTCTAAGGGGTGAAAATCACGGGTAAAAATTAGCAAAAAAACTCGCATATCTGGGCAGAAAGCGATACAATTGTTCCATTCCGGTATTTTTTACATTCAACCAATTCAAATTTTTTATGTAAAAACGAGATGCAAGTGTTTATTCTAATCAAAAACAGACCAATACATGAATGAGGCACGCGTTGTAAGTTGATAGACTGCAATAGAAAGTGTCACGACAAAAATATCTTAATTCTAGAGTTTTGTTGGTTGTTTGGTTGGTTGGAGTTATATGTCGCAAATAACTAAAGTCTGACCAAGGGACAATTGTAACTTTAATCTACCAACAACGCATGCCTCATTCAATTATTGTTCTGTTTTGATTAGAATAAACACTTGCATCTCGTTTTTATATGAAAAATTTGAATTGGTTGAATGTAAAAAATGCCGAAATCGAACAATTGTATCGCTTTCTGCCCTGATATGCGAGGTTTTTTGCTAATTTTCACCCGTGATTTTCACCCCTTAGACCCCACTTGCGACCCCCCTTTCTATACCGATTCTTGTTCGTCTTGATGTACCCAACCTCCCCTAGAAGTTATGAAACATTTATCTGAAACACCCGGTATATAGCGTCTTTTTATCACGATTTGCGTACTGAAACTCCTCCCAGCAACCCTTTCTATTTACGCAGTTTTTCCTTCCGCGTAGTGAAGTCATAGGATCAGGGATCATTGCTGTCGAGTACACACAATAATGGAAACCAATTTGATACTCTGACGAAAGCAAATATGCTGACGTCAGTGAAATTTGTTTCGAACAACCACCAAAAGGAAGAAAAGCCTTTTAAGCTTTTTTTTTACCTTAAAAATAAGTGACTGAATTCTTAAAGAGCTAATTACTTTAAAGCCATTAAAAATATATCAAGCAGGTTTATGCTAAGTATAGAGATTACTTCCGACTTTCTAAGAATATCTATCCTTCAACAAATGATGTTTAGTGTGACATACAAGAAATAAATGAACCGGCACAAAATTGCGAATTGATTTATCTCCTATAAAAATTATCAAAAAAGATGTTAGAAGATGATTGTTTTATCAATGCGGTATTTGCATGAGTGAGGGATTTGCTTAATTTTACACTTTTTTTATACGTTATAGTTTAAGACTCTCAAATATATCAGACTTTTTAAGTTCTAAAATATGTTTTAAATCATTTAAAATTCAATTTTATTTTTGCCAAAACACTAGTCCAGTGATCAAAAAACGGGATTTGACATCACAGCGCACTCAAAACTAGCGTTTTTACTGTTTTTCAATGTTCGGAAAACGGGATTCTATTGGATGTGACGTCACAGCGCATAACAACAACAGTGTTTCTGTTTTCGCGCCAAAACACAGAACCAAATTTCAAAAATTTATATCTCAGAAATTAGGCTACGAAAATACTTCATTTAAACGTCATTCTTCATGGTTTTTTATCCACTATTTTAATAAAACTTAATCTCAAAACGTGAAAATACCTCATTTTTCTTAAAGCGACACTTATAGTCTTACTGATATCGCCAGGAGAAAATCTTTTGACGCCTTACAATATGTTCTTACCATATGTTGTTAACAAACAATGGAAAAACGTTTTATGCAAACTGTGCGCGGTTATATTCAGAGTTTTGGTTTATCTGCCGAAGTTGTTTTTGTCCTGGCGGCGTGACTATCAGTCCAGGCAATCTCTAACTTAACTGGTAAAAAATTGCAACATTTAGTTTTTTAACGGTTATTAATATTTCTACAGTATTCTGAATCAAATCATTCAAAAATTAATTAAATTTTCAAATTATAACAAATCTTTAGAAAATTTAAATTTTTAAAGAACTTTAAAATTTTTTTTCCCTTTTTTTTTAATTTTTTTTTCTATAGAATTTTGATATATTTTTAGGGTTAATGGGCTGATGTCAAATGTCAAGCCAACTTTTATGTAAATTTTAAAAAAGTGTAAAAAAAATTAAGGACCGATCAAATATCATGAAGACCATTGTAATAGTTTTAATAATTGTAATTGCAAATCCATCGATAAAGTGTTTTCAATAAAATATCTTGGTCTTAACATCGATTTAAATTTAAAGTGGAAATCTCATACTAAATATATTGCAGATAAACTGTTCTTGAACGTCTTTGGTTCATTATTATGGTTTATAATGATTTGGGGAGGAGATTTTTTTACAAATCTAATTAGAATCGATAAACACCAAAAAAGGTTCTTAAACTTTTTAATAAATCACGTTCGCTCAGTTAATATTAATCATTTTAAATATTTAAATATTCTTCCAGTTCGTCATCTTTTTTTTGTATAAACTTTGTCTTTATTTATATTCTAATCCAAACACATGTATAAAAAGAAACAATATTAATCCACGTAGACCAAATATTATCTATCTAGTTCCAAAAAAAACCCATAAAAAAACCCTATCTTCTGCAAAACGTTTTGTTATTTAGCTCCTTAATTTTTCAATACCTACAAAAATACAAAATAGCCCGTCGAAATATATATTTAAGAAGAGGTTAAAGGATTTCTTATTTTCTATTGACAACATCGAAAGTTTCTTTTCTTTGTAGTTATTTATATTATCCCTTCAAATTTATTTACTTAGTTATATTTGTCAATGTTTTTTTTTTTTAAATTAACTTTATATATAGTGCTGTCCTTTAAACACAACCCACTCCAAATTGTACCCTAAAAACAACCCATTGAGATTTTTTAATTAAATAATTAAAATAATTTTACCATCTCATATACCCTGTCTTTCTATGCCCTTTAGAGTGTCAGGGGTGTAAAAACTGGTCAAAGAACGGTTTATTGGTTTATTTATGTAATGGATAGTTGGAATTAAAAATGCTTAGCACTAAAATGTTAGGGAGGATGAGCCGCTAGTACAGTTTTTTGTTCGATTTAATTATCCTTTTTATTAAGCTTTTAATGAAGAAAATATGAAACAGTGGGTTGTTTTTAAAGGACAGCACTAATTTTGTTAGTAAATATTTTATGTTTATAGTTACTTCAGTTATAATAAGAGGTTTCATATCCAAATTTCAGATGAAACAAGTATGTGAATTAAATCAAAAGAAGAATTTAGCAAAGCTTTGAGTTCGTCGAAGTTAGAGCGAATACTCCTGATATCAAAATGGACTATTTTTATATAGCATGAGGTATTTGTGTTAGGTTTGGAAAGAAATTCATTGAATTCATTTAGGGAATCTATGTAAAAAAAATTTGCAACTGTTACACAAACCTGCAAAATTTAGCTTTTTGAAAAATACAAAAGAAGTTTAGGGTGATTTTTATGCTATGTGGTATGCTATTTGGAAAATGACCACCATTTTTCTACATCACGTCAGGATATTTTTTGTAAAATCGATGTCAGTATTTTTGCTAAAATCATATTTTAAAAGGAATTATCGCGATAAATGTTGCATGTACTATCTTTAATACACCTAATTTTATATGGAGAGGGTGTAGAAATACTTCTTTTGCTTAACTAAGCTGTTTCGAATTACATTCTTGTTGCCTGGACAATTATTTGGTCTTTCTAATCGTTCTTTTTAGACCCATTGTTAAGTGACAATTCTAAGCATGGAGGTAATTTTCAAATCATATAGCAAATGGTCCAACAGTGTTCGGCATACTTTAGTTTATTAAGAACGAGAGCGATGTTTTCATAGCATTCTTTTAAATGCATCGAGTATCCAAGGGAAGACCGTAAGAGATGACTGGTAATTCAGTTGAAGAAAAAGGCACTGCAATATCAGGTTTATGAGAAACTGGACGTATGGCTGATGGAATGTTATCAGGATCAGAGATCAGCTTTTGATTTTTGTGGCAATACCCACGTATATGGTAGGAACAGAAGTAACAATCATCACAGTGGTTTTTCGGCTCCCTCCATGCTATATAGGAGTTCCAAATCGTAAAGCAGTCTTCTATCATTGGAGCCAAAGGCATAGATTCCCATGGTTTGTCCTGATCTTTAAGTTTCATATCGAAATACGCATCATAAAGTTATCTTACTTAGTCTATAATGCTACTCATGCAATTTTTAGTAACGCTATTTCGTTACATATGTAACAAAAGTCATCAGGAAAATTTTAACAACGCCTCAAACTAAAAGTCATATTTCACGAAACGCACAGAGAAAAACAATTGTTAAAATTGTTTTGTGATAAGGTTTCGATTTGTCACTGTACCAGCGACCGCGCGACACTTTACATGACTTCGCGCGACTCAATTTGTAGAAAGATTTCAAAGGGGATAAAGAGATGAGGACGGAGAGGTGTCAGAGAGTGGTGTTTTATATATTTCATCATGGTAAAATAATGGTGAGGCCAGCAGGGAAGAAATTCAGCGTGGAAATAATTTTTTATGGTGAATTTTCATAGAAATCGAAAATTGAATTTTTCAAAAAAAACTTGACGTGATGGAATTTTTTTATTATTTTTTCTGAAATCAGCATAAAAAATACATTAAGTTCAGCTCTTACTTCCCTTGTATTTTTTTCATCGCAGGCCTGTGTTATAAATAAGACTATCAAAGGAACTTAATTTACATTTACATCGTATTGTGATGTATTCCAGTCTCTCTTCCGCCTATTAGTTTGGTTGGTATGGTTTAAAATTCATTTTTTTTTATAAAAAAATAGCATCTGGCACAGTATTTTCAACGACAAAAATATCTGGCAATAATAAATTCATGTTTCCAATAGTGTTTAGAAGTTAGTGAAAAAGAAAAAAAATCTTCCAAAAATTACTTAAAAATCAATTATTTTTACCTGTAAAAATGTGAAGCGCAACGTTTACCAGCAGCCAGGTAACCCGCTGTTTGAAAAAGCACAGGGAAAGATACTGTATTAAAGAAGCAGCTTTTCTAAAATTCTCTCTCGGAAACGTTGCTAGCTCTAAAGTTGCTAGCTGTAAAGTGCTTACGTAATATTTGAACGGCTCCTAAACCCGGATGGCCAAGCGTAAACTCTTTGATTTGATATACACTTAACTACGCTCAAAATAAACTTCTTTACGAGGACATCTCTGTAATTATGAAAATAAAAAAAAAACAAGTTTTAAAGTCTTAAGTATCGTTTCACATGTCGCGTTTCGTAAATCCACGACATATTAAGGAAAGTACTGGGAAATTAGTTCCGTTCATTATAGGTTAGTTAATTGTTACTGAAGTTAGTGTTCATCTATTTAGCGTTAATATGTCTATTAGTCTAATTACCTAAATAACTAAGTAATGAAAAAGGAGTGTTGTCTATACTACGTGTTTTCAGTCGGAGTCCCCTTTCTCTGGAGCGATGGAGAAAAAATATAATGTTCACACAGGCAGTGAATGTAGCAGAGTGGCCGATTTCTACCAAGGGAAATCCGTATTCCTCACTGGCGCTTCTGGATTCGTAGGATCGGTAAGTGGTACTATATAAGATTATAGATTATGTAGAAATTTAAAAATGAAAGGATATAAAACAGCGTTTTTAAGATATTTTCAAGGGTAGTGTAAAGCGGGCATGGTAAACTCATTCAAGCATAGGGAAGGGACAATTTAAGTTTAGACGCTAGAGAACGCTTATTATTGGGAATTGTTTGTTCGACCGGCGGGAAAATCCAAAAAAATGTCACTCATATAACCTAACTGTTTTGAAACAGGATGTACTATAAAAACTACTTTAATAATATGCTAAGTACATGCAATTAATCTTCTTCATACTTCAATGATAATTAACTAAATGCACGAATAATAATGTTGAGCTATTTTACGCTAATTTCAATAAATCCAGAAAAAAAGGTTTTATATGATGAAACGTTTTAGAAAAACGTGAAAACAACAATTATGTCCAAGTGATTAAATTACTTACATCCATGCACTTTTCTTAACTTCCATGGTTCTATAAACTATTTAGAATATTTTTTTTTTACTTAAACAAATAAACGTATACACTTTAATAACATTGTTTTATAACAATCGAACTTTATACCATTTTTTAAAATAGATAGAGAAGAAAGGACCCCGTCTAATACTTTTTCTTTGCAATTTTGAGAATTTTTATGGTAGTAAAATTGTTTGAAAAGAATGCAATAGTTTGGCCTAGAGAACCTTTTCTCTACATAACACAAAAATTTTTGTTGAAGAAGTTTTGTATGCAGTTTCAAGACGGATAAATCATCCTTGATCCAATGGAGACAGCTTTATTTTTATCAAACAAGGATGTTTGATACAAGTACTTTCAATACCTGAAATTCTATTAAGATTATTTAGGTCAGATTAACAGAATGTATCCAAATGCCCACCCCTATGTGAAACATTGATACAAAATTTACATTTTTTTTTTTACAAAAGTGTTAAATTTTAATTTTCATCCGACTTTTAATTAGTTTAGTAATTTAATTAATCGAGTAATTTTTAGATACTTTTTTTCAAATTCCATCTTATGGTAGTGGACAGCACAGTAACTGTCACTCGTAGCTGTGGATGTGAGGTGGTCCTTCAACTCCTCTCGGAGGGATATTAGAGGATCAAGCTTCCTTTTCTCCGCCTCTCGTGAATCGACGAAAGAGGCGTGAGTTGCAGGAGTATTGGATGCGTAACTGTTCAGATCTACTCCAAGTTTTGTGGTAGAATCAGTTATAATAAAAAACTATGGTAAAAAAATAGACCCTATTTTTTTAGATATTTTTTTTCAGGTTTTGTTGGAATGTTTACTCCGATGCTGCCCCGGTATACAAACCATCTACATACTTTTGCGGTCGAAACGGGGGAAAGATGCACAAGAAAGAAAAGAGAAAATTCTGGAGAAATCGGTATGAAAACGTGTTACAATAAGGGACATACATAGATTTAATAGATTCCGAAAAGCACAGCTTCGTTATAAGTATAAGTATTAAAATAAAAAACTATGTTTCAAAATTTTGATTATTTATAGCAATTTTAAATTCTTTTAGATTTAATGAAATATTTTAGTACTTATATTCTATTAGCTGATATGCCCGGCCTTGCCACGGGGGGGTTATAGCATTCTTTCTTTAAAATTTTCAATACATTCTTTCGTTGGGTGAGAGGTATTAAAATCCATTCCGTTGTCAAGCATTGTAATTTTTGAACAATTTCTACATTTACTACATGATCACTATGAATAACAGATAAAATGTTTTTGAAAACATTTTCTCCCAAATATTATATTAAATATACTCATTTAGATCCCTTAATTGATATCAGCGAGATTTAAAAAAAATCGGTGAAATTATTCAATAATTAAGGCTGGGCGACCACGAGTGACTAAAGTCACGGCGACCAGGATTACTAGTATCAAAAATATCATTAGAAAACAATAGAGCATTTTCAATCACATGACTTTACCTAACAACGGCCTTAGCAACGTTGTTTTTATCCTCCAGTGATGTCATGTGCGAATGCTTCTATTGGATGCTTCTAGTTCCCGCCCCTAACAACAGCCATAGCAACGTTGTTTTTGTCTTTGTCACCGTGACAAAAGTCGCCCGTGCGCGCTCGCCCTAAAGAATATTCCACTTGCAATTTAAGAAAAAAATATTTTCTAGTTGAAAGGACTTTTCCAGTTGTGTTTGGTTTGTTAATCAACTTTATTAAAATCTAAAATATGATCATGTTTCGATTTTAAATCTGTGTTACCATGGAGACTATTTTAAACCGCTTCCACACACAGTTTTCGGGAAAATCGAGACAGAAAAAAGGAAGACGTCACATCCGGTTCGCGATAAAAATATTTATGAAAATTTGAATATTTGGACATGGTTGAAGACTAGGATGTTAAAAATATCCACTAAGCATGCATGCGGGTGCTGCGGAATTAAATACGTAATTGAGTTTTTATCGGATACGAAGTCTCATTTTTTTTTAAATTTGTCGTAAATGAATAGTTATTCCTACAAATTTTATCGACTCCACGCAAGGAATCTTTCTTTGCATAGTTTGGGCGAACTTGTTGAAACGCCCTGAATCTATATCACGATACATGATACTATTATATCAAGTTATATGTATCAGTCAACCTTGCTTTTAGATTTTCGACCACCTGAAGCGGGAGAACCCCTTTGCCCTGAGCAAAATCAGCGTCGTGCCGGGGGACATTTCGCAGCCGAGGTTCGGGATGAGCGACGAGGACTACGACACCATCGTTCAACAGGTGTCCATCGTGTTCCACTGCGCCGCTTGCATCGCCCTCGACAAGCCCCTCGAGTGAGTTTTCGAATTATCTGTTCTTCAGTTCGTACATACAACTCATACAGGTAGATGGTAGAACGTCACTACGCGAAAGGAGAAAATGGGTAAACACAAAGCCAGTTGGGTTGCTAGAAGGAGTTTCGGTTCTCAAATCGTGATAAAAAGACACTATATATATGCATGGGTTTAACAAAATAATCATATTTTTAAATTGACGTTCTTCACATTTCCCTCAAAATTCAGACACCGCTCTGGGAACTACTTTGTTTGTTAGGTACGTATAACGTACTACGTTTTAATCTAATTTTCTGACCTCAATAAGGTAGACTTATAAGATTGTTCACACATATATCGACTGGTGTTCGGCAACTAGTGGTCAAAAAGTAGTTAACTACCAACTACTAACTAGTCTGGGAAAATCTAGTTGCAACTAGTAGTTAACTATTTTTTCCTGGGACTAGTTGCAACTAGTAGTCAACTATTTCCCAAAGTAGTTAACTACTAGTTAACTAGTATATTTAATTTCATAACCTATTTTTTGCCCAAATTCTAATACATCTTTCTTATCTATATCACAAAAAACTTTATGCTTCGCTCAAAACGGTGCTTTATTTCTGGTTATGGTATTTGAGTACTCTACCATGACATTGTAGTTATAAATAGCAGTGTAATTTTTGTATATTTTGATAAAAATTTTAAATATTTTTGAAATTTTAAACAAAAAAATTTTTTAAAGTAGTTTCAACTAGTAGGTAGTAGTTATTAAAAAAAGTAGTTCAACTACTAGTTAAACTAGTTTAAACCAAAAGTAGTTAAACTACTAGTTAACTACTAGTTGATCGGTAGTTAACTACTAGTTGCAACTAGTTCTAGTTAACTAGTGCCGAACACTAATATCGACTAATACAAAGTGATGGTTAAGAGTTTTGCAACATATTTTAAGAATCAAACAAATAGAACCATAGAGGAGAAATAAAAAAAGAGTGAGCATTCCCATTGAATAGAATCCGAAAAAAGTAACCGTCATTAATAGGGCTTCTGGCGATGAGTTGGCGCGTCAACGCTTGCTTGGCAGTTTCAAAGGCATGCGTTAAAAATTTGCGACAAAACGGGACGCCAAGAAGGCACGCATTAGCAACACTGCATGACATGAAAGTTCGACAGTGAAAACAATTTCCAGCAAGACAGCCGTCACGTGTTTGCGGTATTTGGAGACTTATATGGTATCTTAATCACTCTTTAGGGTTACTATTGCTCATTCCACCACTATCTCTCCTCCTTATAGTATAGAAAATTTACCTCGTTTTCACACAAGTGCGTGTAATCCATAATTCTCGACTTTCTTGATTTCAGCTTCATTCTTCGGCGAAACACTATGAGTGTAGACAACGCAGTCGATCTATGCAGAAAAATTAAGAAATTGGAGGTAAGGATATTTTGGATCTAATATTTGCTGCAGTAAACATTACTTAACCGTCCATTAATTTATTTAATGAATTGTGAGAAAAAAAAAGAAAAATAATATTATAATAATTATAATTATATTATTTTGCAAGTTAGAGTTAATTCATTAAATTTTAATTAATTGATTAAATTATGCAAATAATAATTGAATCGTCAGTTAGAAGAAGGAAATAAGTCCAAAAACGAAGTTTTGAGAAAATCGAAAAAAAAAAACTGTAGAAGTAATTTCAATTTTTATCCTGTAGCCACCAAATTTTTACAGGAAATTCATGACACTGTTAAGAATACAGAACAATCATAGAAAAAATATAAGTGTATTTAAAAATGTTTTACAGTTAAAAAAAGAGGATAGACTTATTCCCTTCTTAAACCTTATGAAATTTCAGCTGAACAAAAATCTTAAAAACCACTTAAATTGACAATTATATTATATTTCTGCTTAGTTTACAGTAAAAAAGTGAAAGATAGAAAAACTAAAACGAATAAAATTAAAAATTATTATGAAACTGCGACATTAAGGAGCTACCAATGGAGTAAGTGACTATCAATAGAGTCAAACATTCATTGGTTAAAAAAAAGAAAAAACGCTTTTAAATTCAAATCAAATTTTATTTTGGCTAAGTTTACAGGCCAAATAATAAGAAAAGAAAGGCAAATTAAATTAAATTTCAAATTTTATCAAAAAATACAATGAATGGATACCGATTTTGCAAATTCAAGAGGCTATACCTGACGATAGGGAGTAGTTATTTTTTTCCCTCTTTACACTCACTCATGTGTAGAGCCAAGCTTGGAGATTTTTTTTGCGCACAAAAAGTCAATTTGTCATTTTTTGGACTTAATTCCCTTCTTTGAACCGACGATTCAATTATAATTATCATTTAATTAATTATTATGATTTACAAATGTAAATTTTTAATAACAAAACATTTAAAAAATAGGTATTTTTCTAAGATGTAAAACAAAATCTAGAAACTTTTAGAATTTTAATGCCAAAATAACCTGTTTTTATGAGTGAGATTTTAAAAAAAAAGGTCAGGGGAAGACCACCTGAACACACCTTTTGTCGTTGATTTATTACCAACTTATGCACTGGAAAAATTCTAAATTTAAAAAAAAGTAAAATAATCATTTGAATTTATTGATACTAACTATCCAAAATTCTTCTGATGAAATATTGTTAAATTTGAGCTTTGCTGGAAATATTTAAATTTTGATTGAAAAGAATTTTTTTTTATTAAGTGGAATAGTGTTTGATTATCATAAAAAAATTACTTAATCATCAAAAATTATTTCTTTATCGTTTTTTTAATACCTATTACAATGTATACAGGTGTTGCAAATCATTTACAATTGAACTTTTTTAATCCTCAATGATTAATGTATTTTAGGCTATCACATGGTTAGGAATCAATAGATAGAGCATCTCATAACCCGATTTCATCACGGGACCAGGGAGGCCTAGTGGGATTACTTGCATTAGTTTTAAATTTAGAGATACTCAAAAGTTTGAGTATCTTTAAATTTATATCTTAATGAATTTTGCGTGTTATTGCTGGCTTTGCGCATCCACCGAATTTAATTTTAATTATTATAATCGATTTTTTTAATTAAGTGATTTAAAGGTAAACTGCATTAGTTTTGTAATTCTTGAGCTCGTGGTTCAATTTGTATTGATACATGCATATCGTCGGTGAAGAAGGGATAAGTAATTTTCTCCACGGCGACTTTTGGCACCGAATGAAGTTGCGCCAAATCCTAAGTTCTTAGGGGACATCCATAAATTACGTGAGGTGTTTTTTTCCAAACTCTGTACCCCCCTCCCCCCTTGGTGAGATTTAGTGAGATTTTGCTGGACCCCCCTCCCCCCCCACGTGAGATTTACCTACAACGTTTTATAAATTTTATTTTCCTTTTTCAATCTTAAAAAAACAGAAAATCGTATAATTTCCAGCTTAAAAAGTTGACGTGAGATTTTAATCGACCCCCCTCCCCCCCTTGGTGAGATTTGGGGAGATTTTTCCAAACCCCTCCCCCCCCCTTTTTGTCCTCACGTAATTTATGGATGTCCCATAAAAGCTCGGAATTTTGTGGGGAAAAAATTGGTGAAAGAGACATCTGATCTTTTATAAGTTTTGATATCTTATTTACAAAAATGAAAAACTGATTTTAGACTGAAACGTTATAACACAATCAGTAAAATTTCCTTTAATTCCTTTCCTTCCTAATTAAGGTAATTTTCCTTTTATTGAACGGAAATCCTTAACTTAATGGTGCTCAAGAGTTTGGTTTAAGATTAAAATTGAAGTTTTCGCCATATGGATTGGGTATCCAAAGTTTTAGACTTAAACCCTTTAGAGCAGGTATAGGGGGCCCTAAATAAGGCAATTGCATTTCGCTACCCCCTCCGAAATCCCCTTGTGGACCTCAAAACAGCTTTTCTGAGAAACAAGGATTTATGAACAGGAAAAATTATTATCTGTCAATTTAACTGTGTAAAATCACTCAAGAAGGCCTGCATGTCAGTAGGAGGGGATCGTACTCCCTATAAACCCACTTTTTTGCTTTATTTTGGAACCGCTTATTTCATACCCTTCGTGCATAAAATAATATAAAAAACCTTTAATAATCAGTTTCCTTCTTTTAAAACAGTGAAATTGCATAGATAAGAAAATCTCAATCGGATCATTAAAATAATAAAAATAATCTCAAAGTAAACCCAAATTATGAGATCAAGCATTACAAGCAGATTTTAAAATCCAATCTACATCAATTTATTTTCTAAAAAGCACATACTACACACATTAAAACTTACAAGGGATACTTAATATAAAACTGCACCTCAAAATATTCAGCAAAATTATCCTAGATAAAAACACCATATATAATATTGCTAATGTTCGTTAAAAATAATTTTTTTAACTTACAAAACTCTGCGCCAGAAGTCGGTTTGGCTACTGGCCTTGTCAGGCATATGAATTTGATTTCACCATAGAAATATGCATGCTATAATTCAAACTCCGTTATAGCTATTCTAAAAAAAAACGCAGTCTAATATTCGAACTATTTACTTACCAAGACTTACGTTTAAATTTAAAAAATCTTAACATACAAAAATATAACCTAAAAAGCCCTCAATAATCAGTTTCCTTCTTTTAAAACAGTTAACTGGTATAAATAAGAAAATCTCAATCGGATCATTAAAGTAATTAAAAGAATCCAAGTAAACCCAAATTGTGAGATCAAGCATTACAAGCAGATTTTAAAATCCAATCAACATCAATTTATTTTCTAAAAAAGCACATACTACACACATTAAAACTTACAAGGGATACTTAATATAAAACTGCACCTTAAATAATTCAACAAAATTATCCTATATCAAAAAACACCATATAAAATTACTAAATGTTCGTTAAAAAGAATTACAATAAATCTAGTCACTATCCTTGGATCTGTAGGCATTGTTTTCACTTTACCTTTCTCCGTTGGCATGGATTTAGGGCGCATGCTAGCTTCCATTATCCTTTCTTGAATTTTTTAGGCTGAGACGATTCTTCAACGTCATCAGCACCAACGAATTCGGTGAACATTTTCATCAAGTCTTTGTATTCAGCAATAAGGCCCTTTACTTTTTTCAGAATGCGTTCCGAGTCAGCTTGGCTTATCCCTAAGGAGGGGAACTTCTTCCACTCTACGAGAATGTTTTTTAGAAGTTTCTTTATATTATTTTCGATAGACGCATCTTCACCGTCCTCGCTTGAATTTGTAGACGATTCTTCAACGTCGTCGACTACTTTCAGCTCATCGCTTCTGTCAGTGTTTGATTCGAACAGTTCAGGACAGTTTTCAGAACCAAGGATTCCGCTGAACTTGCACATGAAGTCTTTGTGTGAACCAATAACGTCTTTTACTTTTTCCAGAATGCGTCTCTTGTCAGCCAGGCTCACAGATTCAACCCACTCTCGGCGAAGTTTTTCTAGAAATTTCTTTGTTTCAGACCCTAACGCTTTTTCCACATCATCCAAGAATTCCGACACG
The DNA here is from genome assembly GCA_963680715.1 of Tetragnatha montana. NCBI lineage: Eukaryota > Metazoa > Arthropoda > Arachnida > Araneae > Tetragnathidae > Tetragnatha > Tetragnatha montana. The sequence goes on along the minus strand of OY796677.1, from coordinate 15,270,086 downwards.
CCCTCTACCTTTGCAGTGGCCATGGTCAATCGGTTTAATGCAGCTGCGCTTGTAAAAGTAAAAGATCCGTCGTCTGTTTGAGGAAGATTGGTAACACCTGCTGACATTAAACGCGATGCCACGTTATAGAAATGTGTTGAGTTGAGATGTTAATTTCTGATTAGCCTTGAGCACAGAGTATTAAGCCGTTAGCTTAATGAGAATACTGCCAGAGCCACAGACAAATATGGGGCCGGGGTGGCTTAGTGGGACTACGTTCTGTCCACTACTCTAGCAGTCTGCTTCTCTCTCTATGCCAGTAAAAATTCGGTTTGTGTCTGTCTTACGTGACGAAGGTTTATAAGTGAATCTTTGTATCAAGCACACAAACCGAAACATATATGCAAATCAAATTCAATCCAAGTCATGACTTACTACAAGCGTTTTAACATTGAGAAATTACGATTTGTGTAGTTAAACATTAATTTAAATTTCATCCCTTATATAGATTTTATGTAATAAATTCTGGATTCGAACTATTTTGCTGGCTTTAATCCAATGTTGGAAGGCTACGTGTCAATTTCCACTGGGAATTATACATCCTCCAATGCCTGCTTATGAAATCCCCTATGTCATTAGGTGTGCATTTTCAACCCCCCATTCCTATGCTATATGTGATTCTCTGTTCCCTACCCCTCCTAGAAGTTCTGAAACATTTATCTGAAACATCTGTGAACAATCAATCTATACACAGAAAAATGTAAACAGACTGGTAAAGTGCGCGAAGCTTATCAAATGGCCGCCTGATAAGTGAAACCTAAACTAAAAGCGTTCTCTCAAACCTAACTAATTAAAAAACATCAATAGGGTTGTTGACTATTTTTTAATTTAATTTTTTTAGATGGAACACACTGAAAAAAGTTATTTGCAAAAAAAACGAGGTCGTTACGACTTCAATTTATTTTTTTATTAATTTTTAAAGTTGATGCGCAGACGAGGTACTCTATATCACGCCACTGTGCACCGACTTGGTAGACGACTTGGAATCATATATAGCATTAGGAGGTCGAAAATGCGCTAATAAATCCTAAGTGAAAATGGACATATAACATTTTAAGATTGGAATAAAACCAGCAAAATCGTTTGATTCCGGCATTTATTGCACAATACCAATTAACAGTGAGTGCGATCGACCAAGAGTCACGTCGCCTAGTGCGCTCGCTGCAACTTGTTTTAATAGCCATGGTGACAATTTTGTCTCAGTTATCGTGACAAAAGTCCCTAGTGCGCGCTTAGCCTTATGATCACCGAGACTCCGAACTCTTCTGTTCGGTGTAAATCACGCTACTAATCCTTTGTGATAATCTAGAATAAATCCGTGTTCTTTTTCATTCTGGTTTGGTCTGTTAGTTCGGTATCACTATCTTGTGACCACCCAAATGCCATCTCGTAAATATTCGAAATGCGCAATATTTTATCAATATCATAACTGAATGTAGACATAATTTCAGATCAGATAAATTACTCTGGAAGCTAATTTCTCAGCAAAGGGTACATTGCTGAGCACTAGGGTGGAGTGATTTTCGAAATTGAAAAGGCCTATCGTGGGAATAGTTGTGGCAACTATCATGCCTATTAATAATCCAAAACATGAGCTGTATCAATTAATATCTTCAGTTGCCTAAATCACTTTGAAATTTCGAAATTTTACTAATTTTTGACTGATTTTTACTAAATTGACCAAAAATGCCAAGATAAAATTTTAATTTAAGCTTCATAATTTTTCTATGATGATGTACTATTATGCCTTACAATGTGCGCTTGGTTTCATATTTTTATTATCATTAGTTTGAGAGAAATAATTTTTTTAGCGTTAAACGAAACTCGTAAAGTTGTTTTTTTTTGCACACTTTAAACGATAATAACTAATTAACCGAGAGACTAGTGACTGGTGCCATTTTGTTTGAAATTGAATGCTTTTTAAATCTATGTGGATCATGAGCAACTTTATTTCAATTTTTTTTTTCAAAATTTAAAAACTTTAAAAAAATTCCCCCCAAAATTTTTTTAATTTTTTGAAATTTTAAATTTTGTTGCTTTTTAACTTCTAAAAGAAACATATCTCCCAAATTTGAAGTTTAAAATCAATTTCAATCATAGAGAAAAAAAATTAAAACTAAGCAAAATTTAAGTTGAAGTTGATCCCTTATAATACCTCCTAAAATACAGGGTGTCCCAAAAAAGACTGACGCATTTTAAAAATCAATAACTAGAAAACTAAAAAAGATAAAAATATGCGGTTTCTTGCATCCTACTCAGGGGGGCAAAGAATTTTCGTACCCAAAATTTCAAAATTTTAGTTCCAAAATGCATTTGTAGATGGCAGCACGAGAAGTTTTCCCGAAATTTAGGTATAAACTGTCAGCGGAATCCCTGCTATTGCCTTGTGGTAGGAAAATCGAAGTTGAGAGATAGAATCGATTTCAGAATCGAATTAGATTGAAATGCTTTAGCTAGTTGGTTGTTTGATTGATCTTTTATGGCACAGAGGAGATATTGTTAGGATTTAATTCTAAATAATAAAATCTTTGGGAAATCGAACTTTGAGTTCTAATTGGAAATTATTTTTAAGGAATATCATGGAAAATTAGAACATGATTTCTGACAAAGGCTGCGCCATTAATTGTTTAATCTAGTGGGTTATACACATTTAACCGGAAACTTTTTTATTTAAAATTTCTATATGAAGCGTTTTTCACTGCTTTTTTTCAGAGGATGGTTATGTAAAATATTTTAAAGGGAAATCAAAGTTTTAGAATCTTTGAGATAACTTTTTATAGAGGGGATATTAAATTTGACTTGGTGTTTGAGAATGGGCCCCGATCAGACTAAGTTACACTAAATTTAAACTACATTTATTTTCGGAATTAAATAAGTGGATGAATTTGGCAAGAATTTCAGTGGAAGTGCAGAACTTCTTTAAACTATTATTTTAGTGAAAATAGGGTTGGTTGGCTGAAAAATGATCTTTCGGGGTTAAACAGAATATATTTATATTTTTTTTTATTTTTGGCATGCTGATTTTTCTATTGGGCTCAAGAAGAATCAGGATGTCAAAAAATAATAAATTTCACATAGTCTGTTTAACCCCATATGTTTATTTTACCCCACCCATCACTACTCGCATATGTAATGTACCCACATCTCTATCGAATTATGAGTAGGTTGGGGTGGGGGAAAATGGGTCTAGTGGGGTAAAATAGGTCTAGCTATTTTAACAGTTTATAGCCACGTTCACAACAGCCAACCTGTTCAACCGGAGAAAGAGCTAAAGAAGTAGGGGAAAAGGGATCTCCGAAAACTAGCCGTGAGGAAATTTAATAGCCCGTTCACAAGAGCACTCGTCCTACCAGTAGAAAGAATCACGTGGCGAGCGAGCTCGTAGATATGCGGGAAGCGAGCGAGATCGCTGTCTACGAGAGTTGATCCAATTAAAACATTTCCTACTGCTATTGCCCAGGAGAGAATTTCCAACTGATAGTCAAGTGATTTATTCCCTGCGTAGGGAGAGCGGTGGAAGAAGAACCGGTTTTCTCTGCCTTTCGTCCGGTAGAATGGCTGTTGTGAACGCGGCTAATATTTATAAAATTTAATGTTTTTTGGCATGCTGATTTTACTTGAGTCTCAATAAAAGTAAGCATGCCAAAAACATTAAATTTTATAAATATAAACTGCTAAAATCCCTAGACCTATTTTACCCCACTAAACCCATTTTCCCACCCAACGCTATCTGACAACATCCGCCATAGAAACTTGCAAGTTTAATAGAAAACCCGGTAATCTAGGATATTCACTCGGAACACAATCACCCCTGTTATGTGCATCGTAGCACAAACTACCATATACTGTTCTTCTAAAGATCATCAATAATCTAAACTTCTCATTCCCTCAATAAACGTTTAAAGAATTTATTTGGATTCCACCTATTTAGAAAAAAATTAATGCGTATTTAACAAAATCAAATTCAGTAATTTGAAAAATATTGGCTGAAATGAGAGATCCGTCTTAAGGGGAGGACCACAGTTTGGTTTAGTTGTCAAACTAATTCAAAGCGTAACCCAAATCTTAATACTTTCCTTAGATCGAATCTTAAATCTTCCGAGAATCGAACAAGATTCGTTCAGGATCGAACAACATTCGATTCTGTGAATCGATTTTTAATCAAACTTTGGTTTTCCTGTCACAAGTTAAGTAACAGGGATTATTCCGATACCTTTTCCCTAAATCCCTCAAAAAATTCTTGTGCTGCCATCTAGTTAAAATTTTGGAACTAAATTTGAAAATTATGGGATGAAAATTCTTTGGCCTAACAAGTAGGGGGCAAGAAACCGCACATTTTTATCTTTTTTAGTTTTTGAGTTATTGATTTTTAAAATGCGTCAGTCTTTTTTGGGACACCCTGTATGTAGTACTAAAAGAATAATCAACCCATGAAAAGTTCAAAAAACCCACTGAGGATATTTATGTGATTCATAACCACAAAAACATTCATAGGTATTCAAGAAAATACAACTCTTAACAGGGCTCGGTTTAGAAGAAATTCGGGACCGTTTAGAAATTATTTACAAAATATTTTATCTGAAAAAAGACCCTTTATAAAATATTTTATCAGGAAAAAGGACCCTTCACAAAATATTTCACTTTAAAAGGGTCTTTTACAAAACATTTTAGCTTAAAAATGTATCTTCACAATATTTTTCACTCTGAAACAGATTCTTTTTATCCTTCTCTATGGTAATTTTACCATGTTATTATCACGATATCTCCAAAACGGTACTCAGGCAGAAAGAACCCAATTTAACGATGATTTTGATACACAAAATAATGCATGGGTTTTCACAATTTCACAAAAACAGGGCATTTAAAAAAAAGTCTGGACAGACCCCTGCTTAAAAGTTTTAGTTCAAAATCTAATAGTTGTCCCATTTCAAGAATAGTCCATATTGAATTATTTTTTCAATCTCCATATTTCTTACAGTTTTTTCTTAATGCTTCATTATTTTACCTTCTAAAACAATAATCTGATTTGGTGAGAGGTGTTAGAATGTAAAGGAATGAAAAATTATATATTCTTAGACATTCTTAGAAATATATAGGGAGAAATAGCCAATTATTCTGTATATATGTTCTATTATGGAAGAGGTGAGCTCTACAAAGATTTTGTTGTGAAACTTATTAAATTGTATTTTCTTGAATACCTATGAATGTTTTTATTGGTTATGAATCACATAAATATCCTCAGTGGGTTTTTGAACTTTTCATGGGTTGATTATTCTTTTAGTACATATTTTAGGAGGTATTAAGGGATCAACTTAAATTTTGCTTGGTTTTAATTTTTTTCTCTATGATTGAAATTGATTTTAAACTTCAAATTTGGGAGATATGTTTCTTTTAGAAGTTAAAAAGCAACAAAATTTAAAATTTCAAAAAATTACAAAAAAAAATTTTGGGGGGAATTTTTTAAAGTTTTTAAATTCTGAAAAAAAAATAAAGTTGGTCATGATCCACATAGATTTAAAAAGCATTCAATTTCAAACAAAATGGCACCAGTCACTAGTCTCTCGGTTAATTATTTCTTAAGTTATTGGCGTTTAAAGAGTGCAAAAAAAACAACTTTACGAGTTTCGTTTAACGCTAAAAAAATTATTTCTCTCAAACTAATGATAATAAAAATATGAAACCAAGCGCACATTGTAAGGCATAATAGTACATCATCATAGAAAAATTATGAAGCTTAAATTAAAATTTTATCTTGGCATTTTTGGTCAATTTAGTAAAATTTTTGTTTTTCACTCCACCCTACTGAGCAGTGAGCACCCTTTGCTGGAATGGGCTATTTGTAGAACATTTATCCTGTATAAGCCTCATGCATTGTTTATGTTCTCCTATTTAGGCTCTGGTATACACATCAAGTGCTTTTTCCAACTGCAACAGAACATTCATAAAAGAATGCATCTACAGACTACCCTTCCCAGCAGAGACGTTCATAGATGCTCTGAAGTACGAATATTTTTTTTGAAAAGTTTGATTTTTGTGATAATAGTGATTTAATTGTAAAGTTTTTACTTAATTGTTCTTTCAGAACATAACTGAGAACCCCCATTTGAACTACCCATGAACCGCCACTGATTTTGATTCTTTTTTATTCGGGCCTTTAGTATGTAGTTGGCCGATTAATTGTTAAATAATTGCTGTTTAATAGTTAATGCGGCCCTCGGTCTGAAAAGTTTGGAGACCCCTGGGTTAGAGCATCTGACTGCAAAATCGTACGTATGGGGGTTCGTATCCCCGTTTGGCATGGATGTTAGTTTCTGTCCTTATTAGTGATGAATGAATGTGTCCCCCCTGTATAAAGGGGTTGTGCAAGGGGATGGGTGTATGTGGCACGGGTAGGAGTACCTCACCTCCGTGGCTCCAGTCAGCATGTTCCCAATGGGTAACGCCTGAGTAGGTTCCTTTTTAATGCAAATAAGTGGTCAAGGATTAAAAATCCAGTACCCGCCCATTGGTTCATAAATAAATATTTTATGTATTCACCCAATGAATCTATCTGTCGGGTGGACTTCTTGAAACACCCTGTATATTAACTTTTTTTTCTTATAAACTTAGATAAACGTTATGAGTTCTTTTTCTAATTATAAACAAATTGAATCGTCAGTTAGAAGAAGGGAATAAGTCCAAAAAATGGCAAATTGACTTTTTGTGCGCAAAAAAATATCCAAGCTTCGCTCTACACATGAGTGTAAAGAGGAAAAAAATAACTATCCCCTATCGGCAGATATAGCCTCTTGAATTTGCGAAATCAATGTCCATTCATTGTATTTTTTGATTAAATTTGAAATTTTACTTAATTTTTCTTTCTTTTCTGATTCTTTGGCTTGTAAGCTTATCCTAAATAAAATTTTATTTTGATTTAAAAGCGTTTTTTTCTTTTTTTTTCAACCAATGAATGTTTGACTCCAATGATATTCACTCACTCCAATGATAGCACATTAATGACGCAGTTTCATGATAATTTTTAATTTTATCCGTCTTAGTCTTTCTATCTTTAACTTTTGTACTGCGAATTAAGCAGAAATATAATTTAATTGCCAACTTAAGTGGTTTTTAAAATTTTTGTTCAGCTGAAATTTCAAAGGTTGAAGAAGGGAATAAGCCCATCCTCTTTTTTTAACTGTAAAACATTTTTAAATACACTTATATTTTTTTCGATGTTTGTTCTGTATTCTAACAGTGTCATGAACATCCTGTAAAAATTTGGTGGCTATAGGGTAAAAATTCTATTATTTAAACAGTTTTTTTTTTTATTTTCTCCAAACTTCGTTTTTGAACTTATTCCCTTATTCTAACTGACGATTCACTTAATCATGCTAGTTGTTCGTTATCTTGTTTAGTAACAGCAAAGAGGAGCTGAAATCTCTAGTGGATGATTGTCATCCGCGTTGGCCAAACACCTACACTTTCAGCAAATGTGTGGCCGAAAACATACTGGCGGAGAAGGCAGCAGATATTCCGCTTGCAATAGTCAGACCTTCAGGAATAATTTGTACTCAAAAAGATCCATTACCTGTAAGTATATTTTCCCACCAGAAAAATATTTCACCTCTTTTTTCCCCCGAGGTTCTGTTTATGACTCAGTAACTTTGTTCATATATGATTCGGAACACTTTCTGGGGTGAGAATTTAAAAAACAACGTTTTATTTGCACGTGTAAAAAATTTTAAAATTACGTACAATTATTTTTTGGGATGCTAGATCCCCTTCGTCCAAAATAAATCGTGCAAATGAAAAACGTTGTTTTTAAATTCTTATTAACTTTTGCACAGCATTTTCCATGTTTTAATGCTTCTATTGGAGCATTTAAAATCATGTGACCCCCACACCTAGCAACCGCCCTAGCAACAGGTGCGTCTCCACCAGCAGTTAACAGTTAAAAGAAAATGGCACTGGTTATTTCCACGAAAGTAACAACTCAACTCTACTCTAATCTCGCTATTTCTGAAAAATTACAAGTTAAATAAAGCAAAATACTCAAAAGTAGCAGCGTGGAATCGAACCGAGGACCATTAGGTTGCCAGAAGCACACTCTACCACTAAGCCATCGGTGCCAATGCCAGGATTGAACAATAACATAATTTTAGTGTTATAAAACACGTAATAACAAACTCCTAATATTGCGCATGCTTCAACTGTCGTGGAAATAACCACTTCGAAAGAAAATAACTGGTTGTGACGTCATGTTCGATTGCTTCTATTGGAGCATTTGCAATCCACGTGACCCCTCCCCTATCAATCACCCTAGCAACAGGTCTGCAACAGTTTCCATATTTGATATTTAAGTATTGAAAATTATGAAAGAATATGAATATCATTTAATAAGTATTGTTCTCGTTTAATAAATTTATTTAATTTTTCTCTCTTGTCAGGGATATGTTGAAGATTCAAGTGGTATTACCAATCTTTCAGTAGCAGTAAGTTCAAGTTGTCTTAATACTACAGTTATGATTAAAATTTATAGTTTAAGGCAGTGTTATTCCTAGGATTTTGTTGGAGGAGTAAAAATACTCCTTGACTTTTTTAGGAGTGAAATAGACGACATTAGTCATTACGTCACTTGCTTGTTTGGAAACGTTGATTCCATCCGTGATTGGTTCCGTACGGATCCGTACGGATTTACTTCCTATCACGGAACCAATCACGGATAGAATCAACGTTTCCAAACAAGCAAGTGACGTCACACTAATGTCGTCTATTGAGTTATGATGAGTGAAATACGGAAATAGCATGAACTACATATACAGAGACACGAAAACCGCAATCAAACTCCCTAAGCATCAGAACAATAAAAATTAAAAAAAAAATACTATGGCTGTTTGAAAACACAATTAAAAAGTATGAAAATTAGGGTGCCGTGGCCACAGAGAAATATCCTAACAGAGGGTCCACGAGGCTGTTTTCAAATGGGTTACTGATGTGAGGGCGCCACACTAGCTTCTGGAACGTATGCCGGCAGCTTAAAACTCTCGCCAAATTAGAATTCTGCGCAAGCGCAAAAAGATGTTTTCGATCTCTCATAGGCAGCCAGCGAACGATCCGTACTGGATCCAGACGCTAGTGAGTTTAGTGCGATCCCAGCGCCAAAATTCTCCCAACCTGTAACAAATGTCATACTTTTTCGATTTCCATTATGGCCTATGGCCGTGGACTCTCTGTTCTACTACTCTGTGGCCGTGGCTTTTGGCAATAATTGGCTTTTTTCCAGAAGTAGGGTAAAATTGTCTCCGCTGAGACCCGTTGGTGTTTTGAGTAGAAAAATATTATTTGTTGATTTCAGTGGGGCCACGCGGTGCATTTTTTAACCTAAACCTTTGTGAAAAATTCAAAGAGTGAAAATACTCCTGGCTAGTTTTTTAAAGAGTATTTCCGATTTTCAAGGAGTGAAATACTCTCTCAGAGGAGTTAAAAATATATCTGGTTTCAGGAAATGATAGAACACTAGTTGACTTCAATCCTTTTTTAACTTTCACCTTGACTTTAAAATTTTCAAACAAAGAATATCCAATGTGTTTTTTTTTTTGCTTGTAGTAAAAAAATAACGATCTGATCTTCATAAAGATTAACTCAACTTTTAAAATGTATCAGTTAAGAATTTCACTAAGTGTTAATGCAGCTGAGTGCTTTGCTGAGTTTTCTTTTAACGCCTTTTCCTCCAGATTGGCAAAGGATTCATAAAAGTCATGTGGACACACCCTGAAACGGAATTGAACTTAGTTCCAGTAGATGCGGTGGCAAATGCGCATGTGCTCTGCGCATGGATTGTTGGAACTGGCAGGTAAAGAAGACTCCTTTCTGATGGACACACTTAAAAGGACGTTTCTTAAATTTTTGGGTATAATTCAATTTATGGTAAAAAATTACGGTTCAATTACGGTTTTACGGTAACAAATGGTGACCATAGTCATCAACTCACTTGTACAATGTAGTACATTGCCGTAAAATAGCACTAACTTGGCGACTAACGCTTTCTGCCGTCAAGGAGGCACCTTTTGATATGGATTCTAAATTTGGAGTTAACTCCTTGTTGCAGCCAACACCTCAATTGGAGTTAATAAAATTGTTGGAATAAAATCCTGGATACAATTACCATTTCCTAACTTAGATTTTGCTCTGAATGGGCGCCTTTTTGGTGTCTAATTTTAAAAGCGACGCCTAAGGCAAACAATTGACTGTTTTTATTAATAAGTTAAATCATAGTAATTTGCACTTCAATTTGATTTCAATCCTCAACCGTTTACCCACAATTACCCATCTTTCATTGCTTCTTGCATTCCCACTATTGTTGTTTCTAGTACTATCCGCCAAGAAAGGCGTACAGGAATTAAGGCAAAAGACGGCGGCTCCTGAGAAAGTGAGACTCATAAATGGCAGGAGTCCGACTTATGCCTCGAATGAGGAATGACTCCACCATCTATCACCACCTTCACAATTTAGCCATATCTCTGAAGGGGGAAATAGTCTCCAGACGACCTGCACCCATGGTAAACTGCGCCACGACAGACCACAGGACTTTCGGACCCACAGATTTAACAAGCACGTTCTCTGCATAAAACTCGGTATCTCAGTGGTATCGGACCCCACGCCTCAGGACTGCTTCGTACAACCCCCTTTCTACATCTTTGTGAATACATGTTACGGGCAAAGTGATAAATTTCATTGATAAATTCCATTGAATTTATCACATTATTAATAATGCCCGATTTATCACATTGCCCGTAACATATACACAGCCTTTCATTTTTGTTCATGAGTTTTAAAATACTCGGTATGGCCGTGGGGAGCCTAGTGGTTAAAAGGCATCGGCTTCGGAATGTCCCACCGAGTATATGCAGAGTACGTGCTCGTTAAATCTGTGGGTCCGAAGGTCTTGGGGTTGGTCATGGCGCAGTTTACCAGGGGTTCATGTCATCTGAAGACTGTTTCCCTTCCCTTCAGAGACATGGCAAAATTGGACTCACTTTCTCAGGAGCTGCACCCTCTTTGCCTTAAATCATCTTCGTTTTGCGGATGGAGCTTGGATATTCCAAGTGGATTAGAAACAACAACAAAACACCCTGCAAATTCTACCATTTTCATTTTGGCGTTACTTTTCAGGGGAAGCTCTCCTTTTATAGTGAACTGCGCCAAAAGCGGCCATGTTGAGAGCATCTCTAAGTTAACTCGCGCCTTTTGGAGCCTCAGCAAAGTTAAGCCGCTACCCAACTCATTCACCCGCCCGACGGAGCTCCTGATCTTAACAAAAAATCTCACCCTCTACAAAATGGCGGCCTTCTTCCAGCACTACATTCCGGCTTACGTCATTGATGCAATACTCAAGTTCAAGGGGAAGAAGCCCAAGTGAGTAGTTAGTAGCACAGAACGTTTTATATGTTGCCTTTTCCCCAATTCCACTCTTGATAAGCTGTAAGCAATCCCGTGCTGCCCTCTACCTAATACAGAAATTTGAAAACCTTTTGGACCCTCTGTAATAGGATTTTCCGAATTGATTCCGAATATAGGGATTACCAGTTGATCTACGAAAGATTTGATTGTTCCATAAGTCGAGGTGGTAATCTCACCATGTGGAATTAGGAAATGTGCCATGTGTGTGCAATAGGGTGGCCCAAAAACCTTTTTTTTTTCAGGTAGAGTTCTGGGCACCCTCTACTTTTTTTTGAACAGCTAATAGAAGCTCACAGCCAAAATTTCAACTCTGTATTCGAATTAGAAGTCGATGACCAAGAGGAGAGGAATTTCCCATGTTAATTAATAGCTCGTTTTGTATTATTTGAAGGTTTTTATTTCCTTCTACATGATTAAATCTTATTTTCAACTTGAAATTTGATAGAAATGTTTATTTAAGGAGTTAAAAAGCCTTGAAATTTCTTAATAAAAAATTTTTGAAAAAAAAATTGTACTTAATTTTTTTTCTCATCTTTTAAAATTTTTGAAAAAGGTTGTTATGATGCACACCAAATCAAAGAAAATAAAATTACTAAAAAAATTAGCCTGATTTCATGTTTTTAAGTTGTATAGTTCTAGAGTTATTAGCTGTTTAAACATGCAAAAAAAAAAAAACACTTTACAGGTGTTTTTTTGGACATTAGAAAATTACTACAACCAAAATAATGGTGATAAAAAAAAACCTAGAACATTATATCTATAACGTTAGTAGTTTCTTATAAAAAATCATGAGCAAAATGAGAGGGTTTGATCTTTGGTTTTTTAGTTGTTTTGTATAAAAATCTTCAAATTTGGACTTATTCACTCCTCTTCGTCATCGCTTTCTAATTATGGTACAGAGTCCAAATTTTGCCTGAATTGTTTTTTAAGTAGGTATAAAAAATGGAGGGGGTGCCGTGGCAATTTCATAACAATTTGTTTTTTCCCATAGAAAATCCCTAGTGTGCAAACATGCTGAAATTCTCGATTTTCCGAGTCACAGAGAAAAAAGGCATTTTTCGTATTGATAACAATATTATATTCTTACGATTCTCTCTGGGAAAACCATGAGTGTGAAGAAAAATGGGTGTAGAAAGAACGAGTGCGAAATAAACTGTATAGAAATAAACTGTATCTCTAAATCAAATTATTTCTTTCTTAACACCAATGAAGAAAAGATTGGAAACTGAAACTAGCTTCAAAAGGAATCATTAACGAATAAAGATACATGAAAGCTTAATATAATCGTCTCGTTGTGAATGAGTTAATCAGCCTGGAGGAAGAAGCAATCATACGGTCTAACCTTGCATACGGTCATTCCTTTTTTTATCTAAGTCACGTGGGATTCATAAGTTTCAGTTCGCGCAAGTTATCTTCCGCGTTTTCTTTTGGATGTTTCAATTTATTTCGTTTTAATTGAATTTGTGACAATTCTTTCAGTTTTCTTTTTCCGCATCGCCGACAGGACGTTACAGGGATTTAATTGTTTAGTTAAAATTTTTCATAATTTATTTGTACTTTTAATGATTTAATTACTATTACTATTTACATTCATCGACGAATATTTAAACTACTTTAAACTTATTTGTTAAATTCAGTTCATCTAATTAATTAATCAGCTAAATTTTTAATAATCAATTATGGTTACTTCTATAATGTAAGTTATAACAATTTCACCGAATAATTTTCACTACACCATAAAACTTATTACACCTAAAACATGAAACTTATGTAAATGTTAAATCGTAGTTCCTCAATCTGAAAATATTTAAACAAATTATGCTTTCCTATACTTTTCAGATTAAGTGCTCTGTATAAATTATACGATGATATCCAGGCTACCACGTTTAAAGTCACCAGACGGACTCTAAAATTCGATTGTGACAATTACGAAGGAATGCCACGACTTTTACATCCTGAAGACAAAGAGGTAATTGTCTCTCATTTTATACGAGCAGTGGTTCTGCTCAAAAGATGGCCCCTTATAGAAAAATAATTAACATTTTAAATTCTGGAATTAGTTTCTGGAAATAATAGAGTGTTTTCAGGTAACGTCACAACCGGTTATTTTCTTTTAACTGTGAACCTTCTGTAGGGCTTTTAACTGTTTCTAAGGCCGTTGTTTATCTGTTGCTAAGGCGGTTTTTAAGTATGGGGTCACGTGATTGCAAATGCTCCAATAGTAGAATTCCACGGCTAGTTAACGCATAATAATTGGGGGCATGAAGAGGTTAACTGTTAACCTCTGTAGGGCAAAAAACTGTAACAACCTCTGTTGCTATGGCCGTTGTTATGTCCGAGTCATGTGATTGAAAATGCTCTATAAGGCTGGGCGCGCACGAGTGACTAAAGTCACGGCGACCAGGATCACTAGAAAACAATGGATCTCTATGAAGAAATTCTTGGCAATCGGCTAAGTGTCACGTCGCCTAGTGCGCGCACTCTACCAATACTTGAACTTGTTTCAATAGCCAAGGCAACAATTTTGTCTTTGTCACCGTGACAAAAGTCGCTCGTGCGCGATCAGCCTAAGGCTGTGCGCACTGGCGACTAAAGTTACGGCGACCAGGATCACTAGTATCAAAAATATCACTAGAAAACAATGGATCTCTATGAAGAAATTCTTGGCAATCGGCCAAGTGTCACGTCGCCTAGTGCGCGCACTCTAACTTATTTCAATACCCAAGGCAACAATTTTGTCTTTGTCACCGTGACAAAAGTCGCTCGTGCGCGCTCAGCCTAAGTATTATCTTTAAAAAGTGACAATTCCCGTATTTTTTAAAAATAGAAAAAAAACCCGGTAAAACAAATGGTTCTATTTCCAAAAAATATTAAAAATTTAAAAAAATATTTAATTAGATATTTGAAAATAAAAATAGCTAAATTTGAATTGCCCTCGAAACGCTCGTGACGTAATTTGATACTATAGTCTGTGTAAACAGAATCGGCGGTTGACCTTGAGTTTTTTCTCAATGTATTTCTTCTGCGTTGCCATGGTAAAGGATGACCTGAAACCGCCGATTTTATTTACACAGACTATAACAAACTTAAAGAATGACCGAAAGGCTATTCTTCATTGACTGTTGTTTGTACCAACTGACGTCACACAACTATATGTGACTTGTGACGTAGCAGCCGTTTTTCTTCCTTTATAAAAGTCGAATTAAATAAAAAAGTATGATAATTTTTTCAGCCATCTTTATCAGATAAAAAAATAATAAAATGCGGAAATTCTCCATTGGATTGGATTGGTGTATTTTAGTTTAAAACTATTTAAGATTAAGCCATACACTTAATTCTTACCTCCATAGGCTGTGATTTTAAGATGGACGTTTTGGTATTTCCCTGGGTTTCTAATTGAGCGCTTTTGTGGCAAGAAAAATTGAGCGCTTTTGTGGCAAAAAAAAAAATCCAAATTCACAGTAAGTTTATTCAAAAATTCGGCAAAAATAAAAATCATCGAACCTTAAACAAACGAATTCTTCTCTTTACTCTCCTAACAACATCTCGATTCCATCAATCTCTCTTCTCCTAAAATCTTTCGAACCCTCCAGTCTCTTCTTTTTCTTTTTAATTGCCAAACTATAATTTTTAAACTCAGTTCACGTGTATCAGCTTCAGATAGAGCATTTTCAATCACATGACTCGGACCTAACAACGGCCTTAGCAACAGAAGATGTTACAGTTTTTTGCACTACAGAGGTTAACAGTTACAGAAATTGAACTAGCCGTGGAATTCTTCTGTTGGAGCATTTGCAATCACGTGATCCCATACCTAAAAACCGCCTTAGAAACAGATAAACAAAGGCCTTAGCAACAGTTAAAAGCCCTACAGAAGGTACAGTTAAAAGAAAATAACCGGTTGTGACGTCACCTGAAAACACTATACAAAACCATCTCACGATTCACTAGTCTGAGACTAGTGGTATGATTTTTAGTTTAGTAGTTCTGCGACAATAGTGTTTTCAGGTGACGTCACAACGGGTTATATTGTTTTAACTGTGTACCTTCTGTAGGGCTTTTAACTGTTGCTAAGGCCGTTGTTATCTGTTGCTAAGGCGGTTTTTAGGTATGAGATCACTTGATTGCAAATGCTCCAATAGAAGAATTCCACGGCTAATCATTTTCTGTAACTGTTAACCTCTGTAGGGCAAAAACTGTGACATCTTTTGTTGCTAAGGCCGTTGTAAGGTCCGAGTCATGTGATTGAAAATGCTCTATACCCTAATATATACAACAATTTTATTTAATACCATGTGTTAAAGCACGCCATCATTTAAAATACCGCCAAAATAGATTAAATTAAAACTGCAATGAAAGTGGAAATACCAGGTTCTTGCAAAAAAGCCCTCAATTAATGACTAAAAATTAATTTGAAAAGTGCAAAAGGGGTTATTAAGTACATTATGCAGAGGAATGGAGAGCCACAGACGCGTTGATTTTTTACACAGACGTTATATCACACTTTATTCTCATAACTTATTTCGGATATTTATGTCATCATCCACTCATGACGTAACACAAGTAATTTTTTCCAGATCTTCGACACAAACTTCTCGGACTTCACTATCAAAGCCCTATTGAAAGTCCTTCCTATCGGGGCCCCCTTTTTCGATCCTAGGACTGACAAGAGGACAAGGGAAAGTCGAGAAGAAATAATGAACCAGTGAGTAACGAGAGGGGCTTGAATGTCAGTGACGTGAACCTTTCAGATCATGCGTGCGACTTAAAATTACAGTAGACTCCACTTATTGTGATTACGATTCATGTTATCCATTGGATGTTATCAAAACTGACCCGTCCTGATCACTCCTGTTTAGCTTAACGAAAAATATATCATTTTATGTGATCAGTATATCGCTTAATGACATCCCAATCTGCTGAAATCCCCAAAAAATCTCCTTTTTCCCAGTTTGAGTCATTAATGTTACGAGTTAAATGCTCTACTCTCATATTTTTCTTTAAGAATGTAAAAGTTGAAAAATGCATACTAAGTAATTGTTTTAAAAACTTCAATTAGGACTACATAGTTGTGATTCTAAGGCAAACACTCGAGTTGCACTGTTACAATTTTTTTAATATCAAATTGCTTATAATTAAAATTCCCTACAAACGATGACGTAACTACTCTACGTCATAGCACCAAGAACTAGTGTTCGGCACTAGCTAACTAGAACTAGTTGCAACTAGTAGTTAACTACCGATCAACTAGTAGTTAACTAGTAGTTTAACTACTTTTTTTAATTAACTACTAGTTAAAACTACTTTCAAATTTTTTACTTAAAAAATTTTTTTATTTAAAATTTAAAAAGATATTTAAAATTTTTATCAAAGGTAGAGTACTTCAAATATCATAACCAGAAATAAAGACCATTTTTGCGCGAAGTATGAATGTTTTTTGTGATATAAATAAGAAAGATGTATTAGAATTTTGCCAAAAAGTATGTTATGAAATTAAATAGACTAGTTAACTAGTAGTTAACTACTTTGGGAAATAGTTAACTACTAGTTGCAACTAGTCCCAGGAAAAAATAGTTAACTACTAGTTACAACTACAATTTCCCAGACTAGTTAGTAGTTCACTATTTTTTGACCACTAGTTGCCGAACACTACCAAGAACCAATGGCAGAACCAAATTCAGCCAGTGCAAAGACAGACAAAGGAAGCTCTTTGTGTGGTTTGGGGGTGTCCTCCTGCATTCTCCTACTTTCTTGGTTTTTCTTCTAGCGGGGCACTTTGGGACACTAAAAGAGTTTTTTTTTTTTTAAATATGTTATGAATTCTCTAACTAAAAGACATAATTGGTCAGAAAAAAATTCATTATATGCGCAAAGAAGTATATTTAAAACATTAGCTTTGTTTGAGAAAAAATAATTGTATAAAAATATTAGAAAAATAATTTAATAAACAGTTTCCCAAGGTGCCCCCCTCTAACTAACAATTGCACAATTTTCTCTTCATTTTTTATACCCTTAAATTAAAAAAAAAAACTTGAATAGAGTGTTTTCAGGTGACGTCACGACCAGCTAATTTCTTTTAACTGTTAACCTTTGTAGGGCTTTTAACTGTTGCTAAGGCGGTTGCTAGGTAACGAGGTATACGTTGCTAAGGCGGTTTTTAAGTATAGGGTCACGTGATTGCAAATACTCCAATAGAAGAATTCCACGGCCAGTCATTTTCTGTAACTGTTAACCTCTGTAGGGCAAAAAACTGTAACATTTCTGTTGCTAAGGCCGTTGTTAGGTCCGAGCCATGTGATTGAAAATGCTCTATTGGGAACTAGCAGCAACCGTTTTATTTTTAATTATCAAGGAATAATTATTTTTTTAGTTTCGTAAAACTTTTTTTAAATTTTAGTACATAATATTTAAAGCGCATTTAATCTCTTGAAAATTTATTTTACTAACACTTGTTTTATTTTGCAGGAGGTTCTGGATGATCCGAATTATAAAAACGACAGCTATTTTGTTTTTCATAGCAACACTTTATCTTGCATTCAGTCTGGTGCACAGAACTTTTCAGACACTACTTACTTCATAGATAAGCTTTCCTTTTTACTCCAATGAATTGTTTTACATTAAAGTGGTTTTTTTTTTTCAGAATTAAGAAAAATTGTGTTACTTCTTTTAGAAACATGAATTTCGTGTCATAATCAATAAATTTTTACCATTCATCGGTCTTTTAATTTTGTTATCAACTTTTTATACCAAACACATCGTTCCGACCACACCAATCTGCCTTTTTCTACACTGGAGTTTTTAAGGATAATAATTTGAAATAAAAACTTGTTAATTGTCAAGTTAGAAACAGTCAAATAGCTTTAAAAAGTTAAAGAAATTTAATTATTATAAAATATTTCTACTTGCTTAAAAACATTCCATCCCTGCTGTTATTTCTTGTAGCAATAGGTTTTATGAAATAATCTGTTTTTTTTTTTTACACCTCGGAAAAATTAATCTTCGAAAAGGGGTCCGAATTTGTCATTTGAAAAGTGCTCCACAACTTAAAAAGTTTGGGAGCCCCTCCTGGCTTAGTTTTCAACAATCCAACCATTAGGAGGTAGTTTGCATACTTACTGTTCAGCATCACTCTTGACTCCAAAAGTGCAATTGGCGTTTTGGGGTGGTGTTAATAATATCCAAAAGTTTTTCAAAAATATGTATCACTATACTTTTAAAATAAAGGTTGAATGAAGTAAGTCAGTATGTAAACAATATGGAAATTATTACCTTCTTATACGAGGCTACTGAATCCTATTGAAAGTCTAATACGTAGGTACCATTATTAATTATTTAGGTATAATTTTCAAAATTTATACTTAGTAGATATCCAAACTTGGTTATAGAAAACTTCAAATCATTCAATTTATTAATAGTTTTATATAGAAGTTAAACACGTAAGGATAAAATATATTGAACATACTTCTCAATATATAAACATTGCTTTTAATTTTTATCGCAAAAGGTATCTTACCTGAAATTACTAATATGAAAAACATAATAAAATATCAGTTTGTACAATATATTATTTTGACTTAAAAATTCTCAAAATACTTTTCTTTTTTTATTTCTTCCAAAATTTCTTTTGAGTTAATTCACTGATTCCAAACAAAATTGTTCAATTACTTTTAAAACGAAAAATGTGTGAAGAAAACTGGAGGAACATTTTTTATAAATCTTCCTTTGATCTCAACAGTTAAATCCAGATATGTTTTCACTTACAAAAACATTACGTATACCCAGAAAGTATGAGAGAAATATTTTATTTTACTTTTCCAAAAATAAAAAGATGTTAAAACACTTCTTAAAAACATGAAAGTCAAATTCATTTTACACTAGAATTGTTTAAAACTAATAACTGAAAATATTAAGGACAATAATAATTTTGATATAATACAAAAAATATTGGGTAAACTATCTCTAAAATTAGTGATATAAAAATAAAAACTGAATGGTTTTTTAAAGTATGTTTAATCTCCCTAAAATTTCGAAAAGTAAACGTGGTAATTGGTAAAGTAACAAAAAGGATTAATCACAAATATTAATAAAACGATGTTATGGGAACACAGAGAAAAATGTAGCGTTTCAAATTTACAAAAATTTCAAATGTTAAATGCAAAGTTGACAGTAAACACTATAAATTTCAGAAAAAAAAAACAAGGCAAGTTTCCCCATTTATCAACAATGTGGATTCAGGAGAGATATTGAGAAATATAATATTGAAGAAGTTTTTATGGAATAACTATGTGTCTAATTCAAAAACTTTAAGTTTAGAGAGCAAGAAATTGACATTTATACTTCCATGTGATTCCTCCTTCAATTGGCGGAAATCCGACAATTCGCTTAGAAAAATAAATTCCCGCTTTAAAATTTCTTTCCGATATCCAGGCCGTAAATATTAGCATTGTCTAGCAATGAATTTTAAGTAAAATCGATAACAAAATAAAAAAATCGTGAAGTAGTTATATGAAAACCAATTAATATTTGAACTTTAAAAAATCGGACTCTTTAACTTTTGTTTTGTGATCGGATCGTGGATCTCTTAGAAGTAGTCAATGGACCTCCACTAGTTAAAATAAAGGAACATTGAGATGCCCTCGAAACAATTCTGAATATTTTCAGCCAATATATTGTCAGAGTAATCACATATATGATTTTATAGTTAAAGGAAATTATAAGTTTTGATAAATTCAAAAATTATAACTACTCATAGGGGTTTTAAAAGGAAAAAGCTTACTTCTGTCAGAAATCACGTATTTAAATTTTGGAGCCCCCCTTTTTTTCTTTAACAAAACACTTTCTCATCGTTTCTGCAGCCAATGATAGATTTTCCTCCATGAATGTCTTCCATACATTGGAATCAAAGTCCATCTCGGCAATCAAAAAATCGTAAGCATAGTTCTTAAGTCCAGGGTCCTGATGCATATCAGCTACAGTTAAAATCTCACACACATTCTCAACAGTCATATTGTTTTTGAGAACTCCAGCGCATTTGTCCTTAAGCGTTTTCATCTCGTATTTCTCAGCCACTGAATACAGCTTGATAATTTCTTCAGTTCCCAAATCAGGAAAGTTTTTCAGGTATAGGTAGTCCTTGAGGTGCTGGACAGTTGCCGTGTCGGTGTCCTGCATTCGAATCAGCCCAGTCTGCTTCTCCAGAGTGTCACTCGCAAACATGGCTCTGAAGACGGGGGACTTGGCGAAAAGGAGAAACTTGTGGACCGGGAATATTTTTCCGCTTTGGCACTCGAAGCTCACGTCTGATGTGTCCTCGTAATCCAGCATTTTCTGAATTTCTCCTTTCTGAAGGTCGTTTTCGTGAGATGAGTCGTTTGTGGTCAAATAATCAACGTTTTGATGCTTGTACGAGATGACGAAATCGCATTTCATTTGGAGGGAATCGTTGATGATCAAATCTTGCGAAGAGCTTAGTTTATCGATCAGTGAAAAAGACCAGCGGTGGTATGTATCGTCGAAGAAATGTTCGCTTTTCTTGAAACCTCGAGAAGCATTCGAGTTATCCGTAAAAGAGATTTCACACTTGACGAAAGCCCGTCTGCGATCTATTCCTTTTCTCCAAATGTCAATCCATAGACTTTCATCATCTTCACTAGAACCTTTCACATAACAAACTAGGAGAAACTTAACTCCCGAAAATAAAGCCTCGATCGAAACCGGTATTTTTTCCTTTGATTTCCTTTTTGTGCTTAAATTCTTGATACTCAAAATGACTATACTTCGTTCAACAGGTATGTGAGTGAGAAAAGAACAATCAGTTAGAGGCATATTTTTCGTCTCACTGTCTTTGTAAAAACCCCTTTCTAACGTGAAATTCAAATGCAAAGGGTTTGATAAAAATATATTTTTTGGATCAGGTTTTGTATCAGGTATTTTATCATCAAATATTGGACAAATATGCAACTGAATTTTCAAAATCCCATTCGGGAGAAATCCCTTTGCATTTTTATGCAGTTGGGCATGAGATATAAAATGAGAATAGCCTCTACCTTCATTTCTGTCAATCACAAAAGAATCAGAAGTTATTTCCTTTGAGAGATTGGGATCAGTGTTAACAATGCTAAATGAAGTACTTAACGTTTTTTTCCCCTCACTTGGATCTTGGTCCATTCTTCCGAGAAAGCACGATATGCAATTTTCGTCAGGAACTCTTGAATCTCCTCTTGGATACAACCAAATTTTCCACTTTATGTTGCTTAGTTCCGGAAGAATAAAATTGGGACTGTACAACACCTCTCCCGATTTATTCACACACATGCTAAAATTCTCAATTCTCCAGGTGACTGAGAAAAAAGGCATTTTCCGTTTATATAATAATAGAACTCTTTCAACGCAGAGAAAACTCTTCGAATGAATGTGAGAGAAAGTTAGTAAATGAGTCTGAAAACCTAGAACACAAAATACGTTTTTCTTATCACTACTGAAGAATGAAAAGGGGAACTGAAACCAGCTTCAAAAGGAACCGATAAAAAATTCATGGTTACTCGAGTGTTTCATAAGATACGCTTCCTTATCTGTAGTTTTCAGTTCATGAATGACCCCTAAATGAATTTCTGATAATCTGGTCGTTCTTTTTTTCATCAAAGTCACGTGGGAGGTAGTTTCGGCAGTTTCGCTTCGCACAACTTCCTTCCGCGCTCTAATATCCCCTTTATTTGTAGGACAATGTGGCCATTTAATTAAACAAATATTTACCAAGCAGGTGTAAAAAAATCAGATCGTTATTAACAAATATTTTTAACTCGTCATTAGGACATATTGGCAATGGGGGACTCTCCGTTCATACCCCCAGTTTTGTAGGACACTCCTTTTTTCGAGATATTTATCCCATTATCTTAAGATTTAACCACAGAGTATAGATTCTAACAGAGGGTCCAAGCGGCGATTTTACTCTTTCGGAGACAATAGTTCCACCGTTATCGCATAGTGGCGCTGATGGTCCCAGTTGTCAATCGATATCATATCGATATCAAGTGGGAGGGAACAAGTCGGAACGAGTGATTCTGATTGGATATGGAACTTTTTATGGGAATTTCGCAATCACTGTTATTTTTCCCCAGATCAAGGAACTTTTCCCTAAACTTTCCCTGCCGGTAGTAAAATTTCCCCATAAATAAACATGGATGATTTGTAGTGTCTCGGTCTCATCAGTGATTGCTCTAGCAGATATTATTATTTTGCATCATTCTCCAAGTAAGTCTCATTTAACATTGTTTTATTCAATAACTTTAAATCCTATGATTAATTATAAAAATGCTTCTTTTCTAAAAATGTCTTTCTTTTGCTTTTAGAACACGTTTATGTTGAATTGTAAACAACTTCCTCCAGTTTTGATGATTTTCGTTTGGGAAAGGATAAACTGTAAGTGGGTAATGACTTTTTAATAATTTTCAAATCAATGTTTTAAAAAGCAAGATTATGTTAAGAATATTTGTTTATCAAATAAAAAAAGCAAAGGATTAAGACATTACTATAGTAAAAATTTGCCAATTATCAAATGAAAAAAAGTAAACAAAATGGGTGAATTTCCATTACAATGATCCGAAAGTTATTTAGAACTGTAAATGAAATCTTTATTTTTTTTACTAAATATCGTCTGGTAATACATATATATTTGAAGATCAATTATATGTTATTTAATGTTATAAATGGTTTGCGAGTACTACTTTGTTTCCTGAATTCATTCCTTGAGTTTTTATTAGTATGCAGTTTATTATTTTTATAAAGCAACTTTCCAATAGCTAATAAATTGCAAGTACGTTTCAATGCTATTCTTACCTTTTGATTATTTACTTTATCACTGAGTTTTGATGAGTTACTTTATTTGTGAAAATGTTATTTAATCTTATATTCGTGCTTTTTGAGTCATGTTTTTATAATTAATTTGGAACTATGCTTCTCTGGTAATTACTGTTGACTTGTAAATCAAGTCTGTATCCTTTTCCCTTATTGTATGTATATTCTTCAGTTTATTGATAACTATATTAAATGAAGCCATGATAAACTTTTTTGCAGTTTTTAATTATTTGAATAGGTTTAAATTACCTTTCTCAAGTAGTATAATCTAAGTAATGGTTGAAATTTTGAAATATGTTTTAATAAAAACTATAACAAAGCATGGTTTGGGAATGCAGGCAATCACTTTAAAATACTTATTTTGAAAAATATCTGATACATTCATCAATTTTCAGGGGCTTTTGAATCTGCATTGGTTGAATTCAAAGCTATCAAGAATGATTGCATTATATTACCCTGCAGTGTCAAAATTGTTATTGAGTTATTGTTATTCAAAGTTATGTTTTTTATGTAAGAGGTTTTAAGCTTAGGTTGAGTATTGTGTGCCCGTGAAAGCAAAAGCTTTTACATAAGTCAGATACTAAAATAAACAATAATCTGATAAAACATTTAAAAATATAGAAATTATCTACTATCTCAAATTCTATTGTGGAATAGGTTGGCAAAATCCCTGAAGGAAGTCAAGGCACTTCTATGTCTAAATCATTGAAATTTCCTGTTAATTTTTTAAAAGGAAAAATGCTTTATTTGCAATGACTTAGAAATCACTACTAATCATTTTTCTTAGTCAGATTCTGTTATATTGTAACTGGGATTTTTCCCACTTGTGTCATTTTATTTAATTTCAATTTGTCTTATATTTTTGCATACATCCCTTCAACTAATTGGTTCTTAAGATATCAGAAATGCTTTACATAAAATTTGTCTAGTTTTTTGTAATATCTGTAAATATCTGTTCAATAAACTATTTTTTATTACTACTTGTATTCACTGTGTTGAAATTAATATGAAGTAATTATTTTCTATGTTTCTTCCAATCTTTTCACCTAAGAAAAATTATATTTGGGTATAATTTATGGTGTTGTTTTATTTATGGATAATAGAATTGTTTATATTATAAATCACCATATATTCATTCTACCTCACCTGCAATCCAGTTCAGTTTTTGAATATACTATAGCATAATCTAATGTGAAATAAGTTTAATAAATTTACTACTTTTGAATAACCAAAAAAAAATAGCATTTTGTTTGCAAAATGCTAAAAAATGCAAACTTAAATCATAATCACTCAGTTAATCAACTCATTGTTTTAGTTTAATGAAAAAAGATAAACTCGCGATAGAAATAGATAACAAAAACTTCAATTGCTGAAAGTAAAATTACAAAGATAATTCAATTTCTAAGTCTAGAAATTATTCAGATCAATCGATGTAAAAGGCGATTTCCAATTCAAAAGCCGAAGTTAGAAATTTCCTCTTTCCCCAGCGCATGCTCAAAAGACACACGTAGCTGTTTGAAAACTGGGAAAACAGAAGAAATCTTTTTCCCTTTCTAGCGATTTGAGTGACAGGTGAGGGATGATAGCTGGCCAGGTGGGCGGGGTTAATAGAGAAAGAGGAGGTTGCAGAGAGAGAGATTGCATGCGAATTGAAGAGAGTCAATAACGTTCGTCCTGCACTGTCGTCCTGTTCTCTGGTTAGTTCCACCGTTATCGCATAGGGGCGCCACGTTCTATGGGAAAAACCATGCTTTAAAAGTTGCCATTAGCGTCTATGGAGATGGACCCTCTGTTAAGCTCTATACTCTGTGGATTTAACTAAGAAAGAAAACGTTATTAATAAATATTTTACAACCACCCAATCGACATGTTTCACCCATGCGCAGTAAATTAGCTAACCGCTTTCGAGATTTTTAGCAGAGTAAAGTGTGCGTCTCGACGAAACCAAGCAACCAACGAAGATTCAGCCTGTTATTAATCAATAAAATTTTGAACGGGGGCCTGTGGACTATTTAATTATACAGTGGAAGCTCTTATAGCGTAATTAATCCGCACCGAGTTTTTTGTCGCTATAAGAGCTTACTTCGAGTGATACACTCGAGTGTAGAATATCACTCGTTTAAAAGCAATAAACTCGTTAAGCTAAACTATCAATTTTGATGCTTTTCGGGAAGGTGGACTCGATTCCCTCAATGATGTATTTTTAGTAGACTAATTTATAAAGTCTGGAGGAAATCTCAACCTGAAAACGATATCATTGGGATTTAAAACACAGTTCGAATCATCCAATTGATCTTTCCTCACTTTAAACAATTATTTCTGATTTTATGAAGTCTTGATACTTCCAATTTCATGTTATATTAACTTATTTTTTGCTTTTATTTTAATTTATATAAAGTTTAAGATCAATATTTTACAGAGTATAAATATTTGCTTTTTAAATTTTGATTTTGATATTAATTTATTGCATAGCTTAGCTTCCTTAGAAAGGTCTGATGCTTAACAAAATTTATTACATCAATTTCACCTGCATCTGCATGCAATTTGAAAAATTTATGTCTTAAATATAAGTCAAAAAAATGGAAATAAAGAAAGATAAATGAATACGCTAATAAATTTAAAGTCTAAAATCATACAGGACATTAGGTAGCGAAAGGTTTCGTTTGGGATTATAGCCGGTTACCCCGGGCGAAAGCAAGCGAGAAGAAGATGCGATCGTTACTTGGTGCTGGTTTGTCATACTCTGATATTTGTTTATTGGCTAATTCTGGTGTGACGCACACAAACCGATCCAGAAAAGTATTCGATAAGCTGAATCGATTCGAAGATTAGTCTTTATAAGAGCACTTTTGTGCTCTTATAGAGACTAATTTTTGGGTCTTTATAAGAGAGTATTTTTATAAGAGCAGGTCGCTATAAGAGCTTCCACTGTATCATGATAAAATTAAAATTTTCTTAAAATAGAATTAGTAATTTTTAGCATCATATAAATTTGCACGCTTAATTAGGGAATTAAAACTTTCATCTTGCAATTTTGTGAGGGTAAAGGATTTTAAACTATAACACAAGGTGGTCCGTGCGTGAAGGTTCCAATTTTAAACTAAGTGGTCCGCGGACTTTTCTGAGTTGGGAACCACTGCTCTAGAGGTTACTTTGAAAGACTTGAGATCTGAATTTCCTCCAGTGTACCTTCAGACATAAGTAGTTCAAGCCATACATTTTTGTGTGGCTTGTCTCACTTTTTAGTCACATTCTGCGTGTTTGCAAGGGTCCTACACTTTATTCGACAGGTGTGCCAGTTTTGTTTACTCTTCATCGCCTGAAGTCATGATTTCCTCCTAAAACTTTTTGCGATAACGTGTAAATTACTTTTGAATAAAAGTTTTGTAATACTATTTACTTAAAACTTTAAAAACATATTCACTTTGTCAATAAGTTAAAAATGAGAAAATGTATCTTGTGTTAATTGATCACTAGATCAAACGCAGGTTTAAACACACATATTTGTTTACACATCACTATAATGAATGTATGTACTAAGAAGAATTTTATTGTGCAGCAAAAGAGATTACTTCATCCACGAAAACGTTAAATAAAAACTTTTTAATTACTTTTACATAACTACTTTAATTACTTTTACATAACTACTTTAATTACTTTAATTACTTTTACATAACTACTTTAATTACTTTTCCCCCCACATACAGGTTGTATCTGAAATGATGCGACAAACTTTGAGGGGTGATAGTACTCATCAAGACGAACAAGAATTGGTATAGAAAGGGGGGTCGCAGATAGGCCGTTAAAGAGCTAGGACCTAATGTAGTGCGAGTGCGTTTCAAAAGGCCGTTTTTAGAAGGCCTGTGTGACGAAACAAAACATAATAAAATGAAAAACATTATTGCGTGAGATACAGGAGTATCCGTACTACTAAAATCCTCAATGTGATAGAAATTGGACCACTTGCTAAACCGTGGGGCGAGTTTTAAAACGTGCAATATTCATCTTTTAGCCAAAGAATGGAGTTCCCTTACATTAGTGTAATGGTACTTAGAAAAATGATGATCGGGGAAGGAATTTTCAATGATCATACATTGATGATTGGAACTGTATGATCATTGAAAATTCATTCCCCGATCATCATTTTTCTAAGTACCATTAAGGGAACTCCATTCTTCGGCTAAAATATGAATATTGCACGTTTTAAAACTCACCCCACGGTTTAGCAAGTGGTCCAATGTCTATCACATTGAGGATTTAAGGAGTACGGATACTCCTGTGCCTCATGCAATAATGTTTTTCATTTTATTATGTTTTGTTTCGTCACACGGGCCTTCTAAAAACGGTCTTTTGAAACGCACTCGCACTACATTAGGTCCTAGCTCTTTAACGGCCTATCTATGACCCCCTTATACCAATTCTTGTTCGTCTTGATGAGTACTATCACCCCTCAAAGTTTGTCGCATCATTTCAGATACACCCTGTATTTATTTGCTTCGGAAAATGCAGAAAGACGTATTTTCACGCACTTAAACAATAAAACGAACAGCATTTAGGTAACACATCTGTTCGTTCACATATTATAAAGATGTTTTAATTAAAAATATATAAACATCAATAAACATTTTTTCGCCAAGATTCTTTACATGTGTTACTTTATCCATAACTTGATAAAACATATTGTTGAAGAATAAAAGCAAACTGTGCAAAATCGTAAGCAAGTACAAAACAACGTTTAATTTGCACAAGAAATTACACATTGATATTGGTAAAAAAATTACAAATTCGATTGCTTTCAATATAAATGGATACCTATCTTCTTAACAATTTATATAATAAAAAATCAAAGTAAACAAACAACTTTTTTATCTCAATTAAAATGATTCTTAAAGCAAAATTGGTATGCAATTTTTAGTTATTCCAAATAGTAGTTATTTAGCATATCTTAAGGCTTAATAAAATTAGATGTCTAATAAAGAACATTTATTTAAAAGGAATCCGAAAGTAAAATTTCTGAAAATAATGCCCCGTTGTCAACATTATTCAATAAAAATAGAAATTTTGGTTCTTCCGTCAACCATTCATCGACCGTCAGGTTTAACGGCACAATCTATGATATTTCGGATTCAGTGGCACGGTCGACGGGATAATACGTAAGAACCGAAATTTTTTAGTGGAATTAGCTAAGATAAAAGCCCTTACGTTGTTCAGAAATAATTCATATTTCGGAGTCTGATGTCTTTCACACAGTACATCCTCATTGCCTCTGCCGCCAACGGTAAATTTTCATCCATGAATGTCTTCCACAAATCGGAATCAAAATCCATCTCGGCAATCAAAAAGTCGTGAGCGTAATCCTTCAGTCCAGCGTCTTGGTGCATGTCGGCCTTCGTTAAGGTCTCTAACACGTTGTCCACAGTCATATTGCATTTGAGAAAAGTAACGCACACACCCTTCAGCTTTTCCATCTGGTACTGATCAGCAACTGAGTACAACTTGAGTATGTCTTCGGTGCCTAGATCGGGTAGGGAATTGTAATAGAGGAAGTCCCTGAGGTGCTGGACAGTGTCCGTGTCGGTGTCCCGCATTCGGATCACCCCAGTCTGCTTCTCCAGAGTGTCACTCGAGAACATGGCTCGGAAGACGGGGGACTTGGCGAAGAGGAGGAACTTGTGAACCGGGAATTTATTTCCGCTTCGGCACTCGAAACTCGCATCAAATGTTTCCCCGTATTCCAGCATTTTCTCAATTTCTTTCTGCAATTCGCTTTGATTAGAAGAGTCGCGTCCGGTCAAATAATCGATTCTTTGAGGCGCGTAGGAGATGGTAAAATCGAGTAACAACTCGAGTGAATCATGGTCGGTTAGATATTTATCAGTCGAACTGAGTTCGTCGATCAATGGGAAAGACCAACACTGGTAAGTCTTGTCGTAAAATAATTCGAATTTCTTAGCACCTCGTACAACATTCGAATCATCCAAAAAAACCGCTTCGCATTTTATGAAAGTAAGGCCGAGATTCATTCCTTTTCTCGAAATATCAATTTGTAGACTTTCATCGTCTTTCCTAAAACCTTCGACGTAAATAACGAGCAGCAACTTGACTCCTTCGTTAAACTCAGAATCCAGAATCACCGACGTTCTTTCTTTCGATTTCCTCTTGGCACTCAATTCCTTGATGGTCCAATTGAGTCTTTTCCTTTCAACGGGTATACGAGTTAGGAAAGAGCAGTGATTCAGGGGCATGTCTTTTGCATCGCCGTCCTTTGAAAACCCCTTTTCGACCGTATAGTTTGGTGAGAGATTGATAGGAAATATGTTCTTGGGGTGTGGGACACCCAATCTCCCCTCGAATCGTTTAGGGTAAATAGACAAGTAAATTGTCAACGTATCATTAGCGAGATATCCTTCATCAGGGTTGAGTAATGCTTCTCGAGATATAAATTGTGAATAGCCTGTACATGTATTACAAGCGAGTTCCAAACATTGTCTATATGTCCAATGATGAGAACCTGGATGAGAGTTCTGGCTGATGACCGATAATGCTATGAAAAACGTTTCTATTTTTGAACTTTGATCGGGATCGGGGTCCTTTCTTTCTATATAGAAAGATACTTGATTACCGTTAAGAACTGTTTTTCCTCTGGGATACAACCAAAAATTCCACTTTGTATTTCTCAGTTCAGGCGGTTCAGGCAATATAAACGTGGGGCTTTTGAAGGTTTTCCCTGCTTTGTGTGGACACATGCTGAAATTCTCGATTCTCCAAGTTACAGAGAAGAAAGCCATTTT
Source organism: Tetragnatha montana (assembly GCA_963680715.1). Lineage (NCBI taxonomy): Eukaryota > Metazoa > Arthropoda > Arachnida > Araneae > Tetragnathidae > Tetragnatha > Tetragnatha montana. The sequence continues at coordinate 15,239,964 of OY796677.1, read as the reverse complement.
TTGTGTTTATAAAACAGGGTTATATTCTCCAAACACACTCGGGGAATAAACGTGTGTGGAAAAAGGAACTGTAGAGGGGTTCGTAAAAAATAAAACCCAGTTAGAATATCTCTTTCTGATCACAAAATGGAGTAAGGAAATAGATCGTAAACAATCCACACGAAATATTTGAGATTAATATTGCTAGATCCCCATTCGCTAAACTTTCTATAGCCGCTTAGTCTTCTTCTTCCATTGAAAGGGAAGTTTTCTCTGGGTCACAGAGTACCAGAAACGAGGGTCCAAAATCATAAGCGATTATAGGACATTCGCACTTAACGTCACGACCAGTTATTTTCTTTTAACTGTTAACTGCTGGAGTACAAGAACCTGTTGCTAGGTGCGAATCACGTGATAGCAAATGATTTATGGAAATCGAAAAACCTAGGGTATGCCTTGTAATAGGGGCTCTGGTGGCGCTGGGATCGCATCCACTACTTATGCAACTCAAGCCTCTTTCGTCACGTCACGAGAGGTGGAGAAAAGAGGCTAAATCCTCTAATACCTTTCCGAAAGGATTGATTGAATGAACATGTCACATCCAATCACAGCTGGTGACAACCAAAATGGCACTGCCTACAACACATGTATTAATCACCAGCGGATTGACATTTACCGTGCTGCCCTCTACCATAAGATGGGATTTGGAAATTGCGGTATGGTCCATCAGTTAAGGCTTTTTCTCTGTGATTTAGGTCACAGAATAACTGGGATTAGAACTTTAATTCCCAAATGGATGACTGCAAAATCTTGTCATGTCAACTTTGAGTAAGATTTCTGTGTTTGTATGACTCTATGATCAATTTTAAGATATTTAACTAAGTTTAAACTTATAGTTTCATACCTTACATCCAAACCTAGGCTTTAACCCACAAATTAGCAATTTATGGAACGTGTATTAATTTTCTATCTCAGATTTTTGGTTATCAATTCGGGGATAAAAGCTAATTTCTATACTAGGCAGCAACTTAAGTTGACCCTATGACGTCACTAACAAAGTAGTTCCCATCGCGGTGTCTGAATTTTGAGTAACATGAAGAACGTCAATTTAAATATATGATTAGTTTGTTAAACCCATGTATATATAGTGCTTTTTTATCATGATTTGCGTACCGAAACTCCTCCTAGCAACCCAACAGGCTTTGTGTTTACTGATTTCTCCTTCCGCGTTTGTGACGTATTGGTATTGATTACACATATTTTCCTGTCTGTGTGCTTGATCTCAAGGATACGCTTATGAACCTTCGTCAAGAAAGACACAACAGACTTTTTACTGACACAAAGAAAGAGAAAGTACACCCAGGGCAAAGGCCGGAATCGAACCGACGGCTGATACAGTGCGCAGACTGCTAGCGTGGTTGATGGCAGCACGTAAACCAACTAAGTCACCCAGTCCCCGTTTGTGACGTATTGAGTTCAAGAAACGTTGCTGTCGAGTGTAGTTATAGACGACATTAGTGTGACGTCACTTGCTTGTTTGGAAACGTTGATTCTATCCGTGATTGGTTCCGTGATTGGAAGTAAATCCGTACGGATCCGTACGGAACCAATCACGGATGGAATCAACGTTTCCAAACAAGCAAGTGACGTAATGACTAATGTCGTCTATTCTTTCAATAGAAAAACATGTCACACAGCGTCAATTTCGTTGTAGCAAGATTTTGAACTTAATTTTACGCTAAATAAAATCCCATAGCCTTCTAAGACTCTTCATTTCTGAGAACATTTGATGCTGAAGTTTTCTTTTTAAAGCCATCTCAAAGTGGAAGTTAAATTAATTATGGGATCCGTTCATTTTCCCGGTACTCAATCCGACTTCCTTCGTTTCCCTTGTATCGCTTTGGCGACGGTCGGGCAACTCATTGTCGGGATTTTGAACCAGACACTTTAATTACAACCATCTTGTATATAATCACAAGTTTTTACATTGTAATAAATACCATATTTATATATTGAGTAGTCGTATTTTCAATAAAACAACATGAAATGGAAGCATACATTTCAATAAATGCTAATCCTACAATAATAAAACTAGACTAAACATTTGTTATCAGCTCCTGATGTAGCAATAAAAATGATAGCAGAAAATTCAGGAAGAATTTTATTTCCCGAATTCTCCTCGCTAAGCTCTGAGTTTCTTAAAATACTCTGGAGAAAAAAGAGCAGTCTGTTTTAAAAAGGTTTAAAAACGATGAAATTAGTACCCTAATATCTTAAGATTCTCTACTGATTTCCTTTCGTTTTAATATTTTCGATCCAGAGGAGCGGAAAAACATACTGGTAAGTTTTTTTTTCAATTAAAGAGGTACGGTAGACATCTTGGAAAAACGTTTATTAATTAGTCCTTAAAAAATCCCAAATGTTTAAAATTTAGATGTAGGGTAAAACGGGGCAATTTGATACAAGGGGCATATTAATACACTTTCAATATTTCAAAAACTATCAAGGTTATTTTGGTCGTGTTTTTACGAAAAGTTGTGTCTATATGCCTAAGCATAACATATGAAAACAAAGTCTATAAAATTTGGTGAAAGAAACTAAAATTTTTTCATCAAAAATTTTCAAAAGTAAATTTCTAAGTAAAATGTAAAATTTTCCTGAAGCTATTCTACTTGGAATATAGAGATCTGTAAATTTGAAAAGCAAGTTCATTCTTGTTGTTAATAGGGGAAATGCTTAAATTTTAAATAACCTTTGCCAATTTTTTTAAATAAAGGTTTCTGTTCAGAAACAACAGATGGGGCAAATTGATACACTTAGATGTGGGGTACTTTAATACACTAGTTCTATATAAAGTGCAATAGGTGGCACAAATCATTAGTGCCTTATTTACTTTCTATATGATTTTTGGTGAATATACCTTGGAATATTATTTGACTTGATCACAGGAAAACTATCCCATCAAAACAGTTTGTTATTTCTTTAATTAGAGATTTTTTTAAAAGTTGACCATTTGTCAAATTCTTTAATTATTTTTATTTCTAAATGTTTAATGGAAAAATGATTTTTTATACTTGAAAAAAGGTGTTAAAAATGTGCTGCAGACACATGTCAATAAAAGTATATTTGTTATTTTTCAAAACTTTTGTTTTTAATTACTATTTTTGAGCAAATTAATCACTGTATTAAAATACCCCAAGCGATGTATCGAAATGCCCCACTGGTGGGGCATTTTGATACAAAATTGAATTTTTACAAATGTCGTTATATTTTAATTTTCATTAAACTTATATTTTTTTCTAATTGGTTTTATAAAATTGAGTCATTTTTAGATATTTTTAGAAAAAGAACTATTCGAATAAGTCATTTTTTCAACCCAAAAAATGGATTTGAATTGTGTTGTATTAAACTGCCCCGTTTTCCCTTACCCTTCATCACACACACGTTTTTTAAGCTTTAAGAGTATATTTTCTCTATTACACTATTTTAATAATTTTTATTGGTTTATGTGTTATTTTATACCTTTGGGTCCCTTTCAAACATTACGTAAGTGTCTGGGGGTGTCTGCTATTTACTTATTCTTTCTGACAAGGAGGGGGACGGGGATAGGAGAGATCAAATTAATTAATTAGGATATATTTTTTCCTATTCAGAGTGGAGTTAGTTTTTATTTGAAATACAATAACGATATTCACGGCTTTTATAATGGGACCTACGTCTCTTCTTAGGGTTTTAGGGGCCATTCATTAATTACGTAAGGATGACTTTGGCAATATTTTTGACCCCCCCTACCCCCATGTAAGGGTACGTAAGATTTTTCAGACCCCTCCCCCCTATACTTACGTAAGATTCCATTTCGTTTTTTCACAACTGGAAGATGGATTCAACAGTTTTACTTTTTATCTTAACTTAATGCTACTTCAATAAAAAAAGCTACAAATAAAATACTTAATGCTACAAAATAAAAAATACATCTGATACTTTCATATTTTAAAAAAAATGAGATCGTCAGCATTTTTAAGTTTTTCTAGAGTTATTCAATAGTAATTTGAATAGAATAATTGAATAGAATTCAAACTTATGGATTATTTGGTAATTATTTACCTCACAGAAGTTCAATAATTAAGAAAATCGTATTTTATAATAAAAACTCATTCTACTTCAGTAGTAACATAAACTGGAATGAAAATATGGGGACATTTTTGGGTAAATTTTAATGAAAATATGGAGACATTTTTTGGGGAAATTTTGGACAAAGTTAATAGTGTTCTGGGGAAATATTGGGCCCTGGAACATTTTCTGCACCCCTGCTCGTTAGGTGTCGCTATATCGAGGTTCTTCTGTATTCGAAAGCCCCCATATGGGTCGTTCAAATATTACGTAAGCAAGTTTTTGGTCATTTTTACCCCCCCCCCCTTGTCAGCAAAAATAAGCAAACCGCAAACCCCCCCTTGTCATAATTACGTAAGAAAACTGCCCGACCCCTCTTTCTTCTTTTTTGTACAAAATCTTTAGTAATGCTTTGATTTCTGAAATTTTGAAACTTTCTTGAAATTTGAACTTTCTTGAAGCTGAAACTTTCCTTGTGAAAAATGATCAATTTTTTTTCCTAGTTCAGTTTTTATTGTAAAATTTATTTTTGGTTGAATTTTGAAATTAATTTATAAAAGAAACGAGATATTTTCAAAAATGCAGTGTTTGTAACATCTTACGAAAGCATCACGCATCAATCCCCCTCCCCCTTAGGTGCTTACGTAATATTTGAACGGCCCCTATGCGTTCTGTTTCTACAGTTCACATCGATATTATATCTCAACCATCTACACATCTGCCTTTATTTTGCAGTCACCAACGAATATCCACGCGATGACGATCACTGTCACCACTGCGGCCCTTCTGATCCTCCTGGCGGCCATCGTCCAGGGCCTTTGCCCGGACCCGTCCCTCCTCCACCCCTGCACCTGCTTAAACGCCGGCCCCAAATACTCCAGCGTGCGATGCAGCGACTTCTCCAGCGTGGACGATCTACAACGAGTCATGGACGCAACGGTCGACTACCGCTTCGACGAGTTCGAACTGTCCAACTCCAACATCCCTTACCTGAACGCCACCTGGCTGGTGCAGAAGAAGATCGACACGCTCACCCTCCGCAACACCACCCTGGTCGGCCTGTTCGACCGGACCCCCGACATCACCCTCCCCTTGAACCAGATCTTCATCTACAACTCCGTTCTATTGCGTAGGGTGCAGTGGGATCACTTCAAGCCTTTCGTCCGGCTGGGGTACTTGACGGTGTTGGAAATGGAGATGAAGAAGTTGGGGAAGAGTTTTAGGGAGAACGTCACCCCCGAATTGAGAATGCTGTTCTTGAACGACACCAATACGTCGGAGTTGGACGAGGGGGTGTTCATTGGGAAGACGAAGTTGATGATGATCACGATTCGGTGGGGCGGAATTAAGGTTCTGAAGAATTCCCATTTTCAGGACCAGAAGGATTCGCTGGTTCAGATGGACTTTAGGTGAACTCTTTGTTTGAAATTAATTTTGAAAAACGACTTCAACGAGTTTACTATATGTTTGGTTTATACTGTAGTGAGGTTACTTACCACTTAAAGTGTCAGATTTGTTATAGGGTGAGGATAATGGTTATAACGGGGTGAATGGGCATAATGATTTTTCTTGAAAGTGAAGAAAAATAGGGGGACGGCTGGCCGGTTGGGTCTGCTCACTGCCCTTCACGCCAGCAGTCTGCGCACTCTCCGTCGTCAGTTCGATTCTGATCTCGCCCCTGGGTGTTATTTCCTTTGCGCCAGTAAAAATTCTGTTGTGATTTCTTACTTGACGAAGGTGTATAAGCGGATCCTTGAGATCAAGCACACACCGGTAAATATATGTAAATCATATCTTTAGGGGGAAAATATGCTAAAAGTAAATTTCTCAAGAAAGGAATATTTTTGAATAGAGGAGTTTGGTCAGACTTGTTGAAACAGTCTGTATTGAGCAACTGAAACTGTACTATATTAAATGTTTAAAACAGTTTTTTTCAAAAATATTTTTCAGCTATAACCCCATAGAAGTTCTGCCTGAAAACCTGTTCCACGGACTACGAAAACTTCAAAAGGTTTCTCTGAACGGTACCAAAATAAACACACTTCCGGTGTTTCAATTTGAAGGAGCATTTCGGCAAATAGAGCTTGACGGTAAGTTAATCATTTTTTTACGAAATAATAGGTTCCTTTTTTAAATGAATACCCAACTATCTTTCATCCATAGCAATAACGCTTTTCCTGTTACTACTGTTTGGCAATTTTAACGTTCCAATACATTCACTAGCCAATTAATCCACGCGTTATTCGTTTCTCAAAGTTCATTTCTATAAAAAAAATATATCAAATTGACCTCTGTGCGCAAAAAACAACTCCAAGCTTCGCACTACACGTTAGTGTAAGGAGGGGAAAAATAACTAACCCCTATCGATGTAAAGCCCTGGATGAAGCTACGTTACTTAAGTAGCGACATAAGCTCAATCGTCCGCCATTGTAAGATAGTATTTGGATTTTGACTGAACGTCACTGTCACGCATGTAAACTAACGCCAACGCGGGGAAGCTCGGAGCCAGTGCGATAGATTTTCATATTAAAACACCTATTAGTAATATTGTCCAAGTTAACCCGTATTGATTTTGGTGATCAGGTCATTATAAATACAACACAGTTTGCATTACTCATTTTTGATTATTTCCATTGTGATTTTTACGACCCTTTTTCAGGAAGTCCTTTGGAATGTGACTGCAGAATGAAGTGGATTTTAGCCAAACGTTCCTTCGATTTATTCGGGACTTGCAATTCTCCATCGACTCTCAAGTCCAAAGAGCTTGAGGAGCTCACCGAAATCGACTTCAGTGCTTGTAGTCCCAGAAGAAATGATCTGCCATTCGATCACTAGCCGCCCAATTCAAGAGAGAGCTGATTGTTTTGCCAGAAGCTGGATAATTGCAATTTAATAGAGGAAGAGGAGAGATACTGGTGGAGTGAGCAATAGTAACCTCAAAGAGTAGCAAAGACCGCTATTTAGCACATGCTTGATCAATTGATCGAACTTGAACTGTTGTTCAGAGCCGATTTTATGGAAATGCTCACTCGTTTTATTTTTCCTCTTGATCATTCTGATTGGAACTTCAAGTGTATAAATTTTTTAATGTGGTTAAAGTAAGTTTTCCGAAATAAAGTCTACCTTTGAAATGTGAGATAGTATTAAGAATATTGAAGATAATTTCAACCTACCTTTAGATGAGAAATTTGATTATGGTCGGATATGGCGTGCTAGTTCAATCTGTCCTTTTGGAGGACTTATTATGTCCAGGCACTTTACCTAGTTATGTCGCGACCACTTTAAAAAAACGCTTAAGAAAGGGAAGATAACAAAGTGTCGAAGTACCGTAGGTCTCGTGGTTAAGTAACAGTCCCGCCTCTCCAATCAGGATTAGAATGCATATTTCCATATCCCAACCGTTTGGTCCAGAAGAGTTTATTACGCATGCGTGTGGACAAAGAAGGAATAAGGTCGAAAAAGCTTTTATTGTAGCCCTAGTGGTAACATGCCCGCGTAGCATGCGCGTGAATTAAATAAACTCCTCTGGACCAAACGGTTGGGACGGAAGTTAGATGTACAAGTGCCCACGAAGAAACCACATAAGCTTTAACTCACTTACCTTATCTCAAGACGCCGCTTATACCCACAAAACTCCTTCACCCTCTGGTATTTTCTCCTTTTCGGGAACAGAAACTTGGGCGCAAGTTCACACTTGTTAGACAACCAGAATGCGTCAAGTTTTTAGCGTTACAGATCACTATTATGGTAACCCTAACTCATGTTAAGTGAAGGATTTGACTTCTAAATGTGCCGCTAAACAGCCAAAATTCGCCATGCATACGCAACTCTAAACTTGCGCCGAAACTTGTACTACTCTTCTAAACTACTGTAACCTAGTGCCCAGTCTGTTGATTTCTTTGAGGTCAAGCACGAGGCAAGAGAAATGTGACCATTCTTTATATTTAACATTTACATTACTTACCTTACATATTACGTAGGTCAAAACTATGATAACACCACTGATTCAAAAGCTTCAATCTACTCTCACAAAACGTATTTTTTTTTTCTATTAAGATTATGTGCGTGTTCCAAAGAAATACAACCACACCTCCGAGGGGTTTCTCGCCCTCGGTCTCATTTATTATTATGCAAATAGTGCTTCGACCTTGTTAAATGAACACAATTGAAATACAAAATGGTTACAGAACATTTTACAAGTCATCTCATTTTGCAACTACGGACCAAAATGATTTAGATTTTTTTTTTAAAGTAATGTGTAATGAGCGATTCCTGAAGTTCAATAAAGGAATGGAGTGTAACTTCTTATTTATGTGTAAATTTACGTAAATAACTTCATATGCAAGAATTTATCGTTCCGCTTTTATTTATTTTAAAAGCGACTTAATTATAAGAACTCCGTTGAAACCACACGGGTCTATTTTCTGTCTAACAGTTTCAGTACGAGTTTTGGGCGATCATCTGTGTTTTTCACCGCTTTGGGTGCAGTTATTTATCAGATAAACTTGCCCAAGTCAACCATATCTATAACTACACGGCTAATTCAAAAATTTAATGATCACAGAGGTATTATAGCCAAGAATGGGTATTTTTTCGATACATAAATTCCCTTCAAGTAGTGAAATTTTTACCTTTTGTACACAGAAAACGACAAAGAATATCTTGCTAATCTTATCTATTATCTTTCACCTCCGTGGCTCCAGTCCACAGGCGCCCCCTGAGTAAATACTACTTAAGGCTATTCATTGGTCAAAGAAAGAGTAATCAAATACCCGCCCACTGGCCACATTTGTTCTATAATCTAATACAATTAGAACCGATCAATTATTTTTGTTGATTATAGATTACACTGCTAGTCATTAATATACTGATTAATGAATGCTGATCGAAGTAATCTAACTAAATCCATCATACTAATGTGTCCTATCTACATATACTATATTATGATTCTATTACTACCGATTCAACATAGGGTTCATTACATGATGAAATAATCCCCGTTTTACCGGAAGAATTTAATGAAATTCAGTATACAGGGGATTATTGAGGAAGCTCCGAAGGAGCTAATAAAATACAAAAAAGAACATCGTCCTATATTTTTTGACATGCCATGACAGACCTGGTATGTTAAGTATGGCACCAACCTTATGAGAATCTCTGTTTATAACAAAACTATCCAATTTCCCTTTGATCCCTTTTTTTATGAACAACCTTTAACATTAATTACTGCCTCAGATCTTAGTTTCCTTAAAATAGGACATTTCTATAATCGAAATAGGAGTTTGGTACATAGTTGCATCATGATGAGAACCATTTTATCGCACAAAAAAAACTAATAGGCTTTGTCCAAAGTAACTGGAAATAATTCTGTCATAACATCTTTAACTCCTTAGAGTCCCAGTTCACTCCAATAACCAGCCACTATATCTGAAATAGTAATTAAAACATTAATTTTTAAAAACTTTCATGTATGTAATTACTTCACCATTTTAAAAGTAAAAACCATCGTACTCGACAGCAACGTTTCCTGACCCTATGACGTCACTAACAAAGTAGTTCCCAGCACGGCGCCTGAATTTTGTATAAAATAAAGTACGTCAATTTAATAATATAATTATTTTGTTAAACCCATGTATACAGGGTGTTTATGGACTTCTAGGGGAGGTAGGGTACATCAAGACGAACAAGAATTGGTACAGGTTAGGGGGGTCGCAAGTGAGGTTCAATGGGTGAAAATCACAGGGGGAATATTAGCCAAAAAAAAAAAATTCACATAGGCAGAAAGAGATACAATGGTTCGATTTCGCCTTTATTACATAAACAAATTAAATGGTTTATGTAAAAATGATATGAAAATGTTTATTCTATTCAAAAACAGACCAATAAATGCAGCCATGTGTTGTAGGTAGATTTACTGCAATAGAAAATGTGCCATGACGAAAACATCTTAATACTAGAGTCTGACCAAGGGACAATTGTAACTTTAACACTACATTTCGCAGTAAATTCGCTTATCACAGCAAAAGATTCGTACCGGAATCGAACCATTGTATCTCTTTCTGCGAGGGTTTTTGCTAGTTTCCCCCAGTGATTTTCATTCCTTCAACCCAATAGACCGGGTGCCAGCAACATATTTTGTCAGTCATTTCCTCTCAAGCGATATTTGATGGAAAGTTTCAGGGAGTTGTATCATAAAGCCTGGTGAGCGTCAGCTGCTTGTCCGTGGGTGGGTTGAGCGGTGGGAGCCCCCCAAACACTCCCCCCCCAAAAAAAATTAAAATTTTCAGTCATTTCCTCTTGGTTAAAACTTTGATACATTATAGTAGACCCAATATCTAGAAGAAAAAATATTGTCAGCTGGCTGTAGGGCGGTGGAATAGACGTCAGCTGGTCGTTTTAACATTTGGAGCGTCTTCCTCAAATATTCTTATCAATGAATGAAGCGGTTGGGTTTCCACAATCCTTCAAGTTATCGCTAGTTTCATAGATAAGAATCTTTGAGGAAGACGCTCCAAATGTAAAAACGACCAACTAACGTCTATTCCGCCGCCCTACAGCCAGCTGACAAATTGTTTCCTTCTAGATATTGGGTCTACTATAATGTATCAAAGTTTTAGCCGGGAGGAAATGACTGAAAATTTTAATTTACTTATGTGTGTTATGTGTGGAGGGGAGTGTTTGGGGGGCTCCCACCGCTCAACCCACCAACGGACAAGCAGCTGACGCTCACATGGCTTTATGATACAACTCCCTGAAATTTTCCACCAAATATCGCTTGAGAAGAAATGACTGACAAAATATGTTGCTGGCTCCCGGTCTACTACTTACGACCTCCTAACCTATACCGATTCTTGTTCGTCTTGATGTACCCTACCTCCCTTAGAAGTTCTGAAACACCCTGCATGACAGCGTCTTTTATCACGATTTGTGTACCAGAATTCCTCCTAGCAACCTATCAGGATTTCTGTTTACGCAGTATCTTCTTCTGCGTAATGACGTTATAGGATCAGGAAACGTTGCTGTCGTGTATAGTGAGAAACGATTGAACACAAGTGATAAATCATCATATACCCAACTTCTAGGAGAATACACCGACAAACGAGGAAAACTAAAAACGTGTCATGACGTAACTGCCAACTATTGGCGATCTTAGTTTTGAAATCGCGACCCACTTTTTATACAGGGTGTCCCACGAAAAGTGGCCTAACCCCTATAACTTTTGAACCCCTACAGATATAGTCATGAAAGCGGGGTCTAGGTATAGTAAAGTGACCATGCCCTATCCGTGGAGACAACTTTCAACGCCCTCTAGTGGAAACTTTAGGAGTTATAATTTTTATTTTAAAAACTATGTGAGGTATGTGGAAAAAGTCAATGACTTCATTATAAATCGACACCTCCACCACAAAAATGCCTACAATAAAACTCATTAAACGCCCGTTTATTTAATTGTGATTTGGAACACTCAACCTCACGAAGGTCTAAAAACGATTGCTTGTTAACCCCTTCGGCCCTGGCGTCCTAGTAGTAGAACAAATCTTTAAAAATGCTTAAATAATTATTTTATGACAATTTATACTTAAAAACCTGGTGTCCTACTAATTATACATTGAACAATCAATAAATGCTTTTAGCTTCACTCAATAGGTGACAGCACTTGCTCAGCAGAGACAAGAAGTTCAACATTTGCTATTTTGTGTCAAAACACAGGTATGTCTATTTCTTTATCTAATATATGGTGTTTAATTTAATTTTTTTAGTCCCAAAAAATTCCATGTCATTAATTAATGTATATTTTCTTAAATATTAACTTTTGGGAGCAAAATATTTAGAAATTGTACTCTAACTGGGTATATAACACATGTTCTACTAATAGGACATCAGGTCTAAAAGTGAACCGAGCATGTTAAATCCATGTTCTATTAAAAGTACATCAGGTCTCTATATAGTCGTAAAACCTAATTCTTTGCTGAGTATTGTGCAATTATGTCTTAGAATAATGTTTTGTGAATTTATTTTTGATATTTAATGAGATTTTTTGGGAAAAAATAACTGAATATTTGAGTCTGTTAATTTTTAACTATAATTCTAAATTTAATTTTACTTCTTTGCAGGCAAATATGAGAATAAAAAACCATCCTTGTCCATAAAAGAGGATCTTCAATGCTTAAACAATCTAGAGGATTCAGATTTAGAGGATGTTAATTTGGAAGATTCTGATGATGAATGGCAGCCACCAAATTCAAATGCAAATCAACTGCCAGATACATCTGAGTTGGTTTCAGATGATGAAATGGAAGAAAATTCAGATGATGAAGATGAATCAACTACAGCAAAAATTTTACCAGACTCTGCTTGTCATCTCACACTACTTCAACGCAGCAGTAATTAATTCATGGCTAGAGTACAAGAAGGACGCAAATGCGTTTCAAGTTCCGTTGAAAATTCAGAAGGATCTGCTAGATTTTACTTTTGAAATTGCCAAAACCCTATCCAACTCAGGACGTGCGATATGATGGAATTCAGTACGATTGAAAGGAGCAACAAGCAGCAAAGATGCAAAATGGAAAACTGCACATATAAAACTACATCTTTTTGCGAAAAATGCAATGTTTATCTATGTTTTCATGCTCAAAGAAATTGTTTTAAAAATTTTCACACCAAATAAATGTAAACTGATGTGTAAATAAATTTCAGAATTTTCTTCAACTCAAGCCTGGGGCTCTACCACCAGTGTGTCGTTATCGTTAATATTGCCGAAATTATCGACAGTCACGTGATGCGCCTCAAACTTAACTACAGGTCCTACCATGAGAGGAGAAACCAAGAGGAGAAAACGACAGAGAGGCGAAAAAGCTCTACGACACCTCTTATCGAGGGCTGTAGCATTATTTTCAAATTAATAGCTATTGTACATTAAAAAGCGCTCTTAGGAATTACTTTTCAACCTATAGATGAAACAATATTTTTATTTTGCGTAGGAACTATGTTTTCTCTGCGTAGTCATCAGATCTTCCATTGCAAATAGCCCAAATCGCCGCCATTATTTGCTTTGTATGAAATAGATGAAAATTCTATTCATAAAAATACACGTCATTGGGTACTTATTTATGATGGAATATTTTTTCTTTCATTTTTAAAATATATTTTTACAAGGTTCAAGTTTATATTAATACAGTAAAAAGAGTCTGGAGGTAGAATAACCACAGAAGTGATTTCATGTGGATTTCATCCTTCGATTTATAGATGGCAGCACGATGGTGTCGGGAATTCTGAAAAATCAAGATCAAATTGTCGATGGCCTACCGTGGCCTACCACGACGATGTAGTTTTTGAATGTCGACAAATGCAAGCTTTTACCGATTGCAACTGAGTTCGAGAGTATAGGTGTCGAGAAGAAATAACGCTTTTGATTGGTGTAAAAAGTTTTCGTCATCTTGTACGTCAGAAATAGGCGGGGAGTTAAGTTACATTGGCGTAATTTGAAATGATCACCAACGCAAGGGAAGGAACTCGTTTTTTCATGAGCAAAATTCTCGCCACTCTAAACAAGGGATGATCGTAATAAGATTAAGACGCTTAAAACGAATACCTTTACGAACATATAACGGAGGACAAACTTAAATTCAGGAAATTTTTGTTATCAATTGATTACAATTTTTTAATCGCAAAAAAATAAGTTTTGGATAAAGAACAAAATTTTTTCCCATCACCACGGTGATTATTTCTGATTAAAATTTTTTAAATCAGATAATCATTTTAAAGCTGCTTTTTGGATGCACGATTGTTTATATATTATCTGAAAAAAAAACGTATGAGTAATCCTCAATTCTCTTAATAAATAAAACCCACAAATCGACTTTAATTTTTAGTACATAAAACCGGCCCGATTTTTAAGTCGATAATTTAAAAAAAAAGATGTAATGCAAGCCAATTTTACTTTAAAAATACCTTTAAGTATCTCAAAAAACGTGCAATGATAACAGGGTAAACAATACACATAATTTATAGCGTATAAAAGAGCTTGTTCTCGTGTCGTTAACAAGATATAGACACCTCTTGAGGTGTCGTTGAGTTTTTCACTTTCTCGATACCACTTAACGACAGTTAAAAATTTCCCGACAGTCTGATGGTAGACCCTCTTGTTAAGTGAGCCCATACTCTCGACCTCACTTGCGATCACTAATGCTATTTCCTATGGATAACCTTCCGCGACAGTGTGGTGTCGACAACTTGCTTGCTTCTTCAGCGTTCTCTACACGGAAGAAGTAAGGGTGTCGTTATTTTTGTCGAGAGGCTCGTGGTAGGCCCCCAGGTGTCCTATTATTAGAACATTTTGTAATTAATTAACTAATTGATAGAATGACATAAAATTTTATATTTAAGGTATTTAAGCACATTTAAGGATATCTAAACACTTATTGATTTTTTAACAACAAAATTAAAAATCCAGGGCCGAAGGGGTTAATTGAGGTCACGAACACTTAACCTCATGAAAATAAACTTTTTACATTTACCGCTGATGCTGTATGTGCTTCCCGTCCGCGACAATGCACATTTGGACTCTAGATTGAATATAGAGTTGCACATTTTACACCTCACCCTCAATTACGCATAATTAAACAATAAAACCAAAAATTCAATAGCCTCTAATTAGTATATCCAACGAGACAGAGCGTTTCAAGCACAAAGTTAATAAATGCAAAACGTTTAGTGAGGTTAAGTGTTCGAGACCTCAAATATAAACAAGCGTTTTAAGAGTTTCGTGAGGTTGAGTGTTCCAAATCACAATTAAATAAACGGGCGTTTAATGAGTTTTATTGTAGGCATTTTTGTGGTGGAGGTGTCGATTTATAATGAATCGATGCTGCTCTACAACTTAGTCACTGACTTTTTCCACATACCTCACATAGGTTTTTAAAATAAAAATATGCGCCAAGTTTTTAGCGTTAAAGATCACTATTACGGTAACCCTAACTCATGTTAAGTGAATGATTTGGCTTCTAAATGTGCCGCTAAACAGCCAACACTCGCCAAGCATACGCGACTCTAAACTTGCGCCTTTTTTTTAACTTTTTGCAATTCTTTTAAATACATGGTAATTTGAAAAAAAAAATTTAAATCCAACACGACTTTCGTAAAATAAAAAAAGGTACAGCTGAGGAAAAAAAAAACGTTACAGTAGACTTTGCGGGGGAACGGGTGGGGTTAGAAAGATGCTTTTGGTGTCATTTTTCAGGATTTAGTGTATGCTTGAAAAAATTGACTATTTTTCTCTCAGAGGTCGTCTTCTGGTGCAGCGCAATAAAAACTGCATCTTTTTTCATGGCGACCCTCAATTTTTATTCGATTTTATGAAAGATCATAGTAATTTAACCCTCATCACCGAGTTTCATTTAATTTGGACGTTAAACAAATCCATGGCAGACAGTCAAAATCTGAAAAATTCATATTAAAAGCCTGAAATTATTCGCCAACACCCGACTGCCAAACACGGATTTCTGACAACCTACCAGTACTAGTGAACCGATTTTCATTAATATTTCAGTTTTAAATTGTCGAAACATGAGATAGGTTATTTTTAAAACTTTTAAGCTTTAATAATCATATAAATATTATGATTAAATTATTTTAATTTTGTTTATTTATATTAGTTTATCAGTAATTTCAAAGTCAAAAATCGCACTGAGCTAATTTTCGTGTTGTTTGAAAACGCGTAAATAAAAACAAAAACGCAAGAAGCGCCAAATCATCGATAAATCGCCAAGCCTAAAAAATAACTGTAAAGCCCAATTCCCATGAGTTGCGTATTAAAATTCGTCGGCGAAAAACGCTTCCCTACTTTCCCTACATTTTCTGAGGAAGAGCAATCCTTTCTTTTAAAACTAGATTCACATGATCACATGTCATAAAGAGTCCAATCATAGGCCTAGAAGAAAAAACGCAGCGCTCAAAATTCGCACGACTTTTTTCTTAGATTTAATTTAAGAAATTTGGGAAATTCGCTTGCGGTTTTAGTCACATGATTTCCTCCAACCAATAAGAAAGCCCTTATAAAACAAAACAGCATCCATTTTATTTTGATGGTTCAAAGCAGATCATAATCGTCTATATCACCGAATTTAAATTGTGCATCCTAAAATGGAAACTAATTAAGATGAGTTAACCACTCACAAAGTTAATAAAATTATAAAAGAAGCCTCTTTGTTAGAATGAGCGGCTTCTAGATTGCAGGAATATTTAAAAAAACAGACGGCATGGGAAGTAGGCAGAAATTCAGGAGGCAAGCGGTGAGTTAAATGTCTTAAAATGGTACATTTAAATTCGTAAAGAGAACTGTAATTCGAAATAATTTTTCATTATGCTTTTCTGAATTGTTAGACTCCATACAGATGTACAAAATATACAAATAAAACTTATGTAGAACCATAATTGTAATTTAAATTAATACTTGATAGCTCATTGGTATAACTATTTCTTCCCATGCCGTCTGTATTCTGCATATTTTTGTATTTTTCTTAGTAAGTTGTCTTTTTCTATTATGATCCAAATCAGAAATAGCCCCAATTAATTCGAATGTTAGGGATCTACTGTATTTTAATACAAATACATTACTTATCATGATTTGGATAGATACAGTGAAACTAATATTTTCATCAGAACATGTGAGGGAATAGAAAAAAAAAAAGAGTCGATAGGCATGTGCAATCAGAATTTATTGATGTTCTTCCTGAAGGAGTTTCAGTGAGAAAATTATTTTTATTTAATGTTCTTAAACCAGCTTAAAATAACTTGTTTAATTTTTTACAACAGCTTATGTATATATGAAACTACATTTCCACTTCGGAGCTTCTCGATGTCTTGTTATGAATAAACTTTAGAATTTTAGAAGTAATGCTTTAAATTGATTTAATTTCAGTGGATGCTACTAATTTTATGAAAAATGCATACTTATAAAACTTAATCAAGTTGTTTAAAGTTACTGCAAATTTTGGCGCCAATACAATAGTAGGCAAAAGTCAGTGACCTCTAGTGAGCGTAATCAGAAACAGAGCGGGCAAAAAAGCTAGGGAAAAAGATCCTTCAAAATTCGCGACGAGTAAATTCGCTTGCGTATTTTCAAAAAACGCAACCCATGGGAATTGGGCTTAACGGTTTTTTTTCCTCAGCTGTACAATGTATTCAAACAAAATCAAAATCTACTCGCGACAAAAATGACTGACGACTGCAAGTTTGAGAACCTCTGATCTAGACTATAGGGTAGTTAGAATGAATAACCTTAACACAGGGGTGGCCAATCACTATTAACCTTATAATTCACTAATCATAGAGCCTTTAACATCACGTGGCATTGCCCTAGCAACACGTGTTTGAAGTCAAGTTATGGTATCCACTCTATTAGACACTATAGATTTAGGTAATCTTTTAGGGGGAGCGCGCACGGGCGACTTTTGTCACGGTGACAAAGACAAAATTGTTGCTTCGGCTATTGAAACACTTGAAGAGTGCGCGCACTAGGCGACGTGACAGTTGGCCGTTTGCCAAAAATTTCTTCATAGAGATCCATGTTTTCTAGTGGTATTTTTGATACTAGTAATCCTGGTCGCCGTGACTTTAGTCACTCGTGCGCGCCCAGCCTTAGGGCGAGCGCGCACTGGCGACTTTTGTCACGGTGACAAAGACAAAAACAACGGTGCTAAGGCTGTTGTTAGGGGCGGGACATATAAGCATCCAATAGAAGCATTCGCACATGACATCACTGGAGGATAAAAACAACGTTGCTAAGGCCGTTGTTAGGTAAAGTCATGTGATTGAAAATGCTCTATTGTTTTCTTGTGATATTTTTGATACTAATAATCCTGGTCGCCGTGACTCTAGTCACTCGTGCGCGCCCGGCCATAATAACACGTATTGTTGCTAGAAATTTTTATACAGCATATGCTATACTAGACAGCAACTTAAGTTAACCCTACGACGTCACTACCAAACAAAGTAGTTCCCATCGCGGTGTCTGAATTTTGAGTGAAATGAACGCCAATTTAAAAATATGATTATTTTGTTACACCCTTGTATATATGTTATGGGCAAAGTGATTAATCGGGCATTATTAATAATGCCCGGATTTATCACATTGCCCGTAACATATGTTGTGCTTTTCAATCACGATTTGCGTACCGAAACTCCTCCCATCAACACAACAGGCTTCGTGTGTACCGAATTCTCCTTCCGCATTTGTGACGTACTGGGTTCAAGAAACGTTGCAGTCGAGTATAGAAATATACCTCAAACAATAAAGAGCCTGATCAGTGAGCGGAGTATATCCAAAGCCCAAGTGGTGCACCCGACAAAGAAAACCTTAATCGATATAAAATTAAATTTTTAATCCAAATCTTAAAAACATTTTTTTTGTGTGGATTAAACTTGCATTCCAAGATTTCGTAAGTAGACTTTGATTTTGTGTTAAATCCTATCCTTTTATAATTCATGATATATGAATCATTTTAAGTGCTTCTTATTACATTATATTAAGTCGCATTAGATTCTAAGGAAGATAATGACACCCTAAACTAAATCTCTAAGAAAAGGTACGCGGGATGTACCTCCCCCACAAATGTTTTACACCCTAGAAAAAGAACCCTTAAATTTGTTTTCCATAAACGGCAAGCCAACTTCTGCCCCTTTTTTTTGACGTCCACTACTCGTTTTGTGTACATTTTAAGAGTCAACCTTTAGCTGTCTATAATATCCTTTTGTGCCACTGAGAACGCGAGCTGCATGTTAGCCATCCCTGCCTTAAGACAACATCGTTTAATGGTAGTTTGCGTTTCTTGGCCAATATAAAAAAAATTTCCAAAAATTTTCCTTGGCCTTGAACACTATGGGTTAATTTGGTTATCAAGTATTACATTTCATAAACCTTGAGGTTCCCAAACTGATAAACCGGTATTTACGACCATCTCAGGGTCCCCACTGACTTTTTCAGGTCAATTTTGAAAAAATGAGCAATTTTCCCTGGCTTGAGTGAAGTAAAAATTAACCAACTTTTCCAGGTATTCCATGACCTTTGGGAACCCTGAAGCTTTATCTCTCACCCTATTAACTACGCGTAATTTATACAAATGTGCAGCTGAAACAACTTTATATCATCAAGTTTATAAAAATAAACATTTCGTTAAACATTGTGCCGAAAGCAAGACCGCGCGTAAAAACCTCTCGAAATAATGTTTTAATAAATAACTTCAGACCTGATCATAAAAAGTGGGTCACGATAAATACAAAAGTTAGAAAACCATATCTCTGATTAGTATGGATCGGGGAGCCGACGGATATCAGGCTTGTACAACTTAAATAATGACGCGGACCAAAATATGCCATTTCACTTTTACGTATAATAAATTTTCTTGCATTACACACTGCAAGTAAGTGTGCAGTATAATTTCAAGAAATTATACAGTTTTAACTGATACCGTAATATCTCCATTTTATTTTAAATCTGTCCTCTGTCATTAATATCTTTTTGCAACTAATTAAGTGAAGTTCAAATTTTTTTTAATCCGCGAAAGTTCTGCAAATCCATTTGAATTTTTCCAAACAAAAATGCATTTTTTAACTAAATAAATCAACAAGTCAATTATTAGAATAGCTTAAGATTAATTTAGCAACGAAAAAAATTAAGTTATGCATGCCTGATCAAAGTATATCTTTGTTTGTGTTGTATGAAGCAACCTATCAACCTTTTCTTGGCAGCTTTTCTTTATTTAGATATAACCAGCACATAACAGCAATAAACCTCAACCTTATCCATGTCACCTTCTTAAATAAACATCCCATTTACAATAACTATGGGATGCCATATCGACAGCCACGTTGCAAAAGCCTGAAAGAACATTTTTTGGCGAAAATAAGGTTTTGAGTTGTACTTGTTAAAGATGGCCTTGCGCACATCTCAGTGCCACCAAAATCAGCCAAAGACGCTTCAAAACTTCTCTATGACGATTTGTAATAACTTATAAGTTGGGATCCTCCCAATCATCAAGCAAAACTCTGTAAGTTGCAGTGATGCTGAGGGGAAGCCGTGTCGTCCTCAGAAAAATGTGAGTATATAGCGTTATTTTAAAATGTTTATCATCAAACCATCGCCATGCTTGCCAAAAACCAAACTTGCGATAGTTTGTTTTTTTCGTTTCCTGAAAACTTTGAGGTTTTGCACTTACAGGCTTTTGAAACGTGGCTGTTGATATAAATCTTAACTAACCTTAAAGTTAAACCCTGCCAGCCGAACTTTCAATCATTAACAAGAATAATAAACACTTAGAGTTCCCTACATAAGATCTCATAGCTACGTAATAAACGGCTTTATTTGCAGGTACTAAAAATAAAGGTGACTTGGCTTTTACATTTAAATCTAGTATTCTCTTAATAGAAGCAGCTATCTTCATCTCACAGCTAAAGTGTAAAAAGTGAACATCGTGTAAGGTGTCAACAATAATTATAACATGTATGGATTACCATAGGCTCCCCAGACTGTTTAAAAATAATTGTTAGTACGTTATATCAGTCTACCAAAATACCATACCGTAAGCATCCGAATTTCATTCTAAGACTGTCTTCAGATATGGGATACTCTTCTTCGGGAAATAAAACTAACAAACAAAAAAATATTAGTAGGTACTGTCAATATTAAAGATCTATTACCACACTGTTGTTTTCTAAGAAAGAACAAATGAAGAAAGTTTGTCATGATCCACATCGATTTAAAGAACACTCACTTTCAAACAAAATGACACCAATCACTAGTCTCTCGGTAAATTAGTTCTTAAGCATAATTAGCGTTTAAAGAATGCAGGAAAAACAACTTTACGAGTTTCGTTTAACGCAAAAATAATTATTTCTCTCAAACTAATAATCAAAATATGAAACTAAGCGCATATTGTTAGACATAATAGTACATCATAGAACAATTATAAAGTTTAAATTAAAATTTTATCTTGGCATTTTTGGTCAATTTATTGAAAAATTATGAAATTTCATAAACTTTAACTCAATTCCGGGAACCTAGATATTTTTTGATCCCGCTGAAACTTTTTCTTAAGAATATAAGAGGCAACTTTTTTTCAGTATGCTTTTTTGAATTTCCCAAAAAAAAGGTTTTCGTGATACGCCCTACTTAGTCGGGTCGCTTATGTCTTGTTTCGGAAAAACTTTTGGCAGAAGCTTAGTGAGTGGTATCATTCGATTCGTAATGACGTCTACATTAACGTGGTACCGGGTGTTTTTTCCGAATTCCGTGCAGGGGGTTTCTATGACGTCATGAATGCAAGATGGCCGCCGCCGGAAAAAAGCTGTAAATGGCGATCTAGGGATGTTATCGGAACTATTTTTGGCCAAAAAGCTAAGAAATATATATTTTTATCGAATAGCTACAAAAATAAGCATCTAAATCGATTAAAAATTGCGTTTATGAAGTCAAAATCAAAAAATAGCTATTTTAACCAAAAATACAGTATTTTGTCATGTAATACTTCAAATAGATGCTATTTTTAACGTGAATGTAATGAAAATATGTTCATAATAAAAAAAAACAACAATGAAAATTTCATTGATGGTCACAAAAGGCGGATATGACGTCAGAAATCCAAAATGGCTGCCACATAGAATAAAATTTTTTATTTATTTTATTTTTTTATTCAAAAATTTTTTAATTCGGAATTATTACACTTATATGAATGTAATAAAGGTATTTTGAGGATAAAATTTAACAAAACATTTTAAAATTCCTGAAAATAGCATCGAAATAATAGGTGTGAAAGACAGAACTACAGTATTTTGTCATGTAATATCTTAAATAGATGCTATTTTCAACGTGAATGTAAAGAATATATTTTCATAATTAAAATGCCAGCAATGGAAATTTCATTCTTTGTCACACAAGGCGGATATGGCGTCAGAAATCCAAGATGGCTGGCTTGTAAAATGAATTTCTTTAGTTTTTTACTCAAAAAATGTTTATTTGGGAATTATTATACTTGTATTCATGTTGTAATAAAGTCATTTTAAGGATAAAATAATTCCCAATTAAAATTTTTTGAAGTAAAAAACTAAAGAAATTCATTTTACATGCCAGCCATCTTGGATTTCTGACGCCATATATCTACCTTGTGTGACAAAGAATGAAATTTACATTGCTGGCATTTTAATTAGGAACATATTTTCTTTACATTCACGTTGAAAATAGCATCTATTTAAGGTATTACATGACAAAATACTGTAGTTCTGTCTTTCACACCTAATATTTCGATGCTATTTTCAGGAATTTTAAAATGTTTTGTTAACCTCAAAATACCTTTATTATATTCATATAAGTGTAATCATTCCCAATTAAAAAATTTTTGAATAAAAAAATAAAAAAAAATTATTCTTTGTGGCAGCCATTTTGGATTTCTGACGTCATATCCGCCTTTTGTGACCACCAATGAAATTTTCATTGTTGGTTTTTTTATGATGAACATATTTTCATTACATTCACGTTGAAAATAGCATCAAATTAAAGTATTGCATGAAAAAATACTGTATTTTTGGTGAAAATAGCCATTTTTTGGTTTTGACGTCATAAACGCCATTTTTAACCGATTTAGATGCTTATTTTTGTAGCTATTCGATAAAAATATATATTTCTGAGCTTTTTGTCCAAAAACTGTTCCGATAACATCCCTAGATCGTCATTTACAGCTTTTTTCCTACGGCAGCCATCTTGCATTCATGACGTCATAGAAACCCCCTGCACAGAATTCGGAAAAAACACCCGGTACCACGTTAATGTAGACGTCATTACGAATCGAATGATACCTCTCACTAAGCTTCTGCCAAAAGTTTTTTTTACACCATTGGTTTTTGACACAAGCGACTCCACTATACTGTACAGTGGGTATATTTATTTTTCTTCTTCAATTTTCTCTAGTGCACAAGCACTATAGAGTGTTTTCAGGTGACGTCACAACCGGTTATTTTCTTTTAACTGTGTATCTACTGTAGGGCTTTTAACTGTTGCTAAGGCCGTTGTTTATCTGTTGCTAAGGCGGTTTTTAGGTATGGGATCACGTGATTGCAAATCCTCCAATAGAAGAATTCCACGGCTAGTCATTTTCTGTAACTGTTAACCTCTGTAGGGCAAAAAACTGTAACATTTTCTGTTTCTAAGGCCGTTGTTAGGTCCGAGTCATGTGATTGAAAATGCTCTATTACTTATGAAGGAATTCAAACTCGACAAGTAAGAGGTTTTAAATTACGCGAGATTACAAAATACTCAAAGTTAAAGAAAATAATCTGAAAATAAGCTACTTACAGCGTTATTTTAACTGCAGCTGATTTCATCTCACTCTTAAAAACCAATTCTAGTTGATAGTCCTACAGTTCCTGTAAATAAAAAAAAAATTAAAAAAAAAATTGTGGAAAATTGTATTTTTTTACCATTTGTGCAATAAAATTTTTGCAAGAAAAAAGCATCGGTAGAGATAAATATATCAAACCATTGACCCAACAAATCAAAATAAACACTAAAATAACTCAACCCTCGTACATTTTTATAATTTCCGTTTTGCTCCTAAAAAAGTAGTATAAAAGATTGTACCGGATGGAGCAAATGGTGACAGCACAATCGTTGGAGGTATGAGACCACATTTTGAATTCAAATACGTAATTTCATGTCAGAACCTATGCATGAGGGTAGATAGGTTGGTGTTTATGGCGTAAGGTCCATATCAGGACATGATGCTGCATTGAGCATGACGGATACCCTCGGACATTCTAGGTTGACGTGTGTTTATTATCAGGGTGCCGCATGAAAAAATAATATACGGATGTAATTTTCCTGTGATTCCTCCAGGTTGGGGGTTGGGCTAACAACCCAACCCTGTGAAAAATAACCTCTTTGTTACGAAATCTCAAGTAGAAAATAAACCCGAGCTGACTTTAAGGAAACGGACTGGAAATGGCGGCATATGAGAATTGGATCTTGGAACGTTTGATCATTATATAGAAATAAGGGGTTACAAATGCTGAAAAAATTGGAAATCCATTGCCGAAGGAAGGACAGCTTGGAGAAAATTATTAAGGAAGACCAAGGCCCATCCTGGGCTGTCGAGCCAGTGAAGAAAAAGAATTTTCCCTTCTTTACTAACTCCTGGGTTATCCCTTAAAAACTAACAATTCTATCTTCTGCTTTCCTTCATTATCACCCTTGGGGGTGCATTCACCTTGAAAAGGTGACTGACTGAGACTGAAAAGGTGACTCCACTGAGAAAAACTGCTGCATTACCATCAGAAGTTTTTCCAGGACGTAGGCGTTTTATATGAACCGGATTCATCAAAAGTAATTAATGTCTATCTAAAAGATAAGAAAAGGAAAGCAAAAAAAGATATAAAATTGTTTTTGATTACGTGTTATATTCCCAGAGATATGTTTAAAAGCTACTCTATGCTAACAGTAATATGGATTTGTTCAACTAACTGTAACTGTAATTCTTAACCTGTATTTATTAGCTGGCGTGTGAATAAACTTGTTGTTGCTTTACAAGGCTTGGTCGTCACTATACAACACTGGCGACGGGGATGGGATAGTTTGCGGTTTATATGACAATCTAACATATGACATATATTTATATAACGGCAAGGAGTTTGATACTTCAGGTTTAGAAGCTCTACTTGCCCTTTACTTTGATGACCACTGAGACCGAACTCTCTGCCAAGTAAAAGAGGGAGCAAGAAATCTTCATCGTCGTGAAGTAATAAAAGATATTCAGTAAAATATATCTTCCGGGTTTAAGGACCATGATCTATAGATTTGGTTCCCTTTTATCTATAGACCACGGTTCTTAAACCCGGAAGATATTTTATTGAATTCTGAATATGACCGTGTAAGCCTACACTATTTTATTGAGCACCTCTACGGGAAGGAGATATATCTTATGACTCGACGTTTTGAGATCTTACGTAAGAAGTTCGCTAAGCGCTGATGTGCTCTCTCACATCCCGCTTTTATCTATAGACCACGGTCCTTAAACTCGGAAGATATTTTATTGAATTCTGAATATGACCGTGTAAGCCTACACTATTTTATTGAGCACCTCTACGGGAAGGAGATATATCTTATGACTTGACGTTTTGAGATCTTACGTAAGAAATTCGCTTAGCTGATATGCTCTCACATTCCGCTTTTACCTATAGACCACGGTATCCTTAAACCCGGAAGATATTTTATTGAATTCTGAATATGGCCGTGTAAGCCTCCACTTTTTTAATAGAAGATATACTTTAATTCCGGGAACACGCTCTCATTACTTTGACCATTTAACACTTTCGTTAGGAAAGGCGATATCTATTTGTAATGGTAGTGTAATTTTTTTTTAAAGAAAAACGAAATGGAAACAATGAAAGAAACAGTTTTGGATGCGATAGAACTGCCCTCCAATATAGGGAGCAAAGGTGGTGTTACACGTTTGCTGAAGAACAAGTTCAAAAAACCAGTTAAATGGAAGGATATGGGAGGTTGCGACGTTCTTACCGAACACAAATATTAAAGTTATTCTTAAAAAAAATTATCAATAAAGAAAAAAGAGAACTTTTGTGATTTAAAATGGAAATCGGTTTCTTTTTATTATTATTATTTTATTCTGCCATGTGGTGACCGGAGTAGAATAGTCCCAATGTAGCCCATGCATGTCGTAAGAGGCGTACTAAAATGGGTACCCAGTGTCTGGGGGTATAGCCAGACTCCTCCTTTGAGGTTGAGCGATGGGCTAATCACCCATCCTCGTAAAAAAACATGATTACGGAAACCAGAAGTTTGCAATTCAATATTCTCTCGGCCATGGTTGCTGCGACTTGTGAGAACCCAGATGATGGTTACCTTGCCTGGTCTGTGGACTCAAATATGACAAAAGGAGGGAAAAAAATAAGCTGGGCAGAAGCAAGATCCGTTGCCCAGGACCGAAGGGAATGGCTACGCAAACTGACAGAAGCAGGCACGAAGCAGAGTGATGATAATATTTATCGTACTCTGGGGGGTAATTTACGATCAAGTAAAAAATGAATACAACCGTATGTAATAACGCAATAATAGGAGTTTATAAGCCTACAGAAAACACTGAAAATTATTAGTACTTACGAAGAAAGAATATTTATCGTGTTGGAATACCAGACTGAATGAAAGCACCACAGCTACTTAAAGATCGTTTCAAATTAAGTTCAACGTCCAAAATGGTCTTAAACTAATAAGACAGTTACATTTGAATTTTTTGCGATGCAGAAGTGTGAAAGACGATTTCGTGGGTAACACTGGGACGGCCGCAGTCAGCTGTAGCAGAACCAAATGTTCAGGCTGTGCAGATAGCCATGTTACAAAAAAATACCGAAGACGTCAGTAAGAAAAACTGCGGCTGCTTGTTGCATAATCTGCACGGAAACTGCATCGAGAGCGCTGTGCCTTTTTTTTTAGCCAACGTCAAGTTCATACTGTATCCGAGGGGTGGAGCAGAACTTCAGCACACAGAATATTAAGAAATCAGCTAAAAAAAATTTCCGTATATGCTCTAAACGCAGCAGCTACTTCTGGGAGAATCAAAAGGAAAGCGATTGGTTTTCGTAAATAAATGTTATTAATCTAATCGACAACGGCAATATTGAGCAAAATAAAGAATGAATTTCTTACGAAGCGCCCCCTTTTACCTAGATGGTTTTGTAAACAAGCAAAACTTGAAGACTCGGGGTACTGAAAACCCCCATAATAACCATACCCCATTCGCTGAATTCTTTAAAATTTACAGTGCGGGATGCCATTAGCAGTATGGGTATTATTGGCCCCATTTTCATGCAAGAAACTGCAAATATTGTTCGATAAGTTGAAATTTTTAAGGAGTTCGTAGCCGTCCTTCAAAGTGCGAACATTTCCTTTGAAGAACACTGGTTTACGCAAGATGGCGCAAGGCCTCATCGAACTAGGCATGTCTTCGAATTCCTTGAACAACATTTTGATGACCGAATGATAGCCTTAAATTACCACAACCAGACGGGTAAAGGGTATGACTGGCCACCACACTCACCGGATTTAAATCAGTGTGATTTTTTCTTATGGGGGTACTTAAAAGATGCAGTTTACAGACAGTCCGAACACCATTTCGGAACTAATGAAGATTTTTCGCAAAGAATGTACTGCGATACCTGTCAAAACTTTGGAAAAAGTTACCGAAAACTTTTTTGTCCGGTTGAGCCACATAGTCGACGTAGATGGTGGACATATATATAGAGAACATTGTATAGCACGATGATCATTTCTGCTCCAGAATACGGTATGAGATGGGCGTTTCAAATGAGGAAAAATGAGAAAATGTAATGAGAAAAAACCGATATCAGGACCAACAGACAAAATTATCGTGCGAAATACCCATAATTCCCGAGGTCTTGTCCCTTTGTCGTGATTCTACTGCAATGACGCATCAGGGTTATCATAAGAGTCTGAAGTGTGTAAAGAGGTTCGTTTATCTTTCCTCGATGAAAAAAATCACTCTAATAATTACACATTGAGGCTAGTTTTAAGTTATCTGGTATTGTTTCGGAGAAAGCCAAATTATTGTCTCTGAAAGACTTGACTGGTTTGGCTGAAGTGAACCACATTCATCTTTACAATAGAGATGCAAAAACGTTAGATAGACATAAACCATACAGCCATTACTATCGTTAAGAACGCCAAAATCTTGGGTATTTATTTTTCGGAAAACCTAATTTTCCACCACCATTTCAAGATTGTTAAAGAGAAATCCTTTAAAAAAACGAATGCTATAAAAGTGATAGCATCACACAAATGGAGAGCCCGCACAGAAGTCCTGATTAAGATTATAAACCAGGTAATTCGAAGCAGTATCGAGTATGGAAGTGGAGTCACCTCAACGGCTTGTGTAACATCAAGAAGATAACTAGAGTCAGCATACAACGCAGCTCTTACCAATCAATTATCCTGTACGGATCTCCAGAATTATCTCACAGCGAAATTTTATGTTAAAAACATGTCTCTAAAACACGTATCCACTCTATACCCGGATATAATCGAAAATTTATCAACGAGTGAAGGTAACACAAAAAAAAAGAATGAAAAATTTGCAAGAAACAAGATCCATCCTAAAGAGTTTAAAAATCAATCCGGAAGAGTTAATTCAAATTTTTCGTACCTCGTATAAATTTCTCTGATCGTAGAACTGCATTGCAGTTCCTTGTTGATAGTGGATCTAATGCAAGTCTCCTCCCAAGAACTTTTAATGGCAGTCGTACACCAGCACGGTATTCCTTAAGTGCTGCTAATAGTACCAGCATTAGGACTTCAAAATTACTTATAACAGATGTTCGTCTACGTAGGAGAGATTTGCATTTAGCTTCATTATAGCTGATATTTCCAAACCAATTCTTGGTGCAGATTTCGTTAAAAAAATTCGAGCTATTGGTAGATATTCGTAAAAAGCTTATAATCGATCCCTTAACGTCTTGAAATAATTTAGGTAGGATTTTACCCACTTTTGGCTCCAGTGTAAAGGCAGTCGTTGGAACTAATGGCGAATTTCATGAATTGCTAAGTGAGTTCCCCGAAATGACTAGGGTTCAATCTTAACCTTTAACAGAAGTGGAGCATGATACAGTGCATCACATTCAGAGAGTCGTGCAACCCATTTGTTCTAAAGAGAGAAGAAAGCTTAAAGCTGCAAAGGATTAATTCGCCCTTTGTTGATTTTACTTTTATGGCACAAAGCCCATATCCGGGCATAGAGCGCCAATAAGAGCAATTCTGACTGAAGAATGCTCTGCAAGGCTCCCAAAGTAGAAAATTACAACTTTGTTCTGCAAAACGAAGCGCAGTCTTATTACTGGAGCCACTTAAGCTATTCACATAATCCAGTAGTTATTAATTCAGGAAATGCAGATTAACACTATTAAAGGAACCTCACTTTGCTTTTATTTCTGATGATTTAAAGCATAATGTAGCATTTGTAAATTCTGTGCAAGAAAAACTATCGATTTTGAAAATTCAAACATTCCAAATGCAAAAAAATATTTAGAATACTTTACTGAAGGCTGCGGTGCCCAGTATTGAAAAATGTGATTACGATTTTTCTCTTTCAGTGGCAGTAAACTGTCTGACATTAGCAGATTGCTTAACATCCCATTTTATTTTATAACAATTATAATTTTATTTATAATGATTTTATAAGGTAAGACTATAAGATTTTGATTGAAGGTGTTCAAGGAGGGGTTCAATTTTTTTTTTTTTTCTTTAAACATTGATAAAAGGAAATAGCCAAATTTTTTAAAGTTTCAAGGTTGTAAAAATATAACCTTTTCCTAAAATATTTAGAGTGTAAAGCTTTCTGTCAATAACTCCCAGCATTTGGATGTCCCACCTCTGACATGACTTCAATGCTCCTGTGCAAGAACTGAAAGTATATCGTTGCTGTTTTCACGCATAAATACAACTCACTCTGGTAATTTTCAAGGATTTTATCATGCGTTTGAGTCAAGGAGAAAAAAAAATCTGGTGTATTGTACTGTAACCATCCTATTTTCAGTCAAGCAATAGGTAATCGCCAGCTGATGGATGCAATCTATGTCAAGGAGGCTGAGCGTTTAGTGTCCTGTCCCACCATCCCATATATTGTGTATGGTATATTGTGATGTGGGGGGGGGAACTCCCAAACCAGAAAACTTATACAAGATTGGTTTGGTAAGAGTTTAAAGGCACAAAACCCCATTGGGACATACCGCGCCAACAAAAGACCAGATATATACAAGATTGATTTAGAATTTTGGGGTGCGACAGTAGATTTACCTCCTCGAGAGCTTTAGAGCTCGTGGTGCACCCTGGAAACGTCTTTTACGGCTAAAAATCTACTTTCGGCATGCAGCAGCATCACTACAAGTGAGATCACCATCGTGGGACTTCATGCAAGCTGAGTGCCTTGCAATGGAATGCGGGTGGCCTGTCTAAATCTAAGAGAGCTGAGGTTCAGCATACACTTACTAGTTATAATGTCGATGTTTTAATTTACACACATTCATGGGACAACCAGGTTTTATTGAAGGATACAGACTATTGGGACTAAAAAATGCGTAAATTAAATTATTCGAATTCTTATATTCTCGTACATTTTTGAAAAAAGTGGAAACTTTCATAACCATCCCAACTGAAAAGTTTATGGAAGTTATTATTACATCTAAAATAATTAGGAACGATTTGTTTCTAAGCAAGTAAACTGCTCTAAATTCTTAGGTGAAATTACGATTGCGGAATATTTCTATTCATTAATATATAGTAGGTATTATAGTGTTCTTACGCAGAAAACCACCCAGGATATTTTGAGAACCATGTAATATTTATCTTGGATACAAATATACGAACTTAATTGCGGTAAACAAAATTGTGCATCCAAATTATTCGTTCGCTATTGTTGTATAAAATAAATGAGAATATACCTTACCAACAAATATCACCTCACTTGTACAATGTGTCAACACCACTGTGGGCAATCCATGCCTGTTGTTTTGTTTTGCTTGATTGCTTGGTTTGGATTATCAGGTTAGGGAATTTTTACTTTAGGCAAATTAAGTAAGAAGAAGAAACTAATATGCAAATATGTTCTTTCCCAGTTTTTCAGAATGTGAAGTGAACTGAAGTAGGTTAATGTAAACAACAGACATGTGATTGGTTGACTGGGTGTATAAATATCAGATATGATTCTTTCTTCACTAGCTTCTGATTCCTGCCAGCATGTATGAGGCGTGTTAGTTTTTCCCACCTTAGAGGTGGTCTGTTGTCTTTTTAAGTATGAAGTAGATGCAGGTTCATCTTATTCGATCTATGCTAGACTGGCTGTTTATTATGAAGTTTTAAGTTAAGTATGCCTGGAAGTTGTGATGCCTTCCATTGAGAAATTGTTGTTGTTCTTTGAATTTGTTGATATTTAATCTTTACTAATGTTTAAATAAATTATTTAGTTTTAACTTTTGACTTCTTATTTGGTGTTTTGATCCATGGCTATCTTTTTCATTCTTGAATTAGATATTAGCTATAGCACGAAAATTTCGATTAAAACCAGAATACCGCGATTCATGCTGTTGAAAAAACCGGATTTCCGTGGCTACCCCGGAATAGTAGCACCCCTGTAAAAGGCAGTACGGAGACCACCGGACACAGTTCTTGTGGAACGTACCAGAACATATTCCACCACCGAAATACAGAATGTGCAGCTTGTCATACTGAAAAGAACGTGAATCATCTTGTTGTCCAAGAGGAGCCAAAATCAGAGAAAAGTTCCCAGGAAGAGAAGAAATGTCAAAGACTGGGGAAGAAAGACGAGGGATCAGGGAATTTGAGAGAGCGGGAGAGAGAAGCTTTGGGAGAACCCGGACTGAAATGCGAATAGACTGCAGGGTCTGCAGGCATGACAAGAGAGGTCGGTCGGTTATTTTATGGTCAACTATGGCTAACAACTATGTCAGGTCATATTGATATAAATAAAAACGCAAAATAGAATGTCAATGTAGGAGTAGTAAAAATGATGTCACCAGGGTCATTCCCTGGGACCCAACTCTAGTGTACAGAGAGGGGGTATTGTTTCACTGCATATTAAAGTATTTAATAGTAATTATAGTTGAGGGGAAGAATTCGACAGTAACTATGAGAGCGGCATCTCTGATCCAGAAAAAAACCCAGGAAGCTTGATTCGCCAAAGCACTTATGCACTCCCATAAAGCTGATTGTTGGAATGGCTCGATATGAGGGCCCAAAGAAGAGCATATAAATTCATCAGACTCTAGCGCAAGACTACTTATTACCTCATTAAAAAAGTAACTTCGTTCATATCGGGTCAGATACGTACTGTAGAAAAGCTCTAATTTCTCACTGCAACGACTGTAAAACTAGCATGTATATTCGCTACGTGTGCAGATTACGTTTTTGAACTTGGGATGAAAGGCCTGAATGTCTAGAAAGACATCCCAAAATGTCCGTGATGACCTGTCCTTTCTGCCTTGAAACATTGAAAACTGTTGGCGGTATGCGTTAAGCACATTTCGGTCGTTCATTATATTTAATCATGGCCCTAGCCAGTGATAAATTCAAAATAAGAAGTTTCTGTGGCATCAGTGATCATCTTAAACATGACACTACACACACTAAAAATACTTGATAATGAGGGAATTGCATAGGTGAGGGATTTGCTTAATTTTACACATTTTAGATACGTTATAGTTTAAAACTCTCAAATATCAGATTTTAAAGTTCAAAAATATGTTTTAAATAACTTAAAATTCGATTTTAATTTTGCCAAAACACTAGTAAAGTCATGTGATCAAAAAACGGGATTTGACGTCACAGCGCCGTCGAAACTAGTGAATTGTTGAAAATAAAAGAAATAAGATTTATCATTAAACCAAAACACGCTTAAAACTCTTTTGTTTCTCTAGTCTAGTTAATGGCCAGAAAAAGTAAAAATTAAAACTTTGAATCCTAATTATTCCAAAACCAATTAATATTTTTTGAAAAACAAAACGCCAATCTTTTTATAAAAAATATTTGTATGTGTCTTTAAAATATCATAGTTTTTTAGTTAAAACTTTATGAAGAATAGCAGAATGAAGCAAGCTAAGCATACAATAACTGTTTTTCCCGCCAATACTGGAAACGACATTTTAAATATTAATATCTTGGGAAATAGTTTTCCGATTTCAATAATTTTTACGTCATTTTTCATGGATTTTCATCCTCTATCATAATAAAATTTAAACAAAAAACGCGCAATTCCCTCATTAAATGGTATTCTACTTTAGGGATGGAGCTTCTGATCATTACAAAACAAAAAGAATATCGTAAACCTTTGCGATCACGAGCAAGATTTTGGCATTTGAGTAGAGTGGCGTCCATAGTCATTTTGAAGGTGCTTTCAAGAACTAAAAGGTGTTTACCTATCTAAATGAATATATCCAGCTTTTAAAGATCATGATAAAGATCCTGGTTCATACCGCTTAATACTAGTGGATCATACAGTTTTTAAGGACTGGTAGATGCGGCATTATTATTATTATGCAACCTACTTAAATTTGCTATAGAATTAAAGTAACTGGTAGCCTTAAACACATGGATGAACTAACCCAAAAAGACAAACTAATTACAGAAAACAGAGAAATAGACACATTAATAGCCAGATTAAGAACAAAAACCCTTCCCACAAGAGCAAATCTATTCAAGATAACAGTGATTCCTGACCCCCTCCTATGCAACATTTGCAAGTCCATAGACTCTAATGATCATATGCTACTATATTGCAAAAAATATAGTAAGCAAAGAGAGAAACTAAGACAAGCTATTAACTACAACGAAAACGATTACTCAGAAATATTAAACATAAATAAGGAAAATAAACTCACAAAAATAAAGGCACTATCTGGTTTTTTAAAAAGCATAGAAGAATCTTAGAAGACTAAAGCTTAAAGCTACGAAAGAATAGTGAAGATGAGGACAAAGCAGCTCTTAGGAGCAAGCAAAGGTCCCAACTAAGCCGTTAGGCTAATATTGAAGTTCAAGTTCAACTGATAGCCAACTAGCACCACGTGCTATTATACCCTTTTACTGACCTCTTCCAAGTATCTCATGTACTCCCTGGTTGAAACACTGATCAACAAAAAGCGCTACCTAGATATCACAATAACGAATTAAAAAAAAAAAACCTACCTCTCAGACAAGTGGGTAGGGCCTTAAGTGTCCACGTCCAGTTGGTTCAACGAATCTTCATGATTACTAAATGTATCCAATTGCTTCTTCGATAACAGCTACCTGAAATAAAAACGTTTTTAAATCAATGACACCATATGATAAACAGTAAGATAGAAATAACAATCGGTTCAATCACCTTTCCAACATTAAAAAAGAACTCAAAATATCAAAGGTTTGAGAAAGGTTATGCATTTAACTGTAATCTTAACCATAATAATATCCACAGCAGCGTTTGCTAATCAATCTGCATTCTGCACAACTTCATTAAGTGTCTATTGGGTATATTCTGTGGCAATATCGTTATAAAAGGTTCTTAAAGTAACTTTGTGTTGGTCAGATTGTCATCTATATTTGGCTTTACTGTAGTGAGCTGAGCGATTTCAGGGGGGGGTAATGACTTTTTTCTTTTACAAAACGAGGAAGCATTTTAGTTAAAACTGACAGAGAAATATGTCGGGGTTTGTTAGGAAAAGTAATAGCGGTTTGCACATTTTTTAGCATAGTTTGTTCCTGATGAGCAGTTTTAGCTTTTGATATACCTGGCACTAAAAAGCGATGAAATACTAGACAAGGAGTTCACAATCTTCAACCTTTTAGACACTGCGACCCCCTATAAGGCGAATATTTTGGCGACCCCCTTTGGATTATGAACATATAATTAAATATAAAAAAAACTCCTTATAATTGTAATTTTTACTTATAACAACAATTCAAAGTAACCTATATAAAATAACACACAACTTGGGTAAAACAAGTACTAAAACCAGTGTTTTATATTCTCAAAGTAGTCTATTCTTAAAACAAGTTTTTGGTGAACATTTTCCAGATAAAAACTTTATAAGTACTGATCCGTAAAACACATTTTTGGTATCAAAGTGTTCAACATATACTTTCAAAAGGTGGATTTCACTTAATTTATATCTATTGATTAAAAGAACAATTCAAAATTTTTCCAAAAGGGAAATTTTTTTTCTGCAAATCTAAAGGAACTCCAAAAAAAAAACCCTTTTAACTAAATTTCCACATAATTTATTTAATTTTTAGAACTAAGACTAATCAGTCCAAATAAATAGTGAACGAGTATTGGCAGACCCCAACCTTCTATCAAAACATTATGTACTACCGTAATGAACCCTTAATCCGGAAATCTAAAATCCATATTGATTCAACCCCCATTCGTCAGGCGTTCTAACTTTTTATAGTTAGCTTAATTTCTGTCTTGAAATTTCTGTCTTCTGTCTTGTTGTCTTCCGCGCCCGATGAGTTCGCAACACCGGGAGTTAGGATTACCGTGCAATATGATATCGGAAAAGAAATTCTTTATTACACCCGTATTTTTCGGAAATGGGAGCTGACTAAAAGAAAAGAAAGCTTTTAAT
Organism: Tetragnatha montana; assembly: GCA_963680715.1. Classification (NCBI taxonomy): domain Eukaryota; kingdom Metazoa; phylum Arthropoda; class Arachnida; order Araneae; family Tetragnathidae; genus Tetragnatha; species Tetragnatha montana. Next base: position 15,204,690 of record OY796677.1, on the reverse strand, counting down.
TTTTCAGGATCTTAAGCAGACCCTGTCATTAGCCGCGATGTGCTTGTACATTATGCAGAGCTACTACGTTAAACCTGCATTTTTTTTTCCCGCCGCGCTGGTGCTGGGAGGACTTTTGTAGTTTTTCCGATGATTTCCGTATGAAAACAACCGTAGAAACTACGGAGAATCCGTAGTACTTGGAGACTCTGTGTTGGCGTCACAGAGTTTCGTCATCTATGTTTTAACAAAATTTAAAGGTACTCACTTGCTTTTTATGATGGAGCAACATTGTTTCCGATGACTCATTCTTTCGACATCCAATCAAAGGGAAGATACAGGCCAGGAACTCAGGTTAGATGAGAAAGAAAATAAAATAACATCCATTAGAAAGAGCCAATATCAAATGCTTTTTTGAGCAATAATTTTTATTACAAATTTTATGTAATAGGTATTTCCTAATTTGCTCTAACTAAATATTGCAAGTCTAAACTGCTCATATGGGAAATTAAGAAAATTAGTAATCATTTTTTAAACCAATGGGCGGGTACTGGATTTATCATCCTTGACCACTGATTTGCCCTAAGTAAATACTCAGCGTTACCCAGCGGGCACCTGTGGACCGGAGCCACGAGGTGAGGTACTTTTACCCGCGCCACACATACCATTTGCTCGCACAACCCCTTTTTACAAGGGGGTTATATTCATTTATCACACAAGGACAGAAACTAACATCCATGCCAAACGGGGATTCGAACCCCCAACGTACGGTTTCGCAGTCAGATACTCTAACCACTAGGCCATTACGTCGGCATACATTTATCATGGTCATTAAATGTTTTAGATTTCAATATAAGACACTTTTTTTAAAACTTTGAGATGTTAAACAATATTCAAGCATATTTTCAGTCAAAATATGATTTAGAGAAGTATATATCAAGGGATTTTCATTGTTTTCAAAAGTAAAATCCCAACCTACAGTAATAGATTATTTATGCTCGTAGCTAAACTACATACAAGAAGGAAAAAATAAAATACATGTTTGTTACCTGGGCTAGATTACCCCTTTAGATGACAAAAATAAATTAATCATGAAAACCGTAACAAATTAAGGTATACATAATTTATGAAGATTAATCCATATGTCGAAATACAAAAGAAATAAAACAAACAAACATAGTTACTTACAAATAATAAAAATAAAACATTAGATAGATATAAAATAAAGATAATTGTATCCTAAACTTTCAAAAGTCATCTAAATCTAAATGTCTAAAAATAACGTCTTAATCTAAAGGTCTTGAAAATAATCTAAATGCCCATCATAGGAGTAGGTAGTTAGTGCAAAGGTAAAACTGTGAATATGCAAAAACATTCCGAAAGAGAGTTTGGATTTCACGGAACAGTAGTTATCAACCTATCAGGGAAAAAACTAGGGGGATACTCATACTCAAGGGAGTTTCTATAGGCCGTTAGACCTTCAAACTCCAGTATAGAGTGTTTTCAGGTGACGTCACAACCGGTTATTTTCTTTTAACTGTGTACCTTCTGTAGGGCTTTTAACTGTTGCTAAGGCCGTTACCCTAACAACCGTAAGGGTAAGGTAGTTGCTTATCTGTTGTTAAGGAAGTTTTTAGGTATGGGATCACGTGATTGCAAATGCTCTAATAGAAGAATTCCACGGCTAGTCATTTTCTGTAACTGTTAACCTCTGTAGGGCAAAAAACTGTAACATTTCTGTTGCTAAGGCCGTTGTTAGGTCCGAGTCATGTGATTGAAAATGCTCTATAACCAGCCTCACTGGGTGAGGCCGCGCTGTTGCAGAACGTGCGACTGAAAGTCAGTCAGCAGAGGCTAAACCCATCGTTTCCCAAAGCGAACTTGGTTCTCATCATATTGTCCTCGGAGGCATGAAAGGCTGAGTCAGCCTTGCCAAACCCGGGAATAGAATCCGAGCCAGTGGCTTGGCAGCGAGATGTATTACCACTACGACACCTGACTCCCATATCAGAAAATGCTATACCCTTTAATTTTAAAAGAGATCTTTAATCTTAATTTTTATCCCCTACAAAACGGACGGATATCATGAATTGGATTTTTAAAATGTTTATATAAGGGATTTCGTGAGATTTTCGGCAAAACAGTATCAATTAAAGTTTGATTTCGAATTAATGGAGGGTTTTTTTAGCTATTTAGTATGATTTATATGACAAAATGACACTTTGGATGAGTTTGCAGTGAGTTCTAGTTGTAGTCGATTTAAAAATGTCGACACCATGAATAGTATGTGGATGGATAGCATGGATTAAGCTTCTGATTCAAATCTTAACAGTAGAGAAAGGGAAAATTTTTCAAATCAAAAATTAAATTAAACCAGATAATCGGAGAAATGCAGTAGTTCCCAAAATTAAATAACTTTATGGATCATCTGAAAATATATCCTGATGCAGGTGCCAAAACCATAAATAACCACCCACAAACTAATTTCACCAAAGGTCCTCTCAACATTCTAATTAAAAACACACGAATTGCCACTCTATATTCAATTCATTACTCTTTTGTTTCCGAAAAACAACTTCAAATTTTTATATCTTCGTTTTCCGCGGGGAATTTCCATGTTAAAAATTAGCGGCCTATAAAATGGCTCCTTATGTCTTCTATTCTATGATTAGTATTTTGTATATCAAAATTAAAATATAGAGAACGATTTGTTCGATAGATGAGATTCCGTAAAAGCAATTGGTTCTCAAAAAGATTACGAGGCATGAAAGATTTTTCATAACATTCGTAGTAGTGACTTTGGGAAATGCGACAAGATCTTTTCATTTTTTTCCCCCGATTTTCATTTAGAACCAAAGAAATAATAACCCACAGTCTTTCAGAAATAGGGTGCATGAGAAAAATTTGGGTGCAATAATATGAAGGATGCATCAACAAGTGCGTTTGAAAACCTCTTATAGTCTGTGTAAATAAAATAGGCGGTTTCACGTCATTCTTTACCATGGCAACGCAGAAGAAATAAATTGAGAAAAAACTCAAGGTCAACCGCCGATTCTAATTACACAGACTATAGTTCAGCTTGAATCGATAAGAATTCCAAGATGGAACACTCCAACCAACTCCTTTTTAGTTAAAAAAAATGGAAAACGCAGTAAAGCAAAGATGAGATTAATAAAGCCCGTCAATAAATTTCTCAGCATCAGTTTAAAATGCACGAAACAAGTTGAAATCTGTAACATAAATACTTAAGATTACTATGATTTGTTTGAGAAATAAAAATACTGGGAACCCTAAAGTTTTTAATTGTACCTTTTAAAGGTGATTTATAAAAGGAAGCTAACCTCACTTTCAGTATTTAATTAAATATGTAATAGACCATTTGACATTCAGCAATCCACTTCCAATGCACTCTGGGAGGATCACTGGGATTACCTCCATAAAAAAGGATATTATTCCCTATGTTTGAATTTCTGAGATTCCTAAAGTTGCAAAACACCTTTGTGGACATCTCCAAAGAGTGTCTAAAATATTTATCAATGATTTACAAGAACTCAATTCATGAGTTGGAAATCAATACAAGTATACATGATTAGTCTCAATTTCTGGAGACAAATATTTCTTAGCAAAATATACACATGTGCAGGTTCACTGAGATTACATTTTTGTGATAGAGGGATATTTCCTGTTTTTTGAATCTCACAGAGATTCTTGGACATGTGAAACACATTTAAAGTCAACTCCTAAGAGTGTCTTAAAATAATATTTACAATGAATTACAAAAACTCAATTCATGGATATGAAATCAATACCAAAATATATAATTAACTCTCATATTCTAGAGACTGATATTTCTTGAGAATTTTTTTAAAATGAGTACACTGGACTAGATGTGGTCAAACTGAATTTTCCCTAAAATTTTGAATTTACCTTCAGAAGGTGATTTATAAACGGAAGCTAACCTAACATTAAATATTTAATTAAATATGTAATAGACCATCATATTGAGCAATCCACTTCCAATGCACTCTGGGAGGATCACTGGGATTACCTCCATAAAAAGGGATATTCTTCCCTATGTTTGAATCTCTGAGATTCCTCAAGGTGCAAAAAACCTTTGTAGACATCTCCAAAGAGTGTCTGAAATATTTATCAATGATTTACAAGAACTCAATTCATGAGTTTGAAATCAATACAAGTATACAGGATTAGTCTCAATTTCTAGAGACAAATATTTCTTAGCAAAATATACACATGTGCAGGTTCACTGAGATTACATTTTTGTGATAGAGGGTTATTTCCTGTTTTTTGAATCTCACAGAGATTCTTGCACATGTGAAACACATTTAAAGTCAACTCCTAAGAGTGTCTTAAAATAATATTTACAATGAATTACAAAACTCAATTAATGGATATGAAATCAATACCAAAATATATAATTAGTCTTATATTCTATAGACTGATATTTCTTCAGAATCTTTTTTTTAAATGAGTGCACTGGACTAGATGTGGTCAAACTGAATTTTTCCTAAAATTTTGAATTGTACCTTCTGAAGGTGATTTATAAAAGGAAGCTAACCTAACATTAAATATTTAATTAAATATGTAATAGACCATCATATTGAGCAATCCACTTCCAATGCACTCTGGGAGGATCACTGGGATTACCTCCATAAAAAGGGATATTCTTCCCTATGTTTGAATCTCTGAGATTCCTAAAGGTGCAAAACACCTTTGTAGACATCTCCAAAGAGTGTCTTAAATATTTATCAATGATTTACAAGAACTCAATTCATGAGTTGGAAATCAATACAGTCAAGTATACAGGATTAGTCTCAATTTCTAGAGACAAATATTTCTTAGCAAAATATACACATGTGCAGGTTCACTGAGGTTACATTTTTGTGATAGAGGGTTATTTCCTGTTTTTTGAATCTCACAGAGATTCTTGGACATGTGAAACACATTTAAAGTCAACTCCTAAGAGTGTCTTAAAATAATATTTACAATGAATTACAAAAACTCAATTAATGGATATGAAATCAATACCAATATATATAATTAGTCTCATATTCTATAGACTGATATTTCTTCAGAATTTTTTTTTAAATGAGTGCACTGGACTAGATGTGGTCAAACTGAATTTTTCCTAAAATTTTGAATTGTACCTTCTGAAGGTGATTTATAAAAGGAAGCTAACCTAACATTAAATATTTAATTAAGTATGTAATAGACCATATTGAGCAATCCACTTCCAATGCACTCTGGGAGGATCACTGGGATTACCTCCATAAAAAGGGATATTCTTCCCTATGTTTGAATCTCTGAGATTCCTAAAGGTGCAAAACACCTTTGTAGACATCTCCAAAGAGTGTCTTAAATATTTATCAATGATTTACAAGAACTCAATTCATGAGTTGGAAATCAATACAAGTATACAGGATTAGTCTCAATTTCTAGAGACAAATATTTCTTAGCAAAATATACACATGTGCAGGTTCACTGGAGGTTACATTTTTGTGATAGAGGGTTATTTCCTGTTTTTTGAATCTCACAGAGATTCTTGGACATGTGAAACACATTTAAAGTCAACTCCTAAGAGTGTCTTAAAATAATATTTACAATGAATTACAAAACTCAATTAATGGATATGAAATCAATACCAAAATATATAATTAGTCTCATATTCTATAGACTGATATTTCTTCAGATTTTTTTTTTTAAATGAGTGCACTGGACTAGATGTGGTCAAACTGATTTTTCCCTAAAATTTTGAATTGTACCTTCAGAAGGTGATTTATAAACGGAAGCTAACCTAACATTAAATATTTAATTAAATATGTAATAGACCATCATATTGAGCAATCCACTTCCAATGCACTCTGGGAGGATCACTGGGATTACCTCCATAAAAAGGGATATTCTTCCCTATGTTTGAATCTCTGAGATTCCTCAAGGTGCAAAAAACCTTTGTAGACATCTCCAAAGAGTGTCTGAAATATTTATCAATGATTTACAAGAACTAAATTCATGAGTTTGAAATCAATATAAGTATACAGGATTAGTCTCAATTTCTAGAGACAAATATTTCTTAGCAAAATATACACATGTGCAGGTTCACTGAGATTACATTTTTGTGATAGAGGGTTATTTCCTATTTTTTGAATCTCACAGAGATTCTTGCACATGTGAAACACATTTAAAGTCAACTCCTAAGAGTGTCTTAAAATAATATTTACAATGAATTACAAAACTCAATTAATGGATATGAAATCAATACCAAAATATATAATTAGTCTTATATTCTATAGACTGATATTTCTTCAGAATTTTTTTTTAAATGAGTGCACTGGACTAGATGTGGTCAAACTGAATTTTTCCTAAAATTTTGAATTGTACCTTCTGAAGGTGATTTATAAAAGGAAGCTAACCTAACATTAAATATTTAATTAAATATGTAATAGACCATCATATTCAGCAATCCACTTCCAATGCACTCTGGGAGGATCACTGGGATTACCTCCATTAAAAGGGATATTCTTCCCTATGTTTGAATCTCTGAGATTCCTAAAGGTGCAAAACACCTTTGTAGACATCTCCAAAGAGTGTCTTAAATATTTATCAATGATTTACAAGAACTCAATTCATGAGTTGGAAATCAATACAAGTATACAGGATTAATCTCAATTTCTAGAGACAAATATTTCTTAGCAAAATATACACATGTGCAGGTTCACTGAGGTTACATTTTTGTGATAGAGGGTTATTTCCTGTTTTTTGAATCTCACAGAGATTCTTGCACATGTGAAACACATTTAAAGTCAACTCCTAAGAGTGTCCTAAAATAATATTTACAATGAATTACAAAACTCAATTAATGGATATGAAATCAATACCAAAATATATAATTAGTCTTATATTCTATAGACTGATATTTCTTCAGAATTTTTTTTTAAATGAGTGCACTGGACTAGATGTGGTCAAACTGAATTTTTCCTAAAATTTTGAATTGTACCTTCTGAAGGTGATTTATAAAAGGAAGCTAACCTAACATTAAATATTTAATTAAATATGTAATAGACCATCATATTCAGCAATCCACTTCCAATGCACTCTGGGAGGATCACTGGGATTACCTCCATAAAAAGGGATATTCTTCCCTATGTTTGAATCTCTGAGATTCCTAAAGGTGCAAAACACCTTTGTAGACATCTCCAAAGAGTGTCTTAAATATTTATCAATGATTTACAAGAACTCAATTCATGAGTTGGAAATCAATACAAGTATACAGGATTAGTCTCAATTTCTAGAGACAAATATTTCTTAGCAAAATATACACATGTGCAGGTTCACTGAGGTTACATTTTTGTGATAGAGGGTTATTTCCTGTTTTTTGAATCTCACAGAGATTCTTGCACATGTGAAACACATTTAAAGTCAACTCCTAAGAGTGTCCTAAAATAATATTTACAATGAATTACAAAACTCAATTAATGGATATGAAATCAATACCAAAATATATAATTAGTCTTATATTCTATAGACTGATATTTCTTCAGAATTTTTTTTTTAAATGAGTGCTAGGACTAGACGTGGTCAAACTGAATTTTTCCTAAAATTTTGAATTGTACCTTCTGAAGGTGATTTATAAAAGGAAACTAACCTAACATTAAATATTTAATTAAATATGTAATAGACCATCATATTCAGCAATCCACTTCCAATGCACTCTGGGAGGATCACTGGGATTACCTCCATAAAAAGGGATATTCTTCCCTATGTTTGAATCTCTGAGATTCCTAAAGGTGCAAAACACCTTTGTAGACATCTCCAAAGAGTGTCTTAAATATTTATCAATGATTTACAAGAACTCAATTCATGAGTTGGAAATCAATACAAGTATACAGGATTAATCTCAATTTCTAGAGACAAATATTTCTTAGCAAAATATACACATGTGCAGGTTCACTGAGGTTACATTTTTGTGATAGAGGGTTATTTCCTGTTTTTTGAATCTCACAGAGATTCTTGCACATGTGAAACACATTTAAAGTCAACTCCTAAGAGTGTCCTAAAATAATATTTACAATGAATTACAAAACTCAATTAATGGATATGAAATCAATACCAAAATATATAATTAGTCTTATATTCTATAGACTGATATTTCTTCAGAATTTTTTTTTTAAATGAGTGCACTGGACTAGATGTGGTCAAACTGAATTTTTCCTAAAATTTTGAATTGTACCTTCTGAAGGTGATTTATAAAAGGAAGCTAACCTAACATTAAATATTTAATTAAATATGTAATAGACCATCATATTGAGCAATCCACTTCCAATGCACTCTGGGAGGATCACTGGGATTACCTCCATAAAAAGGGATATTCTTCCCTATGTTTGAATCTCTGAGATTCCTAAAGTTGCAAAACACATTTGTAGACATCTCCAAAGAGTGTCTTAAATATTTATCAATGATTTACAAGAACTCAATTCATGAGTCGGAAATCAATACAAGTATACAGGATTAGTCTCAATTTCTAGAGACAAATATTTCTTAGCAAAATATACACATGTGCAGGTTCACTGAGGTTACATTTTTGTGATAGAGGGTTATTTCCTGTTTTTTGAATCTCACAGAGATTCTTGGACATGTGAAACACATTTAAAGTCAACTCCTAAGAGTGTCTTAAAATAATATTTACAATGAATTACAAAAACTCAATTAATGGATATGAAATCAATACCAATATATATAATTAGTCTCATATTCTATAGACTGATATTTCTTCAGAATTTTTTTTTTAAATGAGTGCACTGGACTAGATGTGGTCAAACTGAATTTTCCCTAAAATTTTGAATTGTACCTTCTGAAGGTGATTTATAAAAGGAAGCTAACCTAACATTAAATATTTAATTAAATATGTAATAGACCATCATATTGAGCAATCCACTTCCAATGCACTCTAAGAGGATCACTGGGATTACCGTCATAAAAAGGGATATTCTTCCCTATGTTTGAATCTCTGAGGTTCCTAATGGTGCAAAACACCTTTGTAGACATTTCCAGAGTGTCTTAAATATTTATCACTGATTTACAAGAACTCAATTCATGAGTTGGAAATTAATACAAATATACAGGATTAGTCTCAATTTCTAGAGACAAATATATCTTAGCAAAATATACACATGTGCAGGTTCACTGGGATTACATGTTTTTTTGATAGAGGGTTATTTCAACTGTTTTGAATCTCACAGAGATTCTAGGAGATGTGAAACACATTTAAAGGCAACTTTTTAGGCAAAGTGTGTTTTAAAATAATTAATTATCGAATTTACAAGAACTAATTCATGAGTTGGAAATCAATAAAAAAAAATACAAGATTAGTCTCAATTTCTGGAGACAAATATTTCTGAAGAAAATATACACATGTGGAGGCTTACTGAGATTACTTCTTTTTGGATAGAGGTTTATTTTTTTTTTTGCTGAATCTCGGGAGATACTTGGAGGTGTGAAACACATTTAAAGATAACTCCAAAGAGTGTTTTAAATTATTTTCAATGATTTACAAAAACTCAATTCATGAGTAAGAAATCAATGTAAAATAAATAATTAATCTCAATTTCTAGAGACAAATATTTCTTAAAAAAACATACACTTGAGGACGTTCACAAGGATTACTTCTCTTTTGATAGAGGTATTTTCTCTTTTTTGAATCTCCCAGAGATTCTTACTGGTGTGAAACACAAGAGTGTCTTAAATTAATATTTACAATGAATTACAAAAACTCAATGAGTATGAAATCAATACTAAAATATATAATTACTCACATTTTCTAGAGACTGATATTTCTTAAGAATTTTGTTTCATTAAATGAGTACACTGGACTAGAGGTGGTCAAACTAATTTTTTCCCTAAAGTTTTGAATTGTAACTTCTAAAGGTGTTTTATAAAAGAAAGCTACCCTAACCTCACTTTTAGTATTTAATTAAATATGTAATAGACCATCATATTGAGCAATCCACTTCCAATGCACTCTGGGAGGATCACTGGGATTACCTCCAGAAAAAGGGGTATTCTTCCCCATGAAAGAATCTCAGAGAATTCTAAAGGTGCAAAACACCTTTGTAGACAACTCCAAAGAGTGTCTTAGTAATTAATCTTGCTAATCATTGATAATTATCAATGATTAGCAAGAACTCAATTCATAAGTTGGAAGTCAATACAAAAATACAAGATTAGTCTCAATTTCTTAAGAAAACATACACATGTGGAGGCTAACTGGGATTACCTCTTTTTGGATAGAGGGATATTTTCCCTTTTTCGAATCTCACAAATTCTACTTATTTTTAAAGACAACTCCAAAGAGTTTCTTAAATTAATATCTGCAATCAATTACAACAATTCAATTAATGAGTCAAAAATTAACACAAAAGATTTAAAATTAGCTTCAATTTCAAGACTCATATTTCTTAAGAAATTTTTTTATTAGATGAGTACACTGGACTAGATTTGGTCAAACTGAATTTTCCCTAAAATTTTGAATTGTACCTTTTAAAGGTGATTTATAAAAGGAAGCTAACCTAACCTTAGTTTAAATATTTAATTAAATATGTTACTTGCTTGTTTCGTGCATTGGAATACTGATGCTGAGAAATTTTATTTGATTGAAAGAACACAATAATTTTTGCGTTACAGACACACGATTCTGTCTGCATATACCAAATGCGGAAAAGGCAAAATGTTCCACCCCGGATCCCCACCCGATTTCAAGAAAATCGTTCAAGCTTCGCAAACACACTTGCTGAAAACATGATTCCTTGATCGTGCATTTGGCTTCCCAAACACATTAGGCAGGAAAATACCGAAGGATGGAAAGAATTTTCACACATTTGCAAAAGTCTTTACAAAAAAAAACTTTAATTATGGTTAGCCTGCTGGCACTGTGAATATTCGACCACGGTCTGTGCCAAAAACCAAGTCAAAAGTGGACGCCTCGAAAGTAACCGAGTCAACAAGACATCGTTACCACAACGCCATAAGTCCCTCTCCTGAGAATCACCTTTGGCGTAATGCATTTTAAGGGTCTTAAAAATGCATATTTACCTCATGATCAAATTTTTATTAAGCGGGTCTATTAATATATGTGGAATTCGGTCATTAAAGGATGCTTAACATGAAAGTAGCAATCTGCTCACCGAACACCGAAACAGCTTGACCAAAAAGGTCATAAAGTAACGAGTGAAAATTTGGGAAACTTTTGCATAAATATTTCAAGACTAAAAAAATAATGTAGGGATTTATGTAGGGAACTTCAGGGTTAAATGGATTTTGCAAACTAAACATAAATTATTAGTAATAGAGCTATATTAATGTCGGTATACTGATCGCTATCAATGTAAAGGAAATACATTTCCTTGACTTAATTATGTAAAGTGAATAACATTCTTTTAACTCTGAGTTACATATTTTTTATTTAGCACTCATTGCTTATAATTATTCGCTCGGAAACTAAACCTACGCTAAAGCATGACATTTTTGAAACAGCGCGGGGTTAGTTTCGGTTTTAGGTAAAAAAAACCAGCGATCAAAAGATCAAAACGTTTCCTTCAAACTAACAGTAGTAGCGAGCCTCTAAAATCTAAAAGATTCTTTACGTAATTTAAAATACGAGATGCAAAAGTTTTGAGATTAATTTTTTTAAGGCTAGGTGTTTACCAGTCATATACTTCTTTTAAAAGATAGATTCATTTGAGAACCCGCTGCAAATTCATCTTAAGTCCAAAAGTATTCAGTCCTACATTACAGCCCAAATTTATACCATTTAATTGATTGATCAAGTGTCGAATTTTTAAGCTTATAACCTGCAATAACTTCACGCCCATCGTTAAGTTTAACTCTTTGATATTATAGGAAAACATACAGCTTACAGGATTAAATGTACTAACAACCTCCATGACCTCGGAAATTTTACTTTGGGTTCAAACTTGGTAGGTTTATGAAAATTGCGTACTTTGAAAAATAGGGAACTAAACAAAGAACTAATCTTCCATGTTGGTGCTATTTGGGAAGGATGGCATTAATGATCATATCAAAGCTAAAAATAATTTTAAACCTCCCTATGAGTCAAACGGTTAGCTTTCCCAGGTGGCTTTTTCTTGCATGGAGCCAGATGTTTTTTTAACATTCAATGATGAAGCTCATCTATAAAGCTCATTATGCTACGTCCTTTTCCCCCACCTGCACTTATGACGAATCCTTATGGAATATGAGATAACACTACCAAAGTTAATAACATGGTTTTGGAGCAGCTGCAAGGGACGTGATAGACGATATGTCTGAAGCATAGAGGTCTGATTGTGCTTTTAGGGGGTCATTCCCAAACTATAGGTCAAACAATTTAGTGATTTTAAGCCCCCTCTCCTACGTCGCACTGGCATTTTATTTCACTATTTTCATAACTTGAATACAGATACTACTTAAACCAAAACAGTGAAGAAATCTCCTTTTAGAACTTAAACTGGATTAAAAGAACACTTTTTAGGGTGTGATGTCACAAAGTTTTAACTGCCCTCCCCTTTGTCATTATTTTAACACATACAGAACCCTCTGAACAAAACTTAAGAGTTTGTCCGAGGGTGATCTTTTAAGTAAAATGGTAGTTTCAGTTTGGGATCCGATAAGATGGTTAGGCTTAAGGCCATTATTTTGAGTCCCTGAAGCAAATACAAGATGAATCTAAATAACTAACCTGAGTAGTAATCAGTCTAGTCTCATCTGAATCATATTCACCTAAATTTCACATTAGAACAACTCGTCGCTCATCGATATACACATTTTTAAAACAATTATTATTATATATTTCTATGATCCCCTTGATATAATAAACGATTCAATTTTGCACCTATCACTTTTACTGTTTATTCTGTGTGATCCACTCCCGAGAACCGCTAGTTTGCTTAGAAAAGTGAAAGAGTAAAGAGTGAAACGCCACTTCACACTTTTCGGGATAATAATCGGGATAATCACACTTTTAGACTATCGGGATAATAATCTGGTTGAGAGAGACTTCCAATAACTTAATTTTTGCCTTATTTAATAACACTAGCTCTAAAAAATTAAATATACTATACTATAGATTACCTTTTTTTGACAATAGCAACACAACGAGCGGAAGAAAACTAAGTTTAACAGAACCTTGAACTGCAAAATGGTCACCTATGAGTCAGCCTTCGATTTATTAAGTTATTGACTCAAAAAAGTATTTAAATTACAGGAAGCACGGAATGCAGTTAATGTAAGAAAATCATGCTTAGAAAGTACCTTGATTTAGTAAATATCAACTGAAGATCATTTCAAAACCCAACCTTAATTCAAATATCTGAAACCAGATACCAGGTATACTCAGATTTATAAAATTTATGAAGTTTTAAGAAAATAATAGCACTATAATAGGTACTATAACAATTATATCGCATCACACACATAACTATCGTTATATAAAATTAATTTAAATAATTATACACTTTAAACAAGACTATAACTAGGCTTGAATGGCATTAGATTGATAAACCAGAACGGATTACCCATTTCAGAAATGCATGAAACGTACTATACATGCAAATGCTAAGTAGAGTAATATATATCATGTGTAAGCAGTAGATAAATAAAAAATATACTTGTAACAGCTACAACATAATGCCACATCGACAACTCTAATAAAGATTCCATTAACCTATTCACGAAAAGATCACAACACTCAAATATATCAGAAGAAATAAGGGTACATAAACACGACTTTGCTTACCTGACCGGGTAGGAATATCGGCTACTCAAATGTTGAAGACAAAGACCTCTGTGATACAAAGACGGTCTCATTTTCATAAAAGTCCAAGTCGAACAAACAGGATTCGAAAGCCAGGTAGATGTCTTCACCAAATACTACATGAAACAAAACGGCCGTGAAAATCTGCATCTGCACCATCTGCACCTCTGTAAACTGCACGTGTACAATCGAGGGATATGAATTTTAATTATTCAAGAATTCGACCAATCAACGCAGAGGAGAGGGAGAGAGATCTTCCATCCCCCCCTCTTCTCCCCCTGCCTCTTTGCTCGTGTTTCATCCGGGTCTTTTGATTAGAGTTTAATGGCGAGAAAATCAAGACTTTTAGCCGATGAGATTCTAGTGTGCCTATTTTTTTTATTTTGCTTTCTCGCGGGAGTTCCAACCTTCACTTAAAATATTATCCGGTTTAAGATTGAATTATGAACGTTTTTTGACGCTTTTGGACAGAAGTGATTACATTTTTCGACGGGTTTTAGGGTTTTGAGTAAAATTTTATTTCTTCATGGCTGGAAATCATTAGAATGATCGGGAGTGAAAACATTCGAACCGACTACCTATTACACAAAACCCGACATGACCGAACCACCGAACTTCATGAATCAATTCTTACAATTTGTAAGAAAAATATGTAAGCCATCTTAGGGCCGGAAAATTCGAACTGGGCAATTCTTGCTGATCGATCAAAATTTCCGATCGCTAGATCGGGACACTGAGAAAACTTATAAGTTACCTATTGATTAATAGAACAAAAGCTTCACGTATATCTGTTGTTTGATACATGGCCTACTTTAAGTACGCAGTGAATAATTTTAGAAAAATATGTTTGTTATATTTTACAATTTTAGATTTTTATACATTAAACTTCTAAAAACTACTTTTCCATCTGTAAATCGATTGTATTATAGCTCAGCAATTCTTTCTTCGGTGAATTCTTCTGCAAAATTTACAGAATTTAGGATCTCTCCAAAACGTTGGTATTCTTTTTAAAATTTTGGATTTTATTAAAAATTTTCCAGGTCCTTTCAGTCTTAGCCGCCTCAAATTTTCCATAGGATTCAATGGGAATCTCGGGCGGAATAGAACTGAAAGGGACGATGGCCAGGAGGAGGGCGGCTCACAGGCTGTGTGTTATAAGGGTGAGGTAAAAACATAATCGATATAAAACAGGTTATTTTAACAAAAATTATTGTTTTATCGGCAAGCCGATTTTTTATAAGGTCTTGAATCATATACAATATTTTTAACGGACTTTTTTTTTTAATTTCAAAACAGTTTCTAGTATTAAAATATTTGACAATTTTTTAAATATGAAGTTTATTTTCCTGCAGCATTTTTTTTATTTAATTATTATTTTGTTCTTTTGCAAATTGGCTTTTGCATTCTTAAGGAATGGATACCTATATTTAGGCAAGTTGTATTTATTTAATTTTATGTTTTAAAGAAGTTTAAATTAAGTGGGGTAAAATGGATATAGTGTTAGGCTTAACAATTTGAGTATTCAAAGCCAATGTTTACCATTTAAATGTAACTTTTTTTTATTAAAAAGGGATATACGGACATATTCTAATGAAATAAAACCTTCATATCTTGTTTTTACAGTATTCTACGTGACTGACAGTAAGTCCACTTTAGGTACAATTGATACCTATAGAAAATTGTTAACTTTCTTCGGATCATTTCACCTAAATTAATGAAGCGATTCAAATTCTTCATTCGTTCTCTTAACATATATTTTTTTCCCTTCATCCACCACTTGCAATCTCAATCTAAATTCGGGTGTAAAAAAAATGCATTAAAATTATAAAGCAGACACACCTGATCTATGATCCAAACCATGATCTGAACGATCTGAACATAGCATCTGCAAAGCTCAACACCTGGATATGATATTCTTAACCAATCAGCAACCTGTATTTTGATACCCCTGCCCTAACCATTATCTATCTGAAATGAAAAAACAGAATGTTATGTTTTCTTTTACCTTGATTCAGTGTGGTGCAGCTGTTTTGAACAACTAAAGAGTTGCAGACGTTTGCTAATAAAAACAGACAATCGAAAGTTAAGTTTTCTATCCACCTTAAAATTTAATTTGAAATAATAAGGATAATAATTATTCGACTCTACTTTTTTGTAAAACTTGATTCAAAAATCATTCTTTACCTAATTTTGAATATTCTGAAACTTCTTGTGCGATACCCAGGGCGTATACCCCCTTTGCCACCTCCAATAGGATATTTGGTATCCCCACCTTGAAATTTCCTGATCACATCTTAAAAATTACTTAAATTATTGTTATATCAAAACATAGGTAAAAGGAGGGTATGGAGGTCCTCCCCCAAGAAGTTTTTGAATTTCAGTTCATTAAAAAGTGATTTTTAGCTACTTTTACGGGACTTTTGAATGTTGTATTCATAAAAATGACATTTAGCAATAGTTTAAAAGTAGTAAACTCCCCTTTTTACTCTAATAAAGCCCCTCAAATTCCTATCAACTTATCACCACCCCCTTGAATTTTTCGATGCCCCCATTGGGGGTGGTACTACGACCCACTTTGGGAACCACTGAGATAGAAGAATTAAGAGTTAAGTGTCCCCATCTTTTCAATCTAGTATATTCATTTTACACCACGCGGAAGGTAAAATGATATACCCCTGAAATGCTCAACCTGCTGCTTTTCAAATGCCCTTAACAATACGAATGTTTAAAAATTAATAAATTTTATTTGTGACCAGAGTTCTTTAAAAAAAACTTTTAAAATCATCTGAAACAGTAAGCATTCCAAAAAGCATGCCAATCAAAGAGGCCAACTAATGAAAGATCTTCCAATTAAAAAGTGATTACTATTAAGTTTATTAAAAGTTAAATTATTAAGATAAACAAAAAGATTCAACCGCTTTCCCCCTTTCTAAGGTCCATTGAACACTTAAGTAAGTAACTAAATAATAATAATAATGGTAAATAATAGTATCAAAAAGCAGGCAAAGTATGGCTCTTAAGGATCCTAAAAAGAGAGAACTGCGCAAGAGGAATAAAACTTTGATACTAAACAAATATTTTTAGTTTCTTGTGCACTTTATCAGCTCTGAAAAGATATTTCACTTGCCGAGCAGTTAATAGGTACATTTTTAGGCATGAAAGTGACCTTTCCCCAAGGACATTACTTAGAGGGCATTATACTTTCACAATGTCAGACCATGATGTAG
This sequence comes from Tetragnatha montana, assembly GCA_963680715.1. NCBI lineage: Eukaryota > Metazoa > Arthropoda > Arachnida > Araneae > Tetragnathidae > Tetragnatha > Tetragnatha montana. Next base: position 15,187,662 of record OY796677.1, on the reverse strand, counting down.
ATGACCTTATAGTGTAAGCGAACAAGGGGCGGACCCCGTACGTATAAAAAAAGTTTTGTTTACCATCCTATTGTAGAATTATCTAAAGAGCCATTGTTAATTCAAGTGACTTCTAAGTGCTTTAAAGAGTTAGTAGTACTTCAAATTAATACATCTTCTCAGATAACACAAGATAGGAATTTTTTTTATTGACACTTGTAGATACATTCCATATTATGTTGAAAAAGATGATAAAACACTAACGATTTCACAAATTCATATAAAAATCTCCAAAAAAGATGGACTATCAAGCAAAACAGAAGCCTGTCAGGATTAAAGATGTTTGTTTGGGTGCTCTTGCTCATCTTCGTTGCCTTCGGAGAAACTCAAGGTGATGTATTTTTGCTTTAATCCTATTTTTAATTAAGGTCTGATATTTATTTCTATTGGAAATAAAAAGGTCAAGCAAAAGTAGAACGTGTTTAAGGTTTTAAACATTGGTTTCTTTTTTTTTTTTTTACAAAATTCAATATTTGTTATTAAAAGAAAACTCTTAGTCCATAGTAAAAAAAAAACGTTTCTTAGAAATTAGCAATTCACAGAGATTTAACACTAGAAGCACCAGGGAGGTAATTTTGACAGGTTTTTTTTAGTTTTTGAAATAAATTAATTATCTTCAAAAGTATATGAGTGATGCACTTCTGCTTTTATGACTTTTCCTAACTCATGCTGCTATTATTGCCAGCCAAATTTGGTTTGGTTTACAAAACGGGTTACTGAGATATTAAAAGGACTACAGGTCCTAGAACCCCCTCAAATGCTGTCATTTTGACACCGCTGAGTATGTACTTATTTCTACCGATTTCTACTCTATATCTTAAATTTTGTTATCTTTCGGTTCTAGAGGTACCTAAGGGGGTTCGTCCACCAAAATAAAATATGTTATTGTTTTGACTGTAGAAAATCATAATTTGCATATTTTTTTACATATCCATGCATTTACATATTTTGCTAATATTTTTATATTTCCCACGCATGTTTTATAATTTTGAACGAAATATTTGTTATTTCCTTTTTCGGTAAACGAAAAAATTCAAGGTTAAGCTTTTAATGCGAAAAAATATAGATAAATGCCAAATATCTGTCAGGATGTTATGGTATTTTTATTTTTTTCAACAGCTTGTGGAGGAGAAATTCGGGTTAAGAACGGTTTCATCACCAGTCCAGGGTTTCCATACGACTACCCTCACAACAAAATCTGCACATGGGACATCATTGCCAAGCCAAAAGAGAAAATCACATTGAAGTTCACTGATTTTACCTTGGAGAACTGTAACGTAAGCCTGGTTAATTTAAAATTTTAAAAATGGTAGATTTGAGGGAAATCAAACTTTTTTTTTGTTTTGTAAAATATATTAATTTTTAAACACTACAACATGTTTACTCCATTAAAAAAACATTTGAAATACTTAAAAAGACACCAAGTTCATCGGTATAACTCAATTAGAACCGATAGAGAAATTTTAAAAGATCTTTTTTTGGCCTATTTTTGACCCTTTTGCGCATTTATAATTCCATAACCACTTAAAATTTTCCCCAAAACACTACACAGTGAGTAAAACACACTTTTACTGACACCAGAGAGAGAAGGTACACCCCAGGGAAAAGGCTTTTATATACATTTTTTCATGTTTCTATGAAAAAAAATAGTATTATCACTCCTATGAAATTTTCAGTTTTATTTTAACTTTATGTTTTTAATTATGTTTCAACAGCAATGTGGCTGTGACTATGTAGAGATCTTCAGTATGCTATCAGGGGGAAGCAGTAAACTAGAAGGAAAGTTTTGCGGCTCTTCTATCCCCTCAGCTATCACCTCAGAAGATAATCATTTAAAGATTACTTTCAGATCTGATGGCAGCAATGCGTTTAGAGGTTTCAAGGCTAATTTCGAAGGTATTTAGCATTCAAATTATTTAAAGTAGAGGTTCCCAAAGTGTGGGTCGCGACCCCCAAGTGGGCCGAGAGGCAAAGTTTGTTTTTATAATTTTTTACGAGCAAGATGCTGGTTTTACCAGATAGTAAAAATAATAAATAAAGCAATAAGTAAAAAACGTACTCGGTGTCGAAAGCAAGGGTAAAAGAAAATTTTCCCCCTTTAATGTGCTGCTGATGCAAAATACCCATTTAAATAATATAAATATTCAAAAAATTAATTTAAATCAGTGTTTCTAAACGGGGGACAAACATTCTACTGGGGGCCAATTAAAATTTTAATAATTTTCTTAAGAAATGTTGTAACTGCAAATTAACTTAAGATAGTTAAAAAATGTTTGAAACGCCGTTTTGAAAGTAAAATTTCAAAAATCTTTCACAGACAGGACCCCCAGACTCCTTTTTAACATGAGACTGTATGTGTAGCATACAAAATTCAAAACTTAAAGCCCTGAAATGTATATCCTATCTCTTAATTTTCTAAATATCTACATTGTTTTGATTTTCTGGATGTTATTGTAATGATGTTAAGAATGCGTATATGCTATATGGGTAGGGGTTCTGTTATAACGGAGAACATTCAATAGGCTTAGGTTTTGATCCAATGTATTTTAATGCTCAAAATATCCCTTTAGTTGATTCATCTTCAATAACCAGAAACGTTGAATGGTTGCAAAACCAAATAAAGAGGAAGAAAGCCATTGAGTTGGCCAGAGCAACTTTGGCTCTTTTTATGGCAGAACCCGGATTCTTCACTCCGGGGAATAATACAGCAAATGAACTGAGGGACAAGATAACTATTAGCATTCTTGCTCACATGGCCAGGTGAGAATTGGATCCCAATCTTAAATCCATATTCACAACCATCAGTGTCTGTGTTAAATCCTTGGTCAAAAAAGATTCCGCCAATCAGTCAGCAAAAAGCTAATTTTTCTTTCTTTAGTTTAGTTTCTATCTTTAACGTCTTCTCTCTCTTGCTGTTTCTCTTTTTCTCACTCTCACTTCATTCTTTCTCTATATTATAGTATAGCATTAGGGTGGACCGAAAATATTTTTTTCCGAATTTACAACAACGTCTTTGGCATTGAGATTGAAATCTAGAAATATTACAAAAATACACCCTTGCCCGATTATAAGTTATAGGTACCAAACTATTTTTTATTACCGATATAAACATATATAAATATCAGTTAAAAGATATTCTAAAGGTAATTAGGGTAAATAACCTAACCTTTTTCCTATTATATCTACTATTATATGGTGTATAACTGTTACAAACTTTGTTAGAAAGCAACGGAGCGCGCAGTAAAGAGAAAATAGCTGAAAACGGAGCCTAGCCGGAAAAACAATTCAAATAAAAGGTGTTTCAACGGTTTTTAATTAAATGTTATTTATTCACAAAAAACAAATCTACCGTTATCTTATAACTGGATGGGTGTTTTTTTTTTTCGATAACCACCAGGATCACAGAAAATCAGAAAACCGATAAAATTTTTAATATAAAGCGTAACTAATCGTAAATTTTAGTATATAAAATTTGTTTCTGGGTTGTATCAGTCTCTTCTATGCATATTTAAGCATAATTAAGGAGCATTTAAAAATAAAAATCTGGAACCGGATTCTTCCCCCCCTCCAAAATCAAAACAACTTCTCCCATCCTACTCATTCTTATATTTATCTTACTTTATTCTTCCTCTTATCTTATTACATTTTGTCCTTCGCTTCTAAACACCCTTCTTGATCTTCATCTACTCTACATTTATCAATCTGTTTTCCTCTCTGACCTCCTCTTCTATATATCTTTTTTTCACACTATCCTTTCTCAATATCTAAATTTTTTTTCTATCAATTTTTTTTTTCATCTTCCAAATTATTTTTAATCTTTCTTCATCTTATCTCTTTATATCTCTTCCTTTTCGCCTAAGCTAAGCTTTATCCTGTAATTTTATATTATGGATGTGGTGACTGCAGATTCCTTGCCAGGACTATTTCATCCCACGGCGGGCGCATGCATTTTCACTGTGTAGTGGACATTTTTAATATATTTAATATACAAACATATCTTCCACGCCATCATAGGTCCGGGGTTCGATTCCCAGGCCCCGGGCTGGGCATTTCAACTCACCCTTTCATCCCTTTAGTGGGTCGATAAACTGAGGACCAAGCCTGCTTGGGAACACTGAGGGTCTTGCGTTAGACCGACCACCTATTCGGGACATATGCCTTGCACCGCAGGGCCCCACGGTCAAGAGAACGTATTTAAAGCGAATTTAAAGAGAACGAAGAGGGGCATCGAAGGCCTCGACCCACTACTTTAGTTATACAAACATATCTCAAATAGCCATGTTAAAGTTTTTCAAAAACCTTTTTAGTGTAAACTGGATATGACGTCATCCGCAATTTTCTCAAAAACTATGGAGAAGTATAGTGCTGTCCTTTAAAAACAACCCCTTTTTTATATTTTCTCCATAAAAAGCTTAATAAAAAGGATAATTATTTTAGTGCTTAGCATTTTTAATTCCAACTCTCCATTACAAATTGGCAGTCAATCAAGTAAGAATTTGAAAAAAAAAAAAACACATTTCTCTAAAAAAAACCATGTACCCTAAAAAAACTCGCTTGAAAATACTCAAAAATTAAGATAAAAATATGGTTAAAAATTTTTTTGATAGAAAAAGGAATAATTAAGACCAGTTAAAACTAAATGTATTAAAAAACACAACGATAATATCTATTTTACTGTTGTATTTTTATTTTCGGGTTTTGAAAATGATCTTTGAAAAAACTTTACAGTTTTTATAATAAAAAGCTAAATAATGATAATTGGCACTTATATTTTATTTTAACCCCAACTATTAACTCTCCATAACCCATTTTCAAGTGAAATTCTAGTAAAGTGCTATCTTTGCATGGAAAATGGGTGTTTTTTGGTATCAGTGAGTTTTTATTAAAAATAGTAAAAAAATCTTTCAATCACTGGAAAAAGCATTATATTTGCATAATTAGAATTATATAATGGGTAATATTAAATATGTTTACTAAATTTTTATTTATTTTGAGATTTATAGAATAGAAAACAATGGGTTGTTTGTAGCTCCCACATGTTTTTTTTTACCCCTGATTTTAAAGACTACAGTAAGGATTCTAATTGACGGATTGAGCTGAAACTTTAATATTTTATTCTCAACGCGTGAAAATGCTTTAAAGTCTTTATAACTTACATTGTTACAACATCAAAATCTGTAAATCTAAATTACATTTTTTGCTAAAAATCTACATTATCGCTGCTTATTTAAAAAAAATAAGTAAATAAACAATTCTTTGACTAGTTTTTACATCCCTGCCACTCTAAATCGAATAGAAAGACATGGTACATGATATGTTAAACTTATTGTAATTATGTAATTAAAAAATCTCAATGGTTTGTTTTTAAAGGACATGACTATTACTATACTATATAGTTCTTTAGGCATTTATTATGTACTACACGTAAGGAGTCTGGCTGTGTAGAGTTAAATTAAAAAGAGAAAGGAGAGATTTAAGCAAAAAACTATCGCCTTTATAGGTTTCCAAAGTAGTTCATATGGACCCTCTAAATTCCACAGCAAATTCCAGGGGGTCCGTGAGCTTGAAACATTTAAGTGTCCACGACACTCAATTTTAATTTTATAAATATTAAAAATCATAGAAATTTTATAAACCTTTTGTTTTCTATCTTTAATTTTTAACAATAGGGTTTAAAAATGCTTTAAAATACTACTTTTAAATCCCAATTACCTTGAGATGCGGTTTAAAATCCTCATGTGAAAGAAATTTTCTTTATCCAGGAACACGACAATTTCCAGCCAGGATTTAGCTTTGTACATTCAAGCGCTGATGGTCACTTGCCAGAACCCTCGGGACTTCTACGGACACGACCTGGTGTCCAAGCTTCGCGAGAGGGTAGATCGGTCTTCGTCCTACACCAATCCTTTCGAAATCCTGGCGCTGTGCAACGTGGGGGCAGACGTCACCGCACGAGACGTTGCGAAAGTCTCATCAGCATTCTTCTCACAACTAAGGCCTTTCTGGACAGGTTGGTACGCACCAATAGCATAGGAGAGATTGAGGTGTACCGTGTTACTTGAATACTCCGATTCCGTAATTTTCTACCAGAAATTGGATTTTTTAGAGTATTGGTCAGACTGGCAAACCAAATGAATGACCAACGTTGGTTCTTTGAACTTAAAAACATGTGCAAGCCCTTTCACATTACTATCTTTCCCAATTTAGATATAGTAAGCCAGGTTAGTGATTGCCGTCCACAAGCATCGGCAAAGTACCTAGTCAACGGAGAAGCAACGAATATTCTATGCATATTCAGAAACAACGAGCTTTACACTGGATCAAAGTTGCCACAAGCGCCTTAAACGCTTTAACTCCCAGGGAATCCATCTAAATTAGTTTCCATTTTTGCGTTTGGTTGCTGTCTGGCGATGCGGGGAGAACCCAAAATCACCCAAGGTAACGTTAATACCTACTTGTCCACTTTGGCATTTTGTTTTGATTCTTGACTAGATAAAATAATTTTTGTCTTCCTGGCGGGGGTTTGCTTTTTGGTCTATCCTAATCCAATCAAACTCAAAATTGGAAACAATCCTTTACGTTTCATCAAAAGGCATGGGTTTCTAATTTAACTGATCGAAGGACGAATATCAAATAATAATTACTTTCGTATAAGTTCCAAATACTCTCCGTAAAACGTTAGGATATATATTAACAAGAGAAGCACTAAACGTTTATTACAAACATAGATAATTAACAAAATCATGAAAGTTACACACCCTGAACCGTTAACTTATTAAACCTGTTTCAGGGATTAGAAGGGGAAGGATACCGATGACCTCTAAGGTAATAAGGTCCTCCCTAATTCATCTTTAAAAAGATGGTGGAAAACCACAAAGGTCGCCCCCTTTCCTCAAAATTCGAGGGGGCAAGACACCGCTTAGTAACGGTTCTGTTGGTCGGTGGTGCTACCAACAATGGATACTTTGGGAAGATAATAGAACCCTTCTAAAACCGACTGCGTAAAGGAAGACCTAGCCTCCCCAAATTTTCCATAGGATTCAATGGCAATCTCGAGCGGTATAGGAATTGCAAGCCAAATTATAACTAAATAGGTAATAGGGCGTTAACAAACAAATATTTATTTTCCCAGATATCCAGGCTATCGCAACAATGGCCATGCAGTGCCTCTCTTCCAAGGTGGCAGTGGACGAGAGAGAGATCGAAGACATGCAGAACGAGCTGAAAAAGAGACAGTTCAGAAACGGGACGGTCGAAAGCCTCGTTACAACTGCTCTTGTAATACAGGTAAGTCAGGGCAGTATTCAAGGAAGGGGGGTTTGCCCCAAAATTTTGTGACATCCTTTTTATACTGTTTTTTTGCTTAAAAATTATGCAACTAATAAGAAGCAATCCTCCTCGGGTCTAAAAAGTCCCTAAATGTCTCTAAGAGTCTCAAAATGAGTTCAACCACTACTTTCAGGGGTCAAATTTCAAAAATATTTTAAGAGAACCCCCAAGCCCCTTCCAAATTTTGACTCTTTTATACAGTGGTTTCCTGAAAATTCTGCCGTTTACAAGAAGTGGTTCCCTTTGAGTGTTCCCTAAAGAGTTTCAAAATGAAATAAAACACTAGTTTAAAGGGCAAATCTCAAAAATGTTTTTGTGGAAGGAAATTTTTTCCCAGTCCCCACTAAATTTTGACGTCTATTTATAATTTTTTCTTGAAAACTTGGTAGCTTACAAGGAGTTGGTTATCTGTTCGGATGGTATCCAAAAGGTCTCAAAATGGAGCTGAAACACTTCTTTTAGAGTCAAATTTTCAAAATTTTCCTAGGGGGGGACCCCTTAGATTCCATTTTGATATAATATGCAACACAATTCAAATGCTACTTTTAAGTGATCTTAAACTTAACATATGATAAATATACTCCTTAGGGAATACTTTAGAAATAAATTTGAGTCGTATCCCCTCCCCCGGAACAAAAGTATGGTTATAGCCTTGAGATAATAAGTGCATTTTAGGATATTTTTGCACTCTATGTATATCTTTAAAAGTCTATACTATAACCCACCGCATTTGAAACACCAAAAAACAGACACTTGATGCATTATGCTATTTGGCACATCGGCTAATGTTCAGGGGGTGTTTCAAAAGTCCCTTTCACGGCTTTTATTTGGAAACGTCTCCTAGGTTCATGGAAGTAAGTTCAACCCCAAGGTAAGACACCATGGAGAATCCATTGAGATGACTTACAGTGTCCCTAGCGGCAAAATAAAAATGTAAAAACTTTAATTGAAAAACTAAAGGAGATAGAGCGAAAACTCCAGTACCAATATTATTTCCAACATTATGAAAAACTCACAGTAACAAATTTCATGAAAATATCCTATAGCAAATATATAGTTCAGTTTTTCAGTGCTTTTATGTATTTTTGTGTTAGTTTTGACTCTTTTATGTCAAAAAATATATTTCATACTTACCATGTTTATTCAATACTCTCATAAAAGATGCAGTTTTCCCAAACACTTTCTAAACAAAAGGAGTGATCGTTTATACACACGTTATTCCCCTCAGGCCTTGAGATATAACAACAGCTTCCAAGAGTTCTTCAACCTCTCATCTGCTCTCGATGTCCTCATGAGGGCTCAGGATGAGGATGGTTCTTGGGGGAAGTCCGTCCGAAATTCATTCTACATTCTCCCTGCCATTTCCGAAAAGAGCTTCTTGGACATCAACGACCATAACTGCTCTAAAACAACAGAAAGTGGTAAGAATCGCTACCTTTCTATAAAAAAATCTTGTGCATTTATTTTTTCAAAAATTTTTTCGTACAACTATTAGTATATATGAACATATTCATATTTTTTCAGACTAAAATCATGACATATCATCAAAGACATAGTTTTTCTGAGAGGTTTAAAATGTTACCGAGCGGAAGAATTTGAGATTTCACAAGAGAAATAAATTTGACATGAAATACGGAATGCCAAATATTTTTTTCTGGAGAGTCGGCCAATTCGACCGTAATTCTACCCACACAAGCCGAGTATGATCTTAAAAAGATGACTTTATTGAATTTAGTTTCATGGATAAGAATATTTGGTGGCTTAGCCCAGAAATTTTTGTGTTTAGAATCTTGGGGGCCACCCGTGGGTCTTATTGCTTCCTTGCTAAGCTACACAATTTTCAAGGAAAGAATCAATACTTATAAGGAAAATGAAAACTTATAAAGAAAATGAGTTAAAAAAACTCTTGACCCGCACAAAATTGTTTAGAAAATCCAGTTCACATTTTTCTCCTTTGGCGGAACTAAATTGGAAAAGCAGACATCTTAGTCAATCTGAACAATGAGATGTACTCGTGATCAAGCTCGTATTTATGGGTTTTGCCTCCCCCAATTAATTTAAATATCCTCTCCTTTTAGACCAATGGTTCCCAACTGAGAGAAGTCCGCGGACCACTAACTAAGTATAAAATTGAACCTTCACGGACTACCCCTTTATAGCTTAAAATTCTAGACCACGACAAAATTGCAATATAACCTTATTTTCCCTAATTAAACATGTAAATTTATATGGATGCTCTGAATTATAATTCTATTTTAAGAAAATTTTAATTATATCTCACAAGACTTAAGAATTTTTGTTACGATATAATTAAATCCTCGGGACCTACAATAATGTAGCTGAGGTTTTTTTCAGAGCTCTTAATTTCACTTTAAATATGTATAGAACACCAAAGTATTGTTAATAATGAAGTGGCGATTATTATCCCAGCAGAGAGTCATCGTCAAGGATATAATTCCATCTTTTCTCGTTCAATTCGCTCAAATTTGTATTTATTGGATTTTTTTTTGTGCTTCACAGGGCCCCTTCACGGACCACTTCCAAGATTCTCACGGACCACCTATGGTCCGCGTACCACCGGTTGGGAACCACTGTTTTAGACAAACCAATATTTTTGCCTTTTTAATTCTTTTCCAACTTCAACGTTCTTAACTTTAGACTAAATCAGTCGGGTTTTCTAAAACTAAGCATAAATCCATGCTATAATTCATCGTAGATTTTCCCAAATAAATCCGCTTGAAAATAATTATTTCATAAGCAAAACCCGCTTTATAACGCGTTATGTTTCTTCTCATACTCCATAATATCGTTTGTTTTTCCTTTGTATTACTGTAGAAGAGGAAATTTTGGTAGGACTTCAGGAAGCCGGTGGTGAGAAGTTCGTCGCGCAGTACTCGGTGTGGATCGGAAACGACGTCGACCTAGGACGCACCTGGAGGGTGAGGGTGCAATCTAACAAAACCACCTCCTTCTACGATATCATGGAGATCGTTTCCAAGCTGGACAACAGGCACAAGTAAGAGAATCAAACTACTTTTTAAGGCAGCGTGGTCCAACATTTAGCTACCCAAGGGCCAATCAAACTTTGTTATAGGGAGGTCAGTGAGGCAGTAAAAAGAGAACCTTGCGTTTTACTGTTTTAAAACATTAGGGGGGCTTGAGCCCCCCCCCAAACCCTATGAAGTAGGCGTCCATGATTGCACTGGAATATCTGTCAATAAGGATTCAAGAGAGATGGAGTCTGCACTTAAATTTAAGTCAAAACATACCCTATTCTATTAATCCACCAAATAACTAATTTTCATTATTGAAACAGTCACATACCTTTCTTCCTCTCATCCCTTCAATTATGTATTGTGTATTTCGTTGCAGTGTGACTTACCAGGTAGTGGATGGAAAGCCGTATGTGCGAGCTCTTCTCGGCAAAGAAGACGATCCAGAGTTGGGCATCTTCTGGTTCACCTACGTCCGTTCCACGACCACAAAAGAACCCATCACACTTGTGGAGAGCAGTAAGTGGCCATCAAAATGCATTTAAGCCCCCCACGTAGATCGAAATTAGTTAAAAGGGTTTTTGAAAGAGTCATTAGTCTTAAGTGTAAATGATAATTTTTAGCCGTTTAGTAGTAAAAGGTCCCATTAAAAGTAGAAGGTATGGGCAGGGCATGAATCATAACCTCTATAGCAGTCTGTAAAATCCGGGTTTTCAGTTTGCAAAAATGAATTACCTGTACGTAATTTACTGAACATACGCAGTAGTGACTCCCTGACCTTTAAGATTATGCTGTTTGTTTCCTATAATTACACACTTGCCCTAACACATATTTACTGGGTGTTCATAAGAAATCCAAGTCCGATTTTCTTTCGGGCCACCCCCTAAAAAGGGGACCATTTGATGTAAAACTAATATCCTAATAATTAGATCCCGCCACCGAGCGTCTAAGTTTAAAAAAAATCATACATTTTGCCTTTTTTTAGCTACAAAATCCGAACCGGTTGATGTAAAAAGATACAAAGTTGTAGTCATTTTGTAGATTATTAATTTCTCTTCAATTGTTATGGTTGAAACTTGTTTTTATAACTCAAACGATACAGGAGGTTAACTAACTCTCCCCGCAATATAAACCTTTTAAGGAGTGTTGGAAAATTTCCTTAAATTTGTCAGCTACCGTAAGTTCAATAACATTAGCTAAATGTTATTGCTAAATGATGGTTTTTGACTGCATAGATAAAAAATTTATGAGAATTACAAAGAAAAAAATTTCACTATCGTAAAATAATTCAAATAAAATACATAAATTAATTTTTAACTGCTTGATATACAGTAGAGCCCCGATTATCCGCGGAATTGGGTGGCAAGGGTACCGCGGATAGCGAAAATCACGGATAACCCGAAAAAGACTAAAAATGAGGTGAAAACACCCCAAAAAATATTTCCGGCATAAAAACTATGTTTTACTGTACAAAGAACATGATATGGTAAACTTTTTAAAATATGTACAGTACAGCAGAAACATTTGCTCTACATCTAAATCACTAAAATTTTCAAAATTCAAATAAAAAAATCAACTCAAATCAATAAAAATTTTTTCGTGGCACTCGCGGATAATCGGGGCTATATATATACAGGGTGGTCCTTAATTCATGGTACAAACTTCTAGGGGTGTTAGAGTACACCTAGACGATCAAGAATTGGTATAGGAAGGGGGGTCGCAGATACGCCGTTAAAGAGCTAGGACCTAATGTAGTGCGAGTGCGTTTCAAAAGGCCGTTTTTAGAAGGCCCGTGTGACGAAACAAAACATAATAAAATGAAAAACATTATTGCATGAGGTACAGGAGTATCCGTACTACTTAAATCCTCAATGTGATAGAAATTGGACTTCTGGCTAAACCGTGGGGTGAGTTTTAAAACGTGCAATATTTATCTTTTAGCCAAAGAACGGAGTTCCCTTAATGGTATTTAGAAAAATGATGATCGGGAAAGGAATTTTCAATGATCATACAGTTTCAATGATCAATGTATGATCATTGAAAATTCCTTCAACGATCATCATTTTTCTAAGTACCATTACACTAATGTAAGGGAACTCCATTCTTTGGCTAAAAGATGAATATTGCACGTTTTAAAACTCACCCCACGGTTTAGCAAGTCGTCCAATTTCTATCACATTGAGGATTTAAGTAGTACGGATACTCCAGTACCTCATGCAATAATGTTTTTCATTTTATTATGTTTTGTTTCGTCACACGGGCCTTCTAAAAACGGCCTTTTGAAACGCACTCGCACTACATTAGGTCCTAGCTCTTTAACGGCGTATCTGCGACCCCCCTTCCTATACCAATTCTTGATCGTCTAGGTCAGGTATGGGCAACCTTTTCGAATCCGCGGGCCGGACTCAAAGATTATAATGTCGTGGAGGGCCAAAGAGTAGATAATAGGTAATATTCTTTAAGTAAAAAATGAGGCCTTTTATTATATATATTTTTGAAGTTTAATTCTAAAGTTAAAAATTAATCTGGACTTGTACAATATCTAGATTACATAAAATAATTATAATGAAGTTACATTAATCTGGACCAGGCGCGGATCCAGCACGGCTCCAATGGGGGGGGGGCACTTCTTCAGAACATCATCTTTATCTTTTGAAAAAAATGTCAAAATTTTGGTAATTTTCTAAAATGTATCACTCAAGCTCCCCTTTTGGTACCGCTGGGGGGTCTGGGGGTCCTCCCCCAGAAAAATTTTGGAAATTTGACCTGTAAAACTAGGTTTTCAACTCATTTTGAGTACTTTTTGGGACTTTTTTTTCGTACTTATGAATGATTTTTGGGTCCAAGGGGGGGGAACTTTCCAGAGTGCCACCCCCTGTATCCGCCACTGATCTGGACTTGAATAATATTACATACAATAATTATAAAGTTAGTTACATTAATCTACAATAGATTAATACTTTGATTAGAAACAAAAATTCTGTTTAAGTTACAAAAATCTGGACTAGAATAATATGTGATTTTTGAGTACAATTTTTAAAATGTTCCGCGGGCCGGACCAAATGACGTGGCGGGCCGGAGGTTGCCCACCGTTGGTCTAGGTGTACTCTAACACCCCTAGAAGTTTGTACCATGAATTAAGGACCACCCTGTATACAGGGTGTAAAGGAAAGTCCCTTTACCCTGAAATAAATTGCTAACGGAGCAAGCCAAAGCTAATATAAGGTGTAAAAAAGTTGACAAAAAACCAAACAAATACAAATTAATTAATTTTTTACCGTTTTTTCTCTTTTCCAAGATTGGGAAATTTTCTTTTCTTCACTCGGTTGGGTATAAGAGGACTGAATAATGTATTTTTCAATAGTTCGCTCTATTTTAGAAGTAGTTTGGAGAACAGTATTCAAATTAAAAATGAAATCAACAACAGGAACTAAACCTGACATTTTATATTTACATTTAAATTAAATGAATAAAATAACTGCAGAGCTGGAGTTGATAAAGAAGAGGTAAAGTCAAAATTAAATGGCATTGAAAATTTTGAAAGCTTCATGTCTGGGCAATTGAAAAACCCGAAATATCTTCCAAGATAAAATTACAGTGAAATATTGCAAGTGCTTTATTTTTTTTTAGCTGAAACTTTCAGGATATTAGTTTTACATCAAATGACACCTTAGTTAGTTCTTTAGTTAGGGTTCTAGCTAAGAACACAGACTAAAGTGTTGTTATTTCCGAAATATAAGTGTTCTTAAATATGTTGTGAGCGCTTGCTATGAAGAATTTTGATTAATGTTTGTTTACGATATTTTTTTATTTCAGGCCCAGCAGACATAAGAGTCCTTCCAAACCAAGAGCTAATCTTGTGGTATAAGTTGAATGACTGGAGAAGCAACAACGCTCTGGTACTTTAAATGTTGATTGTTTGACTAGTCAATATTTCTAACCCGAGCCTTTCCCTATTGGGTTTTGTTGATTTTTAAGACCCTGTCAAACAGTTATGTCTTCTAAAATTTTCGAGATGAATACAGATGACACATTTTATATGTAAACTTGCATTTTCAATAAATATTTTAAGTAAAGATAATACTTAAACACTTCGTGTTTTGTAATTATTTTATTTTTAATTATACGTTGTAATTCACTGTGTTAAAATATACGGATTACGAAATAAGTTTATATGGAAATATAAGTTTTAATGGCAAATTAGTTCTGAATTTTAATACATAACTGTAAAATAAATTTAAAATCATTATAATACAAATTAATTATTCAGCATACAGTGTTGAACAGATTGGGAAATATTGGACACAATTCATAACAATTACATAGAATAAATACTTTTGGAATTTTTAGCTACTTAAATGTTTCACATTTTATGTAACTTGAAAGATAAATAACTCTAAAAATGGAGAAAAATTATTATAAAAATTTGAACATCTTCAAAACGTAAGTAAAATTATTTAATGAAAATAATGGCAAGAGTATCTGACTACGAAGCCCAAATTCTGGGGTTCAAATCCCCGCTCAGGCATGGATGTTTGTTGCCCCCCTGGAACACTTAGTTAAATTACCCTATGTTCGATAGTTCAAGTTAGCACTGGGTTCATTAAATTTCACCTAGAATTTTAAATAAGGTACTTCATAAAATTAAAATTGAGAAAAAACAGTGATTATAATGAAAAAAAACCCCAAAAATTTATGAATATGTAGCAAAAATATGTATTTATAGCTTAACACTAGAACCGCGGCGATTTCCGTATACCTAGAACCGCGGCGATTTCCGTATACCTAAAACCGCGAGCTGGGTCAAATTGACCCAGGCGCATAAAATTCCGTTTGTAATGCAAAAAAAAAAAACATTATTTGAGAACAAAATGTTATTTACATATTATTCAACTCCTGTTTTGAGGTTAATGTTACATTACGCACAAAAATTATAATAATTAATATGGCAAAATAAGCAAAAATGTGTGAAAGATTTAGAATTCATAGAATCAAAATTGAAATATTTTTCTTACCAGGATTTATTTTCTTACCAGTTTATGCACAATTTGAGCAACTTCTTTTTATATCCTTAGTACATTTTCCACATGTAGGTACACTGCAAAATGAACATTTCTCAACAGTTTGGTTGTTACACTTAGGCGATTGACAACGGACTCTCTTTTTCAGTTCTGAACTTTCTTCGGGGGGGTTTTCTTTCTTGACAATTTTTTTCATCACTTTTTGTTTACTTGAAACGTTAGAGTTACACAGTTCTTCAATAAGTTGTTGGAGAAATTCCTATCTAGAGATTATTTTCCCCGTGGTCTCTGCACAAAATCCACAAAATAATTCCAGCAAGATCAAGAATATTATAGAAAACATGAACTGGCCACCTTTCTTTTCTAGATCCAGCTTTCACGGAGTATTTTCTGGCCATTTGGTCGGCAACATCAACACCAAATTTTGTCGAATTATAAAAAGATATTGTTTCTGGTAGCTTCTTTGTATGATTGTTATCAATTTCAACTGTGGGGTGAAGAGAGCTCAACAATAAAACGTTTTTGTTCTTTTTTCCTTGGTAAACTGTCAATGTTGTGGCTGATTTATCATTCTTTAGTAAGATTGAGTCGTATTATGGCTTCTTCATTTTTTTCACTGATTCGGGAACTTCTTTGCGACATCTTCTAATGGTCCCGGTCAAGCTTGTTTTTTTTTCACTTTCAGAAATACCGCAAGTTTCAGAGTTGTGAAGAAATTATCAGTCCTGTATCCATGAATTTCGCTTTCAGATTCATCTTCCGACAACTTTTGAAAATATTCCAGAGCTTCAGTAATTGTCAGCTTACGCTTATTATTTTTATGCGACATTTTTCTCAAGCACTACAGTAAGACTGCATCTATGGACTGCATGCGTTGAAGTGATAGTATATTTTTTTTCTTTTATTAGCTCGAAAACAGGGGTCAGGTGTTCTTTATTGTCACAAACTGGTTTGTATAGAATACTGTGTGTCCTGTATACTGTTGTTAATTCATTGATCGACTGTTAGGGCGAGCGCGCACGGGCGACTTTTGTCACGGTGACAAAGACGAAATTGTTGCTTTGGCTATTGAAATACTTGAAGAGTGATTGAAGAGTGCGCGTACTAGGCGACGTGACAGTTGGCCGATTGCCAAGAATTTCTACATAGAGATCCATTGTTTTCTAGTGATATTTTTGATACTAGTAATCCGTCGCCGTGAATTTAGTCACTCGTGCGCGCCCAGCCTTATTTGACTTGTATATGCGTAACACTTCTGACTTTTTAATTATATTTGTTTTTTCTAATACATACTATACTGTATTTAAGCCTGGGTTTTTTTTTTTTTTTTTTTTTTTTTAAATGCTAAATTTAATAAATGTTTTTAAGGAAGGATATCTTTGTGGTTACTTCAACATTCCAAAGAAATAAAATCCATCAGAAGGAACTTATTTATCACCGGGCATACATTGTAAAGGTTTCTGCAAAATTTTCTTTCTTACTTTAACAAAAAACAATCGTTCCCAAAGAGGTAATTCTTGGAATTGTTGGTAAATTCTGAAAAAAAAATAGAATTTAACCATTTTAAAAACACTATCGCCCAAATAAAATGAATTCAGATTACAACGAAAGTGATACGTTACAACGATTACTTGAAAATTGTAACTATCTTATTCTAGCTTTGTTATTTTTTGAGATATCTGATAGTTTAATTAATTCCTACGTACTCGTATTTAATTCTATCTGCGTAATAACATTTAATTCAATTGTTTAATAGCTGGTATTGTCTATTTAAGGTTGAGGTCTTTCAAAAAAAATAAATAATTTGTAAGTTAACATTCGAAAAAGGAATCTTGTAGGTTTTTGGAATAAATCGAAACGAGGAGTATAAATTGAACCGTCCGTCAGTTTGAAAAAGTTAATAAGTCCAAAAAACAAGAGCTATGTGAAAATAAAAAAAATTGTTGGTATAAGTAATGGGATTTTCATTGTAAAACCACCAAATCTTTACTGGAAATTTTGAACACAGAACTATTGTAGAAAAAAATATAAATTGTACATTTTAAAAAGTTTATAGAATCTTTCCCTTTTAAAAATTTATGAAATTTCAGCTTGAAAAATATCTTAAAAGTCACTTAAATTGACAATCAAATTAAATTTATGCTTAGTTCATAGCACGAAAGTGAGAAATAAAAAGACTGAGACAAATAAATTCAAAAGTATTATATAACTGAGTCATTAAGGCAGTTTAATGAGTATCAATGGAGTCCAATATTCACTGGACAAAAAAAGTTAATAAGTAATAGTACCGAAAAAAACACATTCAAACTAGAACCAAACTTCGTTTTGGCTTGGTTTATGGCACAAGGAATAAGAGAAAAAAAGACAAATTTACTTAAATTTCAAAGGAAATAAAAAATACAATGAACAGGCATTGGACATTGATTTCGTCAAATTATATCTTCCTCTATGGCAGTGGTTCCCAAACTATTTTGCTCGTGGAACCCCCCAATTTGTTACTAATTATCGAGGAACCCTGAATATTTTTTAATCAACGACTTTTTTTTAATAACTGATATTAAATGAAACAAGGCAACTTAATGTTAAAAAAGATGTGATTAAGTGAGTTCCAAGAACCCTCAGGGGGGTCTGGGGGTCTTCCCCCAGAAAATTTTTGGAAATTTGACTGTAAAAAGAGGGGTTTAACTTGTTTTGGTACACCTAATCCGAATTTCGGACATACATTTTTAACAATTTAATACATATTCTTGGTTGGATTTGCATTTTGATGAACTTAATATAAAAAAACACCATTCTTATTTTCTTTTAGGAAATAAAATTTGTCTCACTCGGAACCCCTAATTTTTTTTCGTGGAACCCACTTTGGGAACCACTGCTCTATGGGGTTGTTATTTTTCCCTCTTTCGAATAAAGTGTAGAGAGCAAAACTTCGGAGACTTTTTTAAGCCCAAAAAGTGTCTGACACACATGCACTCACACATTTGGTCACATTTGCCAGTTTTCCACTTTTTCAAACTGACGATTCAAATTTAACCCATCAAACAGTTCTCATACATTATTTAAAAATATAAAATAATATTTTACACTATCAAGATATTAATATTTTTTTTAATCTAAATTAAAAGCTAAATTAATGCAAAGCATACTATCGAAAAGCATGTTTAAGTTTTGAATTTGGAGTCGTCTGTGTTCGTTTATCTCATATTTTGGATTAAAACTAAAAAATAATGTTGCACAGCTATTTCGCATTTTGAGAAATTTTCAGTTTCCTAATTCCATGTTTTCCTACTTATTCCTGATTTTAAAGATCCTCCATTCACTAATTATTTTAGTTCAATATCCACATAAGTATCAGTTGTGACCTCAACGGAAGTCATAAAAAGTGGTCTAGTCTTTGACGTATCTGTCAACGATTAGATTCCGTTATTGTCAATAAGCCACTCCTGTTTCTGGGAACATTCATCTATCCTTAGAACGGCCTATCTGCGCACGTGTTGGGAACCTTGTGCATTATCCCCTTTGTTGAGTAAAAGGTCATAAGCATGGTTGAAAAGTTTCTATTTGAATCACACATTCTACAAAGTAATACATCTGATAAGACGTAATATTAAGTATTTTTAACTGTCTCGAGGTATTAGAAGTTCTGCATAGTACATCTAGAAAAGCAAGGCGGATCAAATACTTTGACGATTTCTTGGTTTATATAAAGACCTCAAGGTAGGCCAGTTTCTCAGATCTCTAATAAGAGTAAAGATGTTGATTTGGGTGTTCTTTCTTATCTCCGCTGCTATTGGAAAGGCTCAAGGTAAATACTTTTGTCTTTTACTTCTGACATTTCAATGAACAAGTTGTAATGTGCTTTCCTATCAATAATGATAAAAATATTGGTTCATTGATTTTTTTTATAAATATTTCCTCTATATCTCTATATTTAATATATCACTGTTAGTAATAGATATGCTAAAAGTCTACAATTTATGTGATCTGGAGATAAGAGGACGAAGAAGATAAATATTTCCATTATACGTATATTAATAATTTTAATGAAAAGTACTGCAGTCAAAGTGTAGAATAGTTTTCTTAATAGCCAGTTGTTAATAATATCCACATATTTCAGTAAATGTGATAAATAAAGCAAATTATTCCCTAGGCCTTTGCAATTTATTTTCGAGTTTCCTAAGTGTCCTCTTATGTTGTTACAATTACTGAAAAATTACTACCTGCAAATTTTCAGGTCTCTAGGCCAATTTTTGACCCCACGCACCTCAAAAAATAGTTTTCCCATGATATTGCCTTGGGACAATTGGCAATAAAAATTGAAATACTTTAAAATTAAAAAAAATAAATTTACCAAAATCCGATTTTGTCCAATTTTTAGTATGTTTTTATATAGGTCATTTCTAAATGTAAACCTTTGGATTTATCTCATTTGATGTTCTTGTGAGGTTTTGTGGGGTGGTTTTAATTTTTTCATATAGCTAATTATTAAAATACCTTTTTCATGTAAATTTCAATTTTATTTCCAAATTTAATGCAGTATTGGATGTTAGTTCTCAAAAATAGCCTATAAACATGCATAACATGTCTGTTTTCTCTTAAAATTATTCTAATTCTAAATCTTATTATAAATAATTATTTATTCTAATTCTAAAATTATTTTAATAGAATTAAATCTATACTATTAAAATCCGAGAGTAAACAAACGTATGTTTGTCCGCTTGTCCACTTGTCCGTATGTCCCTCTATCTCCTCCGAAACCACTGAACGTAGAAGGGCGTCCGAGGTACCAAAAGATGGCAAATGACCCAGGGACGCCGAGTCGCCCATTTTCATTCCGAAATTCGAAATACTTTTCGAGATATTTGCGTTTTTCTGCTCTTTTACGCTTATTTCTCCATTTCTCTACTAGAGTAGATCTGCTTAAATCACTATTGTAAAAATGAGATGAAAACCACAAAATTAAATATTTTCATCAGGAAAGACTCGATAATTGTCGATTTAAAAACTCCATCAGTTATGCAAATACCAAAATAAATTCAAATAATTTATTTTCAAGCGTTATTTTCCTTTATTTTAAGATTTATTCCTTTAAAATAAAAATATTTATGGAATAACTTCCATAAATTGACTGGAGATATGGAAAATGGAAAGATACGGTTCACTAGACTTAAAAATTTACTAGGGCATTTTATTATATATTATTTTTAATTTTTCTCTAATAGAGTAGATCTGCTTCACTCACTGTTTTAAATGAGATGAAAACCTCAAAACTAATTATTTTAATGGGAAAAATCATATAGGTAAATGTCTATTAAAAACTATTTTCAGTTATGAAAACACCAAAATAAATTAAAATAATTGTTTTAACATTATTTACCTTTATTTAAGATTTTTCCTTAAAATTAAAATATATGTTACGGGCAATGTGATAAATTCAGTGAATTTATGAATGAAATTTATCACTTTGCCCGCCTCCACTTCGGGCATTATTAATTAATACCCGATTAATAACTTTGCCCATAACATATGTACTATATGGAAAAGTGAAAATTTCATAAATACAAGGAACACTGGGATAGGAAAGATTACCGGGAACATTAAGATTTTTTCCTTAAAATTAAAATATATTTATGGAAAAGTGAAAATTCCATAAATACATGGAACGCTGGGATAGGAAAGATTACCGGGAACACCGGGACAGGAAATATATCGGAAACACCGGGATAGATAAAATATCTTAAAAACCTGTGTAGGAAAAATTACCGGGAACACCGGAATAGGAAAGATATTGAACACATCACAGGGATAGGTAAAATATCGTAAAAATCGTGAAAGGAAAAATTAACGGGAGCACCGGAATATGAAAAAGGCGCCTGGGATACCGGGAGGAATGTGGTAATTCCTGATATACAAAATTAGAAATGTATTTTGAGAAAAATTTTTCGAAATTTTTTTGTATACTCCACAGGTGCAAGGCTGGAAAAGGTGGCACAAGGGGCTACATAATTTTTATGGAATTTCTCTTTTTCATATCGTTTTCTTTTCTAAAAATATAATATTAAAGTATGCATCGTGAAAACTAGAATTAAAACTTTACTCGCCGCAACGCATCGGGTTGCTGTTCAGCTAGTCTTTCTATTAAAATCCGAGAGTAAACAAACGTATGTCCGCTTGTCCGTATGTCCCTCTATCTCCTCCCAAACCACTGAACGCAGAAGGGCGCCCGAGGTGCCAAAAGACGGCAAATGACCCAGGGACGCCGAGTCGCCCATTTTCATTCCGAAATTCGAAATACTTTTCGAGATATTTGCGTTTTTCTGCTCTTTGCGTTTTTCTGCTGCGTTTTCACCATTTGGATTATTAAATGGTAGTTCAGGGTTGTACTATATCAGTGCTTTTCAAACTTTTCTAAGTCAGGCCCTTAAGAGTCCTCCTTCCAAATTCCCCCCCTCCACCGATTCCCATGTTATCCTATGGAGAATCTGTGGTACTATGTTTTAGCCTCAAATTTTTATCGCACACGCTCAATTTTTGCTTTATACGCAAGAGCCATTAAATCTCTAGCTGTAAGTTTTGAATTGGTAGTTACACTCGCATTATTAGTATTTTTAAATAATTTTTGAAAGTTCATGAATTGCTTGATCGTCCTTTAAATCGCTAATTTCACCTAGATATTTTCGGAAAAACGACTTGAAAATTAAACTTACAGGTAGCCTATGTTTTTCTTAACCGATTCAAAACCATATTTTTGTGAAAAATTTTAAGTTTTTCTTTTGAGTTTGGACGATTTGGGTTTGGACTTTTGAGTTTGGACGATTGGAGAGAGAACTGGAAGGAGGCAGGATAGGAAGCTTTCGTATCTCTGACGGGGAGAAGATTTCTGCTCTTTATTCAATTGAAGAATTTATAATAATTCCTCACTACTTTACAACTTAAAAAATACATGAAAAATTTACATTTTTCAAATTAGATTTGGAAATAACTTAAAATAATTATAAAATAATAAACACATTTTCTTTTGAACGATTTTTATGATTTAAATGTGGTAATATTTATTTAACTTTTAGAGAGAGCATTTAATGCTGTTTGAAGTTTTCAGAATAAGTTTGTTAATTCAAATGATTAGTTTTAAAAAATTCATTATTTTAATTTTAATTATTGTTGGATGGTTGATAGTTGGATATCTTAGATAAATGTGACATTTTCATGAAACTTTTACGGATAAGTGATCATATGAAACCGTACGACCGATGGGCTCAAAATTGAGTTGACCGCTAGATTGTTGTTGCGCCGAAAGGCAAATCAAAACAGCATGGTTAGCTCTAAACATTTTAAGAAATTATTTATATAAAAATATTAATCTGGATAACAATGGTCTGGTTTCACCAAAATTGATGACATTTCGACTTGGTTTACCAATGCGTCTGCGTCTCATATCAAATGCTAATGGTACTTTCTGGCTGTTTACCTTGTCTATAGAAAATATTCATACAATTATAAGTATAATTCATATGAATTAATAATAAATAAATAAATAATCCCATTTGATAAACCACATCTCCTAAGAACTAAAATATTCTTATTTTATTTAGAAAATTCCCATATTTTCATACATTTCTTACATGGTACTGAAATAAAAATAGCCGGCTGGATTGAAAAATTTTTTTTCTGAAAAATACCAGGAACGTTACTGGAAAATACCGATACGTTTCTTTGAAGAAAAAAAAAATATATTATACCATCACCATCAGCTACCCAAGCAGAAGCCTCAAGGCATCGAACCCTGGTCGGTGGTGTTCGTTGTAAAACAAGCTTCTTCGCCGCTATCCCTCTATGTATTCCGCCGCCGCCGATGCTGATTTTGAAAATTTCAAATTTTAAATTTTTGAACTCTTACTACACAAAAATTATTGAATGAAACTTTTTGAAACTTTGAACACTTGCAGAGAAATGTTTGGAGAGTATTTTTCTTCTAAAAACTAATTGATGAGATAATTAGTTCTAGAGTTATTTAACGTCAAAGTCGAAAACTATTTTTTTTCTGCTGCGTGGTTTCTTCTATATCTCTGCTCTCCATCTCTGCGACTGGGAGAAGAGGGGTGTTTTATTACCTTTTTGAACGAAGGGGAGGATTTCTGTAGGTTTTTTGTGTTTTCGTTTATTGGAATGGGTCTATGGAATGGATTCATGTGTATTATGCTAGAAAGATGGCTCAAAAATGGGCTAACCGAGGAAGTAATAGTAAAAGAAAGTTTGATGGTTGTGTGTGATTCTTATAGTAAATTTTCCGTAGAATATGATTCTTCATAAATACATCAAAATAATAAAGGTTAAATTCTTCAAGATTTTTTCTCTTTCAAAAATGTTTTAAATTTTTTTTTATCTTTTAAATTGTGATAGAATAGTTTATGAAATTTTGTCTTTATAGAATACATTTTATTTCTGTTTTACAAGTGTTTCTTAATCGCAAAAGATGACAATCAATACCACTGGTATAAAAAACAACAGAAAAATTAAAAAAAAAATATCCAAAAATAATATTGTAACGATGCCAAGTCGTTCAGAAGAAACCCTATTTTCCGGATAAATAAATACAGAATGCATGAAAATAATAACGACAGTGTTTTAGGATTCCTTATGATATACATGTGTTCAAGTGATTACACTCCCTCCTCACCCCTGTGAAAAATAAACGCTTCCTACTATGCCCAACTACCCCGGTTTCCGAAATGACCACCCATAATGGGGAATATTATTCCGGTAGGTTGCGATACCGCTAGACCAACACCCTAGACGCCTTTATCGGAGACGCAGACCGACGGCGTCATGAAAGACCTCCAACGTGGACTCAAAAAAAGTGAGGACTAATTATAGTCAATGTTTGCTAAAGTCAAAATTTTCTACGTTGCACAAAAGTAATTTAATTTTTTTATTTATTTTATAAATTATATAAAATTATTTTTATTTACTTCAAAACAGACAGTTTGAAAAGGTTAAAAAAAAAATCCAAGAATATAAATAAGGATAACACTTTCATAAAATTTACATTTTTCTTAAATTACTTTTTAATTATTTGATAAGTGTAATTTATTCACAAAGGTTTAAAAGCGGGGAAGTGGGAAGGTTTTTAAAAAATGTTATATGAATGGTACTTGAAAAAGTAAAATTACAAACATCGGTGGAATTTACAGAATAGATGAGGAGGATTTGTCAAGTTTTAATTTATAACAAAATAAGACCCTATTTATTTCGAGCTAGACTCGGATATCGCCCGGGTTTCAGTTTTTTAATAAATTTTGCGTAACCCAGGAAGAGAAGGATCCTCTCCTCTCACTCTTTCTCGCTGCGTTCGGTCAGTGGGGGAAAGAATCGCCAGGGGGTGATGGTGTTGTGTTTCAAACAGCCGCTATTCCATGTTGCGTATTCCACGCGTTTTCGGCGCGCGCGCTAGCGCGCGATGGGGGGAGGAAATCCGAAAAATCCCTACCGGTTTGGCGCGCGAACACCTGCAACGCCCGCCGCTGCGGGGCGCCACGCTATTTCTCCTTCTAAACCAATAGCAGGCTCTATCCGAGGCGTATGACGCACCGAGCCCACACGAGGGTGCCTGTCGGATTTTTTTCTACTGAGCGTAGGGTCACGTGATCGAACGCGCCGAAAAAGAACCAATCAAGATGAAGCACTTAGTAAACATTCTTCTTACCAAAAGAAGGTCTCTCCGATGTCTGGAAGGAAGCTGAAATTTACTATCGAATTGTTTGAAATAAATCAAGTGAGTGAATATTATCCTTATATTTCTACTTTTTATGATATACTTTACATCGGAACTGATTGAATCCGTATCTTTGAAAGCGTTTATTTCTGTTTCCATGCTATAGCTCGTAGAGTTGGAGCAGTCTGCCAGTGTCGTCGAAAACTATTTCATTTGTATCCTTGCTTAAATAAAACTTCCAAAGTTAAACTTACATCTTAGTAAGATTACAAAATACATTATTCATCTTTTTAATGTTTGTTGTTATTGTGATATGTTTAACTCTTGTTTTTGAATCGATGCATGCTACTTTGTTGATGCTGTTTGTTTCGTAGATATTATATGGGTTTCTCTTTTTAGGCTTGATTCTGATGGATTAATTCTTTACTACGAGGAGATAGGCTTTCAGTATGGGGATTATTTGAGAATTTATGCCGATTTGTGTAGTACCCAGTTTTAAATCTGACCAGCCAATCTTTCCAGGTATGCTCTTATTTAAACTGCTATTTGTGTTTCTTAAAACCTTCAAACTAATGTAAACAATTAAACTGTGTGTACCTAATACCAAGTTTGAAAAACAAATCCATGTACTTAAGGATTAGCTGAGTGCAAGTGCTAAGGGTAATTGGATACTGCCAAAAATAATAAAAATACCTGAACTAGCAGTAGTTCTTTCAATTACTTTGTAATGTTATGAAGAATTTGCCAAACGCTGACATTGAAGACAAGATATTAGTGAAATTTGTACCCAGCTTATCCTTAAGTACCCCAAAACACTTATATTGCATATACATTTTTAATAACTCATATTTATACTATTGTTTTTAAAATAAGAGAAGGTATTTGATTTTTTTTTAATGTTCATTTTCATTTAACAGTCACCTGTCTTCCCTTAGTGTTTTTCAATAGATTCAGTGTATTTATTTATCTCAAGTTCAATACTATAAGGTACTTTTTGCTTAAGGGAGCAAATATCTTGCTAATTGTATTTCATTGGTTATGGTTTATAAATTATTCTGGTACTTGATATTAGCTTTTTGACTGTGCCGCTGTAAATATTATCTAAGCTCATTCTGTGCTTGCTATAGCTATGAGCGCAGAATCTAGTGGTTGCAGAACGGTCAACAGGCTAATACATAAATACCATTACTATCAACATAACAAAAAAATTAGGTTCAATTCCGTTAGAGTCCCCGCTAAATATCACCCGGTTCTGTTAGACAACAAAAGTAGAAATATTCATAAATAATTTCAAACTTCTGAATTAAAATGTTTTATTAGATCAATAATTATTCAGTTTATTAATAAAAGTCAGAAAAATTTGTTGATATATTTGGATATATTTAGCGATTTGGATATTGGCGATATTTAGCGGGGACTCTAACGGAATTGTACCAAAAATTAAAATCATTACTGTTAGTTGAGGTATTTTTAAATGTTTTGGACAATTTATCAGAAAACTCTTGGCTTGTACCAGGCATTTCTAAAGGTGGACATAAATAAGAGTCGAGCAGTGAAGGCGATCAACTGCAAGCGGGTTTTCAATGTGCTCGGCTATGTTTGTGTGCTTTTGCGTCGATGATAGTTTTCTTAAAACATTTCGGGAAGCAACATTTCCATGTGTTCCACACCACAGAAGCCAAACCAGTTTACAGCCGTTCATGGCTGTTTGCTTTCCCTGCTCAGCTCTAATTTATGTCCACCTTCTAAGTACCTCTTTTTATATGGTACAAAATCCTGTGTTGGTCTTTTGACTTCGCGTCCCTACAGAGGGAAGAAAGGCAGATTTATTTCACTTCTAGTAGATAAGCATGTTTATGGAGATCAATAACCATTGCTCATGATGCTTTTCGAAAATTCCTTTATTACTTATTTTAACCAAGACTGCTTGTCATTCTCGTAACACCAGTGGTAAAGCGTGAGTTGCAAACAGCTGAAGCTGATTGCAATCTAGCTAAGTTCAATTCCATCACAAGATTAGTTTTCAAAGTTTTATTCTCAATTTGGCAATTTTATGTTAGTAGGTAGGATTTCGTTGAATCCCATTTTTTGAATCGGTTCAAATTAGGATGAGTTATGAACTCCTTCTTCCCCACTGATGTAAACTTCATACTAAATTTTGTAAATAAATAGAATTTCATTATAAATGGATGGATCTCTTAATGGCAAACATAACCCTTCTTCTATATTTCTTTGTAGTTTACTAGTGGCAGAGTTTGTCTTTTTCCATGGAGAAATATAGTTGTCATTCCTAGCTGGCTGTTAACATCTGAATTTGACTTAAAAAAGCATGTATGAAGTATTTTGTTTAACTTCATTTTAATTGATAATTAATAATAATATTTTTTCCAAGATCTTATTGTTACTATGTATAAATTTTCATGATCATTAACTTTATTGATAGTTGAGATATTTGATTGTTTTGGACAAATTATCAGAACATTTTGAGCTTCTGCCAGACATATCAAAAAGTATTTCTATGTAGTATCAAATCAAAACAAATTCTGCCCAGGCCTAGTGGCCTATAAGGCGGTGCCTATCTCCGTTTCCTTTGGGCCTGGGGTGCTAATTACTTAGCTTGTGTCCAGGCCGAGTGGCTAGACCGACGCTGGACCCCCAGTTGATTCCCCAAGCGAGCTTGGTGCTCGTTTCATCGACCCCAGAAAGATGAAGGGCTGAGTTGACCCATGACCAGCTACCCAAGCAGAAGCCGCAAGGCATCGAACCTGGGTCAGTAATGCTCGTAGCCAGGCACGCTGACCACTACACCACCGCGGCCACTATGTAGTATGGTTACTACAAAATCTTGTGTCAAATTATGGTTGAAGCTAGTGCTTTTTCACTTTTCCTACAGGGGAAAGAAAGGCTGGTTGAATTTGCTTGTTGTGGAGAATCATGTCTATATGTGTATGGTACAAAACATCCCTTAACCATGATGCCTTTCAAAAATCCCTTTCTCACGTCTACGCATGGGTGCCACTCTTCCGTCCCCAGGACGGAATTCCGTCTTTTTAAAATTGCAATGAACGGAATTCCGTCCCAGATATATTATGAAACGCAAAATTAGTACTAAATTCCAATACCTACGGTTCAATTCGGTTAACGTTCCTGCTAAATATTGCCATGTTTTTGAGAATGCCATAAATTTTACCATTAATTTTAATCTGAGCCTAAAATTTTTTTAGCAATATATTACTACTTTTTTGGTATCCAAAAGAGTATAGCGGTATTTAGCCATTTAATTTTAATCTGAGCCTAAAATTTTTTTAGCAATTACTACTTTTTTGGTATCCAAAAGAGTATAGCGGTATTTAGCGGGAACATAACGGAATTAAACCGCATATTTTGACCACAAGTAACATGGTTTTACTCACATACAGCTTTGTCTTGATTAAGAATTTATGGAACTGTGATTGTGCATGATATTTTATGAATTTTCATGCAATTAAAAAAAAATTGCTAGACTGGATGAAAATGATTAATACGATACTTTAAAGTTCCGTCTTGCAAATTTTGGAAAGTGGCACCCATGCGTCTACGTCTTTAACCCAAGTTGTTTGCTTTGCAATAATTGCTGCTGTATTAAGTCTTAGATGTCCCTATTTAAGTACACACAAACTTTATATTTTAAAATAAATAGCATTTCATTATACACAGAAGGATCTCTTTAAAGAAAACTTAACTTCTGATTTTCCCTTGTAGTTTTCTGGTGGAAAGTTTCTTCCAATTACTATGATGGAGAAATTTATCGTGGATGATATCTCAGCTAACTGCTTCCATCTGAGTTTGGCTTAAAAAAGCAGGTATGAAATATTTGGTTGTGATTGTTTAGATATTTTAATCTGACTAAAATCTTATTTTTATTATGCATTAGGTTATGCAAGATCACTTGCTCAATGTATTTTTAGACCCTAGTAATTAAAAAAATAACTATGAAATAATCTGTGTATTGATAGCAGTTTCTGAAATTGTTATAACATTTTTGTGGGGACTGGTTTCTTACATCAAACCAAAGGTCTGTGGCCTATCAAATTAAGGGCCTATGTTATTACAATTTTAAAATATGTTTTAAAATCAAGGGGGATACTTTAGGAGGGAGTACCTCGGTCATTGGGCCTTCAAACTCTGGTATAATAAGCATTAGTGGGTAAGGCCATGAGCAGAGTTGTTACAGAACATTTGACTGAAAGTCACGGTCAGCTGAGTAGTTAGCATGATGCTAAGTGCTAACCCCCTCTTGTTTTTCCCAAGTGACCTTGGTACTCATTTTTATTGACTCTGGAGGGAAGGACTCAGTCCTCCATGCCCGTGGACTGGGATTTGAACCCCGTACTTGTGGTGCTACGCCACCAGGCGTTATTATTTAGTTAATAGTCTGTTTTAAAAATACACTTGATTTTCGAAATAATTTAACGATTTAATTTTTTTTTTGCCTCTAGTGTTATGTAATACTTTATTTGCTAGTATTTAAATATCTTTCAGTAAAAGGTATCCCCTTTAAATAAAGTAATAGAGATTACTCAAAAGTGATATTAAAATAAATGTTAAGTACATGGTTAAGTTTCTGAATTTTTTTATTTCAGAGACTGACCAGTGAACAATATTGCTGATTGGAAAATAATCAATGAAAAGACATATTGTATGCTCGTCAAAATTGACTGTGTTGTATATCATTTTAAAATAATTTTATTAAATAAAATATTGACTTTCTTAAGTTTCTGTTTGAATGAGATTAAAAACTGATCAGTTAAAAAAAGTTTTACATGTTTTTAAAAATTGCAATAAAGGAGTGTTTTTAATGATTTTTATCCTTATAAAATGAGGGAGACTGGCTCAGGGTAACCAAAGGTAAGTTGTATTTACTTTACTGTATGTATAGAATTATATAGCAAGATTAGCAAGTCATCATTTATAAAAAAAATACTCATGTTTGTGAAATAATATAACATGTATGTTAATAGTGAAGTTAACAAAGAGTGAAAATATTAATATACAATCTAAAATAATGAACATAAAAAAACAATTTAATATTTTTTGACTTGTAAATATGGATGTAAATAAAGTGGTAACTTTTAAATTTTTACAAAATGAATTTTACTTAATGTAAAAATTTAGTTAACAAATTTGTCCTTACTAATTTTGGAGATGGTATATGATTGAAAATAGGATTGCTGATTATAATAAAAATCTAATTCATTTGATTCAAATCATATTTTTATTAAAATTCTAATAACAGTTTTGTTCTTTCAAAATCTGGTTAAGACAATAATATAGTTTTTACATTATATAACAAATGTGTCTTTTTCTATCACTCTTAGCTATTTTAGTCATTATTTATGACAGTCAATTTTAGTACCTATGGTAAATTTCCTTAATCAACATCATAATTGGTTTGAAAGAATAATGGTAAATTATTTACTAACATTTTTATCAGTCTTTTTTGAAATGCATATTTTCCAGGATTACTAACACTAATTAAATTTTTAAAAATAGAGTTTTAATAAACTAGTTTAATATCATGCAAAATGAAAAAAAGTATTAAAATCCATACTTTTGGTTATGTTGATTTTCTGTTAATTTAATATTTGAGGAGTTTATGTTCTAAAAATTAATGATAAAATTAATTTAAGTTAATTATCAATGGTTATATCTTGGAGAGAATTTGCATTGAAAATGGTTTAGTAATTAAGTTGAATTGGTTAAGTAAAAAATCTACTTTGAATAAAATCATCAGTGGATTTTTAAAATATAAGGTACACATTTTATTAGCTTCATTGCATATAATAAAATATTTCAAACCCTGTAATTTTTTCTGTTCCTTATCTAATAGAGTTTAAAAAGATATAAACCAATAATGCTTAATAGCAATTTAATATTTAAAGAAATATAATTAATTTAAATAGATTTTTATTTAAAAATTCAAGTGATTAAAATCCCCCATTTAAAACAAGCAACCATTTTTGAAACTGGTAAAATTATAAAGAAATTTGGTTTGAAAGAAAGTGCTACGAATATTAGCTGAGAGAAAATCACGAACAGCGATATATGAATGCGCGCGCCGATCGAGAATTGACGCTCCAACAGCGCTACCTAGCGACGAAACAACTCACCTCTGCGCGTCAAACCAAGGCTCGAACGTCTGAGGTTGCCGGTTTGTGCCGCTAGGTTGTGCTGTAGTAGATTAGGGAAAAAATCGCTGACGCGCCCCGAACGCACGCGCGCCAAACGCGTGGAATACGCAACATGGAACAGCTTGAAACAGCTCAGAATCTTTTGAAAGGGTTAACTTTGGCGAAACTTCTTAATGGTTGCCAAGTTAGCGATGTTTTAGAGCCAATCAACTAGAGATAACAACTATTAAGCAACGATGTTGCTGTAGGTAAACATGGCGGCAGGAAGACTTATCAAAGCTGTGCCTAAAACAGTACCAACTTTGTGACCACTAAGCGCTTTTGCTAAAGCAAACTCTTTCAAAAGATGATATCCTGTTTTTATAAGAGCTAACTGTAATACAAGATTCCCTATCAATTTAATTTAAAGTATATATTTCAAATAATTTCCACTTCATTGTTTTGTAAGCAAATGTCACATCTGATGATTAATTTGATGATACAGATTTGAAACAGGTACTACATGACAGAAAGGGCAATGA